>CM028380.1:106602723-106775001 GCA_013146195.2 Codonopsis lanceolata | reverse complement strand
CTCGACCCTAAATAGCTTTTGTCAATTGCACATGTACGGTATGGTATGTTGTATTATAGATTTTAATAGCGTTGAGTTAGGGATTGTGAAATAAAAATTTGAGTTAAACGTTGTGAGTTTCAGCCGTAATAAGCGTATTACAACGATTTTTCTCGAACGTTGTAGCAAAAGTGATGCAGGCAGGTGCTTGATTATTCTTGGTTGCAAGCTGATATTTTAAATATTGAAGCTATCACACCTTAATGTTTGAGGCGTTGCCCGAACCTAACAGGCGCTTCGCCTGGACGAACTTCTTGGCCAGAGGCGGGAGCCGCAGGTTGAGAACAATAAGTCGAGAACACTTTGATTGTTATCGAGAGATAAAATGGTGAGGGAAACCCTAGCATCCTCTTGATAGCCATTGGTTCATCATCAGCGACAACGACTACCGTGCCGACCAATTTCCTTTAAACCACTTGGGCCAGATAAAATCGGATGCAAGCGGACTCGAAATTACGGGGGAGGTTCGATTCGAAAACAAGAGCAACGGCTATGACATTTAACAATCATGGTTTACAATTTGGGACAGAAATTAACGACACAGGCCGGGGAGCGAGGTCGGATATGGTGAACTGACGGCTTCATTTATGGAAGTTAGATTGAATGAAAGCAGGCACATTGGGGAAATCCCTCCATCACTTTGCTTTCGCCATTCATAACAAGGACAATTGATGGAAACGAGATTGGAAGATGGGAGGACTTGGTGAGACGAGAGTTGGCGTGAGAGGATGGTGATGATGATTGGAGATGATGGCGATAGGTGGTGAAGCGAAGGGAGGCCGGCTTGTGGCGACCAGCCCGGGCAGAGATGGGACAACGCGGGTCGGACCGCCCAAATAAGGAGGGAAACAAGTAGGCAATTAAACATGCAAGGACTTAATTTTTAAAAGCGGCGTGGCCGCAACATTAGAGGCGTAACACGCCTCGGCACCAAAGCCGTATTTTTAAAACTCTTTTCAACTGATATAACAGTTAAACAATTTAAACCAAGTCATCGGCGACACTACATGCCGGAACCCAAGCTAACAGTTTATGGACAAGAATTAAATAAGAGCTAATAGGATGCTCAGCGGAAGACTTAAACAAGTGGGATAATAACAAGTTAACCAAAGCTCGGCTTACACATGCTTAGGCACAAAAGAGATACAAGTACTACAAGTGATTAAACTACTAGTAGCTAACAAGAGTTACACAAGCAAGTTCTATACAAATACCCAAGCATAGTCTAATTGACTTGCTTTAACCCGTCGTCCTTACAAAATACAAAGCAAGAGGAAGAGGACATCTAAACCACCTCTTCAATCGACGGCGAACAAAAGGAGTACAAGGCACGAACACGGCGAGTCAACGAGCGGAACATCTTGCTAGGATCTAAAAGCGATAAAGGGGAAAGGGTAAGTCATAAAGACTCGTAAGCTATCAATCATGCATGTCATGGCAATATGCAACATACAAGGCAAGTTATAGTCACATAAGCATAGAGAGCATATATCCAAGATGCACATTGTTTCACATAGGTGCGCATAATTAAATCACATAGGATAAGGATATATGAAGAGCCGGGCCGCTACGTAGTTCACGCATGCGTTATCTTGGCGTGCATGTGTCGGATGCGTGTAGTACATCGACCTTCAGAGGAATGCTCGGGATAGAACCAATGGTACTCGTATTGATGCAACAAGGGAACTACTTCCCCACTTGTGGCCACGGTGGGCGTGTGTGAACAAGGGCGAGGATGCCGGTGGACTCATGCAATGCCAAGTAATGTATACTTAACAAAAATATCAAGTAGTGAACGAGGTCGACAAGAGCGATCTCGTTCATGACAAGTAAATTATTCTCATCAATAACCAAGTAGGATTGAGTTCGACAAGAGCGAACTCACATGTCAATTAAGTATTCTATAATATGACATTCAAGATCAAGCAAGGCAATCAATTCAAGTTCAAAGTCTAGAATTATTATTCTAAGGAGCGTGATTAGAGCGTCGTAGGGATTGATCGGTGAGCCGGTATTGTTCAATAGCTCGCTAAACTTGACTCCGTTGAGTCGTCTCTAACAATTCATCCAATAGAGCTAGGACGCTAAATGCATCACAAACCCTTTTCTAAGTTTGCGTATATGATCGGTTAGGTCATTAATCCATTTAATAACCGTAGTTAGGAATTGTCATCAATTCAATTTCAATGAGCCTTAGAATTATTATTTCAAAGGTTGATAATTTACAATGGTCCAAGAACATTAATTATTCGTAGGAGGATATAGAACACATTTAATTCTACACATAGGATCCAATTCAACAAGATGAACAAATCATGGCATATGGAACCTAGAATTCCTAGTTTCCAAAAGTCATCAAAATCCAATAGTCCAAGAACATTAGTTGTTCCTAAGAGGGCATAGAACATATTTAATTCTAGGCATAGGACTAAATTAACAAGATGATCATATTAATCAAAAATCCCAAAGACCAATTCATCAATAATCATGGCAAGAGCATGGTAGGAGCATGGGATTTACAAGAAGAGGGGACATGGCATATCTAGCATACATCTAAGGGGAATCGATAGCTTACCTTACACCCAAGAAAGAGATGGAATGGACACAAAGTAATCGGATGGAAATGATCTCCTTGTCGGTAGCTTCACTCCGGTGGTCTCGGTTTGGCAAGCGGAGGTCGGGAGCTCAATCCATGGAGTAGACACACACTAGTCTCACCTTTTCTCTACACACACTAATATGGCAAGAGAGAGAGAAATGCGGAAATGGAGCTTAATGGCTGATCAACAAGAGAGAAGGCTTATATACCTTGCATGGTTTGAGTGGAAATCCACTTGGCACAAGAGAGGGCCTCAAAATCCACTTGTCAAGTGGAGGTAGCTTGAGGTTAGGACTAATCTAACTTGATTAGTGTTTAATAGGTAGGATTAGGGCCAATTAGGAAGGGGTTAAAGGGGTCAAGGTCGGACATAGGAGAGGAGGAGAAAATTTCCCGTAGGCTGAAGAAGAGGCGGGCGCCTCGGCATGGCGGCCGCCTCAATCTGAGTTAGGTCTCACGATTTTCATTTGCTCTCGGCTTACAGGCGCGCGCCTCACTCGATCCATGCGGGCGCTGAACTCTGGGGCTCCAAAACTTGACTTAAACATGTCCTAAAGGGTCCTAAACTTGTGGGCAACCATTCTAGGGTCTAACACCACTCAAAACAAGTCCGAAACACACCCGAACAACACCCGGAACAAGGTAGGACAAGGCTCGAATCATGCGACGATTGGTTGGCGAATCAAACCGGAATCAAGCGTCAATGAACTAAGATATCTTGGGCATGGAAAAGGCTTGTTTAACCATGGTTATGACTTGAATACAAGTCCGGGAACTCAAGGAACATATCGCGTCGAAATACTGGCAAAAGCGGAGAAAGAGGGAAATCGCTAAGGCCAAAACAAAGCAAGAAGGTTTCCAAACTTCCAATCAAACCTACTATGATCAAGGTGAACGTTCTAGGTCATCTATGATGGACAATAGAACTATAACAAGTCTCGGTTGAGTGCTAACATGCTAAGGCAAACACTCAAGGTACAAGGCAAGGCAAGCAATGCAAGGAAGGTATTCAAGCAACTAGGCACATAATACTCTCATGTGAGTATGACATGAACAATTAGAAGTATCTAACATGTTAAGGCATAATACAAGCATGCTATTAAGGTATAAGACAAGTAATGCAAGTAATGGGTTTGGGTTCTCACATCCTCCCCCACTTAAAGGAATTTAGTCCCTAAATTCTTAGGAATCATCGAATAGGAAAGGGTACTTCTCTCTCATATCAAGCTCGGTCTCCCACGTGGCTTCCTCAATATCATGATTCTTCCACAAGACCTTCACCAAGGGAATTTTCTTTGTTCTCAACACTTGCTCTTTTGTATCAAGGATCCTCACCGGCTTCTCATCGTAAGAAAGGTCAGGCTCAAAAGTAATCTCATCATAAGTCAAGACATGCGATTCATCCTTCAAGTATTTGCGTAGCATCGAGACATGAAAGACGTCATGAACATCCGATATAGAAGGTGGCAATGCTAACCGATACGCCAAAGCTCCAATCCTCTCTAGGATCTCGAATGGTCCAATGAATCTAGGTGTAAGTTTACCTTTCTTCCCAAATCGCTTAGTACCGCGTCGGGGCGATACCTTCAAGAATACAGAGTCACCAACCTGAAATTCTAAGTCACGTCTCCGGTTATCCGCGTAGCTCTTCTGTCTACTAGGTAAGCAATCTATCTCTAATAAGCTTCACGCTCTCGGCCATTGTTGTACCATCTCAGAACCCCAAAGTTTAGCTTCACCAACTTCATCCCAGCAAATCGGTGAACGACACTTGCGCCCATATAAAGCCTCGTATGGCGCCATCTCAATCTTGGGTAGTAGCTGTTATTGTATGCGAATTCGGCTAACGGTAAATGAGAATCCCAACTACCTTTGAAATCCATGGCACAAGCACGCAAAAGATCCTCCAATACCTGAATCAATCTCTCTGACTGACCGTCTGACTGCGGGTGAAAAGCCGTACTAAAGTTTAACTTCGTACCCAAAGCTTCCTGCAAAGAATGCCAAAATCTAGAAGTGAACCTGGGGTCTCTATCAGAAACAATGCTAACTGGAATGCCGTGCAATCTCACGATGTCCTGGACATACAATGCCAAGCCTGACTCAAACTATAAGTCATCGCCTTGAGGAATAAAATGTGAAGATTTGGTCAACCTATCACAACAACCCAAAGCGCATCGAAACCTCGGCGATGCGTGGCAATCCGTCACAAAATCCATGGTGATATGCTCCCATTTCCACTCAGGTATCTCAAGTGGTGAAGTAAGCCGGCGGGGTCTCGGTGTTCGGCCTTAACCTGTGACACGTCAAACATCTAGATACATAGTGCGCTATTTCTCGCTTCATCCGTTCCACCAAAGCTGTCTCTTCAAATCCTATACATTTTGGTACTCACGGATGTATAGTATACTTGGCCTTGTGAGCCTCATCAAGAACCATGCGCTTAACCCCATCGGTAGAAGGCACACAAACTCTACCCCGAAAAGTCAAAATCCCATCGGTGTTCAAAGCAAACTCCGGTGTCTTACCATCACCCAAGCCATCAATAATTTTCTTCAACTCAGAATCAGAAACTTGAGCCTTCTTAATCAACTCAAACAATGCAGGCGTAGCACGTACGCTAGCAAAGATAACCCTATGCTCACTCGTAACTGGACTCCATTCTCGGACGTCCTCAAGCATCTTCCACTCCTTCATCATCAAACAAGACATATACGCCTTCCTACTCAAGGCATCCGACAACATTAGCTTTCCCGGATGATATGAAATAGTGCGATCATGATCATGATCCTTTAGTTTCTCCATCCATCGCCTCATCGCATATTCAACTCTTTTTGTGAAAAGAGATACTTCAAACTCTTATGATCGGTGAATATTTCTCAAACTTAGCCCGTAAAGATAATGCTTCCACTTGTGAAGCGCAAAGATAATAAATTTGCCAATTCAAGGTCATGTGTCGGGTAATTACGCTCATAAGGTGATAGCTTCCTCGAAGCATAGGCAATAACTCTCCCATTACGCATAAGCACGCAACCCAAGCCTTCTAGCGGGCGTCGCTATAAATCACAAAGTTCTCGAACCACTAGGCAATGCCAAAATAGGAGCCGTAGTCAATCTCCTCTTCAACTCCACGAAAACTAGCCTCGCACTTATCACTCCATATAAAAGTAGACTTCTTAGTCAAGTTAGTCATCGGAGTAGCGATCTTGAAAACCCCTCAATGAACCTACGGTAATAACCTGCCAAGCCCAAGAAACTACGGACTTCGGTTACCGTACTAGGCGTCTTCCACTTAGTAATCGCCTCAATCTTGGATGGATCCACCGCGATACCATCTCTAGACACCACGTGCCCTAGAAAAGAAACTTGCTCAAGCCAGAAAGCACACTTACTAAATTTCGGCGTAAAGTTGCTTCTTCCGTAAGATAGAAAGAACTTCTCTCAAGTGATTCGCATGTTCCTCTCGTGACTTGGAGTACACAAGAATGTCATCAATAAACACCACAACAAAGCAATCGAGATACTCATGAAAAACCCTATTCATCGGTCCATAAAAGCTGCGGTGCGTTGGTCAATCAAAGCGGCATCACAACAAACTCATAGTGACCATAGCAGCGTGCGGAAGGCGTCTTCGGGACATCCTCGCTCTAACCCTCAGCGGTGATAACCACTCCTCAAATCAAATTTGGAATAGACAAGCTGAACCGAAGTTGATCAAAAGATCATCAATGTGTGGCAAGGGATACCTATTCTTGATAGTAGCTTTGGTTCAAGCTGTCGATAGTCTATACAAAGCCGTAAACTACCATCCTTCTTTCTCACAAACAACAGGTGCACCCAAGGAGATACACTCGGTTTAATGAACTCCTATCTAGAAGTTCTTGCGGTGATCCTTCAACTCTCGCAACTCAGCAGAGCCATACGGTAAGGTGCCTAGAAATAGGCGAAGTCCACGGCAATAGTTCAATCTGAGAACTCTAGTTCTCGGTCGGGAGGCAAAGGATACTCGGAAGAAAAGACATCGGGGAACTCATTAACTACGGAATATCCTCTAGCTTAGCGAGAAGACATGCTAGTATCAAGAACACAAGCTAAATACCCGTACACCAGCGATAAGAGTTGTCTAGCCATGGCGAAATAATATGAACCCCATTCATAGCACGATCACCCAGAAAACACAAACTCAGGAATACCGGGCATGGCAAAAGTTACTTTCTTACTACGGCGGTCAACTAAAGCATGATGTACACATAGCCAATCCATACCAAGAATCACATCAAAGTCTCTAATAGGCAATACTACCAAATCGGCATGCAAGACTTCGATCATGAACAAGCACATCACGGTCTCTATAGACCTCGAGGCCTTGACAAGCAATCACCCAGCGGTGTAGACACCTCAAGCACATAAGGTAGCTGGGCGGGCAAAACACATAAATGTTCTAGGAAATGCGATGCAACATAAGAATGAGTAGACCAGGATCTATAAGAACTCGAGCATGATGACCGAAGGCGAAAGAGTACCTCAGATCACGGTAGAAGACTCGGGAACACCTCGTGATCAAGCGAAAACAAGCTGCGTCTTAGGGCGCCATCGCTATCCCTCTTGGACCCAGGCTAGCTGAGCCCGACCAGAGGCTGCTGCTCTAGACTTGGGGCAGTCTTTGAGGCGATGACTAGAATCTCCACAAATAAGACAAGTACCAAGCACAGTCTGCACTTCTCACTAGTATGTCCAATCTTATGACAGTATGAACAAGTCAGCGGTCCACCTCCACGAGTCTGCTTGCCCCAGGAGAAGGAGCACTACTACCACGACTCTCGGGCGGGCGCCTATCACGCCCGCTAGGCGATGCCTATTCGACCACGCTGCGGCGATTGCCTTGGTAGCGGACCGATTCCCGGAAGGCGAACTCTAGTCGCTTTGTGAAGGCTAGCTGGCGAGAAGGATGCACGGGAGGCTTACGCCTATGCTCCTCAATGTCTCGCTCGATCTCATACGCACGATCTACCGCCTCCGTGTCAGCTAGCTGTAGGGATAACAAGCGTTTCACGTACTCGGTCTTCAACCCTTTCACGAACCTCACGGGTCTGTGTCTCTCATCTTGCACCGGATGTGCACGATGCAGGACAACTCGGTGAATTTAGAAGAATCTTGAGCTATAGTCATGGAACCACTCTAAATCACGGAATTCTTTCTCCCCCATTTGTCTAACCACGGTAGGCACATAAGTAGCCTTAAACTACGCCTCAAATGTAGGCCACACTGCGCCACCCGATTCAACTCCCAACTAGCAAGTAGAACCTCCCACCAATGATTGGCGGCTCCTCTAAGCTTATAGCGGCTAAGACCACTTTCTCCTCATCAGGTGCAATCCGGTCTTTGCAAAGATTTTCTTCACATCCTCGAGCCAAAGCTCGGCCATACTAGCATCCGCCTCTCCCTCAAAAGATGGAGGCTTCATTTTCAAGAATCTTTCTAACACGGCATTATTCCGTGCCCTAGCACCGGTGGTACAAGCGCAGCGGTGGCGACACTCTCGCCTCGGTTACAGGGGTGGTGGTGGAGGAGGTACATTCGACCTGGCCAAGGCGGGCCATCTCGGTCATAAACTACGTCATGCGGCGATACAAATCCGCCATTTGAGCATTCATGCCCACTTGGGTTCGGTGGTGGAGGAGGCAACTCCACTTCGGGTTCCTCGGGGAACTCTCTGGGTCGGCCTCTACCTCGGCCTACACGGTCGGCTCTAGGGTTCACCATCAAGCACCTATAAGAATTCACTCGGCGTTAGAACAATCACACCAGAAACAACCCACCTAGGCCATGGAACCTATCTGGCCGATAGCTAACTAAAAACAAGCTCGATACCAAGCGTGGCGACCCGCCCGGGCAGAGATGGGACCGCGGGTCGGACCGCTAAATAAGGAGGGAAACAAGTAGGCAATTAAACATGCAAGGACTTAATTTTTAAAAACGACGTGGCCAACATTAGAGGCGTAACACGCCTCGGCACCAAAGGCCGGTATTTTTAAAACTCTTTCAACTGATATAACAGTTAAACAATTTAAACCAAGTCATCGGCGACACTACATGCGGAACCCAAGCTAACATTTATGGACAAGAATTAAATAAGAGCTAATAGGATGCTCGGCGGAAGACTTAAACAAGTGGGATAATAACAAGTTAACCAAAGCTCGGCACACAATGCTTAGGCACAAAAGAGATACAAGTACTACAAGTGATTAAACTACTAGTAGCTAACAAGAGTTACAAAGCAAGTTCTTATACAAATACCCAAGCATAGTCTAATTGACTTGCTTTAACCCGTCGTCCTTACAAAATACAAAGCAAGAGGAAGAGGACATCTAAACCACCTCTTCAATCGGCGGCGAACCAAAAGGAGAACAAGGCACGAACACGGCGAGTCAACGAGCGAGAACTTGTCTTGCTAGGATCTAAAAGCGATAAAGGGGAAAGGGTAAGTCATAAAGACTCGTAAGCTATCAATCATGCATGTCATGGCAATATGCAACATACAAGGCAAGTTATAGTCACATAAGCATAGAGATCATATATCCAAGATGCACATTGTTTCACATAAGTGCGCATAATTAAATCACATAGGATAAGGATATATGAAGAGCCGGGCACGTAGTTCACGCATACAAGCGTTATCTTGGCGTGCATGTGTCGGATGCGTGTAGTACATCGACCTTCAGGGAATGCTCGGGATAGAACCAATGGTACTCGTATTGATGCAACAAGGGAACTACTTCCCCACTGTGGCCACGGTGGGCGTGTGTGAACAAGGACGGGATGCCGGTGGACTCATGCAATGCCAAGTAATGTATACTTAACAAAAATATCAAGTAGTGAACGAGGTCGACAAGAGCGATCTCGTTCATGACAAGTAAATTATTCTCATCAATAACCAAGTAGGATTGGGTTCGACAAGAGCGAACTCACATGTCAATTAAGTATTCTATAACATGACATTCAAGATCAAGCAAGGTAATCAATCCAAGTTCAAGAGTCTAGAATTATTATTCTAAGGGAAACGTGATTAGAACGTCGTAGGGATTGATCGGTGAGCCGGTATTGTTCAATAGCTCGCTAAACTTGACTCCGTTGAGTCGTCTCTAACAATTCATCCAATAGAGTTAGGACGCTAAATGCATCACAAACCCTTTTCTAAGTTCGCGTACATGATCGGCTAGGTCATTAATCCATTTAACAACCGTAGTTAAGGATTGTCATTAATTCAAATTCAATGAGCCTTAGAATTATTATTTCAAAGGGTGATAATTTACAATGGTCCAAGAACATTAATTATTTGTAGGAGGGCATAGAACACATTTAATTCTACACATACGATCCAATTCAACAAGATGAACAAATCATGGCATATGGAACCCTAGAAATCATAGTTCCCAAAAGTCATTTAAATCCAATAGTCCAAGAACATTAGTTGTTCCTAAGAGGGCATAGAACATATTTAATTCTAGGCATAGGACTAAATTAACAAGATGATCATATTAATCAAAAATCCCAAAAGACCAATTCATCAATAATCATGGCAAGAGCATGGTAGGAGCATGGGATTTACAAGAAGAGGGGGACATGGCATATCTAGCATACATCCTAAGGGGAATCGATAGCTTACCTTACACCCAAGAAAGAGATGGAATGGACACAAAGTAATCGGATGGAAATGATCTCCTTGTCGGTAGCTTCACTCCGGTGGTCTCGGTTTGGCAAACGGAGGTCGGGAGCTCAATCCATGGAGTAGACACACACTAGTCTCACCTTTTCTCTACACACACTAATATGGCAAGAGAGAGAAGAAATCGGAAATGGAGCTTAATGGCTGATCAACAAGAGAGAAGGCTTATATACCTTGCATGGTTTGAGTGGAAATCCACTTGGCACAAGAAGAGGGCCTCCAAATCCACTTGTCAAATGGAGGTAGCTTGAGGTTAGGACTAATCTAACTTGATTAGTGTTTAATAGGTAGGATTAGGGCCAATTAGGAAGGGGTTAAAGGGGTCAAAGGTCGGACATAGGAGAGGAGGGAGAAAATTTCCGTAGGCGGGCGGGCGGGCGCCTCGGCATGGCCCATCGGCCGCCTCAAATCTGAGTTAGGTTCTCGATTTTCATTTGCTCTCGGCTTAGGCGCGCGCCTCACTCGATCCATGCGGGCGCTGAACTCGGGGCTCCAAAACTTGACTTAAACATGTCCTAAAGGGTCCTAAACTTGTGGGCAACCATTCTAGGGTCTAACACCACTCAAAACAAGTCGAAACACACCGAACAACACCGGAACAAGGTAGGACAAGGCTCGAATCATGCGACGATTGGTTGACGAATCATACCCGAATCAAACGTCAATGAACTAAGATATCTCGGGCATGGAAAAGGCTTGTTTAACCATGGTTATGACTTGAATATAAGTCCGGGAACTCAAGGAACATTCCGCACGTCGAAATACGCGCAAAACGGGAGAAGAGGGAAATCGCTAAGGCCAAAACAAAGCAAGAAGGTTTCCAAACTCCCAATCAAGCCTACTATGATCAAGGTGAACGTTCTAGGTCATCTATGATGGACAATAGAACTATAACAAGTCTCGGTTGAGTGCTAACACGCTAAGGCAAACACTCAAGGTACAAGGCAAGGCAAGCAATGCAAGGAAGGTATTCAAGCAACTAGGCACATAAAACTCTCATGTGAGCAAGACATGAACAATTAGAAGTATCTAACATGTTAAGGCATGAAACAAGCATGTTATTACGGCATAAGACAAGTAATACAAGTAATGGGTTTGGGTTCTCACAAGCTTACTGCTTGTCAGCTTGGTATTTTTATGTTTACTTGTTAGGAAATTTGGAAACCCCGGTGTGCTGCTTTGTTTTAAGATGTTCCCATGAGAGTAGATGATGTCTTTCATAAGTTTTACGTTGCCTGCATGATATGTTTTTTGTGTATAAGCCTAAGGCAGTGTATGGTCCTAGGGCTTCCGTTGCCATGCAAAGTATCAACATCCCGTTATTACGTCTAGTTGTTCGTAGAGGTTTGTGGCTTCGTTGGCATCCTCCTGATTTTGGTGTTATGAAACTTAATACAGACGGTTCTTCCATTAATGGTCAGTGTACTGGAGGTGGCATCATTAGAGATTATAAAGGGGATTTAGTTAGTGTTTTTTCCTCTCATTTTCAACAGAGATCTAACATGTTGTGAGAACCCCGTTTCGCAACCCCTCCGCACGTGAGAAGCGGGTTTCTTTGAAACATCGGCGCGTGTAATGCACTCGCCTCGTTGTGGATTCTAAATGTGTATGTACATATTCGCCACTTCTATTTTAAGGTTAAACAGAGAAAAATCGTTATCCGTAAAATATGTAGGTTCGGAGGCTAGGTTACAAGTTGGGAAGAGGTTAGGCACCCATCTCGTCCTTTCGGTCTCATTTTTGGGTTTTAAAATAAATTAATATGCTTTTAAAATATATAGTTCAGAATAAATATTTATTATATGTATATATATATTGAGAATAACATTACTTTGCTTAATGCTATTTGGACATAGTAACGACTTATGTGCATTTATGCTTATATATATATATATATATATATATATATATATATACACACACACACATACATACATACATTTTATACATGAATTATTTACAACATGCATAAGTATTTTATTTACAATATTATTTATTATTATATTATCTAATTATAATAATATTACTATTTACATTGAATGCATATATTAATGGGGCAAGACAAATAAATTTGTACTTACCGCTTGTAGCGTGAAAGTCTGACCCGGTATATACGCCGAGGCTTTAACCCACTAGGCGCTCGAAGATTCTGATTGTGCTTCCTATGTCCTTCGGAGAGAGTGAGTCTTTTTTATGTCCTTCCGAGAGAGGGAATATGATATGAGTATGAGTATGTGATCGGCTTGCCGGGGAGGGGAGATTGGATAAACATGGGTATGACTATGGATATGGGTATGAGTATGGGTATATGATCGGCTTGTCGAGGGCAAAGATTGATCTTCGAGGGCTCGCGGGGTGCGGGGTGCAAAGCGAGGAAAATTTCTTCTTCTTTTCGGCTTCTTCGGTAAAGAGGCTTCGGAAGGCGTATGAATTTTATGGGTGATCAAAGAGTGAATGATGGGTATTCGATGGGTGAATAGATCGTGTGAAATGAGAGAGCCCGAGGCCTCTATTTATACACAAAGATGGCTGCATGGCATGCCAGGTGGAGGTCTGGGAACACAACAGCGCAAGAAGTACGAGGCAGCTGAAGAAACGGCAACGTTTCAGCTGCAGAGGAGACAAAGGAGCATGGAGCGGCTCCCAAGCATGGGGAACGACTCTATGGGGTAAATTTCAGGCCAAATTGGAAGTTTCGCTTAGGGCATTCATGTTATGTTATGATTTGATTTAACTCCGTTAAGTCCAGTTAAAACACCAACGAAAGTCATTTTATAAGTCCAATAATTTTATAAAATATATGTTATCATTATTATAGGACATACGTGTCTACAAAGCCCCTCAATGACGGAATTTACAAGTGAACGTGAATTCATATGCATACGAACGTCGTTGACAAGATATAGACTCCCGATTTCGGGACATGCATCACAAGAAAGATATTGTTTTTATAAATGATATGAGTTTTAAAACATGTGCAATGCAAGTCGGGCGGTGGTGGAATTTCTCCTCCTCCCTCCTCCTATTTTTTTGTTTTTTATGTTTTTTATGAATTGAAAGACATTATCGACTGAAAATTAAATATGAAAAATAAAGACATTATCGACAAGAAATTTAAATATGGAAATTAAAGACATCATCGACATGAATTTAAAATATGAATATTAAAAGACATCATCGACATGAATTTAAATTATGGAAAACACATCATCGACCGAGATTTAAAGTTTCGAGAATGGCATAAAGTTTGTTGTTTAATATGATTGAGCATTTTTATGATAAAATCATATATCCATGAATCTTATCATAAGCTTAGTTGTATCGAGCGGTTCAAAATTAGCAAACATTTATCGCTTTTTCTAAGTGTCTTGGGAGTTAGTAATATATACGTTACATTCAATTTATGAAAATTTCTTCATGTACATTTAGATTATTTGCTAATCTAAATGTAAACCCGTAAACTTCTAGTGGTTTCATTCTTCTACTAATGTTGCCTTTAGGCATCTAACACTTTTTTATTGCTGTAGATATTGTCCGCACACTTAAAACAATTTAGTAAATAGATTTTGAAACTGTTTGACTCATAGAAAGCAAACTAATACTCCCTCCATCCCAAAATTATTGTCCTATTTGATCCAGCACACGGATTAAGAAAAAATAATTGACTTGATTATTAATATTGAAATAGTGTGTGGTTTCCTTGTGGCCCAAAATTAAAGTATGAAGAAAAAGTACGGGTGAAACGGTAAAAATGATGTCCTAAAAAGGAAATTTTCAAACAAAACAATTATTTTAGGACGGACGAAAAAGAAAAACAAGACAATAATTTTGGAACGGAGAGAGTATTAAGTCTACTGGAAGAGTGGTCCCGGGGGAGAATCTTGCTACAAAGGTACTCTTTTTTTATATTTGTAATTTTTCAATATAGCAACTAAAAATATATATTAATAAATTAATATATTTCCCTTACTCATATTTTATTTCTAAAATTTAAGAAGTTATGTTAATTTAAGTTAAAAGTTTATTTATAGTAATGATATTGGGTAGTCAACTGATAACAACCACAAAACAATGTATATTACAAATAATGTTTTGTAAATACATGCATGACAAAGTTTGACATAACTGAGGATAAACATTTCTTAATTGCTTATTCTATAAGTTAAAAAAAATAATCAAAAGCTGACACGTAATTTAAACCTTTGAAAAACATTAATTTGCAAATTGAAGATTTTTCTAACTCCGAAATAACTTTAATTTGCATTTTTAAAATGAAAAATTTGACAAATATCTTTTTCTTTAACTTACTGTTACTTTAATATGCAAATTGAAGTTAGACAAATTAATTTATCGTTTGTATTATTTGTTGGTTGTAATTAAATAATTAGAAAATTAAATTATTATTGGCAAAATTTGAAATTTGTTTGTAATTCATAAATTTTCATTTATAGGTCTTTTTATAGTTGTGATCACGCAAAAACCATGGTGACCTTGTCGTTTTGTCCAAGTAAGAAGCAAAATTGATGACGTGGTCCGATGATGGCTTGGTAACCTGTCAAAGATAAAACAAACGCCGTTAAAGAGTCGAGTGTGTCCCGACTAGAACCTCCGGCGTGAGAGTAAGGTTTCCGATATGATGGGTAATAAATGTAACCGTTCTTGTCTAAGATTTAGATAATGAAAGTATGATAAGCGTAATAGGATATTTGAAATTGGCTTGGGAAATAACAGTGGATAATGTCTCATATTTATACCTAAATGGTCGTGTGAGGTGGCACCTTTCTATTCGGGGACATGTTGCGGTTGATAATAAATGTTCTGATGCCATGCCAGGAGTGATTGGACTGTACGTTGTCGGGGGAGTGGTTGGTTGTGTGTGTCAGCATTTCCAGCGCGTGGAAGTGTTCTTGCAAGAGCCGTCGATTATTGACTGTTGCCAAGACCGAGCTGGTTTGGGTCAGGGGCTGTAGCTCTCTCAATAGCTCTATTCGACTTATTGCTCCTCGTCAATAATTGTGGGCTAGTGTGTATCTGTCGAGCTCCCTTCAGCTTGGCTTACTAGGTCGTCTTCAGTTCGGCAAGTATGACGTATGTGGGTCCTGCTGTTGAGATTTGGGGGAGTCCCGGTTTGCATTCTTTCAGTGGCCCCCAACTTCTTGGTTGCATCTGTCAACTTAAAACCGATAAGTGATAACCTTTAATTCTATATGACGAGATGGTGAGGCCGAGGTTAGGTGTCTGGTCAAGTTTCTTTGTTTTGGGACTGAGTGGGTGACAGTAGGATATTTCTGAATAACTGTCTCGTCATGATGGTTTTCGTTTCCCAATGTTGTTAACATTAAATGCTATGGGCGGCTTTTCAAATTTCAAAACAGTTACTGCTGCTCTTTTTCCCAGGGCGAAAATATATATGTAAGAACGGTGCCATTTGGAGATGTGCATGTAAAAAACACGCGGGTCGACTTGATGGAAACAGGTGCCCTTGTTTGTTTGTGACGTCGTTTTAGGCTAGGTTTAAGTACTTTTTTCCTTTTCTTCTTTTCTTCTTTCCTTCTTACTTTTACTTTCTCACCGTTTTTTCTGTTCTTTTTCTTTGCTAGCCGAGGTGATTTCTGGCGACTTTTTTTGACTGTTTTCCCGTGCTTCTCCTTGTTTCATATAGTAGGTTTGTGTTCTCTTTCTTCCTTTTTCTCTTGTTTTCTGGTAATTTCTCTCTTGTCTAGGCTCTTGTGACATCGTTTGGGGTTTTCCCCAGTTTATCTGTCTTTCCGGGGTTTTAATTCCTTCAACCTTTTGGTTTTTTCAGGCGAATCTTCATCATTGTTGGTTTCTCCGACGTTTCTACAGACTTCATTTTTATTTACGGTATTGCCCTTAAACCTCTAGCTTTGTTTTTCTGTATGTGAAAGTATGTCCAGTTTTAGGGTTCCTTTCATAGCATCTTTGTCCTCAATGTCGAGTAGCTTATCGAGATCTATGGAGTTGATAGATTACCGGAATAGGCTTATTCGAATACCGTTGTAGATTAGGAGTCCTTTACTTCTCTCCCAGTCTTGTAGTCGAGGTTGCCCCTTGTCCGAGAGACACTCTAAAATGGTCTCCTTGTGCCGAGGATCCCTCATGACGAGGATCCCCCTTTTGCTAAGGATCCCCATTGTGCTGAGTTTAGGGAAGACTAGTTGAGTGAGAATGAGGCTGAGTCTTTTCCTCGTGGTGCCGTCTGGAGAGGTGTTGATGTGAGTTTGTGTTTAGTCAAGGAAAGTGTTGTTGATAAGACTGGTCACGTAGAAAACACCATGGACCCTTTGAGCTCGGGTACCACAGCTTCTGGCTCGGTTTCCCATGTTGACTCTGATGACGAGGGTCCATTTGTAAAGTCAATGTTTGGCAAATCTCTCCGTGGGGGTTCTATGTACAGGCAGTCCCATGGTAGGTGGGTAGCGGTTACTCTGAGGCAAGCGAGGTTCATCCTTGCGAGCTTTGGAGTGAAGGTTAGTGTTCATTGGAAGTTTGATAACGAGATTTTTTCTGTTCTTGTCTGCCTCTCTAGGACTCCTATGAGGGTGATCGAGGACACAGACCGTATTGCCCTAAGTCTGATTACTCAATTTTTCACAAAGGATAAAGTTTTGCATTATCGCCAAGCAGAGATGATTTTGCACCGTCGACAATTGGGAAAAATGGCAAGTGGATTCGAGGCCTCTGTTTCTGGACGAGCTGATGACGGGGGTGATGGCGAGACGGTTTCTCGTTATTTGCGGCCTTTTGAAAATAAGATAGGCGCTCATGATGTAGTTGAATGTGATCGTGTCTATGGTTCTGATCATTTCCGAGGACCGGTTCCTGATCCTGCCTTGGGTCTTCCCGAGTTGTGAGGGCTCCGTAGTCATGTGGGTTTTTTCTTGAGCCTTTTTGAATCATTGGGGCTACGTCTTCCTCTCGATCCCTTTATTTGTGACTTTCTGACTCAGACGAGCTCTATTCCCTTGGATCTGACTCGCAAGAAGACTAGGGATCTGGTCTCTTTCATAGTTTGTACCAGGTCGAAAGGGTTTGAGCCCCTCCCCTCTCTCTCTCTCTTTGTTATGCTATTACTACAAAGTTAGTATCTCCATGAATCGGTTGACTGCTTTAAGGCATGCACAAGGGTTTCCCTTGCTGGCCAATTTTGGAAACAAGGACCATCGTTGGTCTGATAAAGTTATTTTGGTTTAGTCGAACCGTGGGTGGAATTTTGAGATTCCTGACGGGAAACCCCATGGTTTGTCGAAGACCAAGAATTTAAGCGCCAGTGACCTAGCCATAAAAAGTGCTATCGAGACCCCCTTGTTCGGCGCCGAGGGGGAGCAGGTTCGCTCTTACAACTAGAAAGATATAGTTGGAGACGAATGTTTGCTATCTAAGTTTAGGGTTTCTGATGCCGACGTTGAGGGGGTTGAAAGGGCTTACTCGGATTTCGAATATGTAAGCTGGGACGACTGGATTGTTCATCGAGATTAGGTGTTTGGCTCAGATTGTTTGGAGTGTAGAGGGAAAGATAATCCTAGGTGCTCTGTGTCAGGTTAATGCTGTTCTTTCTTTTCCGTATGTCTTTTAAATGTTTATTTTTACTATTTCGGTTTCTGATGCGAGCACCTATTTGCCTGCAGATATGGTTGTGACCTGTGATGCTGCTATGGCCCGGAAAAAGGCCAAGATGGAGAAGAGGGATACCGAGCTGAAGGCTTCCCGCGAGAAAGCTCTCGCTCGAGGCGATCCAGAATATCTGCCAATTGTTGGCGTCCTGGAGGACACTTCCAAGGTTGCTATTGCACCTCTTCCCTCTGCCCCCAAGACAAAGAGTAAACTGCCACTCTCCGGAGCTTCGAATTCGAAGAAGCAGAAAGTGAGCTTGCCTCGTAGCCACCCTGCCCCTTCCTCTATGTCTACCGAAGTCCCTTGTTCCTCTCCCTCTGAGATCCCCCCTTTTACTAAGGAGGCTGAGGATAACGACTATATTCTCAGGCATCTTTGTGAGTTGGCCAACTCTTTTCTTCCCTCCTTTGTCGGCCTATGGCCTGAGGTGATGTCAGTGTGTTCCCCCCGAGTCTGTGGAAACGCTGGTTTCGCTCAAATAGTTTCAGCTAAATGATCTTAGTGCTCTAGCCATCAGCAAGGTAAGAACCCCTGTCTGACTTAGGTTTGACCTTTTTGTTTTAGTTATTTTTAAACCATTAGGTTTTGACTTTTCTTATTTGTTCTTTCAGCTCGGCATCTGTCTTGCTGCCTATGATACGAAGTTAGCCAGCTAGACTCTAGGAGTTCGTGTTTGCTTTAGAGCGGACCTAGAGAGTGCGAGGGGAGCTTTTGTCCTCTGCCCAAAAAATCGTGTACCTTAAAGGCGAGCTGTCAACCAAGAATGAAGAACTTTCGAGCCTTCAAGTGGAGAAGACGGCCTGGTTGGGGAGGAAGAAAGTTCTGCAGGGAAGGGCCGCTGAAGGAGACGATTTGAAGAAAGTGGTTGCTGACCTTGAGGCCGGGCTCGAGAGCCTATCTCAAGAAAATGTCTACCTGAAGGACGAGCTGGCTTCAAAGCCTAGCAACGAGTAGATCTTGGATAAGTACCGGGGGTCGTTGGCATATGAGGAAAGAGGCTTAGGATTATATGGAAAAGTGTCGAATCCAGACGTTTCGGTCAGTTGCTGCAGGCCGACGCCCCCGCTCGAGGTCGTTAGGATGTCGGACTTTGCTTCTACTTCGGCCCGTAATACCGAGGGGTCTCTCTCGGTTCCCTTTGAGAGTGAGCCGAAGGAGATTAGAAGGTACATTAAGGCCTGTGCTCCCAAATGGTTTCTGCTCTCGCCGATGCCGAGAATCTATTTGCCCGGGGCTTGGCTAGGAACAAGGTTTAGTTTAAAGAGAGTTTTCTCTCATATGCCGCCAGGGTCAGCTGTTAGTCCCAAAGGGCACAATAATAAGCTAGAAGGGGGGGGGGGTTGAATAGCTTATTAAACACTTAAAACATTTCGTATTGATTCCTAAAACAAGCACTTGCAATCTATTAAAAAGATTGAAGTAGCGGAAGCTTCTAAGGAAGACGACTAAGTCTGCATTGGTGAAGCACTACCGTAGACTTAAGTTACTCAAGTTTGTTGCTATAGGAATAAGTTAACAGATATGAAAACAGTGCAAAGCAGTAAGTAAAGAATTAACACATGTATTTTGAGATGGTTCGCACTATAAAGAGTGCTACGTCCACCACCAAGGCAATCAACCTTGGATTTAAATGTGCATTATGTTTTCCACTAGTTCTATTACAGAAATGTCCAATGGATCGTGTACAAAATATTTGACTTGTGTTTGGGGGTTTGGGAACTAAATATCTGGACAAAACAAAATATTCAACATGCAGAAGAATAGTAGAAGGAACAACAATAAGAAGCGAAAGATAATGGTTGATGTAGATCTTCTTGTTGTTGTTGAGGACTTCGTTGATTAGTTGATGATCTCTTGAATGCACTGAGTATATAAAGCTTGATGTTGTTGGGATGATTCAGAGCATTTTTTTCTTCAGCCTTTAATGGCAGTATTTATAGCTTGGGCATTCTTGAGATCGTTGGAGAAGACGAAGTAAGTAACAGCTCTATTAGGTTGAATGCATTAAATGCCTGGATCTATTTGTTGACTTCTTCTTCAACTGATACTGAGTAGGGAATGGTGAAGAGTTGTTGCAGCAACTTGCAGTGGCGACAATCGAGTTGCACACAGTAGTTGGTAAGCAGGCCAGGTTGTATGTGTCGGTCACTGGTGCACCTGCTCTGTCACTTTTCCGGAGACGAAAGTCTTCATGCTTTTTTGGAAAAGCTGGAGGAACGTGTCTGAGAAGTCAGCGCTGATCTGGAGATGATTTAATTCAAATTCAAACTGATTTAGGCTTGAATTAAATAATCTACTTAAGCTTTGAAGTCAGGAAGTCTTGGACACATCATGCTTTCTGATGTAGACAAGGTCTGCCGCTGGAGGCTGCTTGAAGTCTTCTGGTGAAGCCTTCAGCCGAAGTCTTCCGCTGAAACCTGTGAAGTCTATAAAACTATTCTAAGGCAAAGTTCTATACACAGTTGCCACGCTAACTGGTATGCAGCCCAATTAGCCACTAAGTATAGAACCTAATGTAATGAATGAACCAATGCAAATCAAGATACAGATGAGAAACAACAATCTCCTCCTCATCTTCTCATGTTGTGTATGTTGGTGATCGCCTTATGAAGGAGCTGGAGGGCGAGAAGACTAGCCGAGATGAGCTGTCTAAGAGGCAATGGGAGTCCGAGCGGGTGGCGGCTCATGAAAAAAATGAGTAGTTTGGTAGGTGTGGTTTTCAAACAATATACAATATACAATATATTTTTGTAAGTAATTTGGCCTCAATGTGGGGTATTTGTTTTCGATGTATGTTTGTGTATATGCATTTGTTTGAAGTCGTGTGTATTTCCAATTGCCTCGTAAGTTGTTTTGGTATGTGTGTGTATATGACCTAGCCTCTCCTCGGTTAGGCGAGGAGGTTTTGGAGGCATTAGAGTCTGGCCTCTCCTTGGCTAGGTGAGGAGGTTTTGAAGGCATTAGAGTCTGGCCTCTCCTCGGCTAGGCGAGGAGGTTTTGAATAATACATTATAACTCCCAAATAAAAGTGGATCTTTTACGAAGCCTTTTCTCAACAGCTTTTACAAAGGTAGACTATTGATAATACATTTTCAGGTGGTCCGAGTGCCATGGATTTTTTAGTGGGATTCCATCTGCTTTGGCAAGTTTGTAGGTTCCAGCCCGGATGATGCTCGTAACCTGAAATGGTCCTTCCCAGTTGGGAGAGAGCTTGTTTCTTCCAGGATTGTTTCCAGTGACCTCAATTTTCCTTAGCACTAGGTCCCCAACTAGAAATGAGCGAGGATTCATTCTTTTGTCATGGTGTGCTTCAGAGAGCTTTTTGTAGTTGATAGCCTTCAACCTTGTTTCCAACCTTTTTTCTTTTAGGTAATCTAGGTCTAGCCTCCTTCCTTTTTTAGTAAAACCGAGGCTATAGCCGTATCGTTGCCGAGAGATAGACGTATAATCTTTCTCCAGGTACGGGGCTAGTGAGCAGGGGTAAGCCACTGAGGTATTTTTTGAGCTCGGCAAAGACGAGGTCGCATTCCTCGTTCCATGCAAATTTCTTCACGCCTCTTAAAATTTTGAAGAAGGGAAGACTTTTTTCTGCTGATTTTGAGATGAACCTTCCTAGGGCCACGATTCTTCCATTCAACTATTGTACTTGCTTGATGCAGAGGTGCTGTCATCTCAGCCAGTGCTTTTATTTTTTCGGGGTTTGCCTCTATTCCTCGCTCATTCACCATGTACACCAAAAAATTTCCTGCTGTTACGCCAAAGGCATACTTGGCTGGGTTCAGCTTCATCTTGTTTTTTCTAAGGCTTGCGAATGTTTCTATGAGGTCATCGATGTGGCTAGACTCCCTTGTTTTGATTACCATGTTATCGATGCAGGCCTCGACATTTCTCCCTAATTGGCTCCCAAAAACCTTGGTTACCAATAGTTGGTAAGTGGCATCCGCGTTCTTCAGGTCAAACAACATCATGTTGTAGCAGTAGAGGGCTCATGCTGCTTGAAAGGCAGTATTTCCCTAATCATTCTTCCATATTTTAATTTGGTGGTACCTTGAATAGGCGTCTACAAAGCTTAAGATTTTGTATCCCGAGATAGAATCAACCAACTGGGTCGATATTGGGTACCAATCTTTTGGGCATGCCTCATTCAAGTTGGTGAAGTTGACACACATTCTCCATTTTCCGTTATTCTTTTTCACCATTACTACATTGGGAATCCATGTTGGGTAATGGATTTCCCTTATGACCTCGGCTCGCAGTAGTTTTGCTATCTCTTCTTTGATGGCTTCTTGTTTTTCGAGTGGGAAGTACCTCGACCTTTGCTGGATGGGTGTAAATTTTGGGTCAATGCTTAGTCGATGGACCGCTACCTCCTCGCTTATGCCTTCCATGTCCTCTGTTTTCCATGCGAAGACATCTGTGTTGTTTTTTAGGAATTCTATTATCGCCCTTCATTTCTCTCCCGCTATTTCCATTCCCACATTGATCTTTTGGTCAGGATAACTGAAGTTGATGATGACTTCCTCTACATCCTCAAAAGGGTGTAATATTGGGTGATCTCTTATATCAAGGTTATCGATTTCTGCCTTTTCATCCTCGATAGTAGGAGATCCCTTTGGGTGGTGTGGGCTGGTCTCTCCGGCCTGCCCTGATTGCTATTTGGTGGAACTTTCTACGCCGATTACTCGTGCTCGCTTGATAGAATGATCTAGACCTTCGTTTCTTACGGCCTTCTCCGGCCTCTTCATTCTTTTTTTGTTTCCCTTTTCTAGTTAATGTGGTAATCCAACGTTGTCATTGCGTCATTTATGAGGACTCCCACTCCACTCGAGGTCATGTACTTGACCCTTTGGTTTGCCATGAAGGCGAGTATTTGAAACTTTGCCTGGGACGGTATGTCGAGACTAGAATGACAATATACGGTGACGGGAGATCGAGGAGTAGGAAGGTGATTTCCTCACTTCTGGCGGTATCTCCCTCGCCTAAAGTCAACTTTGAGAGCCATGGTGTCTTTATCCAATACCTTATAACCCATGAATCCTTCCAATTGGATTCGGCTCGGAGTGAGATGGGAATCTCCGAGACCTAGTGCATGGAAACACTTGTAATACATGACGTCTCTTCCTACACTCGTGTCTACCAACACTTTTTTGACAAGGTTTTTGTGGATCCCTATCTGCAAGGTTAGCGGCTGCTACCGAGCTGTTGTGTTAATGTCCATCTTGGCATCTCTAAACACAATTTCATGCTCAATGACCCCTTCCATCATACTATCGACTGAGTAGGTTAAGTTGTTGATCACATTTTTTAATTGTGCGATACTCTAGACCTCTTCTCAAATAGTATTGACCACTGGCCTGTCATTTGGTTGGCGATTGTCACCCCCAGGATCCCTCAGTCCTGGGGCACGATTGTTCTGTTCTCGTGCCTCGAATCTTCGATCCCCTTCGTTAATAATCTGTTGTATAGCTCTTTTGAGCTGGATGCATTCCTCCGTTAAGTGGTCGACCTCATTGTGGAAGATGCATCTTTTCCTTGTGTTTCTGATTTCGAGGGGTGACTTCATAAGGTAAGGTGGGCATATTTTGTTTTCTAAAAGGAGAACATTCATGATGTATTCCCTTGAGGCATTGAGAGGGGTAAAATCTTCCAGCTCGTTGTCTCGTCTCGGACCCCTTATTTCGTCGGTGAATTTTCTACCTTTTTCCTCCTCTTTTTTCTTTGCAAGGTGGATCTCGTCCTGCCGAACTCTTCCTTGGTCTTTTCCTTTGTGACCCTTGTTTCCTAAGGGTGGATGCTTGGCGATGCTGGTCACGCCTGAAGATGACGTAATTGGACGAGGATTTGTTATGGTCACAGGCTGCTCGTCATCCAGTAGGGCCACTCTTTGGGCTGTTAGAAACATCTCCCCAATCGTGTCACGAGGTCTCATTAATAGCTCGGTTCTACAGTTTCCTCACAGCAAGCCTGCTTTGAAGCACATTCTTACTGAGGTATCGGAGATATCCGGTATTTGGTCGAGAGTTTCCTTGACTCTAGCCATGTATGACAATATTGATTCTCCAAGCTCTTGCTTTATGTTGCATAGGTCTGTTTCGCTTTTGGGGAGGGCCCTAGCCGAGGCGAACTTCTTCAAGAAATCCCCTCTGAAGTCATCCCAACAGGTGATGGAATCATGGGCTAACCCATTGTACCACTGTTGGGCCTGCTTCTTTAGGGTTCCTGAGAAAAATAAGCACCATATATCATCGAGCCTTGTTGTAATGATCATTTTTAACTCGAACTCTGACACGTGATCCATGGCTATTGTGGTCCCATTGTAATCTTCAAAGTATGAGATTTTTACTTTTGAAGGTACTGTTACCTCCCTGATTTGTTTTATGAAAGGCCTTTCGGTATTTTTGGTGCTTGTATTTGCTTCAGTGCTTTGTCGAGCTTCCAGTTTTTCCATCTTGTTTTTATCTCGGTGTGAGTGCCCCGTTCCGAATCGGTCCGCGCCTTCTGAAAAGGCGGTGTGGTTTCAAAACTTCGAGCGCGTGGAATACATTCGACCTCAATTTGTAGATTCAAAATATGTATAACAGAGTCTCCATCTTTATTTTAAGGATAAACAAAGAAAAACCAAATATACCAAATTTGTAAGGGTTCGGAGGCTAAGTTACGAGCTGGGAAAGAGTCAGGCACCTAACTCTCCCTTTCGGTCTCAAAATGGATTTACTTTAGGGTACCTACCTCTTGAAGCGTGAGGGTTTTAACCCGGACCAACTTCGCTTTTAGGTAGGATTTAGGTGTGCTCGCTCTGTCCTTCAGGGAGAAGGAGTCTTTTTTTGTATGCTTTGTCGGAATTCGGGCAGCGTAACTGCTTGTTTTTGTTGCTTTTCGCCTCGGGATCTGGGCGGCACAAATGCTTGTGTTAGTCTGAGGTGTGTTGATGTCGGGTCTGAAATCGGGTAGCGCAACCGCTTGCAATTGCTTGATATTGCATCTGAAATCGGGCATTGCAACTGCTTGTTTTGGCTTGTTGGAACCGGTGAAATAGAGTGGGAACATAATCGGGTAACTAGGTTTATCTTTGACCAATGAGTAAAAGTGTTTAGGAGGAATTTTAACAGCTTAACAATGCTTTTGGATTTATCTAAAAATAACATGCGTAACTTTTTGATCGTTTCTCCATAAAAATTTCTCTGCCATCTATTGATGCACTGAGACCTCTTATTTATAGGCTAAGAATACGGAGCCCTAACCGCGAAGGAAACCTCAGATATTTTATCTATGTGCATACAAATGTTATACCATGTGCTAAAAATGTTGTACCAAAGAGCAAATGAGAAAGCAATAAAAACAGATTTGGGTGCTGCCTACTACAACTTTGGGTGCAACGCCCAAAGTTGTATTAGGCTGCTCTCCTTTTGTTTTTTCCTTCCTATTTTTAACACTTTACCCCCTATTGTTCCTTGTTTGTCTGTTCTTCCGTCCTTTAACACTTTGAACCCCTGAAACTTAACGTATGTTAGTCATTTTTGACTGGATTTAACATTTTATAGAATGTTACAAATTGTGGTACGAAATTGGGGTGTTTACACTCGGCGTCCGTCATGGGCTTATCGCCTAGTGCCGAGCCTATCGCTGGTGAGGGTGTCCTGTTTGCCCGAATGGCGACTTGACCGAACTCTTCCTCGAGCGGCTCTCTTATTGGGGATTTCAGGCCAGGCTCCTTCGCGAGTTGGCGGGAATGGTGAGGTGATTTAGAAGGACCTTTGTTGGTCGAGGCATGTGCCCGTGGCTAAGACTCTCCTTCCTCGTTACGAGCTGGCTGATTTTCCATCTTGGGGGGAAACCTTAATCGCAAATGGTCGCTCATTCATGAATCCTCAACAACAACCCTTTTGCCGAGCCTTGATTTTACATTGGTGGTAAACTTAGTCTTTTTCAGTTTCGTTGTTCCTACCATTTGCTAGACTGAGTTGGAGCGAGCTGGTTGTGTGCTATGAACATTGATTATGGGTTTCGGTTTAGGGATTCTGGTCACCTGTCGTAGCTCGTGCATCCTGGCCTCAGCCTCCTGTATTTTGGCGAGGAGGGCTCGCTGGTGTACCCAATAAGCATACTCTTTGTCTATTTGTTCTTGAGTCATGGGGTTGTTTGATTTCTTCATGGGTTGTTCTTCTTCTCAATTAGCCTTTGAAGACTCGATGTCTGTGAAATGGCCATCCCTGAGGTCACCCTCATCTGGTACTTTGTTTTTGCCATTGGATATTCGTTTTGCCATCACAAATCTCCTTTGAGCCCTCGCCAACAGTTCGGGTACGGAGGGGACAAAGTCATGTCTCTTAGAGTAAACATGACCCTTATCGTCTCTTCCCTTGTCGTGTCCCGTGGCCTCTTTTTCTAGAAGTTTTGATGCAGCGGGCGTGACATTTTAAGAGGCCTGTCTCTTGGATTTCACCATCTTTGCTCGGTTAACGATATAGTGTGACTGAGAAACTAAGCGTTTCCCGGCAATGGAACCAAACTGATTACACAAAAACCGTGGTGACCTTGTCGTTTTGTCCAAGTAAGAAGCAAAGTTGATGACGTGGTCTGTTTAGCTGGGATGATGGCTTGGTAACCTGTCAAAGACAAAACAAACGCCGTTAAGGAGTCAGGTGTGTCTGGACTAAATCCCTCCGGCGTGAGAGTAAGGTTTCCGATATGATGGGTAATAAATCTAGCAATTTTTGTCTAAGATTTAGATAGTGCAAGTATGATAAGCGTAATAGGATATCTGATATTGGCTTGGGAAATAACAGTGGATAATGCCTCATATATATACCTGAATGGTCGTGTGAGGTTATGCCTTTCTATTCGAGGACATGTTGCGACTGATTATAAATGGTCTAATGCCATGTCAGGAGTGATTGGACTGTACATTGTCGAGGGAGTGGTTGGTTGTGTGTGTCAGCATTTCTGGTGCCTGGAAGGGTTCTTGCTAGAGCCGTCGATTATTGATTGTTGTCGAGGTCGAGCTGGTTTGGGCCAGGGGCTATAGCTCTCTCAACTGCTTTGTTCGACTTATTGCTCATCGTCAATAATTGTGGGCTAGTGTGTACCTGTCAAGCTCCCTTTAGCTCGGGTTACCAGGTTGTCTTCCGTTCGGCAGGTATGACGTATGTGGGTCCTGCTATTGAGATTTGGGGATTCTCGGTTTACGTCCTTTCAAGTTGCATTGAACTATTGGTACTTCATAGATTTTTAAGTACGTATTCAAATTAAGGCTTAAATAGCAATTCCGTCACCCTACTTTTCAACTTTTTTCGTTAAGCTCACTGTACTTTTTTTTTTCTCAAATTAGTCGTTATAGTTGGTCAATCAAGCCAATAAGGTCACGGAGGATCATTTCCGTTAGTTAGATGGACGAAAATATTTGAAATGACCAAAATACCCTTACTAATGTTAACGGTTTTCAGTTTAAAATGTTCATAATTAAGGGGTTAAACTAAAAGATAAAAATACTATATATATATATATATATACAACTCAGTCAATTGACTGAAGCTATTCGGTGGTCTGGATCAATCCTGGTTGTAAGATCCAACGGTTCTGGGTCAGTTACAAACAACCCATCACAGCTATGAGTTGAGTTCGAATAGTGCCCCTCAACTACCACTTGAAGCAATGTACCCCCTCAATTACGTAACTAATATATATTGACACTTCAAGATATACTGTCACCGTGCCTACGGCACGGGTACAAAGTTCTAGTATATATATATATATATATTATGGAATGATCAATGCTCATTACAAGCGGAAATGAGCTCAACCCAGGAAGAAAGAATTGATCTTCTTGGTGGGTATATCTATTTTCTTTCTACCTTGAATTTTCTATATTCCTTCTCCTTCCCCTATCCTTCTTTCACCCTCTTTGTTGTCATCTACATGTGCCAAACTCCACATGTCAGATAAGGTAAAATCAATAAGTTGAGCATTTTCCTTGGGAAGGCAAGAGATTCAATAGATTCAGGACTACATCTATATGTGAGTGACTTCCATTTATGGGAGCACTTGAGAAAGGGCCGATCTGCAGCTAGTCACCAATAGTAGAAATATCGTTGTCGGTAAATATTTATTCTCAAATTTGGATAAATATTGAGGCAAAGCAAAGACGAAGAAAAAAAGATTGGATCCAAGCCCAACTACAAACGTCCCAGTCTATCCCAAAAAACGAGATATGGAAGAACTTCAAGTCTAAAATCAAGGGAAGTCGAGTTTCATGTGGTGTTGGTGTTGGTACCGGGGTCGAGGGAAGGGAAGGGAGCATGTTTTAAGGTTGAAGATGAAATTTGAGGCGAGGGTTACATGCAAAGGATCCAATTGTGTTCAGCAGAGACATTTTCAGGTTTTCAATTTTTTTTTAAAAGTTTTCCATCCATGAAACTGGATGTAGTGATGAACGTGAAAATAAAACCAAGTATAGTGATTAAATTAAGGAAAAAAAAGTACAGTGAGTTTAACGTAAATTGTTGGAAAGTAGAATGACCAAACTGCTATTTAAGCTTTAAATTATTGTGTTTTTGACTCTATAGGGTTGATCGAATTTACATTTACAATTTCATTTTTAAACTTATGAAAATCGAAATTCTTTAAAAGTTCTTTAGAGTTTGTGTAAGGGTAAAATAGGCATGACCTATTTTAGTCTTGTTTCACCTTTCTTGGTCAAAATAGGATTTTTGATAAGTTTGTGTTAATTTAGGACTTAGTATATTTTTAGTTTAGTTATTTTTGGTAGCATAATCTATTTCTAGATTTCGGCTACATTATTTTTGGTAACAAAATCCTTTATTAGATTATGGTTCATCATCTTTGGTAACAAAATCTTAGCATAAATCCTAGTCAAACCAAGATTCTTGACTTCTTTCATATTTGGTAACAAAATCCCATTAGATTGGTAAGTTGTTGATTTTTTCCTTGTTACTAATCATTTTTCTTGTAGAAGATGGATTGTTCCTTGTGCATAGGTTTTCACATCGCTATATAAGGAGGTGCTGGGACACGGCGTTTGTACAGAATTCTGAGAGAACAGATCACAAAGAGTGCAGCAAATTGATTTCTAATCCGAATTCCGTTTCGTGCGATTTTGAATGTGACTTCGGATGTTATAACATTGGAAGCGACATTGAAGTGCTGGAATTATTTTGTCTCCCTAGCTGATTTTAGGAAGCTGTTTTTTGTTTCTTCCCACGTTTGCTATACCTGTTTTTATGTGGGGTTTTTGTTCTCCAAGATTCATTATCTTGTGAGAATATTTTTTGTGTGATTTCACATAGTTTTTGTAAAACAATTCATCGTTTTTTAGTGAAATCTTTGTGGCCTTGAGTCTAGGTCTACAAGTATTAACTTGTAGATTGTTTTTGGTAAAACTTGAGTTTAGTTTTTCAGTTTTTCAGTTTTTTAAAGTATTCTTCCGTTGCTACAATTATTTGTTGTTTCATTGTGATTCCGATTGTAGCTACAATCGTAGTTACATTGGTAATCACAATGACCTTCTATTGAGAATCCTAGCTACTTGTGTTCTTTCGGTTTGATTTCAGCTTTGTATGTATATCATTGTTGTAGGCACATGTAATTTTCTGGCCAATATACTATAGTTTCATATATTAAAAATAAATATGCATCTAAAATTTTGGATTTTATATTAAAAAAATATTTATGGGCTTTTATCTATGAGTTATATATAATACCAAAATGGCAATAACCCACAAATATGAATCAAATAACAAAATAAAAAACATTGATCACACAAAATCTGTGGAGACCTTGTTGTTTTGTCCACGTAAGCAAAGGTGGTCATTTACGTTCGTTCGGTTGATAACCTGAATAAGATAAAACAAACGCCATTAAGGAATCGGGAGTTCCCCGACTAGAACCCTCTGGTGTGAGAATAAGATTTCTGGCGTGGTATATAATAAATGTGTAACAATTATGACCGTTTCTCTTGGATCTAAATAAGTGAATATGATAAGCGTGTTAAGATATCTGAAAATGGCTTGGCTTTCAACAGTGGAGAATGTCTTCTATTTATACTTGAATGGTCTCATAAGGTGGCAGCCTTTGATAGGGGAGCATGTTGCAGCTGGTAATAAATAGTCTGCAGTGTCGGGATGATGATTGGGTCGGGAGGCGGTGATTGTGTGTGTCAGCCCCTTTGAGCTTTGGGAAGCTTCTTGTCATGGCTGGTGATCATTGATTGTTTTGCCGAGGCCGAGTTTTGTTAAGACATGAGGCAGTGGCTGTAGATTGTGCCTTTCCTCGGCTTCAACGTCCTTTACTCACATATGTCGAGATCATCTTGATCCGGCAATCAGGCCGCCTTCCCCTCGGTGGTTTTTATCATGAGTGGGTCCCGTAATGGGGCCGAGAGAGATTTCCTGGGCTTCGTCCTTTCAAACACTTTCCAATTTGTTAAAATAGTTGGTCAATATGAATATTTTATTAAACATATCAAACCCAGAATACCAAAAATAAACCAAGTAATAAAATAGGTAGTTAATAGTTTCTATGTAAACTCATCAATATAATTGGATAGCTTATTTTTCCCAAGAAAAACTATTTGTAATTTATGAAGCGGTGTTTTGTATTTCAATATATTATCAGTCATGATGAAATACTTCACAATAGGCAAATATAATGAGATTAAACTAATGAGATAAATGTTTAAATAATTATGCATTAAAAAACACTATAAATGATTACCTCTTTTTCGTTAAAAATACACTCCAAACTGTAAATAGTTGAATTATTCCTATTGAAGGTATGACATAGCCACAAATTAATTAACCCGAGTTTGTGCCCATTATAGGTTTTGATGATGTCTTGAACCAATCAAAAAAGAGGATCTACAAAGTAATTTGGGTGCTATGTATTGCTGGTTCTCGATTGCTAACAATGTGATGATTGGGAGGAGGAATGCATGTTTTTATACTTGAGGTAATATCCTCTTTTTCCGGTCATGTTTAGCTTCCAATTATACAAGTATATTTGTTGTATTTATGACAACTTTTCACATTCCTATGAAATGTATTGTGTTCTATTCATTATTTGTTATATCGGTTGGACCCGTTATTAAATCATAGATTAAATTAGAATAATTCAAATGGTCTCTCAAATTACTTAATCCAATTTATCGATGCCTTATTTTAATTATTCCTTACAAATGGACAAGACTATTGTATAATAGTTTTGGGAAGGAAGGGTCGAACCACAGAGACAAGAAGATCACTAATAGCACGATTATCAGTAACAAATTATTAAACTAAAGGGAGTTTTTATATTGATTTTATTCTAAACTAACTATTATTCTAAAGTTAATTAATTTAGCAGCAATCACAGATTATGGAGATCTTATGATGGATGGAAATCTATGATTAGGGTTTCACTTGTATCTCCTCTATGACTTATTTTGATAAAGTATTATTTAATTTCTTGGGTTCGTTCACAAAATATAGATACAGCCTGTCGAATTACCGTTCAGTCTCCATCTACAAATAATTCGTCCATTCTATATCCTAGGCACAAGAACATATGATCCTAACTGTCACTTAGGTCATATATGGAACCTGACCCTAACTTATCACTCTCGTGCATCGATAGGTTCAATTTATCATGATGGTGAGCCAGTGTACGACATATGCACATTGATCATGCAGTTATCCGCACCTCTAGGCCTTTATTATTCACAATTACATTCATTTGTTCAAAGTGAAATAATAGAGGGATTGATAATCACCACAATCAACAAGAATTGAATGAATAAAAATATAATTAAAACATAGATTCGATACAAGTTACCTCCCAACTCCTGGATTAATGGTTGTTTAGTTCATCCTTGAAGATGAACAACAATGGAGATGATTGAATACATGGATCGATCTTCAAAACTATAATTACAATAACTAAATTATGTTATACACTCTAAATTTTATGCTAAAACTATCAAAAACTATTTTTTGGACGTCCTTGAGCTCTGGCTACAGTCCTCTATTTATACCATGGAGTTGTAGGGGGTTTAGGAATTTCAGTCTGGTTTGAAAACCTCTGAAAATCGATTCTGACTACCTTGCGCCCGCAAGGTCATTACCCCCTTGCGTCTGCAAGGGTCTTCAATAATCCGGGGCTGAACTGCTGGACTTTCTGCCAATCTTGCGGAGGCAAGGTAAAAATACCTTGCGGCCGCAAGGTCTCCAGAATTCACCTTTGCCGTTTAATCTTTGATTTTACACTTTGGCCCCTTCTTGGAATATTCACCAAAAAGCCTTATGATTCATATAATTTCACATAAAACCCTGAAACTCATAAAACAACTGAAAAACACATATCAGTAGCAAAAAACCTCGTGGAATCGCTAAATTAAAGTCATAAAAGTACCCGAAATCGACGTATAAAATACATCGATCACCAATCACCCACGTTAATTGGCTAAGAGAGAAGTGTTTCCAAATCTAGAAAGTACATTTTGGTGGGAACTTTCCAAATTTGACTCCTCTCTTTTAATATATATATATATATATATATATATATATATATATATATATATATATATATATATATATATATATATATATATTAGCTTCCAATTATACAAGTATATTTGTTGTATTTATGACAACTTTTCACATTCCTATGAAATGTATTGTGTTCTATTCATTATTTGTTACTCCACCCGTCCCTAAATTATTGTCCTCCTTTCCTTTTTCATCCGTCCCAAAATAATTGTCCAGTTTGAAACTTACCTTTTTAGAACATCACTTTTACCACTTTACCCTTACTTTTTCACTCTACTTTAATTATGGGCCACTTACATATGGGCTTTAAAGGAAACTACACATTAAACCAATATAAATAATCAAGTCGATTGTTTTTTCTTAAACTATACCCCGGGTCAACTAAGACGATTATTTAGGGACGGAAGGAGTATATCGGTTGGACCCGTTATTAAATCATAGATTAAATTAGAAGAATTCAAATGGTCTCTCAAATTACTTAATCCAATCAACCATATTAATAGGCTAAGAGAGAAAAGTTTCCAAATCTAAAAAGTACATTTTGGCGGGAACTTTCCAAATTTGACTCCTATATATATATATATATATATAGAGAGAGAGATTTGAAAAGATTCTTCAAATCCTCGGTATTCCATATCAGGAGAGATAAACAACATATAGTTAATGTGTTCTCAATTAGCAATTGACGCTTCTTAGTTATTGTATCTCACTAGTTGCAGGATTGTCCCAAGCGCCAAGGTAATTATTTATATCTAAAGATTAAACTGTCCTTGGGAGTTGTTGTCTATTTAGGGTTCTTGAAGAAATACTTGCATGCACTAAGATCACCACCTAATCATGGTCCCAAATGAGTACAACTCCTTTTAGTGACAAATGCAACTTATTGAAGTGTTAGGTGTAACTATTGTTTATTGGTGTTGGTAATTGGATTTTTTTAATTTTTTTTTGGATAAAATGCACTAGAGGTCTCTCTATTATAACTTAACTAATTTTACACTCGTGCGTTAAACGCATGAACACATTTCTTTTTTAATTGAATTATAATTGAATTATAATCAAGCAAAACGAAGACAAAAAAACATTAAAAGAATAACATATTACTTCAATGAATAGCAATATGATTTGATTAAAATTAAATACTCCAATTTCAACCATTAGAATTACATCAATTGATCACAAATTTATTATAAACATAAAAAAACACATGGCGATTGAATGACATTAATATCAAAGATACAATGATTAAAGGTAGGAAATAGAAGTGTTTTGTTCGTGAAAAGAGGGAAAATTAAAGAATTCATCCTTCTTTAATGTTGTCATGTTGATATATTTCAAGTAAATTTGTTTATATATTTAATATTTAATTTAATATTGCATTAAATGAGATTAGGTTAATAATGTCTTATTTTTGGAAAGTTGTTTTAGGCGAGAAACTGTCTAAAATAGCTGGGATATATGTTTATGTCTTTATATATATAGATTACAAATTTTGTCCCAATACTTAATATGTTATTTTTTTTCATCCCTATACAATTTTGAATACCCTCAAACCATCCCTCCGTTGATTCTTTATGTAAATAGTCACATGCCATTCATGTGATCCATTATGAGAGGCACTTTTGTAATCTTTCTTATTAAATACATTGAAATACCATTATTTAACTTTTATTTCCAACAACTATAGGTGTATTTTAATTAGTAATTAGAAAAATTATAATATGCTAATAATAATTTTCCTCTCCTCTCTCTCTCCCCTTGTACACACTGTGAACAAATCACCACCACCACCACCACCACCACCACCTTCATCTTAGAATAACCATCAAAAAGGAAATCAATCTAGCCCCACTCCTTCTGCAAATACCAACAAATAGATTAAAAAAAATCACTTAAAGGAAGATGATATTGTGGTCCCGATTTCAAATATGCATACTAAGAGCAACTTCAACACCTCTTTTCTAAAGCTGTAAGAATTAGTGATAAAGCTTTATCATCATCATGCACATCATCGGTTCATGCTATCAACCATTTCAAAATCTTCAACCGGTCCATTCTCTACCAATTTGCCAAGTTGTCCTTTGCTTTTTATTTTTTTTAAGATTATAACCATTTGAGATGAAGCCAACTGCCTTTATTTTACATTCTTTCAAACTTTTGCAACGACGCAAATTATAACCGTTTGGGAATGCTTTGGAGAAAATAATAATAAAAATTAAGCTGTAACAATCGAATATTTCTTACTAGTATTTAATTATTTTGTTTTCTCATTGTATTATGTAACTTTAATTATAATTCGCATGATTTCATATTGATTTTAGTTCAATAAAGTCTATATTGTTGTATCTGTATTTTGAATTACTAATAAATATTTATGAATAAAAATGATTTGTTCAAAAGATAAAATTATAAAATGTATAAATTATTTGTTGGACATATTATATTTTTCTATAACTTTTTTATGTTTTAAAAAGATATATTTATTTTTTTAAATAAATGTATATTGAGAAAGAATAAAATATTTAGTTGTGGGTCCATGCTATAAAACTTTTATGAGATTATGAATAGTGGAGAATAGATTAATAGCGAAATTGTTTATAAGCAGATGACGTGGCGGGAGGGATAAACCTTTTGATATGTTTATTGTTGCGGATGTTCTAAGAGCAGCTCCGGTGGTATCTTTCAAAATGTTAATAACTTTTATAAACTGATTGAAGGTTTATTGTTGTACCAACCAGTTGATGTCGGCTGATGTGGATTTTTTTTGTCATTTCGATCTCTTTTTAAAACTAAGAATTCAACGGTATGATTTCCAAAAAACGAGTCCAACGTTATTTTAGCCGTTTTATAACGGCTTTATGTATAAAAAAAGTGTAAATTCTTTTTCTATAAATTGGTTCACAAAACATTTTTTTTTCATTTCACCCATTCAACTATATTTTCTTCCTAAACACTGAGTTTTTTTTTCATTTTTCTCTTCCAAATATATTTTCTCACACTACAACCTCTATATTAATTCCATACATTACAACCGCCTCACTGAAAAATGTCTCAACACCCCAATTTATTCCTTCTGATGATAAATATGTGCAATCAATTCTTACCCGATGAATTGACGGATGATATGGATGATGAAATGATGATGATATTGGAAGAAGCTGAAAAATCTAGTGGTCATAAACACAATCGAAAATATTTAAATTGAGAGCTTGAAGCTGGGCATGCCCGTCTTTTCAAATAGTATTTCTCTGACGAGCCGTTTTATTTGGCAGATACTTTCAGAAGAAGGTTTCACATGAACAGGGACTGGGAGTTATTCCTTCGAATTGTAGATGCTCTCTCAAATCATTCAAAGTATCTTTAACCGAGGTTAATGCAACCGAAAAGAATGGATTTTCGCCACTTCAAAAATTCATCGTTGCTATTCGTTAATTGGCATACGGCACGCTTGCTGACCATTATGACAGGTACATATGAATCAGTGAAACCACTGCAATTGATTGTCTAATGAAGTTTTGTTGATGTGTGATTGAGGTAGTTGAAGTGAATACTTGAGAAGGCCTAACACTAACGATTTGATTGTTGGGTAAAACCATATACAATTTTACAGAATTAAAACATAAAAGAAAAAAAATCGTTAATGCTGCTGGTAGAAGAAGACTTTTGAAGTCTGCTGGTCGCTTTGAAAGAAATCTGCTGGCGACTTATTATGAAGTCTGCTGGTGACTTATTACAAAGTCTGCTGGTGGCTTACAATGAAGTCTGCTGGTGACTTTCTTCCAAGTCTGCTGGTGACTTGCTACGAAGTCTGCTGGTGGCTTTGTTCCAAGTTTGCTAGTGGAAAGAAAATTGTAACCGATGCCTGTGTATCACACAGTTTCCTTGAAACGTTATTCGTCCCACTCCCTGTAAGTGCGTGGAGTTTTATACAGGACGTACGTCTCCCAGGATACAATGGTGGTACTGAATGACTTTGTACTGAAGGTCCGGCGAACTGAGTAAGTGCCCGTAATCTATCACCAAGCAGGAGGGCAAGAAAAAGATGTTCAAGATACACCCACCCCCTGCGGGCGCGGGAGGGATAATTCTTTCTATACAAGCTTACTCAAACATAAGGGAGCCTTTGTATATAAACCCTTCAAGCCTTTCATATTTTTCCAATGTGGGATAACCCACTTTCAATGTCCTACTTTAAACCTCTATAACTTATTCATTTGATATCTGCATTGGACAAATAAATATAGTATTCTTATGTACTCACGGAGAAGAACATAATTCCACAATTACCATAGTCATTACATAAATGACTCACTAATAAATTAGTGCCTCAAAGCGCCAATTTACTTCACTTAAAAACACTAGTTTTCCAACAATCCCCCACATGAAGGAAATTGACGATAACGGTGATAGACTTCAACAGTTGAAACCTGCATAGGATAGGTAAGTGTTAACCTTTGAACTTTCCCTTGCGAAAGCATGCTAACTTTACCGACTAATCAGTAGACATGATGTCTTTGAACTGTTCTGCCTTAGGAGTAAACGATTACATACTTCACATAGGAATCTTCCTGACACAATTTAGTTCTCATAGTTATGTTCATTCATGGCCCTGAACATACGCCTGGTTCTGCAAGAGGGTCTAAGAATTGAGTCTCATACAATTTTTTTCGAAGCGGCCCCACTTTTCTCTCACATAGGTGATTCTCAAGAATCATTAAAAGCCATATGCTTATCCTTCTTATTTTACACTCATCACTTGATAAGAGATGAATCCCCCACAGTGACTCAAAATCTTTTTACAATTAGGTTGTCCCTTTGAAGCTAGATCTTGGGATCTCCAGTCAACTAGGTTGGGTTTCCATTGTATAGACTTATTTTTCAAGAGGTTTGAGACCCATTCCTCTTGATGATTTTTCAACTAACTCTCGATTTAACCCTTTGGTTAACGGATTCGCTATATTATCCTTTGACTTTACGTAGTCAATACAAATAGTACCAGTAGAGAGTAGTTGTCTAATGGTATTATGTTTACGACGTATATGTCTAGACTTACCATTGTACATGTTGCTCTATGCCCTGCCAATAGCTGATTGACTGTCACAATGTATGCAAATTACTGGGACAGGTTTTGTCCATCTTGGAATATCTTCTATAAATTGGCGTAGCCATTCAGCTTCTTCACCACTTTTATCTAGAGCTATAAACTCAGACTCCATCGTGGATCTAGCTATTATAGTATGTTTAGAAGATTTCCATGATATGGCTGCACATGCCAAAGTGAATACAAATCCACTAGTAGACCTTGAGTCTTTAATATCATAAATCCAATTAGCATCTGTATATCCTTCGATCACTGTTGGATCTCTTGTATAGTGCAGTCCATAATCACGAGTATATCTTAAGTACCTTAGTACTCTTACTATCGCTTTCCAGTGATCAGTCCCAGAATTACTCGTATATCTACTTAGTTTACTCACATCATAGGCAATGTCTGGCCTTGTACAACTCATTAAGTACATCAGACTTCCTATGATTCTCGAGTATTCTACCTGAGAAACAGTCTCACCTCTATTCTTTGATAGATGTAGACTTGTGTCAATAGGAGTTATAGCTATTGCAATGTCATCCTTGCTAAACTTCTCTAGAATTTTATCCACATAGTGTGACTGACTTAAAGTAAGTCCACTTGAAATTTTAGAAACTTTAACACAAAGGATTATATCAGCTAACCCCATATCTTTCATGTCAAATTTCGAGTTTAACATGTCTTTTGTGAATTTAATCATATTATCATTGCTACAAATGATAAGCATGTCGTCTACGTAAAGACATAAAATGGCATAGTCATTTCCAGTGTCCTTTACATATACACATTTATCACATTCATTGATTTTAAATCCACAACCCAACATGGCATTATCAAATTTATCATGCCATTGTTTTGGTGCTTGTTTTAAGCCATACAAAGACTTAACCAACTTGCACACTTTGTTTTCTTGCCCTGGAGCAAAAAACCCTTCTGGTTGTTCCATGTAAATCTCCTCTTCTAAATCATCATTTAGAAAGGCAGTCTTTACATCCATTTGATGTACTTCCAGATTTCGCAATGCGGCAATAGCAAGTACTAATCTAATAGAGGTGATTCTCGTAACAGGAGAATACGTATCAAAGTAATCAAGGCCTTCACGTGGTCTGTAACCTTTAATTTCAAGTCTGGCCTTATACTTATCAATTGTTCCATCTACTTTCATTTTCTTCTTGAAAATCCACTTATACCCTAATGGTTTGCTTCCTTGAGGGAGGTCCGCTAGTTTCCAAGTGTGATTTGAAGAATGGAATCAATTTCACTTTTAATGGCTTCTTTCCATTGAGGTCCCTCGGAGGAACCCACGGCCTCTTGTGAGGTTCCCGGGGTGCGACCCGCGCCCCGCGCGCCCTTGGATAGGGGTGCGCGTACGTGCGGATGCGGGACACCACTGCTCTCGTTCCACCCTCCCTTGTTTAGGGGAAGACGAAATCCAAAGTGCGAGAGGAGTGCTGTCTATAGTAGCACGTTGTGCCTCGGTTGCCCTGAGTGGATTTTGTATCCAATATGGGAACTAATGGTTTCCCATGTCAAGTTATCCCTTATTTCGGGGATAATAGGATATGGGAATGCATTACTCTTCCATTCTCATTCTCCCCTTTATCTTTCAGGGAAAATAGAGAAGTGCAAGAAAGAATATTGCGACGCCCCCACTATGGATTTATTGAAAATAGCCTTATGGCCCATTCAGATCACTATGGGAGCTATGGGTTTCCCGCATCGAGTTATCCCTTGTTTAGGGGATACCAGGATATGGGAATGCATCACTCCTCTATTCCCGTATCTCCGTTTTTTAGGGGAGAACAGGAAAGTGCAAAGAGGGAATGTTGCGAGGCCCCACTGGATCTGAAAGTTTTAGAGTCGCCATCTTTATTTTAAGGCAAAAATAAAGAAAAACCAGAAAAGAAAACCAGAGATTTTAAAAAAAGCGGGTTCGGAGGCTAAGTTACGAGTTGGGAAGGTGCTAGGCACCCAACTCGCCCTTTCGGTCTCGAAAATGGTTTTTGGCTGAAGTATGCTTATTGTCACATTTACTTAGCAAATAAATAAGGTATTATAATGACAAGGGAAATTTAAACAAATACATTCGTGGCCACATTATTTACGGACTCGCAGCCGTCTCTTTCCAATAATTACAGACACATTTAAAAATATTTGGCCATTATAACGGCTCTATTTAGTATTATTTCCTAACAAAATCCGGCAAAGATAACTCGCTATATATTGATATTGAACCGGACCAGAAATAATACATTTACAAATAAAGACTTTATTGAATAAATGAAATAAATAAATACAAACTTATTTAAAAACATTTTGCCATAATAACGGCTACATTTAGTACTATTTCCTAATAAAATCCGGGCAGCACAACTGCTTATATATCTACATTGGGCCGGACTGGAAATAATACTATTACATAGAAATAAAAGACTTTAACAATAAAAGCTTACAAAAGGCGTAGGGGTGTGCTCGCCTCGTCCTGGGGAGAGAAAGTCTTCTTTTCCGGTTTGAAGTTGTGTGTTGTGTGAATTTGGGCAGCGTTTGAAAGTGAATTTGGGCGAGTAACGACTTACTCGGCTATTTCGGCCTTTTAAATCGGGCAGAGCAACTGCTCTATCCACGATTTTTGGACCGGGGAAAAGGGGTGGATACCTAGCTGGGGGGCTAAGGTACACTTCTACCGGTTGGATTTGTGTTTGGCGGAGGTTTGGCAGGGTTTCGAGGCTTTGGAAATTGATCTATCGGTATTTATTTCTTCAGCGTAACGAGAACGCATAGAAATTTTACGGATGAATTGAGCGCTGAATGAAGGAGCCGGACACCTCTATTTATAGGAGGAGGCTGGGACATCGCTGGAATTTTGAGATTTCTCTCCGTGCATCAGAGGGTTGTGCATCGCGTTGGACGAATTGTGCAATGCGGCAAACTTTGCGCTGAACAGTGGGCTGGGAGGTGGTTTGGGCGCCACCCTATTGAGGTTTGGGCGCCAAGCCCAAACCCTTGATAGGCCAAGCCTAAACCTCAAACTTCCTTCTTTTTTTGACACTTTGGTCCCTGCAGTTTGTCCTTTTGTGCATCCTGCTTTGTCCTTTTGCAATGTTGACCCTGTAACTTGACATTTGTTAATGTTTTAACAGTTCTTGATATTTTATGTCATGTCATGTATCTGGGGTACGAAATTGGGGTGTCTACACCTCTATGTAGCTTTGAGGTTCACTTTCTAGCATGTAGGTAAGAAAATCTGGACCAAAAGACATTTCTACCCTACTTTTTTTGCTACGTCGAGGTTCCACCTCTTCTTGCTCATTCTTTTCATGTTCTACTTCTTCCAAAGCATGTACCTGTTTAGATGCGTTAGACTCATCGCTTCTCTTACAAGGAAATACATTTTCGAAGAAAGAAACATTTCAAGATTCCATTATTGTATTCTTGTGTATGTCTTCTATCTTAGACTCGTGCACAAGAAAACGATAAGCATTGCTGTTATGTGCATAACCAATGAATATGCAATCAATAGTTTTTGGTCTTACTTTCACCTTTTTAGGTAAAGGAACAACAACTTTTACAAGACACCCCCACACTCGCAAGTATTTGTAGGATGAGACACTTCCATGCCACATCTCGTAAGGGCTTTTGTCAAGCTTCTTGCGGGGTACCTTATGTAAAAGGTAATTAGCTGACAGCATAGTTTCTCCCCACATGTTCTGTGGTAATCCAGAACTTAACAACATGGCATTCATCATCTCTTTAAGAGTTCGATTTTTGCATTCTGCAATGCCATTCTGTTGAGGTGCATAAGGTGCAGTGGTTTCGTGAATTATTCCATGCTTAGCGCAAAATTCAGCGAATGGTGATTCATATTCACCTCCACGATCACTTCTTAACATCCTAATCTTCTTGTTAAGTTGATTCCCAACTTCAGTTTTGTAGATAATAAACTTCTCTATTGCTTCATCTTTATTTTTAAGAAGATACACATAACAAAATCTTGTGCTATCATCAACAAAAGTTATGAAGTACTTGCTCCCACCATGTGATTGTGTTGATTTAAAATCACACACATCAGTGTGAATTAATCCAAGTGGTTAACTATTTCTTTCAATAGAATGGAAGGATGTTCTCGTTAACTTTGCTTCTACACAAGTTTCACACTTGTGATTTTTATCAATTTGGAATTTTGGTATGCAATCCATGCTATTAGTCTACGTAAAGTACCATAATTAACATGTCCTAGTCTACCATGCCACAAATTGGAAGACTCAAGCAAGTAAACAGAAGACTTGTTCTAATTATTATTGATCTTAGGCTTGATAACCATTACAGCTAGCTTAAATCCCATCATTAACATACCCTTTGCCTACAAATATTCCACTTTTAGCCAAAGTTACAACGTCAGACTCAAAAACAACACAGAAGCCATGCTTCACAAGCAAAGATCCGGACACTAAATTCTTCCGAATTTCAGGCACATAGAGCACGTTGTTGAGAGTCAATTCCTTCCCAGAAGTCATCTTCAAACCCACTTTCCCTTAACCTTTGATATCAGAGGTGGCAGAATTTCCCATGTAGAGCTTTTCCCCATTCTCAGCAGCTTCAAAGGTGCTGAACATCTCCTTGTTGGAGCAAACGTGCCTAGTGGCACCGGTATCAATCCACCACTGATTTGGGTTTGAACCCACCGAATTGACTTCAGAGATCATCGCAGCAAGGTTGATATCTGACACATCTTGAGAGATGTCATCCACAAGATTGGCTTCACGCTCCCTCTTTTGTTTCTTGCAAACCGTGGACTTGTGACCCATTCCTCCACAGTTGTAGTAGTTTCCAAGAAACTTCTTCTTAGAAACTCCTCCCTTGGGACCTAAGTTTGTCCCTTTTCCAACTCTAGCAAACTTTCTCTTGCCCTTTGAGCTTTGACCATGCTCCACGACATTGGCTTTGGCAGCCATAGAAATGACTGTTTTCTTTTCATTGCCTCTATTGTCCTCTTCTATGCGAAGAAAAACAACAAGTTGTTCAACAGTCATCTCCTTTCGTTTATGCTTGAGGTAAATCTTGAAATCCTTCCAAGCTGGAGGCAATTTTTCAATAATTGCAGCCACCTTGAAGGTTTCACTAACTTCCATCCCCTCTGTCTCAATTTCAAAGTAAAGCACTTGCAACTCTTGTACTTGACTGTACATAGTTTTAAAATCTGTCATTTTGTAGTCCATGAATCTACCAACTATGAACTTCTTGGCCCCAACATCCTCAAAGGTAAGGGTGGCAATTTGAGGCACAACACGATTGACCGACACGAACACGCATGAAATTATAGGGTTTGGGTTGGGGATTATCGGGTTCGGGCCGTTATAGGACTAACACGATAAGGCACGATAAAAAATGAGTTGTTATCGGGCTGGCATGATAAGCACGATAAGACACGATAACTAAAATATATATGTTTTAAAAATATATTTTTTAAAATTTACTAGGGGTTATTCACTTCGTCTGAACCATTTTCATGATTATTTCATAATTTTATCATTTTAAAATTTATGACTTTTAAACTACTTGACTATTTATATTGATAAATTTTCAAAATATGTATTAAAAAATCAAAAATATATATTTTATAATGTTTATTGGGCTTAACGGGCCTGACTAAATAAATCATATTTTTTTGCTTATCGTATCGTACCATGCCTTTCGTGCTTTTATCGTGTCGTGTTCGGGTTTTAATATTAGGCACGATAAGCTTATCGTGTCGTGTTCGTGTTCGTGCTTATCGTGTCGTGCTGTTATCGTGCTGGCCCGATAACAGCCCAGCACGACAGATTTGCCACCCCTACTCGGAGGTGTACTTGTGGTCAAGAGAGTTCCATAGTTCCTTTGCCGTTTTTTAAAAAACGATAAAATTCGTACAACGAGTCTTCCAACCCGTTCAGTACATAGTTCTTTCAAAGGAAATCAGATTGATTCCATGCATCCAAAGCACTAACGGCTTGGAAATCAGCATCTTCACCAACATTTGGAGGGTCTTCTTTCAGAAACTTTGCCAAATGAAGCATGGTCAAGTAAAACAGCATCTTCTGCTGCCAGCGCTTGAAATTCAGCCCTTTGAATTTCTCCGATTTCTCACTATGGTTCACCGGCAGATGTGGAACAGTCACCATTTGAGTCATAGCTGCTGCATTGGTCATAGTAGGGTTCGAGTTCGAAGGGTCTCTAGTCACAGTCTTTTCAGTTCCAGTTCCAGTATTAGGAGCTAAGGTATTGTTCTCGTTAGTCATATCTGAAATACGACAATAATCTGTAAGATTATAGAGTTCTTTATAGAATTGATTATTGTTATCTAAAATAACAATAATAACCAGAAGAAATAATAACATTTCAAAATTGTTGGGTAAAACCCTATACAATCTTACAGAATTAAAACATAAAAGAAACAAAACTGTTAGTGCTGCTGGCAGAGGAAGGCTTGTGAAGTCTGCTGGTCGCTTTGAAAGAAGTCTGCTTGCGACTTATTATGAAGTCTGCTGGCGACTTATTATGAAGTCTGCTGGTGACTTATTACAAAGTCTGTTGGTGACTTTGTTCCAAGTCTACTGGTGACTTGCTACGAAGTCTGCTGGTGGCTTTGTTCCAAGTCTGCTAGTAGAAAGAAAATTGTAACCGATGCCTGTGTATCACACAGTTTCCTTGAAACGTTATTCGTCCCACTCCCTGTAAGTGCGTGGAGTTTTATATAGGACGTACATCTCCCAGGATATAACGGTGGTACCGAATGATTTTGTACTGAAGGTCTGGCGAACTAAATAAGTGCCCGTAATATATCACCAAACAAGAGGCCAAGAAAAAGATGTTCAAGATGCACCTCCCCCCCTGCGAGCGGGGGGAGGATAGTTCTTTCTATACAAGCTTACCTAAACACAAGGGAGCCTTTGTATATAAACTCTTCAAGCCTTTCATATTTTTCCAATGTGGGATAACCCACTTCCAACACTTTCAATGTCCTACTTTAAACCTCTATAACTTATTCATCTGATATCCGAATTGGACAAATAAATATAGTATTCTTATGTACTTAAGGAAAAGAACATAATTCCACAATTACCATAATCATTACCTAAATGACTCACAAATAAATTAGTGCCTCAAAGCCCCAATTTACTTCACTTAAAAACACTAGTTTTCCATCAATTTTGACGTTCATGGGTTTCCTGGTATGCTAGGAAGCATTGAATGCTTGCATTAGTCGTGGAAAAACTGTTATGTTGCATAAAAAGGTCAATTTACTGGAGGTGATCAAGGGGTTTCGACAATTATGTTAGAAGCGGTCGCTTCACAAGATCTTTGGGTATGACATGCATTTTTCAGTGTCGCGAGATGATATCAACGTACTCAACGAATCTCCATTGTTCAACGACGTATTGCAAGGATACGTTCCTCATGTTCAATTTACTATAAATGGAACACAATATACAAAGGGGTATTATCTAGTCTATTCGAAGTGGGCAACAATGGTAAAAAACTTCGCATATCCAAAAGACCCTAAAAGGAAGAAGTTCAATGAAATGCAAGAGGTTGCAAGAAAGGACGTCAAGTGAGCATTTGAAGTCCTCCAATCACGGTAGGCAATTGTACGAGGTGCAGCTCGATTTTGGCATAGGGAAAATGAAGAAGTAAATCTTAATCTACTGACAAACAAAAATGAAAGACCTAGTCTAGCACGGTAGTCAGCTTTCGCCGCTGCCAAACCGAGAGGTGGGTGCATAGTTGGTGTCTCATCTTGTGGGTGTATATGTGTGTGTGTGTGTGTGTTTTCTCTCTGTAAAATAAATTCACACAATATCACCTATAGGAAAACATTTCCCTACAACAACGAATGAAAATCACCATCACACGATCAATAATCAGAAAAAACTGGTTGAGATTTAAATTGCAATATATAAATTATCGTCAAGAAATTGAAAAAACCTGATATTTGAGGAAAGTCAGTTTCAATTAACTCATTAAAAATAAAATGATGTAGGGAAACACACAATAAAAAACTATATGTGTGTGTTTTCTCTCTGTAAAATAAATTCACACAATATCACATATAGGAAAACATTTCCCTACAACAACAAATGAAAATCACCATCACACGATCAATAATCAGAAAAAACTGGTTGAGATTTAAATTGCAATATATAAATTATCGTCAAGAAATTGAAAAAACCTGATATTTGAGGAAAGTCAGTTTCAATTAACTCATTAAAAATAAAATGATGTAGGGAAACACACAATAAAAAACTATATGGATATGAGAAAATTGAAAAGCTCTTCTTAATCTTTTTTCCTGGGTTAGATTCTTGTCCTTGCGAATCAATATGATATTGATTATATTATGAATAATGTAATAACATTTGAACCAAAGAGAAAGAAAAATATAATTTCACAATTCACCCACAAAACTGAAGCAGAGGGTGAAGATTTGAGAGATGTAATTGTCAACGATCCCAATAACCCCCACAAATGCTTGGAAAAAAATTCAAGAAAAGCAAACATGTTTTCTCTTAATCTCTTTCATTTTTCTTTTCTTGGAAATTTTTTGTTTACTTTAATTTCACAAATTTAGTGTTTTGCGATCAGAAGTTGAGAGAGAGAGAGGGGGTGGGAGATAGAAAATTATGGGTAATGAAGGATCAAGTCTTTGTCTTAGTGCGACGGTAATAACTAATATTTGGGCAAAAAGAAATTTTATAACCGACTTGTTTTTTTTATTTCTTCTAAGCTTGACTAAATTCCACAATTTGTGATTAGCTAAAGACAAATCACCTTGCTACAAACCATTAGTTGCTACTTAACTTTATATTAATTTTTGAGTGTTGGGTGACGGTTGAGCCTACAAAGAGAGCAGCGGTGAAGTGAACCTACCAGAGAGAGAGGTGGTGTAAGAAGAAGAAGAGAGAGGTGGTAGTGGAAATGACTTTTTTTCTCTAGAAAAAACCCACGTGGTGTGCACACAGTGATTTAACGACAAATCATGCAAATATATCAAACTAAGGGACTTATGTCGTCAAATTTTCATTGTGCTTGGCGAGCCTATTGATAATTTGGATCCTGTAGATACTCGCACAACATCTCCTATTCATAGATATGTGCCTGCCTTTATAGAGTTAGATACAAAATTATCTATTTTTGAAATTGGAATTACAGTAGTGGATCTTTTAGCCCCTTATCGTCTTATAGGAAAAATTGGGCCAAAATGGTCTACGTTGAACCATAGTGTGCGTTTTTTGAAATTGGGGACTACGAGTTGAAATGTCTATATTACATGGATCAAACCTCCATCCCCCTAAAAATTATCCATTCATCATTCCCGAAAATCATTTTAATACCCAATCTTCCATCCCCCTCGTCAATTTTGTCCATACTTAACGTCCTTACCCTTCTACACCATTGTAGTTGCATATATTTTGGGACCACTTTGATTCAACTAAAGATTATTTGTCATCTGTCGATGGTGATTTTTCCAGAGTGTGGGATGTGGAGGTATTGATAGTGCTAATCTAGACCTTTATCCATATTGCACATCTCTTTATCTTGATCAATATCATTCGCTACATAGATGCAAATTGCGATTCAAAGTAAATTTGTAAATTAATATGCTATTTCACGAATTTGAATTTTTAGAAAATAACTTAACAAATGCAAATGAAAACTATGGTGAAGATAATTGGAAGCTTGTCTTATATGATTGAAATGAAAATATGAAGCGATCGATGGTCACGAATTTCTTAAGATTGAGATGGAATAGATCGACACACTATAGTAAATCTAAGATGGAAAGCGATATAATGAATCAATCATGAAAAACCAACCCCAATCTCACAAAAATAAAATTTTAAAAAAATTGTTGCAAGAGGTTGTCAAGGTTGAGGTAGAGACAAAAACGGGTTCGAACAAAAAACATTTTGACACAAAATTGTGAAATTGGGATTTATTTAACAATCTTTTGCACTTGGTGTCACCGGCGATGGCCTTGACTTTTGTGGGTGCCATTCCTGACAAGGCCAATATTGCTTGGTCTTAAATTCAAAAATTAGGAGCAAGTGAGGTGACCTTCGAGGAGATAGTAGTTGGTTGGAGGGGGTGGCGTTCGGGGGAGTTGGTAGTTGGTGGGAGGGTAGTACCGTTAATGGAGTTAGAGGCAGGGGTACGCTGAAATCGCCGACGAGGACGGGATGGGAAGCAAATAATGAAAAAAGTTAATAAAAACAAGATGATGAAAATAAAAGTGAATGAAGTAAAATATCCCTGCTACATGACAAGCTCATGGTAGAAATAACGACCAATTAACGAAAAAATTAGACTGAGGGACTGTCACGACCCGAATATGCCCCTTTGTGGGACCCAACTCAACCGTGATTTACCTTTAATAATATCCATAAACAACCTACTGAGCTGAAAAAGTAGAAGATCTTTAAGCAACCCAAACTTATTTATACATAGGCCACAAGCCCTTTAAAATTTTTACAGAAGCGGAAGCGTTAAAACCAAAGTAGAAGACTACATGTCTTCCTATACAACATAACCATAAAGTCGTCCCAAAACTTCTAGGAATGCTACCCCAAAAAAGAATACATGCTAGCACTCCGGGGACTATCCAAACTATACGAGTCATCCCCCGACATTACTGCAATCTAAGAAAAACAAATAATAAAGGGTGAGTCGAAACTCAGTAAACTATACTTATACTTATGTATGTTATGCAACATAAGTAATGCCATGATGCCAATTCTACAATTAATAGTACATTCATCAATACTATTTGCAAGTAACGTAGAAGAGCTAAAAGTTAAACACATGTAGTATACATGATCGAGATACATCTCAGATCAAATCACTTCCAACCTTTTCACCCCCACTATTATTGTTGAAGCTTGTTTCTCTTGATCAATCTCTTGTTCGGTTTATCAAATCAATCAATTATTCATAACCCGGGTACAAGTCATCATTAGGCTAGGTCCCTACAACCCCAGCAAGTCGTGATACTGAACATATTATTCAATGATGTTTTCCCCACTAAGCCATAGTGGAAAATAAGGTTTCGGGTCCGAGTTAGGGTGTCGCTGCTAACTAGCACTGCTCTCCGCCCCATGACCTAGTCAGAGGTTCCCCTACTCTCCCCACAATAGATTGTTCAATTGTGCAATTGATATATTCATGTTGTTCATATTCAAAACTAGTGCTCAGCAAGGAATTAACGCACATACAGAAATACAATGAGTTATAAAGTAAACTCATTGCATTCTCAAGCAACATGTTCCAACTAATACATATTGTTCTCATACTTGTAAGTTTTAAAGCACAATTTCAGCATGTTCATAATATTCTTACGTCAAGTATCCGACTAAGTTACGTATGTAACACATGGTTTTTAGCATGGATATTATTATAACATGGTATTATGAACACACATAAGCAAGTAGCTCCCTTACCTTAAAAGAAGATTATATCTACCAAATAAAATATTTTGGAAACCTTCAACGATAATCCTCAAGTTAAATCCATAGTTCAACGGTATTGGAATAATTGTTCTTGGTACAAAGTGAAAAGTACTCCTTGTACATAATATTCAGTCTTGGTTTCAAGTTAACGGAGTGCACAGCCTATACTATACTTCATAAACAAAGGAGATGCCAGTACATAATTTATAGGAGTAGTTGAAGCGGTCGGTGACTACATGTTTGCCAAAGAGAAAGTTGTGCAATCCTCCATACAACAGCTCAAGAGGCGTAGCTAATAATACCCCATGCAAATTATAATGTAATAGTGTACTAAATTGTGTCATCACATGGCAACAGGGGGGGTAAGAGATTGATATAAAACAAAACCTATATCTATAAAATAAACTTCTACCCAATCGGTCCACATATATAAAATATTATCATCTGTTGCACATGAAGGTTTTCAGCTTAGTATGTCTATTAGTAGATTAATCTATATTATAAAATACCTTGGGACATACGTGTGCAATTGATTTGAGATAAAAAGTGGTTAGGATTTATTGTTTTAATGAAATCCAACAGCTTAGATCAAATTTAGAGTTCACATGTGCGAAGAGCGGTTGTCCAACTCCCCATCTCTCTCTCTTCACTACAGCGCTTCGCAACCCTTCCTCTCCTTCTCTCATTATGGCCGAAGCCCCTCTGTACTACCCGCTCCAAGATGAGAAAGATGTGCACTCCACTTTTGGAAGCATTCAAGCACATGGGATACGCAAGGCAGTTCAAGGATACGTTTTGAATCTCCTTAAGGAGGTTGAACCACACTATGAGGCTTAGGGATTCGAATCGAAATCCCAGTCCCGGTACGATCTCTCTCTCAATCAAAATCCAAGTCCTTTTTCTTCTCCCTACAAGCCTTTTCCCGACCAAATTGGATTGGTAAGATGCCAATTTGGGATTTTGAAGCAAAAATTGAATTTTTTTATTTTGGATTTATTTATTTTTTATGGTCAGAAGATTCTATATAAATTTATATCCTAAATCTAGAAAGAATTTTTTTTATGATCATGTATCCATTATTTGATTTCATTGTGTTGCCTAATTTTAACTTATTTTGATTATGTATCCAACAGCCTTTTGATTTCTCTCTCTCTCTAAATTTTGTGTATTGGGTATCAATTGTTTTTATATATTGGAAAATTGGGAATGAAAATTTACCAGAAGAGAAACAATTGATCCAAATCCTATGCTCCAAAAAAATAAGAGGCATGAAATTGGAGGTTGCAGACTAGAAATAAAGTATGTTCGTACCAGGAGGCTTACTCAAATGATACTCATCAATGAAGTACGAAATCATGTTGGGCATCAACCCAACACTTTCCACTATCTCAAATGCAATTTTTTGTGGACTAAAAATGATCATGTACAATTTTTTGCCACTCTCTAAAATGCAAGTTTCGTTTAATCAAAGTGCTCTCTGTGAGAAGGAAGCTCTTAGCCCTTCTTTGGCTACTCTCTTACGAGAATACGTGAGCTAACTGAAGCAAAGACTCAAAGCGATTTGTTTAGGTCATCCATTTTTTACAGGGATATTTCTAGGGAGTGTCCTTTTTCTTCTTTGTTGACTTATTTCTTTCCTTATTAACTAAGAGGTTTGGAAATAAGGAATATGTAGCATATGCAGACAAGTAAGGTCTTTTTTTTTTTTTTGTGCTTCTGATTCATCATATGATTGAAAAATATTCCTTTTTTTACAAGAGGCATAAGATTTCTCTCTGAGCTAATAGAGTGTTATAGGTACGACATGAAGATCTTTAAGAAGGATAGGTCGACATACATAAACCGTTAGAAGTGGTGGAAATGAGTAAATATGGATCATCAAAACTAGTTATGACCTCTACGAGTGCTAAAAGAAGAGTTAGCATTTGGTAAAAATCGTATATCAAGAGTTGTGTTTTTTTATATGATTTTTGTTCTTAATTTCAGTACACTTAAATATTTGTATTTTAATTTATGTATTTGTTTACTTTCATTATATATTTTTAATTTCTGGTAAGTTTCTTGGACCCTTGCTTGAGATCTATGACGATTATTTAATTATTCTATTTCTGGTATTTTTAAAATTTTGTATCTTTTCTTTTCTCTCCAAGAGGACAAGGCTGTCTTACTCACATACATGATTTATGTAGAATATATTTGGGTTAGGAGGGTTGGGGGGGAGATGTTGATGGTTGAAGGTGGGAGGACAGTTATGGGTTTGGTTTTTGCGCTGATGTTATTTCTTGATGAGGAAACTTATCACACAAAAAGCTTTTGTACACCACCGCAGATTTTCACATACCATGCCTATGGGTTATTCATTCCATCTCAAACTGTTTTTGCCTTTTCGTTATCATTTTTGATTTGACAAATAACATTCAAACGTCTATTCCATATGAAGCATTTCTTTTAGTAAACATGATGAATACATTCACAAGTGCATGACCTTATGACCTTTTTATTATGGTAGTTTTGGATCTTCTAAGTTTAAGGTTGACTCCTCTTTTTGCTGATCCATTTTCGCCGTTGATTTTCACTTCAACAGCTTCTGATTGCAATGCACAAGATACACATCAGGCTAATACGGAGGAACTACAAGACTTGGTGTTCTAATAGGAGGTACTCTTTCTTCTTTATTAATCTATCTGATCGTGAATTTTGTGTGGGAAAGGCAAAGCTAGATAGAAAATATGAAATTATGAAATTGATGGCGGTGAATGATGCAAGTAAATGATATCTAAAAAATTAGCTTACTTGAAAAATAGCCATCTTGCCTTGAAACTTATGTTATGTTCGAAAATTGCTTCAATTGTAACACTAAAATTTACAAGTAAAATTATGTGTATCCCATAATCAGATTAGAAGTAATCACTAATCAGATTAATAGGAAACATCCTCTATATCTTGATTAAAAGTAATTCTTTTTGTCATATGAAAATATTCATCAATTAGATGACGTTTGATCCATGCATTGATTATTGAGCCTTTTGACAAATTTCATTTAAACAAGTATCCTGGAAAGAAGATAAGAAATGACTTAATAATTTGAGAAGTATGAGTTTGTTTTAACAAAACACGGTAGGACTTTATATAAGTGAAAAGTAAAACTTCAGTAGAATTTTCCCTTAAATAAGTAACAATCAGGAAAAGGTGATAAAAGATTGAGAACTGCTAACAGATGTCGCCAATAGAAAAATTAAATGGAGTTGTAATGTTAATTTTTACTTTGTATGATATTGACCACATTTCTTTTTGTATGAGATCAACTATACATTAACTTTCTCCCTAATTTTCCCCAAAGTATGAGATATCATATTGACCGAAGTATTGGATATCTCTGGGGCAAATCACAAATCATGTATCTTTTTCTTTAATGGCTTGAATATCATGCTATTGGAGTCATTTATTTGCCTTTCTTTACACTTCCTCTTTCTTCTTAGCAAAACTTCATTTGTAATCTTTATAATGAAAATCATTTGCCTCCTCTTGCAGCGAGAGCCAGAGCAATTATCTTCCAGGTTACCTTTTTTGTATAAAGATCACCATGGTATACATGAAGTTCAGGTGGATTTATGGCATTTATATCTTTTATAACTTTTTTGATTTTCATACATTCTTGCAAGATTTTCAATGGAGCTCAAAAGGACCATTGTGTTTCTTAAACTGTACTCCTGAATCGAATCAAGCTTGGAACCACTTATTTGTACAATATAACAAGTAAGGATTGGTTTTGATATCGATATATACTATTTATCAAAGTCATGGAATGGAAACTGACCTATATATAGAAACAAATGGAGTATCTATTTTGAATTTCATAACCTTTTAGCTTTATTCTCCATGAGTGTAATAGTAATTATCTTGACTTGGTGAAAACTGACCAATATCCACCTATATCTCAAATTCCACCTCAACATATGCCTATTGTATTGTATGATGATATGTGGGAGGATTCAAGTTTTGAAGATGAGGCGGTATGTTTTTTGATATTTTAATTAATCACTTATATGCATAAAATGGTATATTGAACCTTTATGGACCAATATAACATCAAAATATGTTACGCTTAATACCGAAATAGTATAATGGACTACTATGGACCATTATAATACTAAAATATATTACGTCTAAGGTTGAAATGGTATAATAGACTACTATGGACCATTATATAATCAAAATGCATTACGGCTAATTGCGAAATGGTATAATGGACCAATATAGACCATTATAACATCAAAATACGTTACGCCTAATGGCGAAATGGTCTAATACACTACTATTAACTATTTTTACATGAAAATACGTTACGCCTAACGACAAAATGATATAATGGACTACTATGAACCATTATAGCATAAAAATATATTACGTGTAATGCCGACATGGTATAATAGACCACTATAGACCATTATTAACTATTATTACATCAAAATACGTTAACCCTAAAGGCAAAATGGTATTATAGACTACTATAGAACATTATAACATCAAAATATGTTATGCCTAATTGCGAAAAGTTATAATCGACTACTCTGGACCAATATAGCTGAAAGAACACAATAGCTAGGATTCTCAAGAGAAAACCAATGTTATTTCCAATGTAGCTGCTGATGTAGCTACAATGGAACTCACAATGGTCCAAGATAAACAAAACAGCGGAAGACTAATAAACAGAAAAATAAACAGAATGCAAAAGATAACCAAAACAATCTACAAGCCTATGTTTGTAGACCTAGCCTCAAGGCCACAAAGATTTCACTAAAAAGATTAAACGTTATTCAAAAACTATTAAGAAATCGCTAACCAAAATACTCTCACAAGACAACACGTCTTGGAGAGCAAAAACCCCCATAGAAAACAAAGTATACTGATCGATGTTTTAATTAATCTTTTTCCTTGCAAGTGGACAAGACTATTATAGAATAGTATTAGAAGCAAGGGTCGAACCCACAGAGACAAGTGATCGCGAACAATGCAATTTATTGATAGCAAATTTATTAATCTAAAGGGGGTTTTTATATTTAATTCTACTTTAAACTACTATATATAGATATTTAACTAATTAGACAGTAATAACAGATATGAAGATCTTATGGTGGGTGGCAATCTAGGATTCTGGGTTTCACTTGTATCTCTTTTATGTTCAATTCATAACAATGTCATTCAATGTCTTGGGTTCGTTCTCTAAATATAGATATAGTCTGTTGAACAATTGGTTCAGCCTCCATCCCCGCAAAATTCATCCATTCTATATCCTAAGCACAGGAACTATCAATCTAGCTGTCACCTAGATTTATGATCTATCTGTCACCTAGATCATGTAAGAACCTGGTCCTAACTTATCACTCTCATGCATCGATAGGTCCAATTTATTGTGTTGGTGAGCCAGTGTACGACATATGCATATTGGTCATGCAGTTATCCGCACCTCTAAGCCTTTATTATTTGTGATTACATTCATTTGTTCAAAGCAAAATAATATAGGGATTGATAAACAACACAATCAACAAGCATTGAATGAATATATATAAGAATCAAAACATAAATTTGATACAAGTTACCTCCCACCTCCTAGATTAAGGATGATTTAGTTCATCATAGACAATGAACAGCACATGGAGATGATCGGATACATGATTTGATCTTCAATACTTGAAATTACACAATCTAACTATGTTATACAATCTAAAAACTACCTAAAATCTACCTAAGAGAGCTTTCAGCCGTCCTCTCCCTCTTTGGCTCGACATCTGACTTCTATATATACTCGGGAGTTGTAATTCAATCGAATGACCATGTGAAAATCCGAAAATCAAGCATTCTGACTACCTTGCGGTCGCAAGGTGATGGGTACCTTGCGTCCGCAAGGTCTCCAGTTTGTCCGGCCTTTGGAATTCTTGGTTTCTGACTTTGTGACCCGTACTGCCTACCTTGCGGTCGCAAGGTCTGAGGCACCTTGCGTCCGCAAGGTGTCCAGTGTTCACAGACTTCATTCTTTCTTCATTTTTCCTTTTTGGCCTTCCTTGAAATTTGCACTTAAAACCCTGGAGTTTCGCATATTTTCACTAATAACCCTGAAACTTACAAAACTCACCGAAAACATATATTAGTAGCCAAAAGCCTCGTGAAATAGCATAATTTAAGTCATAGAAGCATATAAAATCAACGTATAAAATACATCGATCATATACCAAACATGGGAACAAACAAAAAACTTCCTAAAACTGAACAGGAAGATAAAACAGAATTCCAGAAATCAATGTAGCTACCGATGTTATAACATCAGAAGCTACAATCAACTGATGTTCGACTGGAAGAATAAACTGCTTCTGGACTTCTATGTTTTTTTTCAGCTTATGACTCTGATTTTCCTCTCTCAAACTCTGCACTATTGTCGTGTCCCAGCTCCTCTTTTTATAGCAATGTGATAACCTGCACGCAAAGAATAACCTGAATTCTACAAGGACTATGATTAGAGAAAAAGGAATTAAAAACTACTTACCAAAACCATAGATATTATTACCATAAGATGAAGGTCACTAGGAACCCGGTTGACAAAGGATTCATAAAAAGATTTAGTTTCCAAATATGATACAACAAAATCTAATTAAAGATTTTGGTTCCAAATATAACACAACTAAATCTAATTAAAGATGTGAAGTCCAAAACTTGTCAAAAATGAATTTTGACCATGAAAGGGGAAACAAGTAAAAATAGGCATGACCTATTTTACTCTTACAATCACCCTCTTTATTGAGCATTTCTAGTCAAATACAATGACAAGTGTTCCATTATCAACTCATACTACAACCTGCAAATGTTAGAGAGACATATCCAAAAACTCACCCCCTAAACACATGCATCACACATAAAATAATGGAAGTCAAGTTGTATGAAATATAACCAACCAACCCAAAAATAGTTAAGAAGAGTTACAGAACCACATCAAGCAAAAATCAGTTTAAGGAAGTTATTACAGACCAATCATCAGACCAACATGAAATATTGTTTAAGAAATACAACCAACCACAACCTCACATTTTCAACCACTCAATTTTCAATCACCAATCTTCATTGTTCTTCAGCAACAGTTTCAGTTTCTTCCCCAGCAGTAGCAACAACAGCAGGTTCATGAACAGAAGTGTCATGTGCAGAAGAATCAGTAACCACAGGAACATCTGGAACACTTGGAGCATCACCCCCTATTTGGCCAGAATGAAGGACCAACCAAGAGGTATATTATGCTGCCAAGGACTGAAGAAGGGATGTTTGAGATGCCAAAATAGCTAGTTGTGAATTTACCATACTCAACTGAGTAGAAATGAAGGTTATGGATATGGGAGCAGAAGGAGTTTCTGAGATGGATAGAGATGAAGTAGCTGATGAAGCAACATTCCCAGTAACATTGACATGATGATGGAAAAATGGTTGAAACTGAGATGGACCAGGGACAGAAGAAGAAGGAGCTGAACAGACAGGAACATAGGGATAAGACAAGGGCAGGTTAACAACCATGTCTCCTCTCAGGAGTTTGGCAGAAATATGGAGAGGATCAAGGATGGGGGTTAGCCTAGTTCCTGCAACAGGAGAATAACCTTGGGACACCAAAATTTTGTAGATGAGGGAAGGGTAGATAAGAGACCTTTTATCACCCTCTGATTCTGCAAGAGAGGTGATTTTCCTTAAGGCAAAGTCTCCAAAGTCAAAAGGTTTGTTGGTTGCAATTTGAAACAAAACTTTAGCATGTTCTTCTGTCAGGGTGTTTGTATTGGTAGTGGGGGCCCAGTTAGCACAACAAATTTTGTGCATAAGAGCATAGAGGGAGGATAATTGAGATGTACTAATAGAAGAACCCTTTCCAGGCCACCTATGCAAGGTTCCCCCAGTCAGTTCAAGGGCATACAAATTAAGGTCAGAAGTCATGGTGAAGGGACGAATTTCAGGTGTTTTGAACAAATTATTGATGTGGGAAGGGGAGAACATATACCATTTTCCACGCACAAAAACCTTCTCAAACTTAGGATCAGAAACTGAAGAAATTCTTTTCTCTAAATTGGCATAAAATTCAAAGATAAGGTCTCTGAAATAAGGTGAGGCAGAGGAGAGTGTTCCTAAAAGTCCTCTATCAGTGAAGAATTGAGACAAATTCTGTTCAGATAATTCAGCAGAAGGGATAACCCTTTCATTCACAATTTTCCTAGATGTATTATATCTGACAGAAGCAACTTTTGAAAGAAATTTGGAAAAAAAGGTTTACCAACAGAAGCAAAAGCCTTTGAAGCTCTGGATGTAGCTACATTGGTAGCTACATTGATTGATGATGCACGACTTCTAGTGAAACGAACTGGAACCTCATCACTTTCATCGCTAGTGATCGATGTATTTTATACGTCGATTTTATATGCTTCTATGACTTAAATTATGCTATTTCACGAGGCTTTTGGCTACTGATATGTGTTTTCAGTGAGTTTTGTGAGTTACACGGTTTTTAGTGAAAATATGCAAAACACGAGGGTTTTATATGCAAATTCCAAGAAGGGCCCAAGATGAAAAGTGAAGAAGAAACGAAGGAAGTCCAAGCTGGAGACCTTGCGGTCGCAAGGTGTTTCAGACCTTGCCCCCGCAAGGTGGACAGTAAGCTCAAGAATCAAAAGCCCGGAATGCTGGAGACCTTGCGGACGCAAGGTACCCCAGACCTTGCAACCGCAAGGTGGTCAGAACACGATAAAGTCGTATTTTCACAAGAGATTCGATTGCAATACATCTCCATGATATAAATAGGAACCGGTTGCCAAAGCCTAGGATATAGAAAAACGGCTGGAAACAGTTTTGTATAGCTTTATAGTAGATTTTAGGTTGTATAACATATTTAGATTGTGTAATTGCAAGTATTGAAGATCAAATCATGTTTCCGTTCATCTCCATGTGCTAATCATTGTCTATGATGAACTAAATCATTCATAATCTAGGAGGTGGGAGGTAACTTGTATCAAATTTATGTTTTAATTCATATTTATGTTCATTCAATTCTTGTTGATTGTGGTGATTATCAATCCCTCTATTATTTCGCTTTGAACAAATGAATGTAATCGCAAATAATAAAGGCTTAGAGGTGCTGATAACTGCATGACCAATGTGCATATGTCGTACACTAGCTCACCATCACAATAAATTGGACCTATCGATGCACGAGAGTGATAAGTTAGGACCAGGTTCATACATGATTTTGGTGACAGATAAATCATATGTTCTTGTGCCTAGAATATAGAATGGATGAATATTGCGGGGATGGAGGCTGAACCAATAGTTCAACAGACTATATTTATCTTTTGTGAACGAACCCAAGAAATTGAATGATAATTATTGTGAATTAAGCATAAAGGAGATACAAGTGAAACCCGAATCCTAGATGGCCACCTACCATAAGATCTTAATAACTGTAATTACTGTTAATTAGTTAAACACCTAAATATTAATAGTAGATTAGAATAAAATAATTATAAAAACCCCCCTTTAGATTAATAATTTGCTATCAATAAATTGCACTATTCGTGATCTCTTGTCTCTGCGGGTTCGACCCTTGCTTCCAATACTATTCTATAATAGTCTTGTCCACTTGCAAGGAAAATAAACTTAAAATAAGACATCGATCAGCTAGCATCAAGAGTTGCTTCTTTACTGTCAAAATTTTTATCTGAACTGTCATCAAATTCAGAAGAGCTGGATTGTTGAGCCAAGTCTACAGTTGGAGGTGGAGAAGATCGAGGAGACACTTGCTCAGGGACAGACTTCAATTGTACCAGGAAGTCGGCAAAAGTACGATGTTCATCTGAAAAACTGATATCGGCATTAGATGTTGAAGGAGAACCAGGCTCATTTTCAGAAGATTCCTTGGCTTATGTGGAAGAATCCGTTTGAAATACAACTTGAGGCGAAGGGATTGGATAATCGTCGTCTGCCACTACTTCTTCGGCTGGAACAAAATCGAAGGAACCAGGTTTGGAAGCAATTTCTTGAGCAACAGGAACGGACCCTGTTTCAGCTACATAGTCTTCATCATCTGAATCACTAATTACAGGCACAGGTTCTTCAAAATCTCAGGGTGCTACCTTGTGCTTCTTTGCAGAGGCAACATCTTCCATACTTGGATTTTCGAAATTTGAAGGAATCCCCCGGAGTCTCTTTGATCGCCTAGAACTAGGGTTCCCAATTTGAGGTAACCCAGATAAGTCAATGGGATTGTCTACATCTATTGCATTCCCTTTTTCCCCTGGAAGAATGACTGTTAGGGGTTCAGGCAGAGGCTGAGCAATGACCATAGCTGTTTGGGGATTTTCTAGTGAGGAAATTGGGGACGATGTAGCTTCATTGGAAGCTACATCAGCTGAGGGATTTTGCTCAAGAGTCTTGGAAGTAGATGAAGAAGATGATGCCATGGAAAGTTCGATTATAGAAACAGAAAATAGGAGATGAATGAAGGAGGATTTGAGCGATGGCACCTTCAGAAGCACACTTCTATGAGATGAAGAATTAACAATGTCTCTATGTGAGTTAAAACCCCATAGCCTGAAACCAACACTAATACAACCTACTAATTGCAATTAGTCGATAGTAACTTAATGACACAGGAATAGGAGAAAACTAAAACAACTAACCAAATTTCAAATTTAGATGATAAATCAAATATTAACCAAATCACATTTAAGGGAGAGATAGAAAATCTGATTATAGTCATGAGAAATATGTGGAGACTTAAGGATGAGGGAAAAACAACCAATTTCATATTTTTAAAATTTTGAATTTTCAAAATTAAGCAAGGATTTTGAAGAAACACAACACTTAACTAACAAAAAATGTTACACCACCAAACTGTCGAATAGTAATCATAATTTGGTTCAAGATCTCATGAACATCACACAGATTAGACAACCACATAAATTGCAACATAGAGTACATTGGTATAGAGATTGCACTAATCTGATATGGAAACAAAAAATCAATAGGCTGGTATATTCAAAACAGATTATGTCCTAGAAAATATGCCTAACACATGCTAAAAACATGAAAACAGTGCAGTCACACACATGTGATATGTCTAGATCATCTGAATGTAGTTCCCAATGTAGCTGCATTGAAAGATACATTCGCCAAAGTTGTGATTTTATGTACAATTTCTCATCTTTTGTTCACCAAATCAGCACTCACTTTTCACAAAAACCATAGGTACTTTATTTCCCTAGGAGAATAGCTTTACTTTATTTTAAGCATATTCAGCACATGCCACTAGGAACCTTTCACACTATTTACCAAGGATAGCCACTTTACTTTTTGATCAACCCATGAAATCCGAGGATTCATAGTCCCAAAAGAAAGGTGCCACAACCTTGTTCATAGGTAGCTCTTTTCTGTTAGGTAGCTTTCACACTTTTTCAATTAAATGGAGTCAATTTTCTCAAGATCAACCCATGCAAGCCTAAGCTCCATAGTACTTTGACAAATTGCTGCATCCCAAAAATTTCAAAAGGTAGCTCTTTCCTTTGTGGACTTAAGATTTTTCAATTGCAATAATATTTTAGGGAGTCAGTGAGGAGAATCAGAACAAAGAAATCACAACAAATTTTGAATGTAAATCCAGGACAACAAACAGAGGTACTAAGACATTAAAGATGAAACTAGTGTGCCCCCCTAAAAACTTAATGCAAGATGCCTAAATTTTTGTTTATATAAAAGTGAGGGGTCACATGGCACACATACCGAGAGATTTCCTAAGATTTATAAATCTCTCAAAATCTAGACTCTTAGTGAAAATATCAGCGAGTTGATTTTGAGTTCACACATGTTCAATGCAAATAATACCTTGTTCAACCAAGTCTCTAATAAAATGATGTCTTATATCAATATGTTTAGTTCTAGAGTGTTGAACATGATTTTTTGCTATACTTATGTGAAAGAACGTGACAGCACGGATTCTCAATATGGGTCAATGTGATTGTCAATGTTGCAGTGAATGTTGCAACAATGACAATGACAATGAAAATAGAAAGTATGTCACAGAAAATAGCAGCGGAAGATTTGTTTTCAGATATCGAACCAAACTGAATATAGAAGACAGAAAATCACACAAAAACAATCTACAAGTATCAAACTTGTAGATCAAGCCTCAAGGCAACACAATATATTAAAACCAACACTGTTTTTAATCATTAACAGTTAACACAAAATTCTCACAAGATATAGAATCTTGGAGAACCAAAAACCCACATAAATCACTATACCAAACGTGGGAAGAAAGAACCAAAAACAGCCTCAAACAGCAAACGAAAAAGAAGCACACAATACAGAACTTCAGGAAGAACGAAGCTGTCTTCACAGAAGTTTCAAACCAACATGCGCTTGTGAGAAAACTGCTTGCAGAATGCTCTCAGTTTATGGCCTTTCAATCTACTTTCTCAAGCTCTACACAGCAGGCTGTAAAAACTCAATCTCTCATTCAAGCTCTCTGAATATATTCTTCCTTGCAAGTTTGCCGTCTGTCTATCTTCTCTGTGTCAAGCTCTCGGCGTAGTCTCAAACCAGAAAATCACGCCTGCATATATAGGGCACAAACCTGCAAGAACACGGCACAAGGAAACCTTCTCCAACTGGGTAAGAGATTAGCACAATATTACAAAAGATTATGTTTCCTATTATGATACCTCTAATAACTAAATTATTTTGTAAAGATTTAGTTACCAAAAAATATATCACAAGATATCTTTCCTAACAAAACTATGATACAAGAAATAACTAAATTATTTGCAAAGATTTAGTTACCTAACTAATATACCCAAAATCTTTTGAAAGATTTTCCTATAAAAAACAAATCAATCTACCAAAAATAATCTAAACAAAAATCTAACACCTAAAATAAACATTGACTAAATTAAAATTCTTCTTTGACCAAGAAAGGTGAAAACAAGATAAAATAGGCTTTGCCTATTTTACCCTTACAATCTCCCCCTTTGTTGAACCTTTCTGGTCAAATCAAAATACAAGTGTTTATTCAACACCAATCAAACCACCTAACCTGCATAGGTTAGAAAATCTCATCTCCCCCTGAATTTGTGCAAGGAGCACAAATCAGAAATCATCACCATCACAAGAAACACTTGATCTCTCTCCCCCTATTTGACCGGAAAAGGAAGAGGGATAAACAAGCTTTTAGGAACTCTCAAAAATTCAAGATTTTGAAAAAACACAATAAAGTGTTCACCAAGATTTGATCACACCACTTAGCAAAAACAGAGCACATCATATCCAGATTCAAAACCTCTTAGTTTCCCACAAAAATTAGACAACCACTAAATATTTTTCAACATGGAGATTTTTTTGAAATTGATTTGCACAGTTTATATTAGGACAAAATTTCACCAAGCTGATATCGATGCCAACAATGCATGTCCTAAAATGTTATGCCTAAAAACATGATGACTAAAAGCTAGGCAAAAGAAAAAAAAAATGCACTCACACACAAGTGATAAAGACCAGATCAAATAATGTAGTTCCTAATGTTGCTGCATTGGGAGATGCATTCGCCAAAATTGTGATTTTTTTTTATTTTTTTTTTTGCTTTTTTTTATTTTTTTTCTCAACCAAATTTCTCTCCCAAGATCATAAATTTCTTAACAACAAAATCCATAGGTACTTTATTTCCCTAGAAATATAGCTCTACTTTATTTCAAGCTATTCAACACATGCCACTAGGAACCTTTCACACTATTTACCAAGGGAAGCAATTTTGCATTTGATCAACCCATGAAATCCGAAGATTCATAGTCCCAAAAGAAAGGTGCCACAACCTTGTTCATAGGTAGCTCTTTTCCGTTAGGTAGCTTTCACACTTTTTCAATTAAGGGGAGTCAATTTTCTCAAGATCAACCCATGAGAACCTAAGTTCCATAGTACCTTGACAAATTGCAGCATCCCAAAAATTTCAAAAGGTAGCTCTTTCCTTTGTGGACTTTAAACATACTCAAGAACTGGGAGAGAGAGAGAATCATAACAATGAAACCACAACAGATTTTGAATGAAATTCCCAAGCAACCACAAGAGACACATACATGTGAGTCAATTGATCTAGAGTGCCCTCTAAAGACAATATGCAATCATGCCTAATATTGTTTTTTTTTTTAATAATTAACTAAGTGTAAAATCATATGGCACACAAAACACAAGAGATTTCCAAAGATTGAAAAATCTCTCAAAAACAAGACACTTGACAAAAATATCAGCAAGATGATTTTCGGTCCCAACATGTTCAATGCAAACAATTTACATAATCAACCAAGTCTCAAAAAAAAATGGTGTCTTATATTAATGTGATTAGTTCGAGAATAATGAACTGGATTTTTGTGCTAAGCAAAATGCATAGGTGTTATCAAAAAGCAAGGTTAACACATCAATGTGAACACATAATCTTTGATCATTTGAAGCATCCAAAAAAGATTTAAGGCTTCTCTCAAAAATATTTTGATAAGCATGCAAATTTTGAGATTCAACCTTACTTCTTCTCCTTGTGTATATCCCATCATGAATATCACCTATCACTTGAGAGATTGGATGGTTTTTGAATCTTGCTTGAAACATCAATTTCTGTTCGATCAATACGGGTGATCATCTTCTGATTTGAATCTGTTCCAGCGACTTCATCTCTGGGTTACGTGGTCAATGTTTCTTCCGATGTTGCAACATCAGGAAGAACATTGGGTGAAACATCTGAATTTTTCCACTGAACTACTGCATCTGCTGAATCTGTCGATCATGTGCAGATTTACTGGTTTCGAATCTTTGGTTCGAAGATTTTGGGGAGATTCATCATAGGGCGGCTTAGAACCGGGACATATATCAAAGGGTTCACAATATTTGGACTTGCCTTTGTCATTACTACCCTTAGGAACCCACATCTGTTTAAAAACTTTGGGTTGGAGATTTTTGAAAAATTTCGATTTGTCTTTGAATGAGGCTTCAATGTGTGCGCCAATGTTGCAACATTGGTGGCGCGCGTCACGGTTACGCCAATGAGTTTTTTCAAAGAAATCTTGCCTCATTTCATTCTCATACATGGCCTTTTTCGAAAACAAAAAGGTTGTATGTGACCGAGCTTATGGCGAAGTGACAAACATAATTTTTCTTTCTTACTCTCGGTTTTTCACGAGCGATTTCGAGAAAACTTTCATTGAGTACATTTGGTTCAGATGTTCCTTCTTCCTCTTTCACAAATACCTTAGGGACAAAACCAATACGAGCTAGAAGTATTACGAGAATTCGGCGGATCATCAACCTTTTGTTTGCTAGAATTCCACTTGGTCATGGTCTCTTTTGCTTGAGTAAAATTGCTCCTTTAACTTCTCAATCTCCACATCCTTTCTACTTAGGACACTCTCGGCCTCACTATGCATTCTTTTGATCGGCATTTGCCTTTTTAATAGTTCATTTGCCTTACCAAGTAGTGTAACTTGGTGAGCTCTCTTCTCCCAATCCTTGTGCGACTCCTTGTACCCTTCCGGTAGGAGTGCGAATACGTGTCTCCATCATCCTCGCAATTGTGGAATTAAAAGCAGAAGAAATTGTTCTGTTTACGCTCAATGTTTCTCTCAATGTTGCTCACGATGTTGCAACATCGGGTGACACATTGGCTGAAACATCTGCATTTTCGAGAATCGAGAATCAAACAACATTCAAGGCAAGCGAGTCTTTGGGTATTTTTAGTTTAGAAAAAGAGCGAACACGAGGCGGGTCCTTCACATAAAGTCGAAGGGCCTCCCACACATCTTTAGCGATTCATAATTTGCTATTACCCTAAAAGTATTTGCATCCAAGGCCTTATAAATAGCGAGACAAGGCTTTCGAGTTAAAAGAAGCGGTGTTCCTATCATCATTGGTCCACTCAGATTCTTTGGTGATCTTGACATCACCATCCGAATCTGATTTTGGGAGGACTCCAACCATTTAAAACAAGAAGCCACGCTCTTTCATCAATGGATTTGATGAAGATGCGCATCTTGACTTTCCATAGAGAATAATTAGCATTTGTGAGAGTAGGAGGACGAACCACGTTTTCATACTGAGAATCCATCACGTCTTTAAACAGAATCGACTCTTAGTGATATCAAGAGAAGGCTCTGATACCAAATGAAAGAACGTGACAGCACGGATTCTCAATATGGGTCAATGTGATTGTCAATGTTGCAGTGAATGTTGCAACAATGACAATGACAATGAAAACAGAAAGTATGTCACGAAAATAGCGGCGGAAGATTTGTTTTCAGATATCGAACCAAACAGAATATAGAAGACAGAAAATCACACAAAAACAATCTACAAGTATCAAACTTGTAGATCAAGCCTCAAGGCAACACAATATATTAAAACCAACATTGTTTTTAATCATTAACAGTTAACACAAAATTCTCACAAGATATAGAATCTTGGAGAACCAAAAACCCACATAAATCACTATACCAAACGTGGGAAGAAAGAACCAAAAACGACCTCAAGCAACAAAGCGAAAAAGCACACAATGTCTGAGAACTTGGGAAGAACGAAGCTGTCTTCACAGAAGTTTCAAACCAACATGCGCTTGTGAGAAAACTGCTTGCAGAATGCTCTCAGTTTATGGCCTTTCAATCTACTTTCTCAAGCTCTACACAGCAGGCTGTAAAAACTCAATCTCTCATTCAAGCTCTCTGAATATACTCTTCCTTGCAAGTTTGCCGATGCGTCTATCTTCTACGTGTCAAGCTCTCGGCGTAGTCTCAAACCAGAAAATCACGCCTGCATATATAGGGCACAAACCTGCAAGAACACGGCACAAGGAAACCTTCTCCAACTGGGTAAGAGATTAGCACAATATTACAAAAGATTATGTTTTCTATTATGATACCTCTAATAACTAAATTATTTTGTAAAGATTTAGTTACCAAAAAATATATCACAAGATATCTTTCCTAACAAAACTATGATACAAGAAATAACTAAATTATTTGCAAAGATTTAGTTACCTAACTAATATACCCAAAATCTTTTGAAAGATTTTCCTATAAAAAACAAATCAATCTACCAAAAATAATCTAAACAAAAATCTAACACCTAAAATAAACATTGACTAAATTAAAATTCTTCTTTGACCAAGAAAGGTGAAAACAAGATAAAATAGGCTTTGCCTATTTTACCCTTACATTATGGCACCGGTGTTGTCACAATACATAGTTAGTACATTGTTGTGTAAGCCATAATCTTTGATCATTTGATTCATCCATAAAAGTTGTGTACACCCACTACCAGCAGCAATATATTCAGATTCAGCTGTTGAAAGGGAAACACAATTTTGTTTTTTACTAAACCATGAAATCAAGTTGTTTCCCAAATAAAAACATCCACCTGAAGTACTTCTCATATCATCAACACTACCAGCCCAATCAGCATCACTAAAACCAACAATATTAGTGTTAGTGTGTTTTGTGTACCACAAACCCATGGCACAAGTCTCTCCAACATACCTAATTATTCTTTTCACAGCTTTCAAGTGGGAAACTTTAGGGTTTGCTTGATACCTAGCACACACTATACATGATGTCTAGACGGGTGGCAGTCAAGTACAACAGACTTCCTATCATGCTCCTATACAATGTATGGTCAACACTTTTAGATTTTTCATCTTTGTTGAGTTTATTGGATGTACCCATAGGGGTTTTCTTTTGTTTTCCATCCTCAAGATTGAATTTCTTCACCAAGTTATGAGCATACTTGGCTTGAGATATGAACATCCCTTCATGTAGTTGTTTTATCTGAATTCCTAAAAAATAGGTCAACTCCCCTACCATGCTCATCTCAAAAGTGGAAGTCATGCAATTAACAAACTCTTTTTTCAAGGACTTGGAGGTGGATCCAAACACAATGTCATCAACATAAATTTGTGCTATCAAAATGTGTTTGTCTTATTTTTGAATAAAAAGAGTTTTGTCCACCTCTCCCCTTCTAAACCCACTTTTCAAAAGATGGTCTGTAAGCCTCCCATACCAAGCTCTAGGAGCTTGTTTAAGACCATACAAGGCCTTTTTTTAACTTAAACACATGATTGAGTTTATGGGGGTTCTCAAAACCTTTTGGTTGCTCAACAAAAACTTCTTCTTCAAGGATGTCATTTAAGAAAGCACTCTTAACATCCATTTGTTGAAGAGTTATATCAAGAAAGCATGCAATGGCAAGAAGCAAACGAATGGACTCAATACGGGCAACATGAGCAAAGGTTTCATCAAAATCCACCCCCTCAACCTGTGTATACCCTTGAGCCACAAGTCTTGCTTTGTTTCTTATTATTTCTCCCACTTCATTTGTTTTGGTTTTGAAAATCCATTTTGTTCCAATAACATTTACAGAAGTGGGTCTAGGAACAAGATACCAAACATCGTTTTTAGTGAATTGGTCAAGTTCTTCTTGCATGGCATTTATCCAACACTCGTCTTTAAGAGCTTCATGCAAATTTGTGGGTTCAATGGTAGATACAAAACAAGATGCGTGGATTTCATCAATTTCTAGAGTAGACAAGCAAGCAAGTTTTCTATAATCTACCTTACCTTTTCTTCTTGTTGACACCCCATCCTGAACATTACCTATGATTTGTGAAGTGGGATGCATTTTCTGAATTTTGCTTGGAATATCATGTCCATGATCAGTCAAACTGGACTGATTTTCTGCTTGCTTTGAATCTATTCCAGCATCTGCCAAGTTTCTGTCCAATGTGACTTCCGATGTAGCTACATTCAGAACTACATTGGGTGTCACATTCTAAATCACATCGGCAGAACTTCCTGGATCTGCAGCTTCTGCCTGATTAGCTACTGGTTCACTGGATTCAGATTCTGAATCTGAACTGTTTTCTCCAAAATCAAGAATACCTGAAACATCTTCTTCAATGGTTCTATCGTCAAGATCTGTTAGATCATCAAAGACAATATTCATAGACTCCATGATAGTCTTAGTCCTAAGATTAAAGACTCGGTATGCACGAATATTAGTGGAGTAGCCCATGAAAATACATTTGTCACTTTTGGAATCAAATTTAGAAAAATGATCCCTATCATTGAGAAGATAGCACACACAACCAGAAACATGAAAATATTTTAAGGTTGGTTTCTTTCCTAGCAAGATTTCATAAGGTGTCATTGTGCTACCTGGTCTCAAGAAGACCCTATTTCCAATATGACAAGCTGTATTTAAAGCCTCAACCCAAAACCTTTTTGCCAATCTTTTTGAGGTCAACATAACCTTTGTCATCTCTTGAAGTGTCCTATTTTTTCTTTCCGCCACTCCATTTTGCTGTGGAGTTTTGGGAGCATAGAATTCATGAGAGATGCCATTATAAGCACAATAGTTAGAAAATGAGGAGTTTTCATATTCCGTGCCATGATCTGATCTAATTCTAATAAGCTTTAGATCATACAAGTTCATAACACGGGTGTACCAGATTTTAAATGCCTCAAAAGTTTCAAATTTTTCTCTTAAGAAAATTACCCAAGTGTATCTAGAAAAATCATCCACACACACAAAGGTGTATTTTTTTTCTTCCTAAACTTTCTACCTCAATAGGACACATGAGATCTGTATGAATCATCTCAAGACACCTAGATGTGGAGCACTGAGATATAGGTAGATGAGAGGCCTTAGTTTGCTTACCTTTTTGACAGAGACCACATACCTTTGTATAGTTCTTATCCAAATTTGGCAACCCTTTCACTGCATCATGTTTCACAAGCTCATGGAGCTTACGAAAACTCATATGTCCAAGTGTTTGATGCCAAAGATCTGTAATGTCAAGACTAGCTTTGTGACATGTTTAACTATTGTTGGACGTATAACAATTGTCAGATGACCTTGTACCTGTCAGAAGACACTTGTTAGTTTGATCAAAAACCTCACAAGAATTTTTATCAAACCTTACCTGAAGATCATCATCACATAATTGACTTATACTTGTCAAGTTTGTTTTAAGTCCTTCCACATGATAAACATTGGTGATATTTGGAAGACCATCAACATTCAAGGTTCCTTTGCCAATTATCTTGCCCTTGGCACCTCCTCCATAGGTCACTGAACTACCATTGATGCTCACATAGTCCTTCAAATTCTCAATAGAACCTGTCATATGTCTAGAGCAACCACTGTCAAAATACCATGATCCAGCTATATGAGATTTCAAAGAAGTGAAAGTTACATTACACATCTCATCATCAGACAATTTTGCACCAGGACATATGTCAAATGGTTCGCAGTATTTGGACTTACCTTTGTCTTTGCTGCCTTTGGGAACCCACATCTATTTAAAAATCTTTGGTTGCTGTTTATGTGGATGTGAGTTCTGATGCGGCTTCAAATGTGACTTCCAATGTTGCTGCATTGGTTATTGCATTCAATGCTGCATCTGATTTTTCACCAAGAAAGCATGGCTTACTTCTTCCTCATATATAGACTTTTTTCTAAAAACATAATGGTTGTATATGACCAGGCTTATGGCAAAAATGACACACAAAGTTTTTCTTTCTTAATGTTGGCTTTTCAAAGAAATTTGGGTTCTGAAAATTATGTGAAGGTTGTTTAGGTTCAGATGTACCTTCACCTTCTCTCATAAATATTTTTGGTATAAAACCAATGCCTAACTTGGATGAGTTGCCTGAATTAAGCATCTTATCCATTTTTTGTTGGCTTGAATTCCATTTAGCCATGGTTTCATTTGCTTGAATGAACTGCTCTTTCAAACCTTCGATCTCAACATCCTTTTTACCTAGCAAGCTTTCCAGCCTTATGATGCAATCTTTCTGATCTTCATTGGCCTTCTTCAACAGCTCATTTGCCTTACCAAGCAATGTAACTTGGTGAGCTCGCTTCTCCCAATCCTTGTATAATTCTTTGTAACCTTCCAGCAGATCAGACTCTGAATCTCCACCATCTTCTGGGACTGAGGAATTAAAGCAGTAGAGATCTTCCCTGATTCCATCCACTGCCTCTTCTGATGTGACTTCGAATGTAGCTACATTGGAAGTCACATTGTACAGAGAACCTGCACTATCAGTTTCAGAATCATAAACAGTAGTGAGAGTGATAAGATCACCTGGATCTTCTCCATCACTATCACTTAAAGTTGCTGAAAAGTTTAAACCTTTTTTTCTTAGAGTATTTGCACATTGGTTAGCATAATGACCAAACCCTTGACATTCTCTACATTGAATTGAATCAATATTTTTTCCATTGTAAGAAGACTTTGAAGCAAAAGGGTTTGTGAAAGGTTTTTCTGGAGTTTGAAAAGAATTTTCCTTAGGAGCAAATTTGCCAGAATCAGGTTTGAAATTGTTTTTGGAGCTTGATGATGGAGTTCTATTTTGACTCTTAGTTTTCAAAAAAATTCTAAATTTAGTGGTCAAAAGAGCTATAGATTCTTCTCCAAAATCAGACTCATCAATATCTTTTTGAATGTCAAGCAAGTCAAAAGAGATATCAATAGGAGCAAGCATAGCAATATTTTTTACAATAGGTGTGGAAGATGATGCCCCTTTGCCTTTTTGTTTGATTTGATCATTCAGGTTCAATTCAAAGTTTTGAAGGATACCAGCCAATCGTTCAAAACTCATCTTGTCAATATCACGTGCTTCCTCTATAGCACATATTTTGACATTAAACCTTTCAGGAAAAGTTCTCATCATCTTGCTAACAAGACATTCATTTGTGATGGGATCTCCTAAAGCAAGAGCAGAGTTGGACATGTCAAGAAGTCTACCATAATATGACATAATATCTTCAGACTCATTCATCCTGGTATTTTCAAATTGTGTGGTGAGCAATCTTAATTTAGAGGCGCGAACACTTGCAGGTCCTTCACACAAGGTCTGAAGGGCCTCCCAAACATCTTTAGCAGATTCATAGTTGGCAATCACCCTAAAGGTGTTAGCATCTAAAGCTTTATATATGGCAGACAAAGCTTTTGAATTAAAAGACGCAGTATTCCTATCTTCATTAGACCATTCAGATTCTTTGGTGATCTTGACATCACCATCAGAATCAGTAGTTTTAGGAGGACTCCATCCATTTAGTACAGCAAGCCACGCTCTTTCATCAATTGATTTGATGAAGATGCGCATCTTGACTTTCCAAATCGAATAGTTTGCATTAGTCAAGGTAGGAGGACGAACGACATTCTCATATTGAGAATCCATCACGGCTATGACCAGAATCAACTCTTAGTGATATCAAGAGAAGGCTCTGATACCAATTGAAAGAACACAATAGCTAGGATTCTCAAGAGAAAGCCAATGTTATTTCCAATGTAGCTGCTGATGTAGCTATAATGGAACTCACAATGGTCCAAGATAAATAAAACAGCGGAAGACTAATAAACTGACAAATAAACAGAATGCAAAAGATAACCAAAACAATCTACAAGCCTATGCTTGTAGACCTAGCCTCAAGGCCACAAAAGATTTCACTAAAAAGATTAAACGTTATACAAAAACTATTGTGAAATCGCTAACCAAAATACTCTCACAAGACAACACGTCTTGGAGAGCAAAAACCCCACAGAAAACAAAGTATACCAAACATGGGAACAAACAAAACAACTTCCTAAAACTGAACAGGAAGATAAAACAGAATTCCAGAAATCAATGTAGCTGCCGATGTTATAACATCAGAAGCTACAATCAACTACTGCTCGACTGGAAGGATGAACTGCTTCTGGACTTCTATGTTTCTGCTCTCAGCTTATGGCTCTGATTTTCCTCTCTCAAACTCTACACTATTGTCGTGTCCCAGCTCCTCTGTTTACAGTAATGTGATAACATGCACGCAAAGAATAACCCGAATTCTACAAGGACTATGATTAGAGAAAAAGGAATTAAAAACTACTTACCAAAATCATAGATATTATTACCATAAGATAAAGGTCACAAGGAACCCGGTTGATAAAGGATTCATAAAAAGATTTAGTTTCCAAATATGATACAACAAAATCTAATTAAAGATTTTGGTTCCAAATATAACACAACTAAATCTAATTAAAGATGTGAAGTCCAAAACTTGTCAAAAATGAATTTTGACCATGAAAGGGGAAACAAGTAAAAATAGGCATGACCTATTTTACCCTTACAATAGCATAAAAATATGTCACGCCTAATGCGGAAATGGTGTAATGGACTACTATGGACCAATATAACTTGAAAATATGTTACGCCAAATACGAAATGGTATAATGGATTATTATAGACTATTATAGCATCAAAATACGTTACGCCTAATTGTGAAATGGTATAATTGACTATTATAGAATCAAAATGCATTACGCCTAATTGTGAAATGGTATAATACATTACTATTAACTACTTGAATATAAATGTTATATACCACTTTTGCTGCCTATACCCAAGTAATTTCACTGATAAAAGTAGTAGCATTAGCTATGGCATGCTGGATGAGTGGATTTTTAAAAATCAACATGGTCCTGGTGAGAGGAGACAACATCATCATTACCATATTCCATTTTCGCTTCTTGACATTGTAGAAAAGCGAGGATTAATATGAGCAAGTAAATTGTAGTCGAATTGCTCTGGGAACATGTACAATGACTCTAGAGAGGAGTGACAATGTATATAAGCGAGTATAAGGTCTTCTTATATTGATATTAATTTGTGAGATTTGCCAAGACAATTTTTATATAGGGGTGTGTATGGGCCTTAAGCCCGCGTGCATTGGCAATGCCCAGTATAAACCTATTAGGCAGCGGGCATCAGACATATTTAAAAGGCCAGTAATATAGATAAACCCACGAACATTAATGGATGGGCTTCGAATGGACATTAGGCGGGCACGGGCAGGCACAGGTAGTCACGGGCTTCAGCCCATCTGTTCATGTTTTTAATTTATTGTTGAAGAGATGTTTTGGGCAACAAACTTCAACACTTCAACCTAGTACACAAACTTAGAGTACTATATGTTTTAAAGTAAATAAATATGATTTGGAGGGAGTTTGCCAGTTTGGTAATAGGTTTTACATTGCTTTTAGCAATATGTAATATTATTATTACCTAATGACCTATAATTAAAATTAAAAATGTATTATAGAAGGGCCATGCCGGGCATAATGGGGATGTAGCAGTTGAAGGCCCAGTAACGCCCGAGACCACGGGCTTTAGACTCATCTAAAGCCCGACATTATTTATAATCCATGGGCACATGCTCTGTTGGTCGGACATTGATGGGCTTGATGGGCAGCGACGGGCCCTACTCACCCCTAATTTTATCCATAGGAGCTAAAAAACAAGTACATAGTGCAACATAATTTAATGAACAACTATAGATCCTTAAAGTCTGCCATGTTTAATTTGATACTCAACAAACATTGCTTACTCTGCCAGAAATGTGCTTCCTCCTTGAACATAAATGTTATTTTGTTACATATAACCAAATAATTTCACCAACAAAAGTAGTAGCATCAACTATGACATGTTGGACGACAGGATGAGTGGATTTTTAAAGAGATCAACATGGTCCAGGTGAGAGGTGACATCGTCATCATTACCAGATTCTATTTTAACTCCTTGACATTGTAGAAAAGCGAGGATGAATATGAGCAAGTAAATTGTAGTCTAATTACTCTGGGAACATGTACAATTACTCTAGAGACGTGTGATAATGTATATAAGCGAGTATATCATACTATGTGAGAGGTACAATGAATTGAGAGGAACCATAGTCTAAATGTCTATTTTATTGTTTATTGAATTATGATTAAATATTTGTAGATATAGTTGTAATAATTAAGTATACATACTATCAGTGTCACCTCATTTGGATGACATTATTAATGAGAAGGTTTTTTAGTCGGAGACATTTTGGTTATTTTGGAGCAGGGATGGTTGTAGGAAGTATGTAATTTGGTTCGGTTTTCTTTGGTTTATCGTCATTTGAATTTGTAGGGCAATTTTTATCATCCAACAAATATATATTCGTGTAAAGACAAAATTCTAAAATATATATAAAATTTTCATTTATGTAATAAGCAATCATTAAATTCACTTATATTTTTATCTTTGCGTTTTAATTATGTGTTTAATTTTTATAACACACTAACTAAAATATAAAAAAAATTATATGAATATTGATTTATATAGCTTGCGTGCATTTTGTTATGTGATGGTAATAGTAGTAGTAATCACACATATTTATCGTTAAATTTTTTAGTCGTGATATTAGTTTTACAATGATATATATATATATATATATATATATATATATATATATATATATATATATATATATATATATATATATATATATATATATATATATATATGTGTCGTGCGTTTAACGCATGAGTGTAAAACTAGTTTCATATTAATAATCAATGTGTTTTCTTGAGATGTTGTTATTTGAGTACCATCAAGTTGAGTAATTGATTATATGGCATAATTTAATGATACTAATCAGTGGAACGATTGTGGAACATTGGTTAGTGGTTACAATTATTGGGTTGATGGGCTCAAAATATTGAGCACCGACGTTTGATATGGTAGCATACTGAATTGTAACTTGTGATCACATGTTATTTGGTAATATTCAATTATGTTGTTGATTAATAATCTATGATCCATATTTTCATGTTCATGGACTTTGATAATTCTATCGTATGTTTTGTTCTACAGTTTCAGGTTGTGCAGTTGAGAATGGAACACGATTTGAGATAGCAGTTGTGTGCTCGTGGTTATGATTAGAGTGCTCTGTTTTGAAAAGAAATCATTCATGTAATACTTTTGGTTTTCTGTGAAAATTGTAAGGAAATTATGTATTTATGAAAATTGTTGATTTTAAAAAAGTATATTTAATTGTTTGGTGCGTTGAGAGTTTAAATGCTTTTGATTTAGATAATATTTGATTGAGTTTTGGGAACACCTTCGGACGAGGTCTCGTTTGGACCCGGGATTGTCACACATAGAGTATAAAGAGACTTCATTTAATTTAGAGCTAATATCATTGATGTTTATATATTTCAAAATAAAATGAATCAAAAAAGGGGAGGTGGAGAGTGAAGTGATGAGATCAGAACATAATGAAGAATGCTAAGAGGTGAAAATTAGGGAAGATCGGCGGGAGGAGAAAAGAAAGGGCGATATAATTTACAAGTCGCCAAACACCTTCAACTTGTTTCACACTTCCCTTTCGGATATGTTAGTAAAATAAGGGCCCAATTGATTAATGACTTGGCTTGTTGCTTGAACATGGAGCATGACAAAATTGAAATTTATTACGACTAGAAGACAATTGAACTCAACTAAGGTAGCAATATGTCCCTACTTCTTGGGTGACGTAAAGTTAGCAAGTTAACATGCATTGTTAGAACAATATATATTTTGTGGAAAGAGTCCGAGTTTTGCTGCAAGTTATTTTTTCAACATTATGTCCACAAATGGTGTGTTGAAGTGTGCTTGTAATGTCATCGAGTTCGGCATGAGCATGGTACATAAAGGTGAACAATCATTGTCTATATAATTTCTATAGTAAGTAGTTATGGAGTTTAATTAATTCCTAACAAAATGTAAATGATATCTGAACATAATAATGTATGAGCAACATTATCGAATATCTATTATCTTTTGTTGTGCTTCAAGGACAAATTTCCTTTTCTTATATTTGATTCAGAAAATAGAAAAAGGAAAGGTGAGCTACGATAAAAAAGCCTCACCAACTATCTTGAGCTATGATAGGCATATAAGAAGGTGCAAGTCTTGCTAACAATCCTTTTGACCAAGAAATTAATTAGTTGGCTACAACAAGCAATTGGAATGCTCGTAGTTTTGAAGGTAATTATTAAGTCTTATTGACCGTCCTTACGCTTCACGTGACACCAAAGTGGGGAATCAAGTTCATCGTGTGAAACTAGGTCCTCCCTCAAAAGCAGGAGCGAGATTCCAAATATCTCAAAATAGAAAAAAATGATGAGAGTGAAACTTGCTTGAGCGTGTCTAAGATTTAACAACTATCGTTTATGCATGTAAAAACTTTAACTTGTAAAATAATTAAGAGTGTATATGTCATATATAAAATTTTAAGTATCGTTAGAGATATCTTTGAAATATGAAGGGCCTTACTTGTAAGCATATAGTAACCTTTTGCTATCTGTCGTTTGGGATTGTAATCTTTCCCTAGCAAAAAAGAGTGACCCTAAACGTAACACCATTTAATACATAAAATGACCTAAATACTTCTTATGGACAATTATTAGGAAATGCTACAATTTACTCCCCTTCATTTACTCCTTCAACCAACCACCACCGTCCCAATCCAATACTACTCCCAACTGATTTGAAAACACTCTCAACATTCTTAATCTATTTCCCTCACAATCCTCTTCATCTTAAAAAAAAAAAAAAACTCTCCACCCAACTCATAATGGGTTATGATTGTAATCCTAATGAAGATGATAATGCTAACAAGGATGATTATTTTCAGGTAAATGTTGATTTTTGAATGTTTTTTCACTGATTTTTTTTTAAAAAATCGTAATTGGGCAAAATATCCGCTAGGGCACAACGGATGTTTAGCCAAAGTGCCGCGAGTGAACAGCTGATGTTTTATTAAACATCCGCAACAGCGTAGCGGATATTTAGGGTTAGATTCGTTTTTTAAAAGCGGATGTTATGTGATAAGTTCGTTTTTTTTGTAGCGGTTATATTTAATTAGAACCGCTTGTCAGAAGCGGCTATTTTTAAGAATAACCGCTACTGTGTAGCGGCTCTTTGGTTTAATTTGCTGGAAATTTGTTATTTTATTTTATTTTATTAATTATTAATATGGTTTTATTGTTATTTGTTGATAGGATTACCAGTTTGAAAACGAGAATAATTTATTTCGGATGTATCTCATTTTTTTTGTGACGGATGAAAAATTCATTGATCGGGAAGCTGCAGAAAAATGGGTTAGAGATATCGGACGTGCCGAGGATATGCACTTTTTCGTGTCCAGAAGTAAAACTAAATTTGATAACACTTGTAAAGTTTGGTTGAATTGTGAGAATGGTGGAAAACCTCGGTACGATGATAAAAAGGATTTGAAAGATGTAAAGAAAAATGATTCGAAGAAGCTTTTGTGTAAATTTGAAGTGTATTTGCATGAAGTAAAAGATGATGGTTGGAGAGTTAAAGTTAGCGAGTTTAACAATGCTCATAACCATCCACTTTCAATGGGAGAAAAATGGCACACTTCTGCATCGAAATTGACAAAGGCTGAGATTGAAAGGGTTGATCAACTTTATAGTGCTAATGTGAAGCCGAAACATATATTAAATCTATTGAAAAAGGAAAATCCCGATAACAGAAGTTCGAGAAAGCATGTGTAGAATGCTTTGGTAGGAATAAGAAAGAAGAAAATAAAAAATAAATAAATAATTGAGTATTTTTTAGATGAAATGCGTCGACGTGGATATATTTTCTGGTTCAAGTCATAGAGACTTGCCCAAAAAAATAAAGATGTATTGACCGATGTTATGTTTACTCATCCGAAGGCTGAAGAGATGTTAGCCTTATTTCTGTATGTTCTCCTTATGGATTCAACATATAAGACTAATAAATATGATTTGCCGTTATTGGAAATCATTGGAGTTATATCTGTGGGAAAGAATTTTCATGTCACATTTGCATTCTTGAAAAATGAGAAATGTGAAACATTTGGGTGAACATTACATTAGTTGCATGCTTTATTAGTTCATGTTCGCCCACCGGATGTGATTATCACGGATAGGGAGCTGGCTCTCATGAATGCAATACGAGATCACTTTCCAACATCTCATCATATGTTGTGTAAGAGACACATTGAAGGATTTCGATATGTAAGGAACAAGAGACACATATATTCGATCAAATCCAATAGTTATGAAGAGGTGGATCGATGTTGAGTCTATCGAGTAGGAGGAATTGGGCAAATATTCGAGATATGTTAATTCAACTTGGTTGGAGCCCTATAAGGATAGATTTGTTTGTGTTTGGACCAAACAATGCATGCATTTTGGCAATCAAATGACGAACATGTAAAACTTATACGTTTATGAATGCAATATATTTATTGTTTATGAACATTATGTAATTTTTTTTAAGCGTGCAATATGTTCCACACTCCCGGATGAAAAGATAACATCCTCAAATTTTCTTCTCCTCTATTTGAAAGGTCTTTGAATGTAGCCCATCCTTTAACATCCTCAAATTTTCTTCTCCGTCGATTGAGATTTAAAGTATCTATCTTCTCATGCCTTTGAGTTGCTACAATACGATTGGAATACAACACATTGTATAGACGAGCCAGTTAAGGGTGATTCTCATAAGTGTGGTTGTTTGTTGAGGACAAGTTACAGTTTACCATGTAGTTGTCAAATGTGGCACATGTAACAGACAAATGTTCCGATTGAACCCCATGATATCCATGTGTTTTGGAGGACGTTGTCTATGGGCGAAGTTTAAGATATGAGTACATCAAGGGAATCTGCAGCTGATTTGATAAAAAAAAAACCTTTTATCAGATATGGATGGGACTCCTGAATCGTAACAATATCACTATACTAAACAGTTTTTCGATGTTGTACACCCCCCAACTAACATTTCTGAACCAGAAATAGTGCGACACAAAGGGTGTCCAAAGAATAACTCGACAAAGAGAGACCTCTCAGGTTTAAAATGTTAAATGTTTACGTCATATTACATTTTACATTTCTTTATAGTAAATGATTTATGCTTTAATGTTTATAATTATTTTCACCTAAATAGGTTACGAACATGCTAACCGTCAACTAAAAAAAGAATTAGGAGGCAGAGGTAACGGTAGAAGTAGAGGAAGAGGAAAAGAACGTACTTCATTAGCATCGGCGAGTAATTCCATTCCATACGCCTCTCACCTTCCACCATTGATGATCACTTTCATATCAAGTGTTATAGATGTCAAAGTAGATGGAAATTGTGGTTTCTGAGTTATTACCCACTTTATTTATCAAGACGAAGAAAAATGGGATCAGGTGCGTAATGACTTGATGCAGGAAGTTACTGACTACTGGACTTCTACTCAGCCATTAACTTTTTGGAAGGTGACCTTGAAGGATCGTTGGTATGTCTGAATTGGCATACCTCTCCGGTTCCAACTGAGCATTGGTTGAATCTGGGCATGCTCGGTTTCAGCATTGCTACACGGTATCAAAGGATTGTGACTTGTTTGTTTACTATATCGATTGGTTGCAATACATGGTTGCCATTGCAAGCCCGGTATGTTGATGGACAACCGCCACAACCCTGGACTACAAGTATTGACCTTGGGTGGGTGAATTGTATCCACTTCATAGCACTTGGGATGAAGTTTTCAAGTCCCCTGCCTCGTCTGCCCATTATTCCGAGGTGGGAAGATTCTTGTCACCCAACAATACGACATTGGCTGCCAATTTGACATGATCGATTTACTAATTACCTTAGTATAGATGTTTAAAAATTAATTTTTCACTTTATTTGATGTAAAACATTAATTAATTGTTATTTTTGTCTAATATATTTTAGGGGGTTAATTGTTACTTTTTGTCTAATATATTTTAGGTGTTTATTTGTTATTTTTTGTAATAGTTTAGAGGGTTAATTGTTATTTTTGCAATAGTTTAGGAGGTTAATTGTTATTTTATCAATAGTTTAGGGGGTTAATTGTTATTTTTGTCTAATATATTTTAGGGGATTAATTGTTATTTTTGCAATAGTTTAGGGGGTTAATTGTTGTTTTTGTCTATATATTTTAGGAGGTTAATTGTTATTTTTGCAATAGTTTAGGGGGTTAATTGTTATTTTTGTTTGATATATTTTAGGGGGTTAATTGTTATTTTTGCAATAGTTTAGGGGGTTAACAGTAAATGCATCACAACGATACGACATAAACTTTTCTAACAATGGCGTCCAAACAAATACATCACAACGATACGACATCAACCATAAAGTATATCACACAAACATAAAGTAGTATCACAATACATCCTCAAACTGTTGAACAACTTCGTCAACAATAGTCATATAAAGTACCATGGACCACAAGTGCATCTCGCCTGGAACGATGGAGTGCCTTAAGCTGAGGAAGTACAGCTACGACTTGATCCTCAACCGATCTACGCGCAAATGCGGCAACTCTCAAAGGATGAGAAGGCTTTTGGGATGCCCTATATGACGGCTGCACGCGATCGTGGGTGATCCTCGATGGTTGATGATCCCCCATCACCTCAGTGTCATCATCATCATCAACCGGTGGCGTCACACGATAATGTGTCCGCTCCCGAAACCACTGCTCGTAACCATCTACGATGGCGGATGGAATGTTGGCTCCCCTCGATCCGGCCCTCCTGGGGTTTATAGAATGATGCTCCCATTGTTGGAAATTATGAAGCATCTCATCGTGAACACAAATGTACTTCAGTGGCTTTGGACCTCTATAAACCTTCGTCGGCTATAATACATGGCCGGGAATCATTTGGATATATCCAAACTGTCTTAAGCAACGATCGAGCATGTATGAATTATATCCGAGAACAAACTGATCAGTACATGTGATGGCCTACATGTAAAAGGAGTCCAAATAATCTGGAAAAACAAATATTAATATAAATATCCAAACTTTTATTTAATACAATGTTTATAAATGATAAATATTTACGACATCAACAATCATCCGATCGAGGATTCTACGATACTCCAACAGAGTCTCGGGATCATTTCTTCTTCCACCGAGAGAAGAGGTCCATCTCTTAGCGTATGGCTCTTGAGGGGTCCATGTCAATGAATAACTTGGTCTGAATTGAGGAAAGTATTCATAGATCCAAACCTACAATAAAATAAAATAACATCAAATAAAATAATGTCTAATAAAATAACGTAAAATAAAATAGCGTAAAATAAAATAGCGTCAAATAAAATAGCGTCGAATAAAATAATTTAAATTTTACAGTATCCAAATAATTCATTTTTATGCATGTAGTAGAGACAAGCACCCAGCCATTTGTCTACAACCAATCCTCGATGCTATACCGAGCTGACGATATAGAAAGGATAAAGTCGCTGCACCCCAAGCGTGATTGGGCATATCACGGATATCCATCACATATGGTAGAAAGTGAACATTTACCGGTTTGACGACTTGTCCATAAACAACGTCGTCCCCATCAATCACAACAAATAACCAATCGTCCTCGGTTGAGCTAAAATAGTCTCGCCACCCAGATATTCTTGCAATGTCAAAAATCTAATACCACTTCCCCTCACGTCACTGTCCACCTTGGTAGGAGGCATGCGTATGAGAATGGCTAGAGATGATTTGATCTGGGCTAACATGGTACTTGCCAAAATGGGTTTCCCGACCACTGAGATTTATAAAATGTAATGCACATCGTGCAACATCAGAGTCATGCCGTCATCTCCCCGAACGGTAAATGGAAACTGTTGGTTTCCGGCTGCCATCTTTCCACAAAGGCTAATATCAATGGCATGTTCAAGTGTTGTAACATACACTCCCTCAAGTGTCTCAGGTTACTCCTAGTGATCCACTGAATAGTTTTCATATCATTTATAGTCCAAGGAAATGTTGTTCAGCGGTCCACGGAGCTATTACAACTCGATACTGGCCTCTCCTATTGAACATAATGAAATAATCTCTCATCAATATTAAAACAATACTACGTAGTCAATTTAATAAATTCGAGTAAATACTATCATCGTCAATGTAATAAATTACCTCGTCATTCCATATTGCAGATGCAATATGAACCAAGAAAACCAGTAAGTAACTCTGTGTTATCGGGTCTACCTCCATGTGGCTCCATCAACATCCAATCATACCCATCCACTTCATCGTCTGAATCATCATCGTCATCATCACCACCATCACCACGACCTCCTACTCTGCCTCTATTATTTCCTCGGTCCGCTCTTTGTCGTCGACCAAAACCCAAATCCTTCTCCTCATCGTCCTCTTCATCAACTAACCGTTGTCTATCTCGTAGTGCAATAAACACATCAGCATTCATCGGACCCTTCCTACGCCCGCGTAACATACTCGAACTACCACTCGCGCCGCCTGCACCACCCATGCCACACATGTAGAGCTGTCAAAACGGGTTAGTGGGTTGGGTCAGCCCACGGGTCAAGAAAACCCACCATATAACGGGGCGGGGCGGGTCAACCCATCTAGATGACGGGTCAATAAAACACCAACCCAACCCAACCCAATATGGGTTGTGGGTCAGATGGGTCAACCCACCAATTTTTCCTACCCTAAAACTATTTCTTTTAATTTCAATTTTTCATTGTTCTACACAAGTAACAACTCTCAAATCAAGTAACCAATTGTCCAAGCCTTTCTCTTATCCTGTTACTCTGTTAGGCTGTTAATCTGTTATCCATCAAGGCATCAACAAAACTTACAAAAGTACAAAACAAGATAAATAAATAGGAAGACATAATCACATTGACCAACCCGTTCATTCAACTAATCAAGCCTTCCAAGTTCCAACTACCTAATAAATAAAGTTTCATACTACCTCTACTTTACAACTTTGAACATAACCATGTTCATTCAAAATAACCAAGTTCACAGTTCATTCAAAAACTTAAAAAACAAACAAACCAACCAAGTCTTTCAACATTCAAAAGAGGAACATTTTTTCCCAAATAAACCATCATTACAACATTCAGACGTTCATCACATCTTCTTCGTCATCTTCGTCAATAATCTCAAGAACATTAGACCCTTCGTGTTTTACACTTGCTTTAACACTTGTGTTATCTTCATTACCAACTGCATATAGAAAAAATACAAAAACAAATAAAAAGATGTAATGATAGATTCTTAGTATTCTTATTTCCTTTATATAAAGAAATACATAAAATTATGTGTTAAAAAAATTGCCGTTAGAATAACCATGCAACCAATTACGAGAGCAAATAAGAGCTTGCATTTTTTCTGGAAGGGTTGAACTTCTATACTTGGTGAACACACGCACACCAATCGAAAAGGCGGACTCTGATGCAACGGTAGTAATTGGAATAGCCAAAACATCACATGCCATCGATGCAAGAGTAGGATACCGGTGCTTCTGATTTTTCCAATACTCCAAGACATCCAAACCTTCGTGAAACCCATATTCAAGCTTTGGCTCATCCAAATAAAGCTCTAACTGCGATTTTCCAGCATTTGAAATAGTTTGGCTCTCAAATTCCATAATATCCTACATTGATCTAATATGTCAGTAGGAGAAATATAAATATATATATATATATATATATATATATATATATATATATATATATATATATATATATAAACACACACACACATAAACATAATCAATTAATAAAAGAAATCAAAAGAGAGAAAATGTTACAATACTTACATCGAACATACTTATCCCAGTTGTATTCATTCCTCCTCTACTTTGAGTACTTGTAAATGAGACAGATGAAGATTGAGATTGTGAGTGACTTGTAGTATCGTTACCACAATATTGCCCATAAAGCTTGTATAAATTTTCCTTCATAAGTAACATCTTTGTTTCGCATTTAGTGACATCAGGCTCTATCTTTGAATAAAAGAACCCCAACATTGAAAGTTTTATCCGAGGGTCAAGAATAGCCCCAAAACCAAGCACGATACTATATTGAGTCCAATATTTGTCGAACTTCTCCTTCATCCTTCTACACATATCACTTATAAGTCCATCTTCATTCAGCAAGTTCTTATGTAACAAACTTTCAATCTTCCAAACTTGCAAGAAGTATATATTAGATGTAGGATAAGAAGAACCCGAGATCAAGTTTGTAGTTTCATAAAATGGCTTAAGAAATTCACAAATTTTCTCTCCTCTTTTCCACTCTTCAATTGAAGGACAATATTTATAATGCTTATCCTTTAGTTGAAGAGCAGCAAATGCTTTTTATATCTAATGGCACTATCCAACATCATATACGTGGAATTCCAACGAGTAATCACATCTAGTCGTAAGCCAATAGAAGTGTCAATGTTTCCGACCGCTCTCACACATTCATCAAAAACTTTCATTCTACTCTCGAACCTTTAACATACTTGGTGAATCTCTAATTTTATTCAAAGCACCAACAACAATTTTCAAACCTTCTTGGACAATAAGATTTAATATATGAGTTGAACAACGTACATGAAAAAATTCACCATCACACAACAAACTACCATCCAAAGAAAGTTGTTCTCTTAAAATATATTGCATGTTGTCATTACATGATGCATTATCTAAAGTCAAAGAAAAGACTTTTTTCTCAACCCCCCATTCCTTGAAAAACTCATACAGTTTCGCACCTAATTCAACTCCAGAATATGGGGGAGGCATATGAGAAAAGTTCAGTATCTTGCTATTCAATTTCCAATTATCATCAACAAAGTGGGCAGTCAAACAAATGTACCCCTCACTAGTGCATGCAGTCCATACATCCGAAGTAAAACAAATTCTACTTTTGGTTCTAGCAAATACTTGTTTCAGTTTCTCCTTCTCCCTTAAATAGATTTTTTCAACATCAGAGACAAGAGTGTTTCTAGACATGCACTGAACATCAAGATTCATATACTTTATCCAAGCTCTAATACCATCATACTCCACAAAAGAACATGGCAAGTCATGTTTAATAATAGCGGATGCAAGTAAATCACGTAAAACTTTTGGGTCTACTTTTCTAGACTTCAACTTACCATCAATATCAACCATCATTTGTCCAACATCCTTAAGCTTCAACATTTTGCACCTTTGATCCACATGACGCTTTAGAGTAGAAGTCCCATATTTTTGTGATCCTGCCCATTTATATGACTGCTTGCATGCTTTACATTCCACTTGTTGTTCACCGTCTTTACCGATTGTTTTATTAAAATAAGCCCAAACTCCTGAAAATTCTTTTGGTTTTTTAGCTTTAGCTGGACTCTTTTGAGCTTTATCACCAGAAACTACAGAAGTAGTAGAAGCCATTTCTTCAACCTGAAATATAGTAGGACAACATTTATGAGATAGAAAATGGAAATTGAAAGTATTAACTATTAATCAATTTATGATAATGGATTTTCTGTTGTAACAAGGATCATGTTCTAAAAGTAAAACCAAGAAAAATCCTTGATATCATGAAGCTATCATCTTTCAAAAAATTTAAACAAAGTCTAAACTGTTGGCTATTGCTGTTGCTAATAACTTTTCTGGTGTATCCATGATCAAAGTTCAAATAAACTATCCATAATTAAATAGGATCAAACTTAACTAACAATCTAACAGGTCTTCAATTCAATATTTATAAATCATCATTCCACCTTAGTTAAACTATTCCATGATTTACTTAGTCAACAATGAAGTATAACTAGTCAAACAAACAGAGATGATCAAGAAGACAAGAACACACCCTTGCTGCCATTAAAAATAAGAGCCCATTTCATATCATAAAATTCATACCCAAATATTCATATAACCAGTCAAAACTCACAACTCAAAAGCATTTACAAAATTTCATACCAAACAGGCAAACAATACACTGTACACCCATAAATTAGGAGCAAAATACAGAGAAAATAAAAAAATCTAAGAAAAAAAAAACTTACCGAAAAATGTCGACGCCGTGAGAGACAGAGACTAGAGAAGTAGAGAGGCTGTCAGGCTGAGAATCGAGAAAGAGTGAGGAAATTTGTGAATTGTGAGAGTAAGAGAGAGAAAGGGAGCGGGAGAGAGGTTGAGAGACTGAGATGGCGAGCCACATAAGAGAGTGAGTTAGCCCGTTAGCCGGTATGCCGCCATCAATCTCGCAGAAGATGAAGAGTCTCCGCCAATCGCCAATTCGCCATGGCTGCAAACTTGCAGTCTCGCACTGTCGCACACTCGCACTCGCACATTCGAAGTCGAACTGCCGAAGTAACGTGATTTTGAGATTTGGGATTTGGTTTGGGAAGGCCGGAAGGTAAATGTTGATCGCTTTTCACTTGATTGTTAATTTGTTGGGAAAGGAAAATTGTTTTTGGAAAGGTAAATGAGGCAGAGCTGGCTGAGCCGCAGAGGGAAAGAGATGAAGAGACAATCTGTTGCACTGTAGCTTCTGTATTTGAATTGCGACTTTTGTGTAATTGTGTGTGCGGGCCGTGCGGCGGAGCAATGAAAGTTTGAGACGTCATGTCAGTTAGTCTCACAAAGTCTTGGCCAGTTAACAATTGAAACCGCCTAATGCCTAATTGATAATTTGATATAATGATAGGTTTTTTTTTTATTTTTTAATCCTAAACGGGTTCAGCCCATTAAAACCCGCCCCAACCCACTTTGACCCGTGACCCATATGGGTCCAACCCATATGACCCGTATTTTTTTGGGTTGCTAATTTCTCAACCCAACCCACTATTTTTAGCAACAGTTTGGATTGACCCAACGGGTCCCAACCCATTTTGACGGCTCTACACACATGTCACCCATACCACTCATACCACCCATACCATTCATGCCACCCATGCCACCTATACCACTTATGCCACCCATACCCATAACATCCATGTCACCCATGTCATCATCATGCCACCCATCATGTTTAACGAGGCTTTTATTTCCTCATTCTCTCTCGTAATAGGTGAATGCCCTCTCCCCCTCAATGGAGCATTATAAGGAGGCTCAAATGGAATATCAGTGGGGCCCAGACTCCTTCTATCATCTCCGTGATCGGGGGTTCGCGCATAAGCACCCTCATTCCCCTCATTAGTGGCTGTATGTGCCTGATTAGCAACTTTCTCGCTTAAAGCGATCACAACTCACGTACTCTACCTGATCCTCTACACATCGGACGCTTTCCCTCGTCGACATCCGGATTCCATCTATTACAAAAAAATAAATACAAGTTAAGTTATGAAGTGATAAGTTATCTATAAAATATTATATATATATATATATATATATATATATATATATATATATATATATATATATATATTACATCTATTACACAAGTTTTTTTTAAAATACATGTTTTTCAAAAAAAAAAAAACATCCCCCACTTTTGGTTCTATTTTAAAAAAAATAATTACAAATTCTAAAAATATATATGCACACATATATTACATTAAGTATTTTTTTTAAAACATGTTTTTCCAAAAAAAAAAAAAAACACAAAACATCCGCTACTTTTGGTTCTATTTCCAAAAAAATAATGAAAACTTAAGTTATACTTGTATATTGTATATATGGAGACATACATTACACTTATCACATACCATTTGTTCAAAAAAACACGTTTTTAACAAAAATCCAAAACAATCGCCACAACATAACATTTTTAGTACAATATGTCCGCTACGGACCAGCGGTTTAACTAGGAAAGACCCGCGATTCAATGACAGTTGTTTATACAACTACCGTGATTAAGCAGCGGTAGTGATATAAAACATCCGCTACAATTTCGCTGATGTTTTATATCACTATCGCTGCTCAATCGCGATAGTTGTATAGAACAACCGCTGTGCCCTAACGGTCCTTTCTCGCGAACAAGAAAAAAAACGGGATTCCAGCTTATTCAAACATCAAATGCACAACAAATTGAGATTGGACAAACAAAAAATAGAGAGATAGATACGTAATTCTAGATAATTTAATTAAACACCAATTGAACAACAAATTGAGATTTCTCAACAACAAATAGTGAGAACAACAATTTTCTCAACAAAAAAAATAAAGAGAGAGAGATACCTACCTTGTCCGGAATTTGAATGAAATTATTGGTGATTTCGGGGCTGGAGACTGATTCAGAGAGAAGAACGAGATTAGAGATTGATTCAATGAGAGTGAGAGAGCCTGAGAGAACCTGAGAGAACGAGAATATGAAGTTAGGTTGCTATCTAAATTTTGTTTGGGGGTGATATTTGTTAGGGGGTGGTTTGTTGAAGAGTTATAATTTGAGGGGCATTAAAGTGAAAATGGTGTAGAATAATTTTTAGGGGTAGTGAAGTATTTTCATGATGTTACTTTTAAGAATTTAGGTGTTACGTTTAAGTGTATTGAGCAAAGAATCATGTGAATATTGTTCATTTGAGGTAGAGATATAAATTCGCCAACTAAGATATCGAATCCCCGTTTTTAGCGCCAGAGCGGTAAACTTTGGTGGCGGACTACGTGATCTAGGCTCTGACGAAGAGCGGCAGACGAATTGTCCGACTTTAACTTTAGCCCTAACCCCACCCCGTACCAGGCAAAATTGACGTTCAAACTCTGCAGACAACCGGTGAGCAGTCCTCCGGGGACGAAAGAAAGAAAGACAAACTCCGGTGAATTGAACCACCGTCTTTTTCACATCTTCACTCTCCCCATTACATTACAGGTATTTTTCTATTGTTTCACCTTTATAGTTTATTACTAGTAATTTACAATCTCTCTCGCACATACACAGAAATTTTGATTTTTCAGTAAGTAGGGTTTTAGGGCTCTTATTTCAGTACCCAATTCGGTAATAGACTAATAGGCATTAGCCATTAGGTAATTCCGTAATTCCAATTTCCAATTCCAAATTTCCAAATTACCCAATCGGCTATCGGCAACAGAGAGAGACATCGACTTCAGTCGCCACTCGTCGTCTCGCCCGGTCGCCCCCGACCCTTCCGCTCCTTGAGACCTTGAATCTTGAATTCTTGATGATGACGTGAAGATCGAAGCCGCGCAACCATCATAACGGTAACGCACAGACTCACTCTCTCTTTCTCAATCTCAGAGACTCAGACTCACTCTCTCAGTCTCTTTCAGTCTCTCTTTCCCTAATTCTTTCTAGTTTCTCCCTCTAGTCAACGAGACAACGACTCACTCAACGAACGGACAACGGGCAACGACTGTTACAGACTTACGGGTTAAGCCGCTCAACCCGTTCGGCTGCTTCGGCTGTTCGGCACTTCGGCATTCAGAGAATCAGAATCTCAGTCTTCTCAGATTCAGTTCACTTCAGTCTCAGTCACTCTAAAATTTGTAAATTTGTAATTTGTTTGTTTCAGTTTCGATTCTTAATTTGTTTGATTTCTTCGAAACTATTAAGGTAATATTGTAATAATTTCCTTATTTCCAAATCCAATTCCAGTATTAATCTATTCAATTTTTAAGTTTTAACCATTCAATTTGGGGATAAATCGAGATTTTATATGAATTAATGAATATTATTGCCTTATTTCCAAATCCATATTTGGGTATTATCAATCTTTCAATTTTTAAGTTTTAACCATTCAATTTGGGGATAAATCGATTTTATATGAATTAATGAATATCATTGAATATTTGGGTAAAATCTGCATTTGGGGTATGAAAATGACAATTGGGACCAGTGGAGTACAACCTTATGTTATTTAAAATGGCAATTTAAAGTTAGTCTTACTTTTAGATTGCTGATCTTGTCATGTTGGTTGTTCACTTTACAGTTTTGGATTTAGAGCTTGTTGGTGGTTCACTTACAGAGTTCTGTATTTTGAACATTAGCACAAGAGATCTGTTGGGGGAAAAAGGGACCTCTAAATAATAACATCATATGGGTCGTCCTGAGCCTTGTGTGTTGTTTGCTCAGACATTCGTTCATGCACAACTTGACGAGTATGTTGACGAGGTATGCACATTTTAACTCCCTTATCGCATTTGTTAATTTTTGTGCTTAATTTGCTATGTCATGGATTTAGCATGTGACTTTTGCAACATAGTTTATAAAGTTCTACTACTCCCTCCGTCCCTAAATAATTGTCTTGGTTGACCCGATGCACAGTTTAAGAAAAAACAATTGACTTGATTATTTATATTGGTTTAATGTGTAGTTTCCTTTAAAGCCCATGTGTATATGGCCCATAATTAAAGTAGAGTAAAAAAGTAAGGGTAAAGTGGTAAAAGTGATGTTCTAGAAAGGTAAGTTTCAAACTTGACAATTATTTTGGGACAGACGAAAAAGGAAAGGAGGACGATAATTTAGGGACAGAGGGAGTATTATTTATCAGCTAAGAACGGTTGGGAAAGGAACATATTCAATGTTTTGAGTTCATGATTTTTTTTCTTGGATATAATGACTATAAAACACAAAACATAGATATTTATACCAACTGAGCTTGGTTAACTTCTTCGTTTTATTTGTTCGAATGGCGACAGCTAATTTTTTTTATCAATAATTAAGAAAATTACTTTTTTTTAAAAGTAAAAGTTTAATAATTAAGAAAATTACTTCACATGATAATACCAAACAAACACCATAAAAACCCTGTTTTGAGTAATATGTGGTGTTCGGCGATAGATTTAGTATTGAGTAATATGTATACTCCTGGTGTACAAAGGACGCGTCACCTGTTTTGACACTCATATTTATACATATTTTGCCTATTAAAAATAGTACACTAGGAGTATACTCTACCAAAAGATCTATAAACCAATGGAAAAATTATTCACAAAATCTACGTAAGAACTAGCAGGGGAGAGGAGGATGGATACTATGCCTGAACACCATAAGAACATGTAATGGAGCAGAGACTTTTTCAAATCAGACATGGACCCTTCCTCATTATCGAATTCCCTGCGGTTCCTCTCCGTCCTAATCATCCAGCACACTCCCAACTGGGCGGCCTCCCACTTTATGTTTCTACTCTTTCTCTTGCCAAAATAGGTCCAATGCCAACGGAGCTCTTTAACTGAACTTGGCATCACCCACGATAGATTGAGCAAACCAAAAAGCATAGTCGAGAACTCACGTGGCACCAGACAATGAAGCCGCAAATGGCTAACACTCTTTCCACTCTCTTTGCTCATAAAACACCAAGATGGCTTCGTTCGCTGCTTCCCACGCAAAAAACGCCACTCTATTAGGGGCTACGGTCTTTTTTCCATATTGACTTCCAAGGAAACAATCGCACGTCTCTATTTACCAGCTTTCAGTAATACAATTTCACTGAGAAGTTGCTGCCTTTTAATCCCACCTAGATCACCCCGTCACACGGTAAACCAACTCTTTGGGAATATAGACATTTTAAATATCTCATCATTAATTCCAACTCCCAATCTTGAAAGTCTCTACGGAAAGTCGTATTCCATGGTGCGTTTCCTTCTTCCAAGTGTAGAACAAAGCTTATCAAGCAATCCTTTTTACTTTGCCACAGTGAACAAGTTGGGAAAATACCTACTCAACTTCGAACCACCACACCACTTGTCTTACCAAAACTTCACGGCAGACCCTATCTCGAACGAGATGTGCCTCGCAAAAGCATTCCAGCCTTTTCTAATGCTTTTCCATACCCCACCCCAAAAGAGTCAGAAATAAACAAACGAAACCACATGTGATCCCCTTTTCCATACTTGCTCACCACCGCTTTCCTTTAAAAGGCATGAGAAACCTCCATAACCACTTCCCCAGCAAGTCTTCATAAGTGCTTAAGGTTTCTGATGCCTAAACCCCTTCTTGCACACTGGTACAAACTGTATCCCACTTGACTAAGTGGTATTTACCCTCCTATTAGATCCTTTACACTCCCATCACACCACCACACCCTTTACCACTCCCAACAAACAAAGCCCTCCACAAAACATTAAACATAGGAAGACTTGAATGATTGAAAATTGATGCATGGAATTTTTAAACTTGTATAGTTAGTTCTGTATTGTTTATGGAGGAGGGTAAACCTGTTTGGAATCCCACGTTTAGAAGGAATTTTAATGTTTGGGAGATCGAGTCAGTAGTGCAGCTTTTAGAGAGGCTTCATGAGCAGAACATAGACAGATTGAAGGATAAGGTGATCTGGAATGGAACGGGGTCTTGGTTTCTCAGATCGTATTACCTCAAGCTCCTCAATTGCGATAGAACTTCCTTCCCTTGGAATCCATATGGAACTCTCTAGCCCCAAAGAGAGTGGCTTTCTTCATGTGGGAAGCATCTCACGAAGCTATTCTTACCATGGACAATTTGCGGGAATGACACATGGTTCTTGGCAATAGATGTTATATATGTAAGGGTAGTGAGGAGTGTGTGAATCATCAGCTATTGCACTGTCAAGTTGCTGCTGAGTTGTGGAATTTTGTGCTGGCCTGTTCAAGATGTCTTGGGTCATACCGAGGTTGATTCTTGAACATGTTAGGGGCTGGTCTATTGGGTATATGGATAGGAGAAACCGTTTTTGGGAGACAGCCCTTTTGGAGTGTGCTGGATTCTTTGGAGGGAAAGAAACCACAGGGCCTTTGACAACGAGGAAATGGTTGTACCGGATTTCCTTCACTTTTGGTGTTCCGAGGCAGCTAAATCCACTCCTAGTTCTAACATTACTGTTGTAGATTTTGTAAATATTATTGATAGTGGCTAATTCTTTTGACTAGGTATATTCCTAGCATACAAAGGCCACATCACCTGTTTTGATGCTATTTATTTAATTATTACTTATCAATTTTTTTTAAAACTTGAATGATTGAGAATTGAATTGTGTTTAGTTATTTCCTTGAGGTACGAGTAAGCGCTTGTAATATATAAAATATGGCACTGAGAACATACTTCCGTTTTCATATGTTTTTCATAATTTCATTGCTTTACCAAAGATCGTATTGTTTTGCTTCTCATGCTGTGCTTTTCTTTTCAGGTGATATTTGCCGAACCTATTATCATCACTGCTTGTGAGATCCTCGAACAGAATTCTTCTTCATCCTCGCCAGCAGTAACACTTGTAGGGTATGTGCGTTAATAGTTCTGGCTTAGTTTTTACGTTGTCCTCAGGAATGTATGTACGGCCTAAGGGTCGCTATTATGCACTACTTACTCCTAAATTAAGGCGGGATATGTATTGGTAGATGATATATTCTACTGCGATATATATTGATGGATGATAATTACATTACGTAGTAATATTGTATCATGATCCTGCTAATGGTCCGCAGATATTCTAGATAAGTTTAGTTACCAATATTAGAAATCATTGTTCCATTTTTTTCCTGAAGCAAATTATCTTTCAACCCAAAGTACACGCCACAGCAGCTGCAAGAAGTAAAAGCTCTTAAAAGATCTAACACTTTCTTCTGAGGAGAATAGAATTCTAATCAAGTCGGAACAAGTCCCATAAGAACGTACAGAGCTAAACCTCCGATAAAATTAACAAAAGGGACGATAGTACAATCCCTAGAAATGAAATAATATTTGACTCAACTCACAGAATGGTACTTGCATCCAGTCCTTCGACATATCATGTTCCTTCTTCTTCATTAAGGCCGGATCAGTCGCAACAGGGGAACATAGCATCTGTTTGTCACCGTTTCCTGTTTGTAGATCCTTTCCAACAATTTGGGAAAGCTTTCCTCAACCTTGCCACAAGTTGAGCAGCAAGAAAGGTTAGTGGAATTTCTCTAAGATATCAAGCTATAACAACTTCACCTTTGGCAATAAATCTGCAGAGTGCCAAATTCTGCCCTCACCATCTTTTCCTAGTAGACACCTTCTTCGTTTCTAATCAGTAGCCTGGTTAAAATGTTTCATACCAAATCTCCATTGATCAGCCAGTTTACTGATTTTTCTTCACCAATGCCTAGTAAACTTTGTGATGATATCATTTACTCCTTCCATCCCAAAAAAATAGGCCTACTTTTTTGTTTGTCCAAACAAAAAAAAAATTCTCATTTCAAAAAATAAGTTAAATCTCAATCTTTTTTAGATATATTCCTTTCATTTGAAAAGTATGATTTTTTTTGATAAGTACAGTGTATATAAATTAGCGTTAAATCAGGTGACGCGTCGTTTGTACACTTGGGGCATACAAACTTCTCAATACTAAAGCTATTCACATAATCCACAAAAGAATGACCAGCGAAACTGGGAAAATGGCCTGTTACTGAACACCATATAAACAAAGTACGCAAAAGACGGTTTCTCAAATGGTCCATCAAACCCTTAACATTATAAAAAATTCTTCTATTCCTCTCTTTTCGAATGGTCCACTAAACACCCACTGGAACAACATCCCAAAGAATGTTCCTACAACGACTAACTCAAAAGCATTAAGTATCCCCCAGAATAGAACTGGGCATCACCCACTAAATCCTTAAAAGCCCTAGGACCGCATTCCATAAAAAATAAGCCACCGGACAATGCAGTAACAAGTGATTTACACTCTCTCCATTTTCATTTACACATGTAACACCAGTTAACATATACCATCTTTCTTTTACACAAGTTTTCTCCTCTCAGAATGAGGAGGCACAACCGGGAGCAAGTTTTCTCCATATTCCTTTCCAAGGTAAAGAATACCCACCTCTTCCCGAAATAGCAAGAAAATAAGATTTGACAGTGAACCTTTTGCTATTTGACGCTACCCACCTCACCTGTCATCCCTGCTGCCATCTGTGTAATCGAGTATAATTTCGTTTTTGGATCTTAGCCAAACAACAAGTGTCATGGAGTTCTCAGCCGGTAGAAAGGCATTTGAGGTTCAACAGATTGAGGATAATAATCGCATTGGTTTTCAGTTCTTAGAGAGGTACAAGGGTCATTTCCATGAGGTGGCTCTTTCCATAAGTGAAGCTTTATGGGTCGTCGACTGGTTGGTCAAGGCTTCCAAGCTCAGGGGAGTCTTCTGGAAGAAATGGAACGGAAAATGGCGAGAGGTGAGGATTGCTAAGGAGGAGAACACCAATGGGTCCTTCAGCTTTTCAGTCAAAAGCAAGGGGAAAACAAAAAGGATTTGCATCCCGGTGGTATCAGTGAATGGAGGATGGGATATGGTGGCAGGTAAAATTAAGAGTTTTGTGCTCTCGAAGAACTCAGAGAAAATTCAGGGGAAAAGAAGAAAAGGGACCTGAGTCTAAGGAGAAAGTTGACACAAGAACTTTCAAGGAGGTGGCTGAAATGCCACTGTGGCCGGATTTAGAGCTTAAAGTCACTCCCAGCAAGGACAAGTCTGAAGAGGATTTTAGGGTGGATGAGAATTCATGTGGTGGGAATCTGAAGTGTTTAGAGAGATGTTTGGTAGGAAGGGTGGGGCCGCTAGACTACCCTGTACCATTAAAATCGGAGATTCAAAATTGGGTGGATGCTAGGTGGAAGACAGCCAGAGGAGTGCAAGTTTATGAGATGAATGGTAAGTATTTTCTTTTTGTCTTCCCTTCGAAGGAGGAAGCATACCGCATCTTGAGTGAGAAGAGTTGGGCAGTGAACGAAGCTCCTCTGTTCTTGGATAAATGGGATCCGGTGGGCTGTAGTCATAGAGACAATCGAAAACCTACTGAAGCTTGGATTCGGGTGCTGGGCAGCCTTTACATCTGTGGGCAGATAGCATCTTCCGTGAGATTGGCCAGAAGTGTGGTGGCTTCATTTTAGTTGATGATGATACGAAGAATCGAAGAAACATTAAATGGGCACTCATCCTTGTTCGATACTCATAGGAGATGCCAGCAATTGTGAAAATCAGTGTTGGTTTTTGGAGGTATATAATCATCCCCATTTGGGCAGAGACGGCCTTGTTTTGCCAATACCAGTGGCCAGGTGTTCCGAGGGAGGTCGGGGGTTATGCAGGGGCTACGACTGAAGCGGAGAAGACAACGATTGAGTCTCATGCGCGGAGTAATCAGGTGGAGAAGCAGAGTTGTGAACCTGTACGCAAAGACAGCAGCAAAGGCACGCGGGATGGCAGAGATTTGAATTTCAAATCAAAATCGTACAAGAGTAATGGGGTCGCTCAGGGGGTAGGGTTCAAAAGTAACCGGTGTGGGCTCTTGGGCTGGGGGTCAGAGAAAAAAGAAGCTTGGGCCCAAGGGTGGGCTTGAGAAACGTAAAATGGGTAAATTCATTTGGGTGGCCCGAATGTTTTTTCAGAATAAGGATAAAGGGGCTGTTGAGGCAACTCAGGAGGTGGTAGGAGGAATTTTTTTTGGGCCCTATCCTTCAGAGTTGGGCTCTAATTTGTCATGCCAACATAAAGGGGTTATGCCGAATGAGGGAGGAGGCTTCAGGCCCGATACCCAGAACAAAAGTCAAAACAAGCCACAGTCTGAGTTTAGCGATGCGGTAAACAGAGAAGTTATCGACATCGATGGAGAGGAAGGCTATGATACATCGAAGAAGGCAGAGGGAGAAGGGGACAAGGGTTTTTCAGGTGACGAGCCTGTGCTGGAAATCGACAATATGGAAGAGACAAATACGGAAGCTGTAGTGGGTAGGGTTGTTTCTCGGAGAAGGAGAGAACTGGTTAGTGTACTGAAGAAGCCAATGGAGGTTATTGCTTCGATTCAGACCTGTTGTAGTTGGCGAATTTACCTATTGACTGTGACCCCTTGAGATTGATTAGACGAGAAGAGTCAGTAGGAAAGGAATTGGTGATCCACAAAGAGGAGTGTATTGATATTTCAAATTGGGTGAAAAAAGGGCTAGAAGTCTCAGACGGTTTCTGGGAGTTTCCTGTGATGGATTCGAGGAGTAAATTATGGAACTGCTGATGGAGATAGAAAAGAACAGAAACTCAGTGGGGAAAGCAAAAATAAATGGACCCAAAAATAGCAGAACAAAGGGGTTAAGAGAGCTGAAACAACTAGGCAGTAACTTGAATTGGAAGGGTGATGGGGGAGTGAACGAACAGGGGAGGAGAAAAAGAAATGTGTCTTAATATGGATTTAAAGATTATTAGCTAGAATGTCCGTGGCTTTAGTGATTTGAATAAACTGAAGATTATCAGGGCTTTAATAAGAAGATGGAAGCCTCATGTTGTTTGCTTCCGAGAAACTAAAATGGAAAAGGTGGACAGGTAGGTTGTTAATAGCGTGGGAAGTGATAATTGGGCAGATTGGGAGCATTTAGAGGCTGTGGGTTCTGTAGGGGGAGTGTTAATTTTATGGGATAAACGATTCCTTTCTAAGTTGGGGGTGAGGCTTGGCTCGCACTCGGTGTCTTGCTTGTTTAAGGTGGAGGGGGAGGACACGGTCTATGTTTTTTTGGGAGTTTATGGTCCGAGTTCAGATACTTCATGTCGTTCTCTGTGGGAAGAACTTGAGTCAGTTAGGCAGGTTTGGCTCCTTGGTGTATAGGGGGGGGGGACTTTAATGTGGTCCGTTTTCCAGTTTTCCAAATGATCGACGAGGGTCAAGGTTGATTTCTCAAGATATGGAGGTGTTCAATGATTTTATAAACGAAGAGGCTCTAATAGATTTGCCTTTAGCAGGGGGAGCATACACCTGGACCAGGTGACCTGGTATAGGGGTGGGGACAATTTACAATGCTCCAGAATAGATAGGTTCCTGGTTTCCTCAGATTGGGCGGAGGTATTCGGGCGTCCTTTGCAGAGTTGTCTGCTGAGGGTGATATCTGATCACACTCCGATTTGCTCCGTTGTGGTTAGATTTGCAAAGGGAAGACTCCCTTTAGGTTTGAGAATATGTGGTTGTCGGAGCCAAGTTTCTTTTTTTTTTGATAAGTAAAGAGTATATAAATATGAGCGTCAAAAAAGGTGACGCGTCCTTGGTACACTAGAAGTATACAAAGCTCGATAGCTTCTACCCACTAGATATGCTATTTACAAACTCTACGAAAGACATTTTCGAAGCGAGTGGATAGTTCGCAGCCTCTACACACCAAGAGAATAGAGTGTGAAGCAAAGAATTCTTCGGGACCGGAATAGACTTTTCCTCATTGTCGAAAACCCGTTGATTTCTCTCCCTCCAGATCACCCAACAAACTGCCAAAGGGGCAGCCTCCCAAATCCCGACGCACTTGTTTCTGCGCTGAACAGACCAACACCTCAACAGCAGATTCAGCAACAAACTCCACAGATCTGACAATAAATAAAGAAGCAGATGGTTCACGCTCTCCTTGTTTGCCTTGCACATGAAACACCTGTTCACTAAAGAAATATTCCGCTTCTGAAGATTATCTACTGTTAGGATAGCTTCGTGCATAGCTTCCCAAAGAGTGATGGGGTTCCTAGAAATTGAAGTTGTTAAGCATAGTTGTCAAAGGCGCTTGTCTTTGGCGCCCGAGGCGAGAGGCAAGGCGAGGGTGTAGCGCCTCACGTGTCTTAGGCGAGGGGATGTGCAAGAGGCGCTGAAAAGGCGACGCCTTTTGGAAATCCGTGAGGCGTTTAAAGATCGTGAAAGTGGCTCACTTATGTTTTTTTTTTAAAATTCTGATACACCGGACGAGGGTTGCCAGGAATTTCAATTCTAGATCTAGCCTCCGATCTTCACTTTTTACCCAATCTAAGGCCAGATTTGCTATCATCGTGACTAGACGAACCTATCTGTACCTTCGTCGTCGCCGGAGGTCGCCAGACCGGTGTCGGAATTTTTTTGCCAGACGTCCACAGCGTGTTCGCCGACGCCTATACATGTTAGTCTCTTGCTTGGTTTTTGGATTAGGGCAGTTTCAAGCTATTTTTGGTCTAATTCTATTTAATTGGTTGCCGGATTTTATTTATTTATTTATGTAGTCAGTGGATTTGGAACTAAAAATAAAAAGAATGGGTTATCTATTGAAAAAAGGTTGTACAAATTTATAACTTTCTAGGATCTATTCTAGGAAACTATAAATCAAATCTCCTATAATTATTATTCTACAATTACTCTACTATAATTATGCTATAATATTTACAATATTTAACAATCTCTAATGTCCAGTTTATTCCCATATTTATCTATTTGACATGTTTTTGTTGAAATTTGTTAAACTATATATACGTATATATATATTATTTCCGTGAGCGCCTTTTGGGCGCCTTTTTACCGCCTCGCCTCTCGCCTCAAATTTGGACCTATCAACTTTTAGCTCCTCTCGATTTTGACAACTATGTTGTTAAGAGGATCTACAAGTGTGGAATAAGGACAGGAATATCGACAATTGGTTGAAAGATTCTCTTGAAGAGGTTCGCCGGTTGGATGAAATCGAGAGTACATGGGAGTAGGGAGGGGAGAATTCGAAAGGAAGAACTGAGGATGGAGATTAAAAGACTTCTCACTTGTGAAGAAATCAGTTGGAGACAGAAATCGCGGGTCCTTTGCTTAAGGAGGGAGACAATAACACTAGGTACTTTCATCGGATGACGAGTGTGCATAAGATGGGAAATCAGATCAGTTCGTTAAAGGTGAATGGCACATCGACGAAAGATAAGACTGCTATTAAACAAGAGATTGAAAGATTCTATACTGATTTGTATTCGGAGGAGGAAGGGTGGAGTCCAGGGATGGATGGTATGTCTTTTAAATCCCTTAGTCTTGAGGATAACATCTTTTTAAAAGGGGTCTACAGAGGAGGAAGTCTGGGCAGCGGTGTGAAATTTGCAAGGAGATAAAGCTTCCGGTCCTGATGGATCATTGGCTTTCTTCGGGATGTGGTTAAGAAGGATATTATGGAGGTGTTACACTCTTTTCATTCCAGCGAGGGCTTTGAGAAAAGTTTAAATGCTACTTTTATCTCTCTTATTCCGAAAAGGGCATGAGTGGATGAGTTAAAAGATTTTAGACCTATTAGTTTGAATGGAGGTTTGTATAAGATTGTCTCGAAAATCTTAGCCATTCGGTTGAGGAAGGTAGTGGGTAAAGTGGTATAGAGTCTGTCCCAGCACGCATTTGTGGCAGGTCGGCAAATCTTGGATGCGGCATTGATAGCCAATGAGATAGTTGATGAGAGGGAAAGAAGCGGGATCAAAGGTATACTCTGTAAATTAGATATTGAGAAGGCCTATGATCATGTAAACTGGGAATTCTTGATCTATCTGGTAGAGAGGATGGGTTTTGGGGAAAAGTGGAGGCATTGGATTGGATTTTGCATTTCCACGGTTAGATTTTCAGTTTTGGTCAATGGGGAGCCTACTGGTCAATGGTTCGAGAGGTTTGAGGCAGGGGGATCCTCTTTCTCCTTTGCTGTTTATAGTGGTTATGGAGGCGATGAGTCGACTTCTAGTCTTCTAGAGAAGTCAGTTGCAGGGGGGTTTATTCGAGGTTTCAAGGTGAGATCAGACAGCGTTTCAGCTATGGAGGTGTCTCATTTGCTGTTTGCTGATGATACTTGGGTGTTTTGTGAGGTGAATAAGGAACAGCTTGGGTATCTTCGTCCGACTCTCCTGTTCTTTCAGGCAGTTTCAGGTTTGAGGATCAACATATCGAAATGTGAAATCATCCCGGTGGGTAAGGTGGACGACATAGAGCTGCTAGCTTCCTTCTTTGGCTGTAAATCTGGGCGTCTTCTGATGAAGTATTTGGGGTTACCTCTTGGTGCTTAGTTTAAAAATGCAGCAGTTTGGAATTCAATCATCGAAAGATTTGAAAGGCGTTTGGCAGGTTGGAGGAGACAACTTCTTTCCAAAGGTGGTAGACTTACTCTGATCAGGAGCACTTTGTCCGGTCTTTCTACATGCTTCATGTCTATCTTTATGTCTGTCTTTGCGATTCCTTCCTCAGTTGCTAAAAGGCTAGAAAAGCTGGAACGAGATTTTTTGTGGGAAGGGAGTGGGGAGGACAGGAAGTATCACTTAGTGAATTGGGAAATGGTCTGTTCTTGTTGAAGAGGGGGGATTGGGGATCAAGAGATTAAAGATTTTCAATGAGACCCTGATGGGGAAATGGTTACGGAAATTCATGGTAGAGCCCGAAGCTTTATGGCGAAGAATTGTGATGGATAAGTATGGCGAAGGAGAGCACCATTGGTTTCATAGGATAGTTTCGAGCCCATACGGGACTAGTGCGTGGAAGGGGATTAGCCAAGGGTTGAGGAACTTACGAAAATTCATTTCTTTTGAGGTTGGTAAAGGAAATTCAATTAGGTTCTGGAAAGATAAGTGGTGTGAGGGTAGGCCCGTAGGGAATTGAGTCGAAAATTTCCAAACCCTTTATTTAGGAGGCATGTGCATGACTGGGAGCTTGGAGAAATAGAGCAGCTTTTCAAAATTCTGTATGGTATACATGTTGATCTTGACAGGGAGGATAGGGTCTTGTGGGAGAGAACAGTTTGCAGAAAATTCACAGTGAAATCCTACTATGAAGCCTTATCGAAGAGAGATATGTGTGATTTTCTGTGGGAGATCATTTGGAAGTCAAAGGCGCCTAGGAGGGTGGCGTTTTTTGCGTGGGAGGCTGCGTTAGAAGCTCTTTTGACGGGAGATAATTTGAGAAAAAGAAGAAGGTTTATGTAAATTGGTGCTATATGTGCAAGAAAGATGAAGAAACAGTGAATCATTTGCTGTTACACTGCTGTGTGGCAAGGGTCATGTGATGCCCATGACAGTGAAAGAAATGTTCTGCGAATGGTCCTTTATAAGAAAAATAAAAGGAAGAAAGATGTTTGGGAAGTTGCTCCTTTAGCGGTTTGCTGGGGCATATGGACTAAATGCAATTGCAGAGCTTTTGAAAACAGTGAATCGAAGTAGACACATGGAAGGAAAGCATGGTAGAAACAATTCGAGGTTCTGGTGAGACGGAGCTCAAAGAGTGGACAGTTCTTTTGTTGACTTCTTAGAGAGATTCACTATTGTATAGCTTTTGTGTAGGTGATCTTTGATTGTATATATAGGCTGCGCCACCTGTTTTGGCACGTATTTATTTTATAATTACTCTTACTTATATAAAAAAAGAAAATATTATAAATATGAGAGCGTCAAAACAGGTGACGCGCCCTCTATGCATCATTAATAATTACATTATGTTATGTTATCCACAAACTCTACCAGAGGCGTTTGTGTCAAAAGAAATCGCCTCATGACCATAGTTGTCAAAGTCGAGAGGCGCTAAAAAGTCTATAGGTCCAAATTTGAGGCGAGAGGAATTAATATATATATATATATATATATATATATATATGTGTGTGTGTGTGTGTGTGTGTGTGTGTAGTTTAACAAATTTCAACAAAAACATGTCAAATAGATATATATGAGAATAAACTGGACATTAGAGATTTTTAAATATGGTAAATATTATAGCATAATGACAAGAGAGTAATTGTAGGAGAATAATTATAGGAGATTTCATTTATTCTTTCCTAGAAATAGATCCTAGAAAGTTTATAAATCTGTACAGCCTTTTTTCAATAGAGATAACCCATTCTTTTTATTTTTAGTTCCAAATCCACGGTACATATATAAAAAAAATATCCGGTGACCAATTAAATAGAATTAGACCAAAAATAGCTTGAAACTGCCCCAATCCAAAAACCAAGCAAGGGACTAACATGTATAGTTGTCGGCGAACAGGTCTGTGGACGTCCGACAAAAAATTCCGGCACCGGCGCCGGTGCGTGGGGCACGTGACTCTAATTCCGGCGACCTCCGCGACGGCGAAGGTAAACATCTGTTCGCCTAGTCATGGTGATAGCAGACCTGGCCTTAGATTGGGTCAAAAGTGAAGATTGGAGGCTAGATCTGGAATTGAAATTTCCCGGCTACCCTCGTTCGGTGTATCAAAATTTTTTTAAAAAAGAAAAAACGTAAGTGAGCGACTTTCACGATCTTTTAACGCCTCACGACTTTCCAAAAGGTGCTAAAGGCGTTGCCTTTTCAGCGCCTCTTGCACATCGCCTCGCCTAGGACACATGAGGCGCTACACCTTCGCCTCTCACCTCGGGTGCCAAAGGCGCTCGCCTTTGACAACTATGCTTATGACACCAAAAGAGCAGAGTATGCTTAATAATCTCCTTGATCTTCTCGACGCTTCTCTCCGCATTCTCAAAAACTCTAGCATTTCTTTCCAACCATACAGTCCAGCACCAAATTGCCAATTAGGCTACCTCCCATAAAAAATTCCTCCTTCTCCATTTATACAAGGACCAACATCTCATCATCTCTTTCACCGAATCAGGCATCATCCACACCACTTTGAAACTATTAAACACAAAGTCCCAACATTTGCTGGTAAAAGGGCAATGCAACAATAAATGGTTGACACTCTCCCCATCACTTTTACACAAGCAACACATGTTGACTAAAATTTTACCACGACGCTGTAGATTGTCTCAAGTTAACAGAGCTTCATTTACAGCTTCCCACATAAAAACACCCACCCTTTTAGGGGCCTTAGTCTTCCACACACTCTTCCACGGGAACGAAACAGTGCTTCTCGAGATCTTCTGAGAAAGGATTTAACTGAGAAATCCTTGCTCTTCCCTCCATCCCACACAACTAGATATGTCTATCCACTTTCTGACTATAAAGCAACTCGAAGAGACGCCCAAGAGAGTCCAACTCCCAATCTTGAAAGTTTCTTCTAAAAGTGGGGTTCCAAATAGCATTTTCTCCATTGAAATGTAACACAAAACTGACTGTTTCCTCCTTATGTGTAGCAAGGCTATACAACAGCGGGAAAGCCCTCCGAAACTCCGTACCCCCACACCAATTGTCGCTCCAAAATCTAACTAAGTTGCCAATACGCACATCAAAAGCTATGTATCTCTTCATAATATCCCACTTCCTTCTAATACCTTTCCACACCCCCACCCCATAAGAAGAGTGCACCTCAATTGGATTCCACACATGGTCCCCAACTCCATATTTGCCCACCACAACCTTCTTCCAAAGAGAATCTGTTTCGCGCAAAAATCTCCAAAGCCATTTCCCCATCAACGCCACATTGAACAATTTTAACCTTTTAATCCCCAATCCACCACCTCTCAAACTCGAACACACTACCATCTTATCAAATGGTACTTTCTATCCACTGCTTGACCCTCCCACAAAAAGTCTCTCTCCAACGTTTTGATCCTATGCACCACTGAAATCGGCATAGCAAACATCGACATAAAATAGGTAGGCAAGCTTGAGAGGGTATTTTTGATAAGGGTTAATCTGCCTCCCTTAGAAAGATACTGTTTTTTCCAGCCCCCTAACCTGCGTTCGAAACTTTCTATAATTGGGTTCCACAACTCTTTATTTCTAGAATTAGCACCTAAAGGAAGCCCAAGATAAGTCGTTGGGAAACCACCTACCTTACAACCCAAAAATGCAGCCATATCATCCATATTCTCCACCTCGTCCATGGCCAGCAGCTCACTCTTCAAAATGTTCACCTTCAAACCTGAACCGCCTGGAAGAATAACAGGAGCAACCTTAGGTAACCCAGCTGAGCTGCCTTAGCCTCGCAAAAAACCAGGGTGTCATCTGCGAACAGCAAATGAAATACCAACACCTGAGAGCCAACCTCCCTCCCTACTGAAAACCCTCGAATTAATCCATTTGTGACAGCAGTCTCTATGATCTTACCAAGAGCTTCCATAACAATGATGAACAGAAATGGAGAAATAGGGTCTCCTTCGCACAAACCTCTCTTACTAGCAAAAAACCCTGCTGGCTCCCCATTAACTAGAACGGAAAATTTAGGCAAAGATATACAAAACAGAATCCAGTCCCTCCAACGCTACCCAAAACCCATCTTGCACATATATACAACAGAAAGTCCCAATTAACGTGATTGTAGGCCTTTTCTATATCAAATTTGCAAAGCAATCCTGCTTCACTGCTGCCAATCCGCCAATCCTCCAATCCTCCAATCCACAATTTCATTGGCTATAAGTGACACATCTGTAACCTTATCAAGAACTTTCCTTAAACCACTTGCAAGAACCTTTGCTATGATCTTGTATATTCCCCCTATGAGACTAATCGGTCTAAAATCTCTTCTTCCGTCCCAATACGTTTAGGGATAAGGGTTATAAATGTAGAATTGAGACTTCTCTCAAACCTCTTATGTTCAAAGAAAAACAGCAAAAGCTCCATCAAATCCCCTTTAATCAATTCCCAGCAATGCTGAAAAAAGGCCATCAGAAAACCATCTGGACCCGGAGCCTTATCCCCTTTCAACTTGAAAACTGCTACTTTAACCTCTTCTTCAGTGAAAGGTAGTTCCAGATTCTCTGTATCCACTGGATCAAGATGATTGAATCGAATGCCCTCCAGTTGTGGATGCCAATTGTTTTCTTCCTTAAATAAACCCTTGTAAAATCTGCAATCCCATCTCTAATATCAGAATCTTCAACCAACAGAACATCATTAATACGAATCTTAGAAATCTGGTTTGCATGTTTGTGAGCCTTTGCAGTCCGATGGAAGAATCTGGTATTGTTATCACTTTCCTTCAACCATTTGATGCACACTTTTTACCTCCAACAAATCTCTTCACATCGAAGCAGCCTCTGAATTTCTAGTTGAAGAAGTTTCCGTCTGGCCAAATCCTCATCCCTCCAAAGACCTGATCCTTCCTGAATATCTAGCTCCTTGACCTCCTCCATCAGTCTATCCAACTTCAGTCTTACATTGTCGACAGTCTCCTTATTCCACTTCTTCAAGTCTTCCTTCAGCATCTTTAACTTTTTGGCTAATCGAAAACAAGGATTACACTCCACTTTTTGACTCTTCCTTGCTCTATTTGAAGCATTGAAGTGACATAACAATTTTTATCCACAACCAATCAACCAAGTTTTACAAAACAGGAAAAGCTCTCCAAAGTTTTTTCTCCCCACACCATTTATCCTTCCAAAATCTTACTTTCGAACCATTACCTATCTCGAAAAAAATGAGTCCTTCAAAAGGCGTCCACCCTTAACAAATACCTTCCCATAGTTGGAGATGATCTTAGGGAACCAATTATGATTTATGATCTCCCTCTCCGTATTTACAAATCACCACCTTCCTTCACAAACCATGCTTCTCCTCCATATAACGCCAAACCATTTGCTTAGTAAGGCTGAATTAAAAAGGCTTAATTTCTTGATACCCAGACCTCCCTCACTGATGTTAGAACAAACCTTAGCCCATCTTAATGGAACTTGTGCTCCTCCCCTTGACCCACCCACAAAAAATTCCTCCCATCTTTTCCAAAATATTCCGTCCGAAGCAGGTACCATAAACAGCGAAAAAAATATGTGGGCAGACCGGATAGAGTACTAACCGATTTGAACCGTAGCTGTTTCTTCCAACCCGTCAACCGCCGATCAAATCTTTCTACAACATGGTGCCACGTAGCTCTTTTTTTGAACGGTGCACCAATCGGCAAACCTAGGTAGGTTGAAGGAAGATACGAAACCTTACACCCAAAAGCTGGAGCTAGAATATGAATATTCTCCACCACACTCACCAGAATAATTGCACTTTTAATGATGTTGACCCGAAGACCCGACATCATCCGGGAAAAAAGAGCAGAAGACATAGGTAACCCAACCGCGTAATCTCTGCATCGCAGAATAGTAATGTGTCATCCACGAAGAGCAGATGAGAAATGGTAACCTCCTCACCTCTGTACCTACCCAACCCGAATCCACGAACAAATCCACCTCTCACAGTTTTATCTATCATCTCAACGCCTCCATTATTAGGATGAATAAAAATGGAGATAGGAATCTCCTTGCCACAGTCCCCTCGAGCTAGCAAAGAAGCCCGCACCTTCACCATTGACCATAATCGAGAACTGAGGCAAAGCTATACAAAACAACCATGAACTATTTCCACCATTTCTTGCTCACGTTTCTCCTTCATCCTATCTCTCTCAATCTTTTTTCGCCTCTCTTTCAATCTTTTCTCTCCTCTCCTTTTCTTCTCTCTCTATCGTTTTTCTCTATCTTTTCCTTTTCTCTTTTTCAGTCCTCTCTTTTTTCAATTCTCTCCTTTTCTATCCTCTCTCTCTCAATTCTCTCTTTCTCAACTCTTTCTCTCTCTAACCTTTGCTCATTCTCAATTCTTTCTCTTTCATATAGCCCCATTGGTGTCAAAGGTACAAGGGTGATTTTCTTTTGATTGAATACAAAAGAATATCTTTGATTGCATCAAGTTTAACTTGGCAATCTACTAGCCAGGGTAGGCGTATCACCTAATGTCCAACTAACTCCGACACTACATCACACCAAACTTCATCTTTATACCTCCCCATAGAGAAAGAAATTAGTACTTTCTTATTCACCTTAATCTCTCCATAGTCTCAAACCCACATGTAAGGTCCGGATGCTTCACGATAGGAATACCCAACTTTGGCATTTGGTTTTCAGAATGGCGGGTATCACATGGGTCATACCTGGATCGGTGAGTTAGTTGCTCCAAGGGTGGTCGGTGTACAAGCGAAGGAGGAAAAACAAGTGTTGGGTAACAGCTCCTCATGCGATTTGGTGGACGATATGGTTGGAGAGGAACATGAGGGTTTTTGACAACATTGAAGCAGAAGTTGATCGCCTTAAGAAGAATGTCTTGCAGCTTATTTGGCTGTGGTGCTTAAAGATAGATCCCTTCGAGGGGGAGTTTTTTGTTAATATTATAGACAGTTTTGTTGATATTTAGTTTATGGTATCTTGTATATGTCCTGTGTACAAGGACGCGTCTCCTGATTAGACGCCTTTATTTATACAAATTCTTTACTGTTCAAAAAAAAATCAATGACTTCAGAGCTCACCATATTATAACCACTATATACATCAATGTTGAATTTACATACCCTACATTTGCGTGACAACTAGAATGAAAAGCATGATCACAATGCACTATAAGGCATGAATGATTTATGGGGACATGTAATGTACAAAGTGAGATGTAAATTCTCAGCAGACTTGCTGTAGCATCAAGGCTTTATCACGATGCACTATAAGGCATGAATGATTTATGGGGACATGTAATGTACAAAGTGAGATGTAATTCTCAATGGAAGTGAGAAATAATAACGCTAAGAACGAATGAATAATGGATGTATGAATGATTTCTCAAGCAATGCAACCCTTGACAAATTATACGAAGCAATTTCCAAAACCCTCCGAGAGCAAATAAATTTCAGCCTCCGCCTTTTTTTTTTGGGTGAACTAGGGTTTTGAATAAAAGAACACAAAGAATAACATGAATGATTTATGAATACGAATAGAAATTGTAAAGACGAAGAAAAATTCAAGAACAAAGAAAGAACGAATCGTTGGTTGCCTCTTTGTGGCACTGATACCAATTGATGTGAACCCAAGAACGGTTACAAAGAAACTAACCAATCTTTGAATCTTGATGTGCAGAAACAAACAATAATCAAGGAACAACATGAATTGAAAGACAGACAGTATGAGTTACCCTCAACCCTAGGGCAGATATACCACTCCCTAGAACCTTGGGGTGCACCTTCAACCCACTAATCATAATTGATAAGATTCAAAAACACGCGACCTTTCACAAGTCTGCATCTCAATAAACAAACATAATAAGATCAAAGAAACAAGAAATCCCAATCCAAGGAATTTCTCCAACTCGCAATATATGTGAACAATTGAATTTAATTCAATCAATTTTATCAAATTTCTAAACTCCCAAGTCCCAATTACAATGTTTGGGATGCCTTTATATAGGCTATAAACCCTAAAAAATTCCTAAAATATCGGGTAAAAGCAATTAAATTAGGAAACATTAAACCTAATTCAAGTAGAAAATAACCTAAAATTTTGAAGATAAAAAGGCTAGCAGTGGCGGGGCATGCAAGATGCATGTGCATTAAATCTGCATAGTTTATGAAATTTTCAAGCTTGCGGCAGATTTGTACAAGCTTTGCAGAAGTACACATTCCCCCTAAAGTTGCAAAATCGACACTTTGGCCCCTGAAGTTGTGGAACACAATGAACTCTAGGATCACATCCTTGTCATTGTCAACATGTGGTGCCAATGGGTTGGCTGATGCATTAGCTTGTGAGACGCGTCCTAGAAGGGTCCCTCTTAGCTCCCTCTCCTAGCCAATGCTAAGTTATGGCCAACGTGTCCATGAGGGACCACTGTAGCATACTCTTGGTCTCAACCATTATTCCAAAATCCCATTGTATTACATATGTGGAGGTCTCCTTGAGCATGGTCTTACTTGGCAGACCTTTCTTTGTTGAGTCCCCCAAGGTGCTCTTCTGGGGGGGGGGGTGTGCTATGGTTGAGGAGTAAGGGGAGGTCCTCCATGTCCCCTAACTGAGAGAGTGTGACCATAAGGTCTCTCTAGGCAGTGAGATGTCCATTGAGCCTTCATGTTTGATGAGAACATTTCACTCTGGGTATATTACCAAGCCCAAAGCTGCGTCCCTCGTGTGATAGGTAGAATGGGGGTACCCTTTTCTAGTGAGGCTTGGCTGAATGAAGGTGAACCCTTCTGGATAAGAGGGGAGGGGGTCCATTGAGGCCTTCATACATGGCTTAGGGTGATGTGGAAGCTGAATGGAGGCTCTCATACCTTCAAAAGAAACGCAATTCAAAGGAAAAATAAAGAAAAACTCAAAAAATCCGTGCTCTCCAATCGTGTTGCAACGCTAAAACGGGGACTGTTCTAAAGGAACCTCTATCTGAGGCCTATAACGAAGCCATAAACACCACTCTATCCCAACGTAAGTTTTTTTTTTTGAAAAGTAAAAAGTATTATATATTAGAAGCGTCAAAAAAAGTGACGCGTCCTTGTACACTAGGAGTATACACAGTAAACTAAACTAAGGAGAGACTATTAACAAAATCTACAAAGGAATAAGGGTGAGAAATGGAAGTGTTGACATCTACTGAACACCAAGGCGACTGGAGGGATTGCAACACCGTGCCCTTCAACTGCGACATGAGCCTTTCCTTGTTATCAAACACCCTTCTATTCCTTTCAAGCCAAATGGTCCAGCACACACACAAAAGAGCAGTTTGCCAAGATAAATTCCCTCTCCTCCGTTTGTAAAAAGCCCAGCTTTGAAGCAGCTCCTTCGTTGATCTAGGCATAACCCACGAAATATTGAATGCAAGTGTCTGACTGTCTTGACTAATCTGACAAATTATATATTTTTTCTTTATCTAAGTGCACAGAAGATTAAACACCCCACACCCCTGTAACCGACTAGCACCCTTGTCCAGAATTAAGCCATTAACACACAGGTGAGGAAGAAACTTGATGCAGCAAACTCAAGATTCACCAACCACCTCAAACAGCTTATTCCCTACCCTGAACTGAGTTAATGGAAGATAAAAGGGATTGCACTGATGAATGAATTTCCTGGGGCTTCTATAAGGGCATCTATGGGTGACTGAGTTCCGAATACGGGCATTCCAGTACAAACCGAACTTGCTTTTGATTACTCCGTGCCACATCGACTGAATCATATAGGAAAAGTGCCAAAGTCACTTACCACCAGAGAAATGTTCTTGCAGACCAAAAGAGCCAAACCATCCACCTCTATAGGCTCGCAAACCTCCTGTGAGGCTACAAAATGATCTTCCGCCCTCTTCTTCCCTCTGCGGCAGGAAATTCCTCTTAAATATTCTTAGTCGTCTTCGCCACACTCTCGGGGATCGTAAACTTTAGAATTACTTTGATTAAACTTTAGAAGTACTTTGCCAGCTTGTCTACTTATTTAATTCTTTACTTGTATTCTGGGCTTCGGATATTCTATTGTGAATCGATAAACTTGCCTTCCCTCCCAAGTTTGTTGAAAGTAGTTCGTATTAATTGTGCGCATGCTGTTGGGTTATCACTTTCTCTTTTTTGCTTATATTGCTATATTTACGGTGAAGGCTATCTTCTGCTGTTTTTACCATGTGCAGAGCCACGTCGCCACCTTCGTTTGCTTTGGAGTTTTTCGTTCATTGTGAAGGGGAGACAACATTTAGGCGGCTTTGTCAGCCATTTTTGTATTCTCATTCTTCATCAAATGTCCTTGAATCTGAGGTATTTAACGCGACATTTTTGTATATGCTGGTATCAGTTCTGGCTGCTTTAGTTCGGTTAATTGGGATGTTTGTCATAGGATGCTGCCTCTAGTATCACCAAGTTCCAAATTACTTGTTTGGCGCCATTTTTCATTTGGTTCTCTTCGTCTATATAGTTACTAGTTGTTCTTTTGTTTTAATATTACCTTGGTGAGACTTGATGGTACATTCTGCAGTCAGTTCCACACGTAATAACCTAATATAGTAGAGAAGGTTGGAATTTCATATTTACATGAAATTTCGGCTATCTATGGTTGAATTGTACTGATTTCAGTAGTCTATATAGCTTGCTATTCTCCCTTTTGGTGATTTAAGGAACCCCTTATTTGGTTACACATATTTTGTTATTACTGAAGTCTTTTTAATCCATTTGAAAGCCGAGTAAGAATTACAACTTTTGTTAAGAAGGGAAAGTAGAGGTGCATCTGGCAGTGGTTCTTTGCCCCCAAGCTGAAGTTAGTTTCAAGTTGCATCAGTTTGGGATGGGGTCCATGATAAGGGAGATGTGAAAGGAGACCTTAAGACATGTGCATCTTTGGGTTTCGACTTGTTAGAGAAAGAGATTTAGAGAGGACCTTAGTAAGAAACTCATGCCGTGTACTTGTATGTTATCCATTTGGTTGGCAATAGGATCTCATCGGAAGTGAGAGAGGTTCCCTTGCCTATGTTCGTGGGATTCAATGTGAGTGTTGGGTATGGGCACCTGTGTGGATGTATGACTCGCCAAATCAGTAGGATTTTACATGAAATGTTGGTATCCAGTTAGTACCTTCATGTCCTTGTCGTGTTGACACCGGTACTTCGGGTGAAATGAAGAGTCCATGTTGCAGAACCTCGTGTTCGTCACGAAATGGTGACTTCAGTCTTTACTGTATAAAGAGGCTTCAGGCAATTCATCGAATGGTTTGGTGATTGATTGATGCCACTTGGATCCGACAAGCTTTGAGCTCAAACACTTTCCCGGCCAAGGGTAGCCCCGCAGCTGTCCTTCTAAGGATCTTACATTGTCTTCTTTTGATTTTCATCCCTTACTTCTATACGGAAGTGGTCCCAAAGACTAATATTGTCTAATTAAAACTATATTGCTGAAGTAACCCAGACGAGTACCGACTAGGAGTTGCCAGGTTACCCCTTAGTAGACCTTGGGTGATGTGAACCCAAGAATGGTTACAAAGAAACTAACCAACCTTCGAAATCTCAAATATGCGGGAACAGTGTATAACAACCAATTGAAGAAATATAGGGAGCTTCCCTCAACCCTAGGGCGGATATACCAATCCCTAGAACCTTGGGGTGCAACCTTGACTCGTTAGTCGCAATTAACTATGAACCAAAGCTATGGAACGCCACAAACTTGCAGCTCAACAAGCTTGGTTAGTTCGAAGGACAAGAAAATTCCCACCCAAGAAATTTTCTCAAGAAACTCACAAATTATGTGAAGAAATCTCAATTCAATCAATATCAATATAACGTAAACCTAAAAGAATGTTATAGGCTAAAAACCCTAAAAAGATGATCTAAAATTTCTAGGGTAAAAGCAATTAAATTAGGAAACAATAAAACCAAATCCAAAATTGAAAAACACAAAAAGTTCAAGAAAATATCACGCCTCGGAGAGTCGGGCGTGCGCGCATACACTCCAAAACATGCGCGTCATTTTGTGATTGTTTCTGGAATTTGTTTCCGGCGGACTTCATTAAACTTTGTAGAAGTTACAATTTACACCCTCCAACTTCCAAAACTGTTTCCCAAGCCTTCTAACTTGCCCTTAAGCTTCCAAATATGACACTTGAATCCCTCAAATTGTAGAATACAATTGGACTTTAGGATCACATCATTGGATCCCTTAGATTGTCTGCACATTATTCTCTTGAACAGTACTTTTATCATGTGATTCTTTTTATTTCTAAATGCTGCTTCATGTTTAGTGGATTGTATGATATTCCTATTACTGTGATCCACATATGTAATTGCTATATTTATTTTTTCCATTTTATATTGCTCGAGTGACATGCTCTATAAGTAATATGTCCGTTGATGATATAAGCTGAAATCTGGAGTTAGTGATGGTTTTATTACAATGAACAATACTAATTTAAAGTATAAGTAAAGAAAATTTTCTTCTTGCCACTCCTTGTCCTTCACTCCTCCTGTATGGATTGTTTTTGGAGGAGTTTATCGTTTAGTTCTTCCTCAATGTATTCAATGTACTTGTGTCCCTCCTCCTAAGTAATTCATGGAGTAGCTTATCTAATCAGTTTATTCACTTGCTGCAGGCTGTAGTTACTAGTCATTTGGTTGTGAGGGGTAGCTACCGCAGCCTTAGCTTGGTCATATATGGAAACACAGCAGAAGATCTTGGCCAGTTCAACATAGAAGTTGATTTAGACAGCTCTTTGACTAACACAGTTTCTGCTGTTGAGGGAAACCTTGAAGACCTCCCACCTTTATTACATCCTTTTAAATTGACCGTTGGGGAATCTATATCTCCTTTGAAAGCATTATCTCTTGAAGTTATCGCTTCTGATATTTCCGCTGAGATGAAGCTGTTTTTACAACTATCTCTTAAAATTTTGGAGATGCCTAACCTTGGAGATTCAGTGAATACAGTGGTTAATTCAATTGTGTCCGCAGCATCCACTTATGCAACTCATAACTTGTCCTGTGCATCTACCGTTCAGAAACAACTTACCGAGGGTATACCAAAAGGTTGTGGGGACTTTTCTACCGAGCTTACCGATGCCAGAAAAGAGCTCCTTCTTATTCATAGCAGCCTTCTGCATGCTTCAGGGAATTCGTCGGCTGAGTTCTCTACAGAAAACATGTTTCTTGAATCCGAGGCGGATTTGGCTACTTCCAAACAGTTGGTGGAATTATTTAGACAATTCTTCAATTTTTGTAGTAACTTCGAAAACATTGTACATCCTCTGCTTTCACAGGTAATTGGAATTCGGTCAGCTCTGTATGTAGCTTGCAGTTTTCTACATATACTCACCATCTGTAAAAGAGAAATTGACTCTCTCTCTCTCTCTCCCTCCTCCCTCCCCCTCTGCGTGTTTGTCTATCTATGTTTTTGCCTATTTAAGGATGTATAAGCTGGAGTGTATCTAATACTGACATTCTACCTTGCTTCTCAGAGTAAGGTTGTCATTCTGTGGTTGAGTGTGGCCCTTTTCTTGTGCTCAAGTAGTGAGAGCTGCTTTCACTTCGTTAATGGTGGGGGCATGAAGCAGCTCGAGTACATTTTTCGTAATAGCGCACATTCTACTGCTATTACATTAATGCTACTTGGAGTTGTAGAGCAGGCGACTAGGCATTCTATTGGTTGCGAAGGATTTCTAGGTTGGTGGCCTCGCGAAGATGAAAGGATTCCTATTGGTGTCAGTGAACTTTATAATCAGTTGTTGAAGTTGTTACTGCAAAAACAGCGCCACGATGTTGCTTCTCTAGCAAGTTATATACTTCATCGCATGCGTGTTTACGAAGTTGCTTCCAAATTTGAGGTAAATGTTTTGATGTATTTCATTTTCGGTCTGGGTGGGTTGTTTGAATGGTTTCTATGTTAGTGCATAAATGTACTTAACCTGATTACCTCTTCCTCCCATTTTTTGCTTTTCCAGAGTGCAGTACTTTCTCTGCTGGGAGGTATTTCCTTTGGCGGTAAAGTTACGACTGTCACTTTGGACATGCTTGCGAGTGCAAAGCTTCAACTCAATAAGTTGTTTGTGAGTCTCTCTCTCAAAAATAAAATAAAAATAAAAATAAAATATTGAAGCTAAGTCTTGAAACTATTTTACTAATCTCTACTTGCTTTCTGTTCTTTCTGTCCTTTTATCCTTCATTCAATGTTGAGATTGTTATCTCATGTTCATGTTTATCGACATGGTGTTTTTCTGCAGAATTTAATAAATTCCAGTGGTCCAATTGATGATCCTTCTCCAGTGGCCTCTGCAAGTAGATCATTGATTCTTGGAGAAGCAGAGGGACTGTTATCCTACAAAGCAACTAGTAGGTTGATTACTTTGTCAAATTGTGGCTTTTCAGATTGGGATATTGACTCACGCTTGCTATTTCTTCTCAAGGTTTGCTGTTTATGTTTACCTTTTTAATCTGATAGCAGCTTTAACATCTTGATGTATTTTTCTATCATAGCGTGGATTTTTTTTTTGCGTTTAAAGTTTCATTGGGGTTTTTGATTTGTTTGTATTATGATCAAATGCTAGTTATGTTAATTTATTTGTGTGTGTATTAGACTATTAGCTTATGTTATGCTCTATTCTATTTTGGATTTTATACTTTTGCTGTATTTGCAGCGGGGTATTAGATTTCAGTTCGTTTTGTAACCAAATGTTAGCCATGCTATTCGATTGTACCCAATATGTAATAGTACTCTATATTACGTCCTTTCGTCAATCAAATCTTGCCCATATTCAATTCTAGCACTTCTACATTTTCTGCTCAACATTAGATACTTCATTGGTAAAACTTCACTAGCTGGTATAAATTGATTAGGATGTTAATGATAATCTTGGTTTAGTGCCGGTTTGTACTCTATCATTACTTAAAGTTGGTTGAATTCGAAGATCATAGGAAATGGTGTAGTTGTAGGGGCTAGTTTTCTTCTTTTTCTGATATTTATGAATCTGCTGGATAAAAGGCCTATTTTTTTCCCTTGAAAGTTACTTCATTTAGTCAAAAGCATGAAAGCTCAAAATCTCAGCAAAGGATTTCTTTTACAAGGTAGAATTGATTTGGTTCTTTTTAGCCTATTTCTTGTTTTTAACATGGGCAACCTATTTGGTGTTGTCATTGTTTATTTATCACGTTGGTGGTTGATACTGCTGAGAGTTGAATAACTGTAGGCAGTCACAGTTTCGGCTTTACTTGTGGCCTAGTTGTTATATGTTAATCTTTTTTTTTTTTGTCTTGCTCAATTTATTTCCTTTCCACAGGAAAGGGGTTTTCTACCTTTGTCAGCTGCACTTTTGTCATCGTCTATACTGCGATCAGAAGTTGGACATGCTATGGACTTGTTTGTGGATATCTCATCGTACATAGAGGCCATAATTCTTTCACTTCTTTTTTCTCGCTCAGGTTTCATGAATCTAACTTTATTCTGTCACTATAATCAAGTTTGTTTGCACCTCTTGCTGTATGTTTATGGTTTCTGGTTTCTCTGCCAGGATTGGTGTTCCTTCTACTTGATCCTGAGCTCTCGACCACAGTCATACTTGCCTTAAGGGGTGTTGATACCAGAAAGCAAGAGTCGATTCCTCTTCGATATGCAACTGTCTTGATTTCTAAGGGTTTTGTTTGCCATCCATGCGAAGTTGGAATGATTATTGAGACACATTTGAGAGTGGTTAGTTTCATTTGTTGGTTGATATTACGTTCACATTCTTCTTCTTTGTGTTTTCCTGTGTTTCATCTTCCTTTACTTTTTTCGGGTGTGTGAGCGCTTGTGTGTTTTGCTCAGGTCAATGTTATAGATCGTCTGATTACATCAAAGCCACATTCTGAAGACCTTCTATGGGCTTTATGGGAGCTTTGTTGTCTTTCCAGGTGGAACTGGTTACATCTTCTTACTTCATGATGCATGCCACAATGAGATCAATATGTTGCTTTACTGTGCTGATATGTTTAAACTGATACACAGGTCTGATTGTGGACGCCAGGCTTTGTTGGCTATCGGACATTTTTCCGAGGTATTAATGAACTTTTTGACAACTCATACTCATGGCATAAGAAACAACCGTTTTTGCCGAGATGACAACAAGATTGAAAAAGGAACCATGATTTAAATCCTTTTTAGCAGTCTCTCATCGTCCTTTCACTATCTTTTCTTTATGCATTTGTGAAAACACAAATACTCACACACCTTTCTTTTTAGTATTTATTATTTTGTTATGCATATGCCAATCAACTTTTTCCTTTGTTTTGTCAAAGGTTGCTAATCTTCTTTTTTCTTTTCAATTTCTCTAATACTGCTGGTTTTTAGTATTAACTTTAAAGAACGTTTAATCTGTACTTTTGAATTTTCAGGCTGTCTCAGTTCTGATTGCTGCACTACATTCAGTCAAGGAATTGGATCCAGTTTCCATGAATAGTGGTAGTTCATTAACTAATGCTTCACTATTTCTGTCATGTTTTTGTTCTCTTTTTGTGATGATGCTAGTTGGATGAATGCTTTTCTTTACAGGAGCTTCTCCCCTAAATCTTGCGATCTTCCACTCTGCTGTTGAAATATTTGAAGTCATTGTTACTGATTCAACTGCATCATCCCTGGGTTTTTGGATTGAACATGCCAAGGAACTTCACAAAGCTTTACATTCCTCCTCCCCAGGGTCCAACAGAAAAGATGCCCCGACTCGACTGTTGGAATGGATAGATGGCGGTGTTGTTTATCATAGAAATGGTGCCATTGGTCTTTTACGGTATGCTGCTGTGTTAGCTTCTGGTGGAGATGCACATATGGCATCGACAAACATTCTGGCATCTGAGGCAATGGATGTTGAGAATGCTGTTGGCAATGCTTCCAGTAATTCTGATGGAAACATAATTGATAATCTACTAGGGAAACCTATTAATGAGAAAAGGTTTCATGGTGTTACTCTTCGTGACTCCTCTGTGGCTCAGCTGACAACAGCTTTTCGAATTTTGGCATTCATTTCAGATAACTCGGTATGAGGTTTGTGGGTTTAAAGCTTTTTGATACTTGTGATTTCTTCCAGTCTAATTTGTAGCTTCTTTGCTTAAGGTTGTTGCTGCTGCTCTGTATGATGAAGGTGCCATAATGGTCATTCAGGCAGTTATCATTGATTGTAAGCAGATGCTTGAGAGGTCCTCAAACAACTATGGTTAGTATAAATGATGCCTCTTTAGGTTGTGTGTATAAGAATTACTCCCTCTGTTCTGAGCAAAGAGTCCACTATTCCATTTTGGGATGTTTCACTTAAAGAGTCGACTTTAAAAAATTAAGGTATAAAAATGTCATTTTATTATTAATGAGCTATTAAAAGTGTCATTTTCTTAAAAAAATTGACTTTCAAACGGGGACTATTCACCCGGAACGGAGGGAAATACATGCTAGGAACCTGAAAACAATGGTTTAACTCTTGTGATTTGACGAATTGGTGTAAGCATTTTTTAGTTATCTGAACCTTGCATTCCATTGCCTGCGTGGGTCCAGAATCCATAGAATATAGTAGGAGGAATTTTTTCTCTATTCCAACTGGTCCATAAATTGGAGCTTGATAAACCAAAACAATACAATATTGTTGTTGTTCTAGCAGCATCTAGAGTTGAGGATTGTTCTTGTCAATGTGAAGATCTGCATCTTGTCATGACAGTGTAATAAACCTCCTGACTTTCTATTGTGGGTTATCCCAGAAATGAGCCCTATTTCTAAAACCGTTGTAAAACATCTCACTATTTCCAAAACCATCCTCCATTAATTTACACAAAAAGGATTAGCTAGTGATGGCAGGCACCAGCGCCTGGTTGCTCATTTATTTGTGTAGTAGAAGAAAGTATTCTTAATTCATCAGACCATTGTTTCTTTCTCACATTGAAGATGAACAAGAGCTTATTTTTGGAGTTGAACATTGGTTCTTAAAACAATGTGGGCGCTCTATCCGATGCAAAACATACACCTGATTATTCAAAATACTAGTTTATGGAAAAGCTAACATATCCCTTAGGGCATATTTTAAGCACCCTTTATTTAGAAATTTTGCATTTACTTATGTATAGGTGGGATGAATATAATTGATTTTCGTGGTTGGAATACATTGGTTGGTCGCATTAGATATCAATAGTAAAATAGTATGACAGTTGACTGTTAGATCTCAATCCCTTGTTGCATCAATATGACTGGAGGGTAATTTAAGTTTTTTCACATTATTATGGTTTAAAGTAATTGTTATACTTCATCTAATATGAATTTTTTCATTCAGGTTGGATTATGACTTTTGTTTTACTATAGTTGGGGATTCATTGGTTTCTTATCATTATATCCACCTGATTGAGTTTGGATCTAAATAGCTTTCTAGAACGACCTATGATATGTTTCTCAAAGCTATCCTGCATCACAATCTGTCTATCTGTTTGTCTTGTCTCTGTCTCCTTCTCTCTCTCTCTCTCTCACACGCACACAAACAGACAGTCGCACACAGTTCGCAGATGCAGTACTTTTGTATATATGTACAGATTAGGGGTGGCAAAATGGGTGTGGATAACCATGGATAATAGCCTATTATCCATTTATCCATAACACTCATTTTGCCATCCCTAGTACAGATTCATGAGCTATTGAGTTTGTTTTATCCATATCAGATTCAATGTTAAATAGATATGACATATCTACCTAATCGCTGTTGTGGCGAGGAAGAGATCGTCAAGCAATTTAACTGTGTTTGTGAGGGGAGAGGGTGGTCGGAGAGATGGGTAGTAGTTATCCAGCTGGATTGGGGTGATCCTGGTTGCGTATCACCTGAGCTGGGTTAATGGTGCGAGGTGATTGCTTGTCTATGAGAGGGAGGAAAGGTACAAGAGAGACAGAGAAGAGTACATCTAGAGAGCAATTGCAAGTACGACCATTGGTTGTTAGCTGAGTCCACAATTTATGGGATGCTTTCCTATATTTTAGAATCTAAGAGTAAATAAAAGGTCTTAAGCAGTTTCACTTTCATTGAAGAATATTCCTTAGGGTGGGGATAACAACACCCCAATTCCCTATTTCTACACCCCATTTATCTCTACACCCCACTTTTTTCCCACATCTCACTCTACACCCCACCTAACTACCAATTTTACCCCTCCCACATCTCTCCACACCGTCTTCCTCCCTCAGCCGGCAACACCTCCCTCTTCCTCGTGTTCGTCTTCCTCCCTCAGCCGGCAACACCTCCCTCTTCCTCGCGTTCGTCTTCCTCCCTCCGTTTTGCATCCCTCGACTTCCTACCTCCGTTCGTCTTCCTCCCTCCGTTCTGCGTCCATTCAGTCCGGTCGTCTTCTTCGTCACCGGCACCTGCAAATTCCATCTCCGATGCCGCGGCATCTCACATTGGTCGAACACAAATGAGAGTGTTCTACTCATGGTGGCCGAACCAACCTCAACCATTTCGACTCATGGTGGCCGAACCAATCTCTGTCATTTCATCCCTCCATGACCGAACAATATCAGAGCATAGGAGGTTGGTTTTTACGTATTTTCACTCGATGGCATTTGTGTAATATTTTCAAATGGGGTGTAGAAATAGGATTTTGGGGTGTGGTTATCCCCACCCTATTCCTTATTGATACCAAGTTGATAATTTCCAAACAAACTACAAGAATCTTAATCTGAATTTGCATCTGTCAAGAGTTTTTTCTATGTGATTTTTTGTTGTCTAATTGGACCCCAAGGTGTGGGAGAGATGGCAAGGGCATGCAGTTGAGGTCCTCCATACCAACAGGGGGGTCACACTTACCTATCAAAAAAAAAAAAAAACTGTAATCGCTTTGTTCTTCCTCTGTACTAACAAATAATCTTTTGTTTGTTTGTTTGTTTTTTTGAGATGATATTGTTTGTAAATAGCCATTGCAGATCTGATGGTTTGAGTTTATACTTTTGTTTGTTGAATTGAGCAGATTACCTTGTTGATGAGGGTACTGAATGCAACACTACATCAGATTTACTGCTCGAACGTAATCGTGAGCATAGCATAGTTGATCTTCTGATCCCTTGCCTGTTGCTGCTGATAAATTTGTTGAAGAAGTTACAGGTGTGCCTTGTTATGCAAATTACTTCTTTAGTTATTGCAAATTAAAGCTGTTTTCTCTTGATTGATGCTGTGTCACCTGTGATTTGTGGTGAAGTCTTTGCACCAAATAAATTACTATCATTGTCTACATTTTTGTGTCTGGGTCAGTCTGGTCTTCAAGTGTGCACATGAAGGAAGGTGAAACAAAGCTTTTCCGTTAGTAAAGTATGAGTTCTGGTCTTCAAGTGTGCACATGAAGGAAGGTGAAACAAAGCTTTTCCGTTAGTAAAGTATGAGTTTTCAAGGTAGCATGTCAAGCTGGATATACCTTCCCCTCCATTACCATTTCTTTTTGAGTTAGATGCTGTAAAATGGTATCTGGGTCTAGGGAGGTCCGACAACTCTCAGCAATTATCTATCTAGATGGGTGAACATGTGGGAGAATGTAAAATTGTCCCTCTTTATCAAGTATTGTGCGCTTGAATGTGCTTCTCAATTAAATGTCATTTGTATGAATTGACGATTTCTAGAGGATTGCTCTAACGATATCCATTAGAACTTGCCCTTGAATGAGGAAATGAATATTTTAGTAGATTGAACCATGGACTGAAGGAACTTGAGCTTGAATTGAACTGCCTATTACGGCAGGTGTGGTACTCCCATGTTGCTGAACCTGAATTAGGTCTCTCTTCAGGTTTACCAAGACCTTTCCTAACCTTTTTCTACTCCAGTATGTACATGAATGCTTAATCGTGTTGATTGCCACTTTTGTTATTCAATTCGAATGACGATGAATATGGTTCAAGTTGGCAAAATATATATTTTATGCACTGTGATCTTACTGATGCAGTACCAGTATGAAAGAGACAGGTGAAGTTTAAACCTACATAAGAGGTTAAATTTACTTGATACCTGGTATTTTATTCCATCAAAGTTCTGTAAAATGCAAACCCTAATTTGAACTTAAGGGAGTTAATTCTTACACAGAATTTTAGAAAAAGAAACATGGGCTTATGATCTTTTTTTTTTTGATAAGTAAAGATTTGTATAAATAAAGGCGTCTAAACAGGAGACGCGTCCTTGTACACGGGACATATACAAGACACCATCAACTAAATGTCGGCAAATCTGTTCAAAACCCTAAGAGGTTGAGACAGGAGATGTTCAAACCAAGCTACATAAGAGGTTGAAGGGTAGATCTAATACCAACTAATTACTTAATATCTGGTATTTTATTCCATCAAAGTTTTGTAAAATGCAAACCCTAATTTTAACTCAAGAGATATAATTCTTACAGAGACTCTTGAAAAAGAAACATTCCAAAAACCAAAATAAAGTACCTGACATACCTTTTTTTTTTGATAGGTAAGTGTGACCTTTGTTGATATGAGGATTGGAACCAAGGACCTCAAGGACTTTAGCTGAGTGCCCTTTCCCTTACCTTACTTGACATACCTAAAAACACTAGTTGACTACACCTTTTTTTTTTGATAAGTAATGTAATCCATTGTAAATAAGCGTCAAACAAGGTGAGACACGTCCTTTGTACACTAGAGGTATACATTTACTAAATTAGACCAAAGTTAGGCTATGCACAAAATCTGCACAAAAATCCATATACGAAGTGGGATTTTCCACTCCTTCAGTGCACCAAAAAGACAGTGTGAAGCAGCGAATTCCTCAAACCACCAATAGTCCTCTCCTTATTATCAAACACCCTTCGATTCCTTTCCATCCAGAGAAGCACACTCCCAAAGGGACTACCTCCCAGGCCCAATTTCTCCTTCTATGTTTATAAAGAGACCAACATCGAAGTAGCTCTATAATTGAACCCGACATCACCCAAGAAAGATTAAACAGATTCAACATAAAATTCCATAACTCTGTCGCCACCGAGCAATGCAACGGTAAGTGATTGACACTTTCTCGGTTCCCTTTACACATAAAGCACCAATTCATGTGCACCACACAACGTTTCCTCAAGTTATCCCCTGTAAGAATAGCTTCATTTGCTACCTCCCACTCAAAAAAAGCAACTCTAGTAGGAGCTTTAGATTTTTAAATAGCTCTCCATGGAAAAAAGATTCTGCCCGTTTCTCAGAATTTGATAATATGATTTAACGGTGAATTTTTTATCTTTTTCCCTCTGCCACACAGGACCTTATCTGCCGTATTCCCCTCAACCTTTTGAGTATACAAAAGCTTAAAGAGCTGATCAACAGACTCCATCTCCAATCTTGCACATTTCTTTGAAACACAGGGCTCCACGAAATGCTACCCTCATTCTTGTGCAAAATAGTGCTAACCCTGGCCCTTATCAGCGACAATCTCAATCAGATTTGGAAAAGTTCTACGCAACTCCTCATTACCGCACCATTTATTATTCCAAAAACTAATACTAGAACCGTCTTCGACCTCCTGCTGAGTGTCTTTGAAAAACATTCCACCCTTTTCCAATCCTTTCCATACACTCACCCATACCGATCAGAAATATCCTTCGGAAGTCAAAAAAAATTGCATTCCCCAAACTTAGCCACCATTACTTTCCTCCACAACGACTCCCTATCTCTAGCATATCTCCATAACCACTTCCCAAGTAAAGCCACGTTAAACATCTGGAGATTCTTGACACCTATCTCTAGTATATCTCCATCCGGCATACTAGCACACACTTTCTCCCATCTAACTAGTTGGAATTTATTAACATCTCCTTGATCTCCCCACAAAAAATCTCTTTCCAACTTTTCGAGCTTCTTGCGCACCGAGACTGGGAGAACAAAGATCGACATAAAAATGGGTAGGAACACTGGACAAAATGTTTTTAACCGTAACAAGTCTACCCCCTTTAGACAAAAGATGCTTCTTCCAACCAGCCAAACGCCGATCGAATCTCTCAATTACCGGATTCCACGTTGTGTACTGCTTTTGAATGGAGCACCAATGGGTACACCAAGGTAAGCCGCAGGAAGATAAGCAACCTTACACCCAAAAAAGAAGATAGAGATGCAATATTTTCCACATTCCCACCGGCAATATATTGCTCTTAGAGATATTAATCCTTAGACCCGATACCGCTTGGAAGAACAACAAAACCAACCGAAGATAACCCAATTGGGAGGCTTCAGGCTTGCAGAAAACCATAGTATCATCAGCAAAAAGGAGGTGCGAAACCGTCACTTCCAAATCGCTGCCCCTACCCAATGAGAAACCCTGAATAAACCCTCCCACCACTACTTTCTCATTGAGTCTACTCAGAGCAATCATCGATGCATCCAATATCTGTCCCTCCCCCACAAATGCATGTTGAGACTCCGAAACTAACTTGCCAATAACCTTGCTCAACCGAAGCGAATCTTAGCAAACCACTTGTATGTGCTATCAACCAGACTAATAGGTCTAAAATCTTTTAGCTCGCAAGAACCTTTCCTCTTTGGAATAAGGACAATAAGTGTAGCATTAAGACTCTTTTCAAATCTCATGTTCTCGTGGACATGCCGGAAAAAATCATAATATCACTCTTGACCACTTACCAACAATGTTTATAAAACGCCATTGAGAAACCATCCGGCCTGGAGCTTTGTCCCTACTCATCGAATGGAGTGCTTCGACCACTTCCTCCTCCGAAAATTGCTGCTCTAACATGTCATGTCTCTATCATCCTGTTTTAAAAAATTGAAGGTTACCCCATCTAGCTTCGGACGCTTATTAACCTCGTCAGAATAGAGATTCTTATAGTAGCTCACTATACCCTCTGTGATAGCTTCTTATCCTCCATCCCAACCCCATTAACCTTCAGGTACATTATTTGATTTGCCCTATTATGGACACTCGCCATAGTGTGAAAGAATTTTGTATTTCTATCTCCTTCTCTGAGCCATTGCACCCAAGACTTCTGTTTCCAACTAATTTCCTCGCTGATCAACATTCTCTTGAGAACCAATTTTGCTTCTGTTCGCCGCAACTCATCCTCCCTATTAATCTCTTTGGAGTCTTCCTTCGAATCAATGTCTCTGATTTCTTCCATCTGGTTTTTAATTTGAACATCTATTCTACAAAAAACCTCCCTATTCCATACCTTCAAATCATCTTTCAGCATCCTCAATTTTTTTAATCAGACTGAAACTCAGGTCTCCCTTACTCGCGTACGTTGTCCATCTTCTCCTTACCTGTCCCAAGAATCCTGGATCCTTTAACCACAGTTTTCGAATCCAAACGGGGATTTTACTTTGGAAATATTCTCGCAATGCAGCAACAGAGGCAATGCGGCAACAGAGGCACGTGATCTGAAAATACTCTCGTCAAAGAAGACTGAAACGAGTCCTTGAACCAATCATCCCAGTCCAAGGAAACAAGAAATCTGTCAATCCTTGAGCACTGCACATCCAAGATTGGGAGATGGATGTGCTGGGGCAGTTCTTTGCATTGTTGTATTCCCAGGAGGGTTTAGGAGGTAGGGAGGACAGAGTGGTTTGGGAGGGGGCAGCGAGTGACGTGTTCTCAGTGAAGTCATTTTACCATAGGTTGACAGAAGATGAGAATTCATTTCCATGGAAATCTGTGTGGAAATCTAGGGTTCCGACTAGAGTGTCATTTTTTATGTGGGAAGTCGCCAATGAAGCCATTCTTACGGGGGACAATCTAAGGGCTAGGAAAAAGATTTATGTTAACTGGTGTTACTTGTGTAAAGGAGACGGAGAAAGTGTAAATCACATATTCATTCACTGTCCTGTAGCGAAGGAAATCTGGGACTACATTCTGAATCTGTTTAGCATATCTTGGGTTATGCCTAGATCGATTAAAGATCTTCTGGGCTGGTCTCTGTGCAAGAGAAGCAGTATCTGGGACTCTACTCCTTTGGCAGTTTGCTGGATCTTGTGGGGGGAGAGGAACCGCAGAGTCTTCGAGAACGAGGAGCTTAGATTTTTGGTTGTATACTTCCGGTGTACATAGGCTGCGCCACCTGTTTTGGCGCGCATTAATATTACTCTTTACTTATCAAAAAAAAGTCTCTTCTTATACACCATGGAACCTCCCATCTATGCTTCGCCACCGTTAGCACCTTGCCTCCTCCCATAAATCCTTACGGCTCACTCTAGAACAAGGGCCGTAGACTCCCGACAAAGGTCATATCCTGTCATTTTCCACCATCTTAAGACAACAAGAGACTGAGTGACACCCCACCCTAACTCCCAATCTGGAGAACTTTCTGCTGTCTCACATAACCAGTACTCCGCCTGCAGCGCCAACTGATCCAAGATATTCCCATTCTATCCATCTACCCCCCAAATACTACTGATTACTCTTCTATCCACTATCTCCAGTTTCGTTTCTTGGATACAAACTAGATGTGGCTTCCATCTTCTCAAAGCCGCCTTAGGCAAACCCCTTTTTCCATCGTCATTGATACCCCTCGCATTCTAAGAAATAATGCGTAACTCCATAATAGAACTTTCTGCAAAAATTCAAATAGCAACCAGATTAACAGCCTTTCCTCCTCCTTCTCCCCTCCCCCACCTTAACTCCCATTTTCCCAAAATTAAGGCTGCTGCAAAGTCGTTTAAGCTCTAGGTTCCCTTTTTCCTTCTCCTTGCTCCTTTGTTTTTTGTTGACATCTACTGAAGTTCTCCAGCCCTTCTTAATTTCAAACAATAGTTTCAGAATACTATCTTCGAAGCCTTAACAGGAAACCCCAAGAAACTTTCCGAAATTTCTAGCCCTTCTCTTTACCCATAAAGGCACGTCATCCTCCACGTCTGAATTCGTCACTGGTTCATTATCATACACCTCTTCAGGTCGAACCATGGAAAGGGGTGCAACTGACTGGGCTCTCGCTGTATTCCTCCTCGAAAACTGTCAACGCTTTCACCATATCACGGTTAGCTTGATCATTCTCAATGTCCTCTCTACCCAAGTCATCACCTGTCCCAGAATTACCTTCTATCTCCGTAATGGGGATACAGTCTTCAGTGCCTTCTGCCCCACACTCCTCCGTTGATGCCGAACACTCCCGATTCATGTCTGCCTCCTCCGCAATATTATCTGCCGAATTATCACTGGGATTCAAGTCCTTTCTGCTTGTGAAATCCTTATCAGCAGTCTCCTTCCCTTGTTGTGAGCCAACTCATTCTGTTTCCCCACTTGCGTCTTGAAACCCTCCTGCAACTCATTGTCAGCCTGGGTTGTATCCCTCTGCGACTTTGTCTCCATTTGCGTGGACTGCTTCCCCTGTTATTGATGTCGGCTTACCCTATCGCAATCGGGAAAGTCCCAAACACTTCTGGTCGTACCCCTCGAATCTGCATCCATAGTTACAGCCTGGGTCATATCTTCAGTGATAATTTGATCTTCTATCTTCCCTAACACAGATCCACAACCCTCACTACAAGCTGGACTATTATAAAAAGCTGATTTAAAAGGCCCACTAATAATACCCTCGGTGGCCTCCTCCTGAACTGCATTCAAATTGGGCTATAGAGGTACCCAAACTGCCTTGCCCCTTTCTCTCCGCTTAAATGGGCCTCGCCCTAGCCCACCTCCCTTGAGAAAAAGCCCAAAATGCCTCCTTGATCTGCCGGCCTTATCTCTTGCTGAATGCGACTTCCGTTTAACTGTGCCCTTTTGCTTAGGCCGTTTTGCTTAACTGTGTCGTCCTTTTCCCTTTAACTACACCTAAAATACATGAATGAGCCTACACTCTCACATATGCTGATGATAGATCCTAATCGTCATCTGTGTTTATCTTATCTGAAGTTTCTTGATTCACATCACTTCTCTTAATATCTTCTAGGGCTAATTACACCATTAGTCCTTGTACAATGCTAAAATCCATGAGCAGTCCCCCAACGTAGAAAGTGATAATCACTGACCAAAGTAGGCCATTTTTACACGCCAAAAGTTCCTCTGTTGGTTGCCGTTAAATGGTTTGCCGTTAAGTGAACGGGCTAAGCACATGATCATTTTTAAGGGTACAATGGGAAAAAAGAGGATTGATCTGTTAAATAATTTCCAAATGAGGGGGTTTGTGTTATATCATCAAAACCAGGGGCTATGTGAAAATTTTTACTACCAAACAGACATACTGTCTTTGCTGTTCTATTTTTATACTCCGGCAACGGTCCGACTTAGAAAAATTCCCTACAATGTAAAGCCATTTTATTGTCTAAGAAATTGAACAAAAATATGTTCTGAGATTAAGTCGACGATAACACAACTATTATACAGCAAATAGTGCATTATTACTAATGAATTTCAAATCTCCCGCGGCCATCTCCAGCACACGAATTGGGTTATGTTTCGCAAATTGAGGGTTGGGGGGGTATTTTTCTCGAATTGGATCTTCTTCAGTTCCATGGAAAGTAGTGAAAGATTGAATATTTTCATAATCTAATGGGGTGTGGTTGAATAATTCTTATTTTGATTTTTTTCTGCTCTGTATATGAAAAGCTTCGAGGAAAGAGAGAATGAGCTGAATGGCCAGGTTTAGATGAGATTGATGAAGGAGGATGAGGAGAGTGTGCTATTGAATAATATGCAAACGAAGCGGACTGGTGGTTTGGTGAAGGGAGACAGACCGTAAGAGGAGGTGAGAGAAAAAAAGGTGAGAATAAGAACAAGATTTGGGGAAGGGATAGAAATAAAATTGAAGGAGAAATTGGGCCTAGCGCCGGGAATTTGAGTGACGGAGAAAGCCATGGTGCCGATGAGGAGCTGGGAGGAGCGGCACTTTGCATTTGGGTATTGGTCGGAGAAGAAATTGGAGATTGGGGTCGAACCTGGGTAGGCCTCCGCTGCTAATAAAGAGTGATTGAAAGGAAAAACGAGGGGGGTCTGTGATGGTTCAAGGCCGCGGAGGTGCTGATAGAACTTTAGATGCTCCATTTGGTCTCCGCCATTGGAAGCAATGTTCTCTCTCTAGAAAAGAAAAAGGCTTACTCTTTCTCTCTTCTATCTCTATCTTTTTGCAGAAAAATCTCTCCCATTTGCACAAACAATAAAATGGAACAGTGAATGTAATCACACTACTCTTTTTTTTGATAAGTAAGGTATATATTAAAAATCAAAAGCGGCAAATAAGGAGCCGCAGCCTATTTACACAGGAGGGAAACTCCAATAATTACAGATTACAAAAGTTCACTACAAAGTCAAGAAAAGAATTGACCTCAGACCTAACACCATCACTACACCAAAAAACAGATCATTCTTCAAAGAACGACAACGACCTTTCCACGTTATCAAAAACTCTCCTATTCCTTTCTTTCCAAATCACCCGATACTCCCAAAGGAATAGTCGCCAAATAAAATCTCTCCGTTTCCTCTTGTGCAAGGACCAACAAAGGAAGAGATCCTTAATGGATTCATGGCCCAAGACAAGTTAAAAATGTGAAAAATGTAGTCCCACAAGGCACTCAAGCACGGACGGTGAAGCAAAAGATGATCAGCACTCTCACCATTACATTTGCACATATAACACCAGCTCACTACCACCTTCCCGCGTCTCTAAGATTATCCCTTAAGAATGGCTTCGTTCACCGCTTCCCAAATAAAGAAAGCAACTCTAGCCGAGCTTTAGACTTCCAAATAGCTTTCGGGAAATGCACCCTTCCCCAAAATCTGAACCAAAGTAGTAAGACTTAACGAGAACATTTTGTTTTTAGCCCTATCCCGATGACCTTGTCAACACAACTCCTATCCAGTGTGCCGAGAATAAAGCAACTCGAGTGGAGGAAACTCTCGCACTTCCCAATCTCGAAGAAACCTTCTAAAAACCGGATTCCAACTAATCGAACCTCCTTCGAGCGAAATAATATCACTAATCAGAACTTCTTTGTCACTCACATTGCTAAAAAGACTAGGAAAGGCTCTCCATAGCTCCACGGGACCACACCACCTATCCAACCAAAATCTGATCGAAGATCCATCTCCTACTTTGAAAGAGATATTTCTAGAAATTGTTGATTGCGACAACAAACTTTTGGCTGGGTGACTTTCACATAGTTGGGTGGGGGGGTCGGTTTTCTCTCTCTTATCCCTGGAGATTTGCAAGAAATAAAAAAATGTTTGTTATTGATTTGGGAAAAGATAGATTTGCCCTCAAGTTGGTGCTCGTGAGTTAGAGCATAGTAACTTAACGGACCTTAAGCTAACGGCATGTCACGTTTGGGACTACCGGTGATCAAAAAATGCATTCTTCGGTCAATGGTGATAACTTTCTATGTTTGAGGACTGGTCATGGGCTTTGGCATAGTACAGGGACTAATGGTGTAATTAGCCCTATCTTCTATATGGCTACATTGTTTAAGGGTCGCGCTATGTAGACCCTCGGATCCTCCAAGTTGACCCCCCATTGAAGTATACCCCCCATCTTATTTTAAAATACTTGATACCTATGAGTGTACCCCCTTGTTTACCTATTTTACCCTTCTCAATTTTGAACACACAATGTTACATTACCCACCCTCAAAACCCAACACCCCACTACCCATCTTCAAATAAACCGATACCCCCCTCCCCTCCATACGACGGCTTTGCACCTACTCTTCCCTTCGTTGCACCTCGTGATTTCTGCTGCTTAAACTATTTTTCACCTACATCAAACCCTCTAATCTTTATCTAAGTAACCGATTTGTAGGTGGAATAGTGTTCAGCCGCCACCAGTTGTACATTTACAAAAAGTTCAGCCACCCATTGTGGAACTGATAAAAAATGTTCGAACACCCAGGGTGGAACAAATCAGAAATATTCGGACAGACACTCAGGATGGAACAAATCGGAAATGTTCGGACACCCTGAGTGGAACAAATCAGAAATATTCGGACAAACACCCAGGGTGGAACAAATCAGAAATGTTCGGACACCCAGGGTGGAACAAGTCAGAAATGTTCGGTACTCCAGGTACGAACCGTACTCGACGAGGATCTCTTTTTTAAGAAGAAATTTAAAAAAAAAATTTAAGCAAAAAAAACGTTTTAAATGTTTACCAAGATAGTCATATTAGTTTTTTTTTTTTTTTTCATCCATGCTTGATTTCTTCACACCCAATGTTGAAGTCCTAGGTTTTTTTTTGGAATTTGAAGGTTTTTGGAAGTTGATTTCTTCACAACAAAAGAAGGGGAAGCTGAAGGAGAACATAATATTGTGGAAATAAAGAGGTTTATTTGTTGGAGTAAGAAAATGAAGAAGATATGAAGAAGATGAAGAATGGGTTGGGAAGAACGGGGCATATTTGTTTTGGGGTGAGGTTTATATCTAAGTCGTGTCATTTGTCTCTGTAATCGTGTTTTATAATCGTGTCGTGCTGGTTCGTGCTATCGTGTCGTGCCAGGCATTGCCACCCCTATTTGGAGGTTTTTTGTTTTAGAAAAATAGGACGAGGGTTTACTTATCAGTTTCAAGGGTATAATTGTCTTTAGACTTGAGGGTATTTTTTTCTTTAAGAAAAAAATGGGAAAGGGGGGTCAACTTGGAGTAACCGGGGGTATAAATAGCGCGACCCTTGTTTAATTTAGGGTAAACTTAAAAAAAACCCTGAACGATGTGAAGTCGAAAAGTACCCCCTTGAACTATGAACTCAAGTGAGTTGGTTCATCTTACTCACTTTCTGTCACGAAGCTAACAGAATCATTAAAAACACCAAGTTGCTCTTTAATTTTTGTAATTATTTTATCACGGAGACAAAGTCTGTCTGTTTGTCTCTCTCTACTTTACCATTTTCCCCAACTTCACGAAACCTTAATTCGTCACCAACGGCAGCATATCCGCCAGTCTTTCTCTTCTGTACAAGGAAGTCGCTCACACTCCTGTACTCATCTGCAAAAGAATTACCTACCCTCCCTCTCTCATCAACAGATTGCCCTTTGCAATCTGAACGTATTGAGAATCCGATGAGGTTTTGGTAACTGATCCATTGTATTACCTTGTTATCAATTTAGAATACCGAGAGAGTAGAGACATCAAAAAGGAAGAACTAGACGATATTCAAACAATTCACAAACTCTGCAAAAGAACTATTATGATTCTGGGAATTGTCTTCTGTCTCTGGGCACCAGAAATACAAAGTGTGAAGCACGAATGCACATTGTCTTTCAACTGAGTCGTAGTCCCTTCCTCGTTATCAAAAGCCCCTATTTCTCTCCCTCCATAATGTCCAGCAGACACCAACAAGACAGCCTCCCAACTAGTGTTCCTTCTCCTACGTTTATACAAAGACCAACTCAAGAAAAGCTTTTTAATAGTTCTAGACATGATCCACGAGACATTGAAAAGACATAATAAGAAATTCAACAATTCCATCTCCAGGGCAATGAAGCAGCAGGTGAATGACAGTCCACTGTCCTTGCACATGTAGCACCAGTCAATATATATTTTGTGACGACTCCACAGATTATCTCCCGTAAGGATAGCTTCCTTGCTAACCTTCTAAACAAAAAAGGCTACTCTGTTTGGTGCTTTTTCGATTTCCACACCGACTTCAAGGGAAATGAAGTGGGATCTTTTTTAGACAAAATGTAGAAATAAGATTTCAATTCATGGAAAATCTATTTCCTTTAGACCCCTCCCATCCCCATTGCCATCATTACTCCGAACGATATCGCTGCTAGCAAGGCTACCAATCACGTTTTTTGATGTAGCAAGCTCGCAACCATGGTCGCCGTTGTCGGAAGCGCTGTGGCAAAAATCACGATAGCATGCCTAAAGTGGTTGCGGGTTACTTGGGCTCATTGCCGCTGCATGTGTGATCTATATATATTCACCAGTTATTGAATAGGGTCGAATGAATCCTTTTCTACCTCTTGAAATCAAAAGCCGCCATCACCGAAGACACGCCTTTGTGCTCTCAATGTCTCTCCTGTAAAAGAAACTCAGAAGATAGACCTTAACGAAAAAATTCTGCGTTTTGCCCTTGTGTTGCCAACTTATAATTGCTTAATGATTTCCTCCAAAAGCACCGCTGCAGCGATTGTAATCACAATAGATCTGCAATGCTTATCAGTCTATGGTTCGTGGTCTTCCTCCACGACCTCTGTTGGGGAAGTTGTAACAATCAAACACCGCTTTGTCTACTCCAGCTGCTTCAATTGTGTTAAATCCCAAATTAGGCTTGTAGTCAGTGATTCTGTAAATATTACTACCGTTTGTGTTTTAGATGAATCAGATTAATTTTATGTTTGTTTTTGTTATGAATTTTTATTAAATTTTGTTTTGATTAAGTGCTCCTTTTGGCTTATCTGAGTGACTTTGGCTTTTGACTTATAATTGACTTTTGGCTTTTTAACCCAAGGGGTGGGAGAGATGGCAATAGCAGTAGCACTCAAGGCAAAAACCTTGAGGTCCTTGGTTCCAATCTCCATATCGAGGGACCATACTTACCTCTGAAAAAAATCGACTTTTGGCTTTTGACTTCTTATAAGCCATATTTATAGTGTTTTGCAAAAACCAACAAGGTACAATACCCTCTTGATTCACAAAAAAGCCAAAGCCAAAAGCCCTTTTTTTTTTTTGCTTTTAATTTGATTTATGTAAGAGTTCTACCTTCTACTTATCAAAAAAAAAAAGAGTTCTACCTTCTAGTTACAGACTTTTTATTTTATTTTTTTCCACAACAAGTCTTGCTCTAAATATTAAGTTCATAATGTTATAAGTTCAAATTTAGCTGTTTGAAATTAAATCTAAGAAACTGGATAATTATTTTAATCTTACAAACAAAGTGAATTATTCAAAAAGAACAGAGGTATTTCAAGTTTATAACATCACTGTCACAAAGGAAGACACATAATATAAATTTGGAATGGACAATTTTTATTTTGTCATAAAGACATTGCTATGCATATTTATGGTGTTTGAAAATAAATAGAAATTTATATTTTTCTTCATTATTGTTCAGAATTTCATCAAAATTAAATACAGATAAACAAAATTGTGGTCCTACCCTACTCGGTGATTAGCCTTGGTCCTTTGGACCTGGGTAGCTTGGGAACCAATTTATTTTATATAATTACAGGTTACTTGACCTGCTACTTAATGGAAGTATTATCGTCATGATTCTGTTAGAAGGAATTATTTTATTGCTCCTGTTGTAGGAAACCAAGGAGCAGCACAGGAACACAAAACTTCTGAAGGCCCTCCTGCATTTGCATCGAGAACTAAGGTAGTTTGGGACGTCTCATGTTTGGATATTAGAGATCATATTCTTGAGCTTAATATATCTCCTGCATTTTCAGCCCCAAGTTAGCTGCCTGTGCTGCAGACTTAACCAACCCTTATCCTGGTTTTGCACTTGGATGCAAAGCTGTTTGCCATCTCCTTGCATCAGCACTTGCCTGTTGGCCTGCATATGGTTGGACGCCTAGTCTTTTCGAGTTTCTCCTTGACAGTCTTCATGCTACTTCATTACTGGCAATGGGTCCAAAGGAGACCTGCAGTTTACTTTTTCTGTTGGTATGTAAGGTTTCTTCCTGTTGTTCTCCGGCAGAGCTTGAGAATGGGTTATTTATTTCATTTTCATGTGAAAAAATTAATATCTGATTCCTACTTTCTTCAAGCAAGGATACTGCTTTTATGCTCTTCTTCTAATATTCTTCTGTTCTCTTAGAATGATCTATTACCTGAAGAAGGTGCTTCACTTTGGAAAAATGGATTGCCCATGTTGAGTGCTCTTAGACAGTTGTCTGTTGGGACACTGTTAGGGCCTAAGAAGGAGATAGAGATTAACTGGTACCTACAGCCTAGACATGCCAAGAAGCTGCTTGGACAGTTTACACCGCTGCTTCACAGAATAGCAGAGACTATTTTACACTGTGCTATTAGTGTATGTGATTTCTTCTTAAGAATTTCATTTGTTACCTTTATCCGTACCACTGGAGTTGTAAGGGAAATTGCATAGAAATCTACAGACTTGTTCTGATTCTAAAAACATTCTACATTTTATCTTTGTTTCTAATGATGCAATTTTAATTATCAGACTTCGATTGTTATACAAGACATGCTTCGGGTTTTCGTTATTCGCATGGCCTATCTACATTCTGATAATGCATCCATTCTTCTCCGGCCTTTGATACTGTGGATTGACAATCATCTTTCAGATTTATCTACCTTATCTGAATCTGATACATACAAGGTGATAACTGCTTCATCTCTTACAGTTTAGTCGTATGAGCTACTTGATTGTCCTCTTGCTATTTCAATGCTTTCGTTGTGCTCTCAGGTTTACAGATTGCTTGATTTTCTTGCTGGCTTATTGGAGCATCCGCGTGCCAAGGTGGTAAATTTTTTCTTTCAAATGTTTTTTTTTATTCAGCTAGCTGATCAATAATTCTTTTGGCTTACACCAACTTTTTCTCATCAGCCAATATTGTTGAGCGAGGGGGCTCTGCAGATATTTTGTAAAGTGCTTGAAAGTTCAGGCAGCACATCTGAATCAGATTCCAAGCTACCTTTAGAAGGCAGGAGTACAGCTAAATCTGGCTTTTCTCAGCATGTTTGGTGTATCCCTGTATTTAAGTCCATCTCACTCATTTGTGATTCTAGGACATCTTCACAATATCGTGGGAATGATAGGTGAGGATGTCATTTTCCTGCATTACATTTTAAGCTTACCTGTATGGAGAAAGATTGTTTAATGTACGTGCAATTATTTATTTATTATTATTTTTTTGGTTGTGCTTTAGGTTCAATTCCAAAACTCTGACCGCTGAAGATTGTTCCTTGCTGCTGTTCCATCTTCTTAGATTGTGCAAGGTATGTTACTTGGTACGACTGGTTTAGGGGGTTTATATATAGTAGAGGATCAAACATGAAGATGCAACTATAGTTTCCCTCTACTGTCTATTATCCTCTATTTGCAAGAGGTTACATCTGATTGTGAATATTTAACGTAAGTTGCTTTAATTTTTACTCACGTTAAGGTTCTCTTTTGGGTTGGGGTGACATGAAGTGAATGATTCTTGGAAAAGAGAACAAATTTATGTTTGTGTGTTTGTATGTGTTCACGCATGTGCATGTTGCCTATTTCGTTTTGGTGTCTTGAGCTGGCTCACTGACTGAATTATGTAATTGTCATTATCTTTCTATCAATTTAGCGACAAAGGGACCGTACAAGTTATTTAGGGTCTATTATCTATAACCACTATAATCTATAACCACTATAAAGGGGGAAGGATGGAAATGAAGCCTTTTGATTTAGTTGCTCACATGATCGCCAACTTTGAATTAGAATTACTTGTTAACTCTTTTTTTTTTTTTGTTGGGAAACAGGGGGGCATCACCCTGCTAGATTTTATTAATAAGGAAAAAAATGATGAATTACTTGCTAACTCAAAATAACCATCAACCATGTAAAGCAGTAACTTCGAACCTCTTCCACTAATGAAAAAATAACTATGTGAAACCACCGACCCACCCTGAATTCTCAAAAATAGAATAAAAAATAACACTAAAATGATTAAAAAAAGATTGTGCACATGCTTGTTAAGCAAGATGGAGAGGACCGGAAACAAATTGAAATGAAAAAAATTGAAAATCAAGCTTGATATGAGATAGAAATATAGTATTCCTCTACATTAACAAATGAGCAACATTGGTTCGACTAAATTGGGGGCAAACCAATGTAGCTCCATACTGGCACATAACGTACTCCATAAAAAATTAGGATGTGGAGGCTGTGGAGAAAAAGAAGTTTTTTAGAGTTCACTTTCGTGCCTGCACATAGAACATGTCTATGTAGTGAAAACAAAGGAGCTTCCCAACCCAGTGATCCTCCCAGAACTGGAGAGGAACCAATTTCCAAATTCCAACCTGGAAAGAAAGACGATGCAGGAGAATTATGTAAATGCTGATGAATAAAGCTCCAAGGTTTTATGAAAGTTGTCGATGGCCCAATGTCAGCATCCCAACCATGCTCTTGTACAAAGAATTTGCTCCAGATCTCCAGGCCAGAGGGAATGAGGTTCTAAAGGAAACATCTTACCCACAAGAAACTCTTCTCAATTCTTAAGAACCACACTCCCAGGGCTTGTTTGGTAGTCAGACAAGGATAAGCAGTATTATTAATCCCAGTATTATTAGTACCCTCACTATTAGTCCTCACTTGTATATCGGGGGTAGTTTTGAGATTACAAATGTTAATCCCTCAGGTATTAATAATGAGGGGATAACGACTTTATCCGGATAACTAACCCAACCACCTGCTTTCACATTAATCCTATCTTTAATCTGGTTCTTAATTCCCTTCCTCCCTCAGCCTACAAATAACTGCTTTACACTTTTTCTGGTTCAAAGTCTTGTGGATGCTGATTTCTCAGATTTCAATCAGTAATTCAGAAGCTTTGATGCGTGACTATTATTTACTTAGTTTGCTAGGGGGAAATTTCCATACGTTTTACACAGTGGTGCTACGGGGTTGAATTTCTTTTTACTGCTGGAGTAGCATGTAAAATTATCAGGTATTTTTAATACATAAGGGGTGATACACTATGCAACTGCCAACTTTATTGATCGATAAAGAAGAATATGTAAGGAAGAAAGGTTACAAATAAGATGGAATAGGAATATGTCAAGTTCAACTGCCAACTTTTAATACCATTTACTTCTTGCGAGTCTTTTGGGTTTGAGAATGGCCTGTGTTTTCCTTGGTTGAAATTATTAATGCTTTTTACTCTTGTTTGTTGATGTTAATGGTTGTCTTTTTTTGTTTAATTTTCTTTCAATTTCATATTTCAGTTCCTTCCAGTTGGAATCGAATTGGTTACTTGTCTCTCGGCTTTTAAAGAGTTGGGTTCTTCAGTTGAAGGTCGAAGCGCTTTGCTCTCCATTCTCATGGGTATTCAATCCTCATGTGTTGGTGAATCTGAATCTGGGAGCAGAACAATAACTGATGTGAAGCTAGATTTCATTAATGTATTTGAATTGAAGAAGCATCCACCTTTGCTGAGTTGCTGGATTACTCTGTTATCTTCTATTGAATCTGAGGATTTTCCATCTGAATTTGCCATTGAGGCTGTTGGCGTATTATCTTCAGGGGCTCTGTGCTTTTGCATGGATGGGAGGTCTGTCCTTGTATCTGGCTACTTCTATAACTGACTACGACATATTTTTGCTGACTTGAATCTGAAATTTGTTTAGTGATTTTATGTGCACTGTTTTTCGTGCCTTGTTAAATGATAACATCTAGATGTTTGATAGTTATTAAGTGATCAATTACATACTCCCTCCATTATAGAGTATCGCCTTTCAAAACGGCATGGAGATTAAATTTTATGTCTTCTTCATAATACCCTTGGTATTCTAGATAAACAAGTGCCAGTTAAATATATTAAATGTAATGTTGTGGTTTTCTTGGGGGAGCGAATGCATGTTAGTGTGGTTTGACGGTAAAAAGGGCATTAAATTATTCACATGCTCTTTCATTTATTAAAGATGAAGTGTTGGCAATATTCATTACTACTTCAGGAAAAGTGACATTCATGTTTGGACAAACCACCAAGGACATAGTGACTCAGTTTGGGACAGAGGGAGTATAATTATCTTAACATTTTTCAAAATTTATATATATCAAGACTATTGGTGTAAAGCTATTCACATACACTGAGTTATCAAGTTTTCAACAACATAAACTTTTTTGTTCCTGCTGGGATTTCCATTAATCTGATGTGACATGCTGTTTTAATAAGTTGATTCTCATACTGCCATTTAACACATTGTCATTGTTTTTTCTTTCAGCAGTTTAAATATGGACAGGATTAATGCTGTGAAGTATCTCTTTGGATTTCCTTATGATATAACCGCTACAGATGATTCTTTTGAGGAGAATATAAAGTATATACGGGAGTTGACGACTTTACTAGCTTCAAAGATAAGAGACAACGAGTACTCAGCTGTTTCTGAAATCAAAACAACTTTACATGAGGTAAAGTAACTTTTATTTGGTCATCTTTAGCTTGCTCGCCTGTTTTATTTTGCTGTGTAGAAGCCAACACACATAGTTGGGCCCTTATTAAGCTTTGTTCTGGAGGTTAAGATTCATGTTTCACTGCTTTCACTGGGTCATCCATTGCATTTCTGGAGTATATTATTATTGGTCCTTTGTTAATACCTTAAGACTTCTAGAGTGTAGTTGGTTTTACATTTTCTACTCTTGCCTACTATCCTCTTTTTCCTTGTGTGTTACTCACCTGGATGCTCATGGGTTTGTAGGTTACTGAGACTGCAAACTCGTTATTACTTTTGTTGCAAAGTTCTACTGGCTCAGTGCAGGTGGAGGATGTAATTTCTAGCTGTGGTCCTTTGGTGCCAAGTGATATTTCAGGCTCTTCAAGGATACGCAAAATTAAAAATTCCAGTGTTGACAGGAGGGTAGAACATTACGCTTTAACTGAATTTGCCGACAAGTTTATGTGGGAATGCCCTGAAAATATGCGTGATAGATTCTCACAGACAGCTTTACCCGTGAAGAGAAAAATGTCCTCCCTGGACGGATCAAATAGGCGCCCCAGAGGAGACAATTCCCCTTCTGAGGCTATACCTCCGAACTCATTCTCTCGGGGTTCAGGACCCTTCACTGTTGCTTCGGGTCCTACCCGTAGGGATACCTTTCGGTTACGCAAGCCGAATACAAGCAGGCCGCCTTCTATGCACGTGGATGATTATGTTGCGAGAGAAAGAAATGTTGATGGTACAACAAGTTCTAATGTAATTGCAGTTCCACGATTAGGTCCTACTAGCAGCGGCAGACCACCTTCTATTCATGTGGATGAATTCATGGCTAGAGAAAGGGAGCGCCAGAATCCCACAGCTATGGCAGTTAATGCACAAGTGAAAACAGCACCTCCAGAAAATGACACTGATGCAGAGAAGTTCAGTAAGTCCAAGCAATTGAGGCCAGATCTAGATGACGATCTCCAGGGAGTCGATATAGTATTCGGTGGTGAGGAGTCAGAATCTGATGATGGACTGCTCTTTCCTCAACCAGATGATAATCTACAGCAACCAGGATCGGTCATTGTTGAGCAAAATTCTCCTCGATCAATTGTAGCAGAAACAGAGAGTGATGTTAATGGAAGTAATGTTGATGGGAATAATCAGACTCAGAGTGACTTTTCTTCAAGGATGTCAGTTTCACGTCCAGAGATGCCTCTGAGACGTGAACCAAGTATTTCTTCGGATAAAAAGTATGCCGACCAGTCTGAGGACTTGAAGGAGGGTTCAGTGAAGGCCTCCAGTGTGTTTGATTCTGCTAAGGTAGCAAGTTCATCGGGGATTTCTGCTTCAGTTTATAACAAGAGTTCTGGACCAACAGCACAATCACCAGGACGAATGCCTCCCCCTAATATATATCCTAAAGCCACTCTTCAACAAACAGCTGGTGCTCATTTAACTGCTAGTTCACAGGAGTTTTATGAGCAAAAATATCAGTTGGCTCAACCTCCTTTACCTCCAATGCCTCCACCACCTACAATCTCTCCTATACTATCCAAAAATACTGATCCTGTTCAGTCATCTCCCTTTGTTAACTCTATGCACGATGTGCAGCCTCAGCTGCCCCCGGGCTTTCATGTAAGAAAAGCCTACCCCTAGTTTCCTGCTGGTTTGGTACAAACAGTTATCTACTCAGCTATTACTAATTTATTTTATTTTTAACTTTTTTAGCAGGTCCAAGCAGAGTATTTATCTGCATTGAGTAACAGTTCCTCCTCTCCAGCATCCTCTGCTCTCTTGCCCGAGTCCAAGTATGCACGGACATCGTTTTCTTCTCCTGGAGGGTCTGCTAGGCCTCCACCACCACTTCCTCCTACACCTCCTCCTTACTCAGCTAGTTCTGCTTTACCATCTTTGCAAACATCTACTTCCCTATCTTCTATATACAATCAGACAACTGTTGCCTCAACCGATCATCCACAAAGTTTTGCACCTCCTAATGATGTTCGATTGGGGAAGCATTCAGCATCAGGAACCCCACTTACCTCTTATCCTCCTCCTCCAATGATGCCCCCTTTACTTTATAGCAGGCCTACTTCAATTCCTTTTAACATTTATGGAACTAGTCCAAGTTCCCATCCCGGAGAGATCCCCTCTAGTATCTCGCAGAATTTTCCTATTGCTTTATCTTCCATTCAATCTTTACCATCTATTACTCAGTTGCAACCGTTGCAGCCACCTCAACTCCCACGGCCTCCCCAGCCACCGCAACATCTTAGGCCACCAATTCCAGCTTCGCCACAGTCAGAACATGGCACCTCTATGCTACATAGCCCTATTCAGATGCAAGTGCAGCAATTGCAGATGTTACAACCAGCCCAAGCTTCTCCGGCTCATGTATATTATCAAACCCTGCAGCAAGAGAACTTTCCACAGACTCAGCAACTGCAGCGAGTTGATGCTCAATCTCAAGTTCTGCATCAGCAACGGCATGTTGCCCCCCTGCAACAGGATGATGGTGGAATGTCCTTGCAACATTTCTTTAGTTCCCCAGAAGCTATTCAGGTATATGTTGTACAACGATACTGTCATGGAATTAAATTTCACGGTTAACATTTAAGTCTCTAAGCTTATCATCTTTCGTTATTCTTTGTTCATGGTAGTCTCTGTTAAGTGACCGTGATAAGCTATGTGAGCTTCTTGAGCAGCATCCAAAATTGATGCAGATGCTTCAGGTTTGATTCTCTCTCTCTCTCTCTCACACACACACGCGCGCGCGTATATACAGTTAGCTCACAGACATAAGCATGTCCATATCATGTATTCCCAAGCGCAAGAGTAAACATTGGCTTCCTTCTGGCCCTTCTGGATGTTTGAATTACAATCTTTCTGTCTTCCCATTATATGCTTCATCCTAACCTGATGTCAAGCTGATCATAGAGTTCAAACGTCTTTGGTTACTAGAAGAGGGATGAGTGAATTCGCGCATGTATCCTTTTCAATGTTACCTTTTTGACTTTCTTCTCTCATTTTAGTTGCCTTGTCATTTTCCTCTTGTGGCCTAATCTTACCATCCTTAGTGGTTATCACCTCAGTCAGGTGTTCCCTTATGAATGCGAAATATGAGGTGTTAGGAGTCCTAGTGCAGGAATGGTTAATGGTTCGCTTGCTAGGATTGCTGCTTTTACTTCTAAAAAAACAAAAATGTCCTGAGCTGAAATTTACACTGGCGGAACCCTCTCGATAGAGATAAGAAAAGGGATGCATAAGCCTATGCCCATGGTTCAAAGGCGCATTTTCACGTAAATTTTCAGTGGGTCAAATTTGAATTCTGTTTCAGTTTCTGTTTTGGTCAGGTTATATGAAATATACCGCTACTTATAGGGCTACTAAAATATATACTACCTCCTTCCCAAAAAAATGTCCCCTTTTCTCATTTGAAAGTCAACCTAGGACTATTAAAATACTATTTAACAAAATTTTGTTATGTATTGTATTTTGATATCTAAATGACCAACTTAGTACTCGATCGATGGACAAATTAAGGTCCGTTTGATCAGAATTGCCTGCCTATTTTCAAGACTTTTTTCTGTTGTGTGTGTGTGTGTGTGTGTTGGGTGGGGGAACTATAATGAACCCCTTAGAGTGTTACTTATCATAGGGATTTATGTTGACGATCTCATTTATTTAGGAGTAAGTTGCACATCTGTTGTAGTTTTGGGAATCCGTTCTTTGGTACATAAAGGCCCCTTATGTAATAGAAAAGGGAGATGTTGAATTGACTTATTGTGAATATTGTTTCCCTCCCTCTCTTTTAGCCCCCAAGGAGGCCTTTATCTTCTTTTGTGTCCCAAGTTCTTTAGTCTCCCCATCCTAACTCTAATGGTCCCGCTACATCAATTATACTGAGTGAAGCTTCGTGCAAATATTCCTGTTAATTGCATCTCTTGCTCCTTCACCGCTATTTCCATAATCTACCCCGACAATTGTTATCCCTTATTTCTGTTCAGGATGTTTAGCAACAATTAATTACAACAGTGTTATTGAACTTGTGAAGATAATTGAGTTAATTCTTGTGCCCTCTTCGTGGTTTGGCCAGATAGTAGTGTTTCCCTAAACCTTTGGATATAGACACCGACAAGCCAAGCTGTTAATCGATGGCAGAAAATTTCCCATTTGAGCAAGTTGTGTGAGCTAATGACTGTAACCCATAAATAAACTAGAATACTATTTGCTCTCTCCTGTCATCAAATTTCTAATTATTGCTCTTTCTTGTTCAATACATCCTGAAGACAACCATGGATGACAAGAAGTAACAAGCCAGCCTTTGTGGCTTCTTGCGAACAATCGCTCATACCAACAGAAATGACATAGATGAACTCACGCAATCATCTGACCTTAGGAGTCTAGGTGGATCACAATTAGTAGTTTGGAAAGAAAAAGAACATGTGCCATGCACATGCCTTTTTTATGAATTATCTCATTCTATCTTTGTTTTGGACAAACACTCCATCTCCTTTTAACCAAGAGTTGTATTACCTTATTCCAGGACACACACAATAAAACCCCGGGATTCCCTAACCAAACACTACCATCCTCCCATGTATCTCCAATCTCTCTAAGACAAGCGCATGACTTCTCCACCTAAATGACTTACATGGGTAACCACAACTCCCGCGCCCGACCTCAATCATCTTGATCAATCACCTGTAGCCATCTACCCTTCTCGATTACCTGAATATTCATGGACAACCACCAAGATCTTTACCACCACCATGAACCGAAATCCCCATCAACAGCCGTGACAAAATTTGTCTTTCTTTAAATTTTATCACTAGCAGTAGAAGTTTCTCTATTATGTCAACTGATGTCGGTAAATCGGAACAACTGATCATCAATTAATGCTAATTCTTGCTTCCTATCTTCTGCAAAACCACCTTAGGTTTTTCGAAGTAGGTCACCTTAAGGCAACATAGTTCGATGCATAGTTATTAAAGGCGGAAGGCGAGGGGTGGGCGAGAGGTCCATTTTCGAGGGGAAAGGCGAGGCGAGAGGCGGGCGACCGAAAGGCGAACAAGGCGAGAAATTAAATAGTATATATATAGATTAATTTTATTGTAACATAATCCAAAGCATTTATAAATGAAAATAATATATGAAATTAAGTTAAAATTCACATATAATAACAAGGCAACATCCAAAAACACTTGCTCAACATCCGAACCTACAATTTAATAGCAAAAGATGAAATTACAAATTAACTAAAACTTCTAATAAAGTCACGAAACAAGTAGCAACTAGCAACACATTAAACATCCTCACTTAAGACCCGAATCAAACCCATCATCATCCACTACATCATGGCTGGGGTTAATAGGCTCATGTTCTTCTTCATCCTCTTCATCTACAAGGTGTGTGCGCGACGCACTTGATGTGCCTATCCGATTCACTCCCACCCTTTGTCGTTGGCTCGAGCCAGTAGCTCTAGTAAAAAATGCTCTCTTGTCTCTAGTAGCATAGGCAGGCTCCTCAGCTCCACAAGCTCTACTAACTACCTCCCAATCAAAGTCATCAACGAGCACTTCTTCACCACCTTCACGCACTTCCCCATCTTCAGCAACCAACCACTCATTACAATCATCAATGTCTACCATGGAAATTGAGTCAATACGCTCTCGACACATATATCGTTGCCTCAATGCTCTATTATATTTCACAAACACCAAATCGTTTAACTTTGCTTGAGCCAATCTATTTCTCTTCTTGCTATGAACCTGCCCATTTTCACGTAGTTTAAATAATAAGCATATGCAAATAACTTGTATTTTTAATTTAAGTATATTGTTTCAAACTACAACTTACGTGCTCAAAGAAACTCCAATTCCTCTCACATCCCGATGCACTACAAGTGAGGCTAAGAATTTTGATAGCAAAGGCTTGCAAAGATGGAGTCTCTCCACCATACTTCTCCCACCACTCAACTAGTAAATAAAGTTTACTGTCATTAGTGAATTCACATTAAAAATATATGTAAAAAATATGTCATAAACTAGTAAACTACCTGGTGATATTTTTGTTCTGTGCCTTTTAGCTATATCGAACGCAAAGAGACCACTTGCACTCTTATAAGTAGACATCTGGCTACTTGGCTACTGATTACATCTTGCACTTCAACATCTGGTACCAATCTCTCAAGACATTTGATAAGCCCTCCCATAATCTCTTTATCCATCTCAATTTCCGCATTGTTGTAGAAAAATCCAGGGTTCAAGTAATAACCAGCTGCATGCAAAGGTTGATGAAGCTGACATTCCCACCTCTTATCAATGATTTGAAAATACTGTGTAATCTTCTTCATTATCATTGATACTCTTTGCAATTGCCTCTTTTGCTCTATCCATAGCCTCGTAAATATATCCCATGGCAGGTTTACTCTCACCATCAACAATTCGAAGCACCTTAACAAGAGGACATGCAACCTTAAGGGCTTCGGTTACTACTCTCCAAAATCTAGCCTCCATAACATTTTTTTGAACTCGTCTACCTTGCGCCTCTTTTGCCCATTTACTAGTTCTCCATGTATCGGACACAAACATTGCCCTCAAGCCTTTCTTCACTAAATTGATCCTTCCAAGCGTGAGGAAAGCTGTGGCAAAACGAGTTTTTGCCGGCCTAACAAGCTCATATCCAGTAAACTTCCTCATCATATTCACAACACCAGGGCGACCATAGATATAGCTATTTAATTTCATAGCCTTTACAAAAATTGACTTGAACCTTGGTATTTCAAATATATCTTCCAACATCAAGTCCATGCAATGAGCGGCACATGGTGTCTGTAGAATGTGAGTGTCCCAGAGGGTGTGATGTGTGCTGGGGTAAAGAGTCGGGCATGACACGTTGCTATCAAAGAACCTCAAAGAGTGTAGGATCGGGGTGGAAGCCAAGACTGATCAAACAAAGAGAAAGAGGGCAAAAGCTGATGCCAGAGAGTTCTCTCTCTATTACTCACTAGGTTCTCTATCAAATGAATTCTATCAAATGATTACCGATCCTTGAAAATGAGGTTTTCACCTCTATTTATAGTGAATGTAGGATGACACATGGAATATTCCCAGCTAGGTTTCATCATCCTATTGATCATGCAATGATCATAAAACAAGTGTCCCATAAGTGGGGACCACAATCAGCTCTTTCTCTCTTAGTGATCAGGTCACACGCGTCGCACGTGCGTGGTATTGCACGCGTACAACGGGTGCGACTCTCTCTTGACTTCAGCCACCAAACCAATAACCCCGAGGTTCCCAAAAACCGGCTCAGTCTTGTAAGGGTTCATGGACCCTAGACCTGCTGTTGCACTTAGAGTAAATCACCCGGTAGTGCCCTAAGCCGGGTCATCCTGACGGGTGTAAGTGCTAGTGGTAAGTTGTTGCCCCTTACCTTAGGCGTAGAGTTAGTTCCTTGGAACCCTAATATTCAGAGATCGGGGCTCTAGGGCCAACTCGATTCTCATAGGGTCAGACAAGATGTCATCCTGACGGAGCGTTTTGACCCTCGGCCAGTTTGCTCGTGGAGACCATTAATAAAGCCGGGGTGCGGCCGTAGAGGTCTGGCATCATTACCCTTAGGCTAAAAGCACTCGACCTCGACCCCCCTTTAGGCTATTTCCCGGAGCCTAGTACGTTCTCGTACGATAGGTCTTAGTTCGGGAAACTAGGTAATTACGTGGCAATCACCTAGAGTGACGTGACATAATCCCTACTACAACGTCCAATATAAATGTGGATATCTCGCCATCAACAACGTGCCTACGAAAAGGAGAGAAAAAATAAGAGGTGAAAAAATAACATTATTAATTATGAATTAGATTATGTGATCAAATATTTCACTATTTCTAACCCGCCATCTTCATATTTGAAACACTGTCCGTAGTAACTTGAACCACATTTGCCGGCCCAATTCTCTCCACAAAATCACTAAGCAATTCAAATATCTTCTCCCCTGTTTTGCTATACTCGGAAGCATCAACCGACTCCACAAACATGCTTCCTTTAGGACAATTGACTAGAAAATTAAGTAATGTCCTTTCTCTTTTGTCTTTCCACCCATCTGACATAATAGTACAACCTTGCTTCTTCCACTCCTCTTCATGATCTTTCTTCTGGTTCTTAACCACTTCCAACTCTTTCTTTAGCAAAGGAATTCTCACCTCATTAAAACTAGGAGCTTCATTCCTAGACCATATTCTCCAATAGCATTTACCATCTCTTGAAAACTATCGTAATTCACGGCGTTGAAAGCAATGCCGGCATCATACATCCATCTTGCTATTGCCGAACATGCCCGATTCCTTAGCTTTTTGAACACCTCATTTTCATCCTTTTGTTTCTTCATATTTTTTGAAGTTTTTTGCGAACCGTGACTTACAAACAAATCCATGGATCCTTTCCTACTTGTGCCACTTTGTTTTACCCTCTTTGCTAATTGAAGATGTTCATTTTCAATCTCATCTTCATCAACATCATAATTTCTCAAATTATCTTCACATGCTCTCTCTTGCCTTGTTTTTCCAGAATAGTTTGCTCCTTCTCTCTCTTTTTCGAGCTCATAATTTCTCAAATTCTCTTCACATGCTCTCTCTTGCCTTGTTTTTCCAGAATAATTTGCTCCTTCTCTCCCTTTTTCGAGCTCATATAATTTAGAATCTCTTCCTTAACCTCATCTGGTACTTTATCACAAGGCCTAACGTTAGTAAAGCCTCCAGCTATATGTTGTTTTGCCCTGCATATTCCTCCGGTGTATCTTTGGTTACAAAAAATACATATTGTATTGTTTGTGTTGTTTTCAATTTCTAATTTTACGTATTTCCAGGCTGGATCATTTCTATTCGTGCTTCCTTTTCCTGGTGCGTTAGACATTTCTAAGCAAAGCTGCCAAAGCCTAAAGTAAAATAAATAACAAGATAGTAAAGAACAAAATAAAAAGAACACAAAAAAGAAAAAAAACAGAGTATGACAGTGAGTCAGTGACATTATTGAGGGAAAAAAAGACGGAGTAACTAGAAAAATAAAAGAGTAAGTAGTGTTGTATTTTTTTTTTCATAAATACACAAGCAATTAGTTTTTATCAAAAACACAAACAGAGTGAAAGAAGCATCAAAACCCAAACAAACTGATTAGCTGTAGCCTGTAGGCCTGTAGCAGTGTATCAAATTGTAGGCAATACAGAATGAAAGAAGATAGAAATAGTTTTTCATTTCATAAATACACACACTAAAAACAACAACAAAGTAAACAGAAACAGAGTTTAAAAAATGAAGAAGAAGCAGAGTAGAAGTCAATTGAACCAAAAAAAAAAAAGAAACAAGAGAAAGTAAAATGTTTCTTGAAGACTCAGTAGAGTAAAGAGAGTCAAAACTGAGTAAAAAAAGTGAAGAAAAGAAGCAGGAAGAAATCGAATTATAATGCAATTTACCCCCGAAAAAAAAAGAGAGAAAGTTACCTGTTAGTCTGATTGTTGAAGACGAAAGTGTTGAGGACTGGTTGTCTGATTGTTGAAGACGGCAGTGTTGAGGACCGGAGGGTGTAAGAGCGAAAGCTGTTCTTGTAGACCGAAGCACAAACAGAGTCGACAGTCACGAAAGAACTGTCGTTTGTCTCTGTTTAACCGTTAGCGAAGAGGCTTTTTGTATCTCTTCGATCAAAGTTGAAGAGTCTAATTGGAATTCTAATCGTCGAAGTCGAACGTGGGTAGAGGTGGCAATTTTTACCCGCGCCCATTTACCCGCCCAGATTGTCCAATAAATAATGGGTATGGGCACACCCAAAATTTTAAGTGGGCACAAATGGGTATGCCTAAATGGGCGCCCACTTGGGCACCCATACTAAAACCCATTCTCTTCCTCTTCTAATTTTGTTTTATCAATTACATACATAATTATAAAATACTTAAGATTAATAATGACGTTTAACATAATTAATATATCTATATTGTACACCCACCCTTCCAACCGCCACACACACACACACACACACACACACATATATATATATATATATATATATATATATATATATATATATATATATATATATTGTACACCCGCCCTTCCAACCGCCACCGCCACCCCCAAATTGCAAAGCAAAGTATGGAATGTTATTCTATGACTCTGTACCCTTAAATGAAACCAAACATCAGTCCCAGATTATTCAGTTTTTATAACTCTGTAAATATCCGTCCCTGTTATACTATAAATGGATTTATAGTGGTTTTGTGAGCAGTGTGCAACATGCGACATTCTTATTTGCTCGAACTTTCCCATATAGATTTGTACATGTGGCTTAGTTAGCTTGTTCAGTTTTTTGTCAGGTTTACACTCGTGTGTTTGTCTATTGGGCTTCAACGAAATTAAAAATATAACCACAAAATAGAAGATTGAATTGATGATTGCAACAACAAAAATATATAATTGACACAAGAGATGAGCAAACATGCATATTCATTTTTCTTCCCGTTCTCAACAGAATATGTTTTCGCGTTCCACCTTACCCTAATGTTTACATTTTTACATACTAATACATAAAACTATTAGTAAAAATTAAAATTCAACTTCGAAGAAAAGTTATTTTTTTTCACAAACTACTACTTCCGTTCTTAGTTCATTTGCCACATTTTATTAGATCCCTATCATTTTCCTTTTTTTAGTGTCATATGTGTTTAAGAGAAGAGAATATAGAACTCTAATACTAACTACTCCATCTGTTCCACCTAAACGTCCACGTTTGAAAAGTTTAATTAATAAGAAGATATATTATTATCATTGGAGTTAGTCTTAATTACAAAAATATACTTTAGCACACGCAATATGTTGGCCTTTTCCAATTATTGTGGTTGTAATCATATATATATATGGTTAGTTGTAACTTTTGATAATTTTTTGTAAAAAAAAATTATTTTTTTGTAATTTTTATATTTATTTGATAAGTGTATGTTAATGAGTAAATGGGCGCCCATGCCCATTTAGTGCCCGCCCATATATGCCCATGTTATTAAATGGGTACTTACTTGCCCGTCCATTTGAGCCCGCCGCCCATTTAGGTCCGCCCACGCCCACTTGCCACCTCTAAACATGGGTACGCCGTACGTGGGGTAAGCCGTAAGACGGTAAGTGGGCTTTTTTAGGTTAAAAGTTAAAACCCTAAAAAGTAAAAATGATGTTATATTTTAAGGGTTTTCTAGAATGTGCGCCTTTGCTCGCCTCTCGCCTCATCCAAAGGCGAGAAAGGCGATAGCCCAGCCTCACTTCTGTATCTTTGCCTCGCCTGTACATGCAAGGGGCGTAACCCCCTCGCCTTTGTAACTATGGTTCGATGATAATTAGGAGACTCACAATTCCTGTTGACCATTCCCAAAATTCTTGGACTAAGATTCCTCCAAAAAAATTCACCCATGGTAAATAGTACTAACTCTAATATCTTACTTAATAAACTGAAAGTATTTCAACGTTTAACTTGAAAACTGAAAGTATTCTTGTCTCCTATTCATGAATTAACTGAGAGTCTGAGACTAATTAATTACTCTTAAAGAAACCTGAAATACCAACATCGCCAAAACTTCAAAATTACTTCTTAATCATCAATCTTAATCTTGTCCAACTTAGGCAATGTTGATTTGGACTGCATCAATCTGCCTTGGTTGCGAAGAACTCGCTCTCGAGTTTTCCTTTGTTGCTACTTGAACCTTGAAAATTGAATCGCGCACCAATTCCATAACTTGCTCTTGTCTTTTCTACGTAGAAAGTATTTAATTTTTATCAGCAGACGAAGAAATTCAGATTATAGATTCCTCCCTACTATTTATCAAATCAAGGGAGGTAGGGGGAATGTACTTACTCCATTATCTAATTGCACTTGATGAACCAAGCAAATGACAACATAATCCTAAAACCTGATTGAAAGGATTCCAACTTTCTGAATTGTGGTGTAATTGTGCAGTGAGATTGAATTGAATTTTGTGAAATGATGAAATCCGGCACCCCTAGGGAGGTAGTGACTTTTTTTTTTTTTTTTGATAAGTAAAGCAAGTATATATAGATAAAAGCGCCAAAACAGGTAACGCGTCTTATGTAGACAGGAAGTATACAACCAAGCCCCCACTAACCAACAAAAATATTATCCACAAACTCTACAAAGGGTCTATTAGATCCCTGTGACACCGCCTTGTAATACCAATAATACAATGTCTAAATAATCTGATTTTTGAGCCCCTCGATGCTCCTTTCCTCGTTCTCGAAAGCTCTAAGTTTTTTTCCTTTCCAGATAGACCACAGACTGCCAGCAGAGCGGCATCCCAAAAACTGTTTTTTCTTCTGTTCTTATACAAGGACCAGCACATAGTAACTCCATAATTGATTTAGGCATCACCCAGTGAAACAAACTCAGCACAAAACTCCAAATATCCTTTGCAACCGGACAATGTAACAGGAGGTGATTCTCACTTTCTTTGTCCCTCTTGCGCATGAAACGCCAATTAGTGTAGATCTTATTTCTCCTCCTCAAATTATCTCTCGTTAAAATGACTTCTAGAGCGGCTTCCCACATAAAACCCCCCACTGCTAGTAGTCTTTATATTCAGGGTCAGGGGAGGGCCAGTTTAGGCCTATGTTTTGACTTTTGAGGGTTTAGAATGAAGTCTGTTGAGCTGAGCATGGAGGGTTGGACTTGGGACTAGCTTGAGAGGCCCTTTGAGGAGACTTGGGGGTGATTGTGGAGTGTTGTGTCCGCTTTTGCTACGGACAAGGTTACTGGTACTAATGGTTTTACCATTGCCTTGTTAACATGCTTGTCCAGGGTATCCTTAGAGGCGATGTAATATTGAGGTTCACGCAAAACTTATCATATGTCTGAGTATCAACTATACGTTAAGCACTATTATTCCGAAGAGGGACAAAACCCTTATAGTCAGGGACTATAAGCCTACTAGTTTGGTGATCCGTGTCTATATATCATCACCAAGGTATTTACTTAGGGATCGGGCATGGTGTTAGGGGATGGACTATCTTGAATGCCATGTGTCTTTGATAAGTGGAACCAACTCGAGTTTGTTTTGTTAGTTGACGTGGTGAAGGGGCATGCAAAGATATTCTTTTTTAATTGAATTATTGTAGTATTGATTATTTTGTTTTTGCAACTGTAATATATTTCTGACGTTGAAAAGGCATAGGACCTTCATATATATATATATATATATATATATATATATATATATATATATATATATATATATATATATCCCTTAAATGAATAATATGTTTTTTTTAAAAAAATATGATATCGGGTTTTTCCTTCTTCCAGTTCATGAAATTAAATAAAGATCCTTATGCACGACTAAGATTTCTGTTGTTTTCGAATAATTTACCAGGAAAGATTGGGCCAACTATAGCAGGCATGACGCAGGGAACTTCATTTGCGTATACTCAGCAATTCTTGATCAAATTGATTAAGCATCTACCCAACCTTGTGCTGGAGAAACCACCAGTTGCGCCATTACATGTTGTACTCTTAGAATCTGTATAAAGGAATTGTAAATTCAGCATAGAATTGTAATTAACAGTGTAGCTCATTGTCTTTAATTACCCAAGTTGTGTTTCCGATTATTTGTTCTTCGACTTGAGTCGGGGAGTTGCTATCTAATCTGCAAATTTAGCTTCGGCCGACCCGAAAGGGTAGTTCAAAATTCCCTGGGTGTGGTCCCAAAGTTCAAAGTTAGTCAAGAGTACTCTGTTGTATCAAGTTGTTTCGTCTTCGATTATATAAGTAGTTTCCTTTAGTTTTTATTGCGTACTTCTCCACAGCAATCTGTAGCTCGATTTTCCATTCAAAAAATTCACTCTATGTTTCACGTAAAGAGTTTACTTTTTATGTTCACAATCTCCAAAAAATTTCAATTTTATCTTTCATGTTTGATATTAACATATTGATTAATGCTCAAGTAATTTTGTAATTATGATCAATTTTAATATTAGTTACGTAACCTTTAATTATTACTAGGATTTTAAAACATGGATTCCTTTGATAAAACGGGAACGGACAGTATATTTATATATACCTGGACATGCCCAACACTTGTAAACTGCAAGTCGGCATGTTTGGGATCCCACTGGGGTTGGTTAAATCGTATGCGGTTTCAACCACGGTTTGAGTCTTCCAATCTCTGCCATTGATCTTTAACGTTTAGCTAATCTTAGCCTTTATATGTTAGTGTAATTTTTACAGTAAGGTTTGATTCAGTTGGTCCCATTTGCAATCACAAACCGTTATCGAACCTACTACGAACAATATAAACTTTGGTTAATTGGTTTGATTCCGGTTCAATCCGTTGAATCGGTTAATGTTTAAACGAAATGTTGAGCCAGTCTGGTTCCCATTTTTGAAACTATTTGGTATGGCTACTCGGAACGCAACTAGTTATACAAATTTTCTTTCTCAACATCAATTTTATTCACTTAATCGAATTTTTCCATCACACTGTAAAAATTGATTTGTTACCCTGCCAAATCTTAATGAATAAGACCATATTTTTCGTCTTCTTCGTTCTCTGTCGTAAACATTCTTCCTCCCTCGTCTTTATTCCAATTAAAAAATCTTTCGACCTAGTACATGTCAATTACAGTTTTGTTGCGCAACAATTATGGTTATTAAATTTCAAAGTGTTGTCTGGGTATTTTAAGAACAATACTTTAAAAATAAACTTTAGCGATTAAAAACAAAAAATAATAAAAAACTGTAACTAAAAAAATGTTTAAAAAAGATACCGAACAACAATTTTTCAATTAAATTATTGGTAGTGTAATAGGGTAACGTCCAAAGTTTGGTCCCCCGTGCACATTCCCAAGTTGGCCTTGGGCTTTCTTGTGTACAACGGAAATTGGGGATATCTTTGGGAATTTGAATTTCTAACTCACACATACCAAGAAACGAACACATGATCCAAGAAACACATGATCCCATGTATCTTTTTTCGGTTATTGGACATTCCATCTTAGGGGAGCCAACAGTTACAAATCTCATTCCTAATTAATTAACCACAATCACCACTTGGTGGCTTGGTGCTCTCAAACTATAAAAGAATGACCGGACGGAGGTCAAGACTCAAGAATAAGATTAATTTCTCACAGCTGGGTAGTATTAAAACTATGAGTTAAAGTTTTTTTTTTAACCAAATTTAATGTAGTTATATTCACATGTCTTGAAACCGAGATTTATACTCTCCCGTTTCTAAATTATTGTTCTTTTTGACTCGATATACTGTTTAATAATTTTTTCTTGATTATATTATAAATATTGACGTAATATGTGTGTGTTTTTTAATATCCTTGTGTATGTGGTAATAATTAAAATATGTAGAAAAAAATAAGGGTAACGTTGTAAAAATATTGTTTTAAAAAGATAAGTTCAAAAAGAAATCAATTATTTTAGAAAAGACAAAAAAAAAATAATTATTTAAAAACGAAAAGTAATTAAGTTGATTTAGCTCCCTGTCGGGTGAATGGGTGATCTTTGGTAACAACTTTTGATTGATGTGTTACAGAGAAATTGATTAATCAGTAAAACAATGATTTGTAGAATTGAGTTAAGTTAGTAACCAATTACTCACTTTCTTCCAAAATTAATGTATAATTTTATAATTGGGTAAGTCTTCTATAAGATCGTTTTTACGGATTTTTATTTATAAGACGAAACTCTTTTGTCTTACAACTCAACCCACTAATACACGGTGGGTCATGTAAGGAGGATCCGTCTTATAAAAAATATCCGTAAGACTGTTTTACCCAAGTTTTTATCTTTATAATTTTCTTGTCTCAATGAGTATTTATTTTTAAAATTATCTTGTCCCATAACAAGTGTTTGTTTTTATAATTTTTTTACTAAATTCACCTTTGACACAAATAATTTCCTAGTATGAATTTGTGGACATTAGAATTTGTTTTTATATTTTGATCGGTAGAGAGGTAAATTAGTTAAGATACAAATAAACTGGTTCGGGCATCTATAAACATTAAGAAAAGGCCAAAAAAAAAAAAAACTTAGAAAAGACTGTTGTACAGATATTTTCTATAAGATGAATGTCTGTGATCCAACTCACCGCGTTTTGTTGGATTGAGTTGTGCGAGCTCTAACTTACAAATTAGGAAAGATAGTATCACATAAGACCTATTTTTAAGGGAAAAAAAAATGGAATGACAGAGACCATAATCTATTCAAATTAGGGGTGAGTTTGGTCTGGTTCGATCCAGTTTTTTGGAAAAAAAAATAGAAAATCGAATCAGACCAATAGTTTGGTTCTCAAAAAATTTAGAACCAGAGTTAACACAATATGGATGAGAACCAAAACATTGGTCCGGTCCAGAATCAATCAAAGATGTATGAGAACCAGGACCGGACCAATACTATGATTTTTTAATTTTTAACTGTTTAATATAAATATATAATAAAATTTGTAAGATTAAAACTTCATAAAAAAATTAAAAAAACTTTCAATAAAAATACATTTAACAATTAAAAATGTCGAACTTATAAAATCATAACATGAAAACAAAATAATAAAAGAGTACCAACTAAAAAGTAAAACAAAGAAAATATTATGAATTAATATATATATAATATATGAACTTATATATATATATATATAACAACATATTAGATCGGTTCGGTCTGGTTCCGTGTTTTTTAGTTCGAGAATCGGGGCCAACCAAAATGTCTGATTTTATGAAAATCCAAATCCAAGACCAAACCAAAATATTCATCCGGTCCAATTTTAATTGGATCGGTCAAACTCTATTGGTTTGATCAAGTTCCAAAAAAATCGTACACAACCCAAATTCAAATGTTACAATTTTGATGAAGATTCAGCTGAAACTCCACCTTAAGGTAGAAAGGAGGACATATATATCACCACTATGATTGGATTGATAACTATTTCTTTTTTACAACTTATTAAACCTCCACCTAAAATCAAAATTTTAATTCGAAACGGAAAAGCTGACTAGGAGGCTTATATGATTGCGTGGCAACGGGAGAAACAACCTCCTTTTCTCGAGTCCGGATACTTTATTCCAAAATTATATTCCATCTCTATTCCACCGTCGGATTCTTGCCACGTGTCAATAAGAAAACTTCACAAAAGGAAATATTGAGCTAAATTTCACGGATTTTTATTGTTATGGAAACATAATCAATTTAGTAATTGATTTTGTTTATTTACGATTGACAAGTGGCAAAAATCCGACGATGGAATAAGAGATGAAATACAATTTTGGAATAGAGGATCCAGACTCCCTTTTCTCCCATTTCGCTTCCAATAGTAAGTTTTATTTGAGTATTTATGCATCCTTTTTATCCAATTAACTCCCTTACGCACCTTAATTCATCTCAAACTCATTTCCTTCAATTAATTTTCTTCATTTATATCAGCACCAACACTTCAATGTCATTGTGAAAGAATGACTTCCGTGAGAACGTCTTCATGGACTATGGAGGAGGTTCTTAGCTTGCAATAATTTAGGGTACAATAAGTCTTTATGTTTTATTTTTCTTATTGTGACTCTTAAATATTTTGAGTTCCGGACTTTACAAACATAATTTTTTACTTATTTGGGCTGATCAAATTCAAATCAGGAAGGTGTAGGTCTCCAGTAAAACGTAGCTTCACTCTCTCACAGTTCAACCCACCAACATATAATGGATGATATGAAGAGATTCCGTCGGATAAACAATATTCATAAGATTCTCTTACACATATTTTTACCTTTATTTGTTTTTGTTTTGTAACTTGTAATCAAGGTTCTAAAAATCCTTAGGCGGCCGCTAGGCGGCACATTAGCGCCTAGCGCGTAGGGGACTAGTCGGGCGTAATCGGGGCCTAGAATTAAGACATAATTATCATTTTTTTGATAATTTACATCAAAGATCAAACACATTGAATACAATTTTTTTTTTTTTATGTTTGTCATTTTATCAAACACTTGTCTATATTTGTAAAATGAACAAAAATATATAAACCTACTATTAATCCTAATTCTCAATAACCCTAAAGCAATAAACCAGCAAAGTTTAGAGCTAAAAACAAAAAAAGATATTACTCTAGTTCGCCTCCCATTACCTCCCTCTCTGCATCACCATTATCCATTCCCCCTTCCTTCTCCGGTCACCGCATGCCACAAAATCAAAGCTATAAAAATAAATTAAGGTCGGTGAGATTTGGCGTAGACGACGACTTGATCGATTAGGCGGGGACTAAGAAAGTCACGACGATAAAGAGGAGACTAGGCAGAGAATTTTAAAACAATGCTTGTAATAGGTGACAATAAAGGAGATGTCCGCTTGTAATTTTTTTTTGCACTTAAACAAAAAGTAGGTAATCAAGTAAAGTCTACTCATTTGGTGTTTGAACATGGGGAATTTCCCTCCATTTGAAGGAGAAATGATGGACATTTCGTTTTCTGATGGGGATTTAAGTAGTCTATTTACATAATATTAAAGGCCTTTTATATTAGTTGGAAAAAAATATAAATAATTTATATACATCATTTAACTTCTCCGTTTGTGTTTTTAACAACAGATAGACCAAAGATTATAATTATAATTATAATTTTAGGTGAATGTTTTATAGGTTGAAAATAGAAAACAAAAGAGAGTTCGATTTGAAAGTTGTGAACACTTTGAACTTCAAAAAGAGCGCATTTTTTTCGTCAATTCTTAAAAATGTCTAATTTTATTTTTTTTTCTTCTTAGAAATTACTTTTTCATATTTTCTTTAAGGAAATGAGGTAGTATACAAGGTTATTTCTTTTCTTTTTTCTTTTTCCTTTCAAGTCTCTCCCTGTGGTCTATTATACTCCCCCCGTCACAAAATTATTATCCTGTATTTTTTTTTCGTTCGCCAAAAAATAATTATCTTATTTAAAAGTTTCTCTATTAAGACATCTTTTTTACCATCTACCGCCGCTTTTTTTTTTACCGTAATTATGAACTACATACACATGAGATTGAAAAGAAAACTACACATCTAATCATTATTAATAGTCAAGTCAATTTATTTCTTTAATACGTGTGCGAGTCAAATGTGACTTTGGGACGGAGGGAGTAATATATACTTGTTGATTACTCCCCCTTTTCCAGACAAATAATTTGTTATACTACTTTGAGATGTTTTACTTTAAGCAGTGTTCTAAAACTCCCCGCCTAGCTCCGCCTAGGCGCTAGACCTCTCTCTACCGCCACGACTTTCTTAGTCGCCGCCTAATCGACCAAGTCGATGCCTACGTTGCCGGTTTGTTAGATAAATAGAGGAAAAAAGAACAAAAAAAAATGAAGAAGAAGGGGGCTGTCTCGAGACTCATAATTTAGAATGAGAAGGGATTAGGGAGGATATGTTAGACTGTAGGTTATAGGGGCAGCAGGTAGGTGGAGTATTATTTTTTTTGTTTTTAATTATAAACTTGGCTGGTTTATTGCTTTGGAGTTGTTGAGAATTGGTATTAAAGGTAGGTTTGTATATTTTTGTTCATTTTACAAATATAGACAAGTGTTTGATAAATGACAAATATAAAAAAAATTAAATATGTAGTCAATGTGTTTGATCTTTGATGTAAATTATCGAAAAAATGCTAATTATGCCTTAATTCTAGGCCCCGCCTAGGCCCCGATTACGCCCCGACTAGTCCCCTAGGCGTTAGGCGCTAGTGTACCACCTAGCGGCCGCCTAACGATTTTTAGAACCTTGACTTTAAGAGTTGACTTAAAAAAATTATTCTCATAGTTTCTATAAATTTCATCTTTATCATTCACTCGTGTTATAAATACATTGTCTGTATACTTACATATTTTTTTAATTATGACCAAGACATTAATATATTTCTTAATAATTATATTTTTCAAACGCGAACTTTTTGGGTGGAACGGATGGAGTACTACTTAGAAAATTGATGACAAAAACTTATCAAAGACGGTCTACCATATATTTGTGGATTGAGTTGTAAGGGCAAATCCAATGATAGATGTAAAAACTAAATTTTGATATATATGTAAGAGTATTAGGTCCTCTAATGGTTAAAGTAAAATGTATCTAAATTAAGTATGGTATTATGAAAGATACCAAATTTGATACCTCCCTTAGTACCATACCTAATTTTAATATTATTTATTTTAATACATATGATTGGAGATGATCATTTGATACTCATGAATAATAACTAATAAGTATCAAAATTTGATTTTGATACCTATAAACAAGTACCACCATTAGATTTATACAAAGAGAATAAGATTTTATTTAATAAATTAAGATTTATAAGATAGTATTACGAGAGTACACTGAAAAAATGACAGGAATATCACACAAATTCATGCATGATCAAAGATTCAAAGCCTCTCCTCCTATAAATAAACTATCTGTGCCCATCGATGACTTTGCTTCGCATGCCCACTTCATGTAACCCAATTCAACCATGCCACGTGTAACAAACACAGACACTTTGTATTCGCCTATGGTTATGTCACCTGGTGGGGCCAAGAATCCTTAAACCTCAGCCAACACCCGCACGTGCATGCATATTTCTTTTTCAACACCCCTCTTAACAAGGATATTAACATATCTATTCCACTATTCCTCTATAACACACACACACACACTAAAAGAGAAGCCTATGAATTCAAGGCTTATTGGTGGTAATGGAAAGAGGGTGGAAGCCTAATGTTGAAATTTATCCACCATGTCCACGTTGTGGCTCATCACACACCAAATTTTGTTACTACAACAACTATAGCTTGACACAGCCTAGGTACTTTTGCAAGGGCTGCCGAAGGTATTGGACTAAAGGTGGCTCACTCCGAAACGTCCCCGTTGGCGGTGGTTACCGGAAAAGCCGAAGAGCCAAGTCTTCCTTAACCACTTGCGTTGCTTCGAGAAATTCACCTTGTCGAGGTAATATTGATGCCACTGGCTCATCAATTGTGCCTAATGCTACTAATATTGATCTAGCACAAGTTTACGCCAACTTCTTAAACCAACGTCCTGATCAGCCAAACTCGGATCATCAAATCCCTCAATTACCTACTGAATTGGTTGATCCTTTGTTCGGGGTTAGTTCAAGTGATCCGATCATGGATGTGGAATTTGGTACGCGTATGTTACAAGAAAATGGAATGATTTTCGAGTGTGGAACAACTCTTTCTGATAGGTCATCTGAGACCTACGTAAGCGAGGGAAATGGGGAATATTTTTGTAGGTTTGATTCGATTCATGGTTATAATCCAGAAAGAGTTGATCACGAAGAATTCTTTAGCGCGAGTACTAATCAAATAATTAGTAATTACGGGTTGCCACCATTGCCAGGTGAAGAGTTGGGGATGTGGTCAAGTTCTCATATGGTTGTTTCGAACCATATGCCTCTAAGGTTCGAACCAGAAGGTCTAGATCCAGCTGATCAGTTGATTAGCCATAGGAGTGCACTTGACTTGCCGAATTATGATACTCTTTTCAAACCTTGAAGTAAGCGATCGAGGTTCAGATGAGTTTATTTCTTCTCATGATTTTATTGACTTTTGTATAGAATGAAGATTATATATATTCAGGTAAAATAATACTCAATATATATATATATGTGTGTGTGTGTCTGTGTGTGTGTAAATTTCATGAAATTACAATAATGCTTTTATAAATTTTTTTTTTTTTGGCTAAAGAGAGCTTTTCTTCGTAAAATTGTTGGGCTACTATTAATGTACACTTCAGATTTTAACTTAGGTATTTCGTATGTTGTTTTTGTTTACTTGTACATATGGAGATTTATGCATTCTGAAGTGCTCCCTTCGTTCGGATAAAGACTCTCCGTTTGAAAGTCAATTTATTTTTAAAATAACGTTTTTTATTAGTAATAAAATGATACTTTTATGTTTTAATTTTTAAAAATGAACTCGTCTTTAAGTGAAACATCCCAAAATAGAATAGTAGATTTTTACCCTGAACGGTGGGAGTATATCTTAGCTGAATTTCGAGGGTGATATCATTGCCCATATTAATGAAAATAAATATTACTCATTCCATTAAAAATAATTGGCTTGTTTTGACTTTTTAAATTCGAATCGATTGTTTTTCAAATGAAAAATTAACATATATATTTCTTTTCAAGTCATAAAACATATAATTCGTAGTACACAAAAATATTAAAGATTATGTATTTTTATACATGAAATTTTTATTTAAAAAATAATCAATTTGACCCTAAAAGTTAAAACATTACAATAATTTAGGAAGGGATAAAAGTATGTTTTTCAGAAACTTTGCCCAAGAATTAATAATATTTTTTTGAAACATAAAAAAACTCATGGAATTTACAGTTAGTTATATTTTCAACTAGGCTATTTTCAGGGAAGAGATTTGACATGAAATTTTCTATTAAAAACTAAAATAGTTGTAGTTAGATTTATTTTTATTTACTTTTCCATATTTGTAGTTTTAATTTTTAGAGCTAGTTAATATATGCTCAATATTGATACAAAATTACTCAATTCACTTTTAGAAAGATAAACAAGCTAGGCTTGTTTTGATGAAACCGAGAAATCACGAAATATGAGCAAGATAACTGAGCAAGTCGTCCGTGTTTTGTTGACCGAAATTTTCATAGGCATTAAAGCGTCGTTATGAAATGAGTAAATCTAGGCTCCGTTTGTTTCACGGAAAATGATTTTCAGAAAATAATTTTTGAAAAATAAAAAAAAATTCATTTTCAGGTATTTAGTAAATCTTTTAAAAATATATTGAAAAACATTTTCGGATGTTTGGCAAATACACGAAAAATGTTACGGAAAATAATTTATAAATAAATACAAAAAATATATTATAATATTAATACACTTATTGAAAATAAAATAGTGTTGAAGTTTAAGTAATTTTCTTTTAATAACCCTCAATTTATCATTAATGATGTCAAATCAATAAGTTTCATCTTTTTTTCAAGCTCATAAATATTTTTTTTATTAATAATTGATATGAAAAATTATTTTCAAAAATAAAATAAATAAGGTTTGGGACGTCCTTAAATAATAATATAATATAGCGGACACTAATTTTAGGACGTAGTGAATATATCTTAAAATTATAATTTATAAATAATGTGCACAAACTCCATTATATTTCTAAACAATTTATTTGTTGGGTGAAATATTGTGCGTATATGTAAATATGTGTAATTTTGGAAAGGCGCGGAGGGTTGCTTGAACATTCGGAAAATGACGAACGAAAAATAAATCCGTAAGTCATTTTTCGGAAAAGAAAGCCTTATTTTTCGTTGACTCGAAAAAGTTTTTACGTTGACTCGGAAAAGTTTTTACGTTGACTACATTCTCCTAAGATTACCAAACACCGGAAAATAAGGAAAACGTTTTTGGGAAGTCATTTTTCGTGAAACAAACGGAGCCTTAATGTAAGATGGTTTTACGGATTTTAATTCGTAACAGAGTCTCACTCTTTCACAACTCAACTTATTAACATCTGGTGAGTCGGGTACAAAAAAAATATGTTATACAAAAAATATTTGTAATATCATTTTACCTAAGTATTTGCCTAAGAGCAAGTCTCCTATAAAACGATTTTACAGATCTTAATTGATAAGATATAACATCCCTCTCTCACGGTACAATCCACTAATATAGAGTATCATTTTTTACATAGTTTCTCATGCTAATAATTCCTATAGGAAGTTGGGGTTTGAAATTGCAAGGACAAACCCTAATTAACGCTATGCCGTTAGACTTGTCCAACGGGGTTGAAAAGTCAGAACCGAATCATGAGCAAACCGAAGGATGTCTACACGCCGTGTTCTGGTTTTAGAATACTCCACCAATATCCTTTTTGAAATCAAAGACTTCTACTCGCTCTAATGCCCGGTCGTACAATGGAGATTAGACTAGTCTTCATACTTGGATGTATAATGAAAAAACAAAAGAACTACTTCCTCCGATCAAAAAATCAAGCTTTTTTAAAAAATAATTCTTTTAGTAATCTATCTATTATATAAAACAGATTGGTCGGTTATTAAAAGCTAATTACCGGCCAGGATCTGTTTTCACAAAGCTATTTATCGGTCAGGATTAAATCTTTTGAAAAAGCTATTTACCGACCATGATTTGTTTTTACGAAACACATTCAACGATCAGGATTACATTTTATCGAAAATCGTTTTTTACACGATCCTTATCTCCCCCCCCCTATCTCTTTCTCTCTCATCCTCTAATTTCTCATCCACTAACCCCACAAGAACCGTGCCACGTGAAAATAATGGGTGTCCTCCGAACAATCATTAAGTCATGCTAGACTGGCCCACTCATGCATGAAATTGAATCATCCTAGACAACTAAAATGAGATGCACGGTCAAAACAAACTTTTTAAACTTATTTACTTTTTAAATAATATAATATAATATAAACTTTCAAAATCTTAATAAATGGAATAAGTAATACTATGTATGAATACTAATTCGAATATTCTTTCGATTTTAAAAGAAAAAACTGTTTTTATTATTGTTTTTATTTTTATTTTAAATATATTTTTTAATTATTTATTATCTATATTACAATACATCTTGGATTGCACATGTGCAATTGATAAAGACTAATGAGGGGTTGAGATTGATTTTTTAACCAAATTCGTACGGCCAAGATTAATTGATTTTTGTAAGTGTGTGAAAGGCAGTTAAAATACCTACTGTACACGTTATTGTTCTGTTCACGCTTCCAATTTTTACGCCAACACCAACTCCTTCTTTCCTCCTTTTCATCCTTTTCCGTTCAGTATTCCGCTTCCAATTTTTCCGGCTTCCACCAACGCCTTCTTCCTCCTTTTCATCCTCTAATTTGGTTATTGCAAATCCAAATCCTTAGTCTATTTGGAGTGGGTTCAATGGATCTATAAAACCCAAAATCCACCCTCCGAAACCCTCCCTCCGATTTCTCAAATTTTCTCTCCCTGTCAAGCTCCGTTCGGCACTTCGGCTATCTCTCTTCGAGCAATCTTTGTAAGATATCTCTATTCTTCTGCTTTCTTTTCTTCCTCTTTTCTTTCTGTTCTCTATTCTTCTGCCATGCCATGCCATCCATAAACCTAATTAACCCATCCGCCATACATACACATACACACACACCTGCTCCAGCTTTTCCATCTCTCTCTCTGAAATTTTTCATCTCGCTCCGTGAAGGTGTTGGTGGTGAGTTGTAATCGGCTGTTGGGTTGAACTGGAACTTGAGTCGCCAATTCATCTTCAGAGTAGAAACTGGAACTTGGGTTCCATGGTGGTTGCCAAGGAAGAAGAAGAGGAGGACGACGATGACCTTGACCGCGCATGCGCCTGGTGTGGCTGGATAGAGAAGGTAGGAATTGAGTGAGTGAGGGAAGATCAGGTCATGGGTTACGGTTGGTGGAGAGGAGAAGGATGTGAGGAGAGAGGAGGGTCGAAAGGGTGAAGAAGAAAGTGACGGAGGAAAAAGGATCGAGGTCTTCAACGAATCCCCCGAATTTCTATCTTCTTCTCTCTTTCAATCGAAGCAAATTTGAATAGATTTGAACGGATTTGAATCCTTTTACTTAGAGAGAGAGAAAGAGAAAAGACATAGCTCTTGCTCCTGGATTAACAAATTTGGAGAATAATAACACCCCAGCTATACTGTGTCATACTGGATAGTACAATACTCAATTATAGCTATGCTGTGAAGGTTTTAAAGTTAATTTTGATTTTTTTTAATCATAGAAGACATTCTAATAAAATTAGGTACCTTTGTCAATTTTAAGAAATCTATATTTATAATACGTAAATTATTCATAGGTTGGATATTTGTTTCGGGATTAAATTAGTGAAGCAGTTTATGTTATTAAGACCATTCTAAAAGATAAAATTTTTTTATTTTATTTTTTAAAAATAAGAATAAGTAATAATATGTATAAAATATAAAATACACTTTTCATTAAATAAAACAAGTTACGCAGTTAAAAAAATTTAAAAAATTAATACCCTTGGTGTACATGTTAAAAAAAGTTTATATTTTAACGAAAGATTATTAATTATATCAGGGCAAAGCTGGTTGTCCTCCTCAAAATCTAAAAAGGTATCGCCTTTGTTTCCTTAAAAAAAATTACAAATAAATAAAATTTAACAAGGTACCGCATCTGTTTTTTTAAATAAAATTACAAATAAATGTTTTAATTCTTTTCTCCACTGCTGACATTCTCCCCTACTTGCGCCGTGCCATAGGCACGGGCACAAAGACTAGTTTATATTATAAAAGATATTATGGACTAACTAGCGACCCTGATCGAATTCTATCAAACATAACTAGCGGTCTAGATTAATTCGTAAATATGTAAGTTACATATAAACCCTTCAGTTATGGTTTTACCCATCAGTGAGTTTTGTTTGAATTACCCCCCTCCACAAACAATAAGTATGTAATAACCCCTCAGTTATGTGTTTTTTTTAATTACAGTTACATGAATGCTTGCCTCTAACATATTTTTTTAACCACATCCTTTCATTTGAATTGATGAGGTAGTTATTTATAATTTATTTCGAGTATCCATTGAGTTGATCACATACCGACACTGTATTTGTAGCACGGACACATATACTTGGTTTAATCATATATAAACCCCTCAGTTCTAAGTTTTGTTTGAGTTACTTCCCTCCACAATTACATATAAAACATTCAGTTGTGGATTTTGTTTGATCTGATCTCATACAAACACCGTGTCTATGGCACAAGCACAAATATTAGTTAGTAATAAAATAATATTTTATGCCTTAATTTTTTAAAATAATTTTTTGAAATAAAACGTTTCAAAATAAAATAATAAACTCTTTACCTGAAATGAAAAGAGTAGTATATAGGGTCTCAAAATACCAAGCATCTATATATATATAATGACAAAGGTAGATTTTTCCCTCCAAAATCACACTTTTGAATTATTGACTTTTGAGTTATCATTATACTATTTCTCTCTCATATCTTCTCCCTATTTTCTATCTTTTTTCTCTCTTTCTCTTTCACTCTCCCGTTTCCTTCCTATTTTCTCTCTCATCACCACCATCTTCTCTATTTTAATTATTTTTAAACATTTATTCTCTCTTTAAACATAAAAAATAGTAACTAAAACAAAAATAATAGTTCCGAAGTCAAGAAAACAATAATATAAGAGGAGGTTAGTAAAATAAAAAATAATTTATGGAACAAGTCACTATTAAAATAAAAGTTACAGAATCAACAAAACAAAAATAATTTAATGCGAAGGTCAGTAAAATAAATAAAACAAAAATAAATTAGTAAAATAAAAATATTTGATGGAACACAAATAATAGTTACTGAGTCAATAAAACAAAAACAATTTAAAATGAGGTTACTAAAATAATAAAAATAATTTACGTAACAAAATTTTAAAACAAATTCTTAAAAATAGTTATGTAAAACAAACATACATTAGTAAAATAAAATTATTTGATGAAACAAAAATAATAGTTACGGAGTCAATAAAACAAAAATAATTTAAACCGATGTTAGTAAAATTATAAAAATAATTTACGGACCAAAAGTTTAAAACAAATTCTTAAAAATAGTTATGTAAAACAAAAAAAACGTTAGTAAAATAACAATACTTGATTGAACAAAAATAATAGTTACAAAATCAATAAAACAAAAACAATTTAAACTAAGGTTAGTAAATAATAAAAATAATTTACGGAACAAAAGTTTTCCGTAAAACTAATTCTTAAAAATAAAACAAAAATAATAGTTACGAAGTCAATAAAGCAAAAAATATAATGGAAGTTAGGAAAATCAAAATAATTTACGGAACAAAAATAATAGTTAACGGTAAAAATAATTTCGTTATTTTGATTATAGTTTATTTTCTTATCAGAAATTAATTTATTCGTAAAATAAAAATATTATTTAATAAAAGTAATCATCAAAAATGGAAAACTTATTTGAGTTCATATTTTATTTGCAGAGCGGAAAAAATCCAAGTTTGTTCGAATACATTTATTATACAGAGTTTTTGAATAATATTAAAGTGTTCGGGGTTGTCAGGCCATGGATTGACATTTAAAATTGGTGTTCTAGTAATGCTATTGATAAACATTGACCATGCTGCAGGGTTGTGCAATAAAAGCAGACTAATCATCATAAATCTTGGGGATCACATTGTTGAAACAATTTTTTTTTTGAAAGGAAGCAATGTTGGAGAAAAAGTTTTTATCTCAAGATTGTTATTAACTACATCCGATGTAGACCCTAATAGGTGGTCCAGTGGTAGAGTTGAGACTTTACAAAATGTGAGGTCTCAGGTTCAATCACTTCTCATGACCCCTTAAGGGAAAGTTCTAAAAAAAACAAAAAAAAACTCCATCTGATGGAAGACTGACTTTCAAGTTTCAGATAAGACAATTTTCATTACTGGTATCATATGCAATGCCAATTAACAAGTGTCAAAGTCAATTATTGCACGTACGTCTATTTTTTGAAAAAATCAGTATTTAGCCATGGGTAGTGATATGTCGCAATTTCTAGAGTAACAAATTGTTTTGATTTAAAGATATTGATATGCAGTGAAGATGAAAAACCAACTAATAAAACAACAAATTTTATGTATAAGGATTTTTTTAAAATTTATAATGATTAGTGATATACTGATGTGTATTTGTTAATAAACCGATACTTCTTATTTTATCATTTAAGGTTTTTTATCCTCTTTATTTGGTTTATGTATGATTTAATTGAAAAAAAAGAATGACGTGCGTTTAACGCACGGGTTAAAAAAACTAGTTATAACTAAAGGTTAGTCCAAGAGTTAGCTTATGTTTGTGTAATTGTGTTCTCCTAAGATAGGTTTGAATCTTGTGGCCGCCAAATGCACACAAAACGAACTAACTTAGGCAAGAACTTGCCTACAAGTTTTGATACATATTAGTTTTTATTCATGGGTAGCAAATGATCAATCTCTAATCATAGATATCAAAATGAAAAATATTAAAATTAGATATGGTACTAAGGAAGGTATTAAATTTGGTACATTCCCTAGTACCACACCTAATTTTGATACTTTTTACTTTAACTATTGGAAGACCTAATACTTTTATATAGGTATCAAAATTTGGTTTTGACCCTTATTATTGAACTTGCCTTTATGGACTAAACAAAAAAGAAAAAGAAATGCTTCATATTCTTTTAACAACATTCTTGACCTATTCCTTAATAATCTTTTGGTTTCCAATAAGATACATTTTTTGATTTTACTAACAGCACTCTTCCACATAATCAAGGGTTTATATATATATATATATATATATATATATATATATATATATATATATATTAATTATGGGTAAATATGACCCTAATAGATATGAGGATTAAAATGTGACGTTTTGCTAAAACCCTAACGTTCGACTTACCTTTCAATACGCGCAAGTTATGTCCTTGCGGGCTAAAATTGTTTTAACAACTTGTGAATAATGTCTCTGTTAAACTTTTGGATGGGAGCTTTAATATAGTTTTCTTTTTCATGATTTCTTCTAAGTGTTGGGGAAGTATTTTTGTGTCATAGATCTTGGGGTAAAAACTTAAGTAAGATGGTTTTACGGTAATTTTATGTAAGGCAGATCTCTTTAACACGATCCACTGTGTGTTTGTTGGTTAAGTTGTGAGACGATGAGGTTCTGTCTTACCTGAAACTTACTCTAGATCTTGACAAAGAGAATCCATCAATTCTTGGGAATTTGTTGGTTGGAGTTGTATTAACAAGAAGGAATAATTGCGGGTCGGTTTCCTTTCTCAAGTTTTCAATCGCTCCAGTCCCGTTTTTATTTTCAACTGAAAAAAGTAATTTTTGGGGCGGAATGGCCACGATACCTTTAATGAACCGAAGGCGCGTTACGGAGGTCACTTACTAAGTGTATCGTACTGCATCATCTTATACACCGTGATGCACCGATTTAAATTACCTAATCCAATATTGCATCACATTACACCTAATTTTATGCACCACGATACATCAATTTAAATTACCAAATCCAATTTGCATTGCACTGCACCAAATTTATGCACCGCGATGTATCAATTCAAGCAATCAATTGATGCACCGCGATGCAAATTGGGTTTGAATGCATCTCCTCTGCCTTTTTCTTCCTCCTCCTCTGTCGTAAGTCATCTTTTTCAGCTTCTGCCTTTGTCCTTACTAAAAATTATCAAACTCAGCCCAAATCCATTACAGGTCGATCCCCGGCCGTTTTGTTACGCAATAATAGTGATTTTTGAATCCAATGTGTTTGTCGGAGCCATTGAAGGAGATGATAATATTTTTAGAGTAATATTTAAAAAAAATGAACTTTTATGGTAAAAAAAAAAAAGAAAGATAAATTAGAGGGATTACTAACTTTGCAAAAGGGACGTGTCAAAATTTCACACTAAGAACAACCTTGATTTCTATATTAGAAATGGGCTTAACTGCTTAAGAAAGTGGGCTTGATCTTGACTTCAGAGTTTCTTTGGCCTTGCACTGAAATTGGGGAGGGCACTGAAACCCTTCGTTGAAACCTGAAGATAGCTTTGGTTCTCTCTTTCCAAAACTCTAAGCAAGATTATAATTTTGGTAAAATTATAGGCCGGTATATTTTTTAAAATTTATAATCCCTCTAGTTCAATTAATATATTTTTTTCAATCGGAAAAAGACACTTTTGAGGGCGAAATGACTACGATATCCTTAATGAGCCTGAGGCACGCTACATTTTTGTATTGCGGTTAAAAAATATCATATTAAATTTATGAAGCATGATGCAATTAGATTATGAAATTAAACTATTGAATCACAGTGCAAAAAATTAATGCAATAAAATTTATGAACCGCGGTGCAGAAATATAATTTAATTCATTTTTGCACCGCGATACAAAAGCATAAATAATCAGTTTACGTTCTCCACCTTCTTCTTCCATCTCCTCCGTCGTAAGCCTTCTCCTTTCTCCTCCTTCTCCACCTTTGTCCCAATTGAAAAATATTTCAACCCAACACAGATCCATTATAGTTTCGTATTTTATGAATAAAAAAACTCGTTGCGCACAATTGTGATTTTCGAATCTAACATGCATTCTCGGAGCTGTTGAAGAAGACGATGATATTTTTTGAACAATATTTCAAAAAGTGGTCTTTTACTGTTGAAAACAAATGAAAGATACAGAAGGTGTTAAGCTACGGAAAATAGGCCGAATAGAATTTCTCCCTATAATTTATAAGCCTGGTCAAGTTGAGATTCAAGCTCAAGGAGATGGGTTTGGGCCTCTTAACTTGAATATGTAGTATTTTCTTCTTTCCATTACCCATATGATGGGCTTCAATGCATAGTATCAAACTTTTAGGCCTGCGGTCATTTTAACCATTTCACTTAAGTTTAGATACTACTCCCTCTGTTCCAAAATTATTATCTTGTTTTTCTTTTTCGTCCGTCCTAAAATAATTATCTTGTTTGAAACTTTTCTTTTTAGGACAACACTTTTATCACTTTACTCTTATTGTTTCATCATACTTTAATTATGAGCCATATACACATGAACTTTAAAGTAAACTACACATCAAACTAATATTAATAATCCAGTCAAATGTGCTTTTTTAAAACGTGTGTCAAGTCAACCTAGACGATAATTTTGGGACGGAGGGAGTACATTAATGTTTAATTCTCAATTTGGTCACCCTACTATCGCGAAAAGTTTGCTTAGCTCACTCTACTACCATTTTTTACAGTTCGGTCACCCTATTTTACAAAATGAATCACATTAGTCATTAGTCACTCTGTCTATTTTTTGGAATGAACCGTCTAATTTTTTTTGGTTTAACCTGAAAATACCCTTACTATTTGCACGTGCTAGCCATGTTTTTGTCTAGAATGGGTTGCAGACAAATTATAGGAAGTGTAAACAATTCCATGACCTAGAATGGGCTGCCTGGTTCATCTCTCTCTTCCTCCAATGAAAAATTCTCAAGATTTAAGAAAGAAAGTAGAAAAAAGAAGATGAATCTGGATCTACAAAACCCATGAGTTAAAATTGAAGGACGATGAAAGCCCAAATTCAATGGATATCGAGACGAAACAGGGAAGCACACACAATAGAAATAGATCGAAGCTAAGACTTTGATTTACCAGAGGAATTGTGAAATTAGGATTGAAAAAGTTGTCTATTCTGAAAATTATCAAAAATCCGTCATCGAAAATCGGAGATCCGGTGATAGTGATGCTGTTGAGCGAAACTGAATCAATGGAAGAAGCTGTGGTGACGGTGAGGGAGGTGCAAGAGGACATGGTAGGGATTTCAAATGGGAGAGAGGAGGAGACGGAGAGGAGCGAGAAAATTGCGAGGGCTGTGAGAGCTATCTTCGCCATTGAAGACGTTGTGAAAAACTCTCGACTGTGGTGGTGATTTTTTTTAAGAACAGTGCAAATTCTTAATATAAGAAATAAATGGTTGGTTTTATACAATAAGTGAAGAGCTTCAAGGCCTACCTTGAAATCTCAGATCTAGAATCTGCAATACTTCCCTTCTATTTCTAGACACTTCCCTTATATTTCTCCTTTCCCTCTCACTCCCTTTTTCTTATTTTCTTTTAGACTTGTTCTTGAGTTGTTGTTTCCCCAAATAACCCAAATATAGGGAAGGGGAAAAATACCTCTGATGCGGCTATAACAGGGTGAGAGAAAATTGGTTTTGCTCAAAGCCAAAAGAGAAGATTGATGAAGAAGAAATGGAATGTGAGTGTAGGTGGGGGTTGTGTTTTGAAATTGACATTGAAAAAAGTAAGATTTTGGTGGAAATTTTTGATATTATGTCTACTGCTTTTCTAATTTTAGGATCTGTGATTAATTGAATGAGAGAAATGGAGGTTAGATCTACCACTGGTGAGGTGTGATATGGATGTGTTTGGTTCAGTTTGTCACCATTGGTAGTGGTGGATATTTTGGTCTTTTTGATATGATTCTGACCACCAATCAAAATCTAAGATTGTCATAAGCATGGAAGAGGCATTGGAAGAATGTAGATCGAGATTCGAGAGTTCATATGAGCATGGATTGAGGTTCAAGGGTTCTAAAATGCATGGATCAAGGCTCAAGAGTTTGCACGAGGTTCATCTACGACCTAGGAGGTTCAAGGACCAATTTAGGAGTAAAAAACGACCAAAATACTGCCATTATGAGTCCTAAACACTAAAGTGATTGTTTTCCTATGTTAAATTAGGGTTATGGGAAGATTCTAGGCACTTTACAAAGTGAGCCTTGTAGAAAAACGAGATTTGTAGATTTTCTTTATTTTGGTTATTTTATGTTTACTAATTAGATTAGGTAAGTTGAATAGTTTCCTAAGTTGATTCCTCCATCACGAGTACGCTTCTAAGAATCATATAATTTGGTATCAGAGCTAAATTTTGTTTCCATAATCTATCTTACTTAAATTGTTCTTATTTTGTTCATCAATTTTTTTAATCTTTTTCCTTCAAAAAAGAAAAGGATGCAACTTTCGACCTACACAAAAAGGAATCGAAAAAAAAAAAAAAAAACGTTGTTACTATTCACATTAGTCTAATTTTTTAAATTAGTATTATTCTTTTTGGACAACCCACTAGATTCTAAAGTTAAAAATTGCATCTTCTTTTACAAACTACTTGTTGAGCCAATCATCCTTAAAATTCCACTCTTAATTTC
>CM028380.1:106554441-106602623 GCA_013146195.2 Codonopsis lanceolata | reverse complement strand
GGAGTGTTATGAAAGGTCAATTTTGTGAACGTGAGCCTATTGTAAGATAATTGGTATTCGTAGGATTTTACGAGCTATGGAATAGGCAGAAGACTTATGTGCCAAACAATTCAATTGTTTGGCAAATTGTAAGTTCTTTGTCTATAAATACCGAAGCGATCGATGTTATCTGATACTTAACGATTCCTCCAATAATACTCTCTCTCTCTATCTCTCAAACACTCTTTGTTATATTTTGTGGTTACTTTATAACAATTTTCAGGTATTTAGTAAATCTTTTAAAAATATATTGAAAAACATTTTCGGATGTTTGGCAAATACACGAAAAATGTTACGGAAAATAATTTATAAATAAATACAAAAAATATATTATAATATTAATACACTTATTGAAAATAAAATAGTGTTGAAGTTTAAGTAATTTTCTTTTAATAACTCTCAATTTATCATTAATGATGTCAAATCAATAAGTTTCATCTTTTTTTCAAGCTCATAAATATTTTTTTATTAATAATTGATATGAAAAATTATTTTCAAAAATAAAATAAATAAGGTTTGGGATGTCCTTAAATAATAATATAATATAGCAGACACTAATTTTAGGACGTAGTGAATATATCTTAAAATTATAATTTATAAATAATGTGTACAAACTCCATTTATATTTCTAAACAATTTATTTGTTGGGTGAAATATTGTGCGTGTATGTAAATATGTGTAATTTTGGAAAGGCGGAGGGTTGCTTGAACATTCGGAAAATGACGAATGAAAAATAAATACGTAAGTCATTTTCCGGAAAAAAAAAGCCTCATTTTCCGTTGACTCGGAAAAGTTTTTCCGTTGACTCGGAAAAGTTTTTCCGTTGACTCGGAAAAGTTTTTACGTTGACTACATTCTTCTAAGATTACCAAACACCGGAAAATAAGGAAAACTGAAGTCATTTTTCGTGAAACAAACGAGCCTTAATGTAAGATGGTTTTACGGATTTTAATTGCAATGTAGTCTCACTCTTTCACAACTCAACTTATTAACATCCTGAAGGAAAAAAAATATGTTATACAAAAATATTTGTAATATCATTTTACCTAAGTATTTGCCTAAGAGCAAGTCTCCTATAAAGACATTACGATCTTAATTGATAAGATATAACCTCCCTCTCTCACCGCATAATCCACTAATATAGAGTATCATTTTTACATAGTTTCTCATGCTAATAATTCCTATAGGAAGTTGGGGTTTGAAATTGCAAGGACAAACCCTAATTAACGCTATGCCGTTAGACTTGTCCAACGGGGTCGAAAAGTCAGAACCGAATCATGAGCAAACCGAAGGATGTCTACACGCCGTGTTCTGGTTTTAGAATACTCCACCAATATCCTTTTTGAAATCAAAGACTTCTACTCGCTCTAATGCCCGGTCGTACAATAGAGATTAGACTAGTCTTCATACTTGGATGTATAATGAAAAACAAAAGAACTACTTCCTCCGATCAAAAATCAAGCTTTTTAAAAAATAATTCTTTTAGTAATCTATCTATTATAAAAACAAATCGATCGGTTATTAAAAGCTAATTACCGGCCAGTGACTGACAAAAGCTATTTACCGGTCAGATTAAATCTTTTGAAAGTTTATTTACCCGACTATGATTTGTTTTTACGAAACACATTCAACGATCGGGATTACATTTTATCGAAAATCGTTTTTACACGATCCTTATCTCCCCTCATTCCTCTCTCATCCTCTAATTTCTCATCCACTAACCCCACAAGAACCGTGCCACGTGAAAATAATGGGTGTCCTCCGAACAATCATTAAGTCATGTTAGCCGGCCCACTCATGCATGAAATTGAATCATCCTAGACAACTAAAATGAGATGCACGGTCAAAACAAACTTTTTAACTTATTTACTTTTTAAATAATATAATATAATATAAACTTTCAAAATCTTAATAAATGGAATAAGTAATACTATGTATGAATACTAATTCGAAAATTCTTTCGATTTTAAAAGAAAAAACTGTTTATTATTGTTTTTATTTTTATTTTAAATATATTTTTAATTATTTATTATCTATATTACAATACATCTTGGATTGCACATGTGCAATTGATAAAGGCTAATGAGGGGTTGAGATTTTTTAACCAAATTAAACGGCCAAGATTAATTGATTTTTGTAAGTGTGTGAAAGGCGGTTAAAATACCTCTTGTACACGTTATTGTTTCCGCTCACTTCCAATTTTTACGCCAACACCAACTCCTTCTTTCCTCCTTTTCATCCTTTTCCGTTCAAGATTCCGCTTCCAATTTTTCCGGCCCACCAACGCCTTCTTCCTTTTCATCCTCTAATTTGGTTATTGCAAATCCAAATCCTTAGTCTATTTGGAGTGGGTTCAATGGATCTATAAAACCCAAAATCCACCCTCCGAAACCCTCCCTCCGATTTCTCAAATTTTCTCTCCCCTGTCAAGCTCTGCTCTAAGACTGGCTATCTCTCGAGCAATCTTTGTAAGATATCTCTATTCTTTTCTTCTCTTTTCTCGTTTTCTATTCTTCTACGCCATGCCATGCCATCCATCAATAATTAACCCATCCGCCATACATACACATACACACACACACTGCTCCAACTTTTCCATCTCTCTCCGAAATTTTTCATCTCGCCCGTGAAGGTGTTGGTGGTGAGTGTAACGTTTGTTGGGTGAACTGAACTTGAGTCGCCAATTCATCTTCGAGTAAAACTGGAACTTGGGTTCCATGGCCAAGGAAGAGAAGAGAGACGACGATGACCTTGACCGCGCATGCGCCTGGTGTGGCCGGATGAAGGTAGGAATTGAGTGAGAGGGAAGATCGAGTCATGGGTTACGGTTGGTGGAGAGGAGAAGGATGTGAGGAGAGAGGAGGGTCGAAAGTGAAGAAGGAAAAGGGATTTGAGAAAAGGATCGAGGTCTTCAACGAATCCCCCGAATTTCTATCTTCTTCTCTCTTTCAATCGAAGCAAATTTGAATAGATTTGAACGGATTTGAATCCTTTTACTTAGAGAGAGAGAAAGAGAAAAGACATAGCTCTTGCTCCTGGATTAACAAATTTGGAGAATAATAACACCCCTACTATCTTGTGTCATCTTGGATAGTACAATACTCAATTATATTTGTGAAGGTTTTAAAGTTAATTTTGATTTTTTTAATCATAGAAGACATTCTAATAAAATTAGGTACCTTTGTCAATTTTAAGAAATCTATATTTATAATACGTAAATTATTCATAGGTTGGATATTTTTTCGTTTCGGGATTAAATTAGTGAAGCAGTTTATGTTATTAAGACCATTCTAAAAGATAAATTTTTTATTTTATTTTTAAAAATAAGAATAAGTAATAATATGTATAAAATATAAAATACACTTTTCATTAAATAAAACAAGTTAGCAGTTAAAAAGTTTAAAAAATTAATACCCTTGGTGTATATGTTAAAAAAAAGTTTATATTTTAACGAAAGATTATTAATTATATCAGGGCAAAGCTGGTTGTCCTCCTCAAAATCTAAAAAGGTATCGCCTCTGTTTCCTTAAAAAAAATTACAAATAAATAAAATTTAACAAGGTACCGCATCTGTTTTTTTAAATAAAATTACAAATAAATGTTTTAATTTTTTCTCCACTCTTGACATTCTCCCTATTTGCCGTGCCTATGCCATAGGCACGGGCACAAATACTAGTTTATATTATAAAAGATATTATGGACTAACTAGCGACCCTGATCGAATTCTATCAAACATAACTAGCGGTCTAGATTAATTCGTAAATATGTAAGTTACATATAAACCCTTCAGTTATGGTTTTACCCATCAGTGAGTTTTGTTTGAATTACCCCCCTCCACAAACAATAAGTATGTAATAACCCCTCAGTTATGTGTTTTTTTTTAATTACAGTTACATGAATGCTTTCCTCTAACATATTTTTTTAACCACATCCTTTCATTTGAATTGATGAGGTAGTTATTTATAATTTATTTCGAGTATCCATTGAGTTGATCACATACCGACACCGTATCTGTAGCACGGACACATATACTTGGTTTAATCATATATAAACCCCTCAGTTCTAAGTTTTGTTTGAGTTACTTCCCTCCACAATTACATATAAAACATTCGGTTGTGGATTTTGTTTGATCTGATCTCATACAAACACCGTGTCTATGACACAAGCACAAATATTAGTTAGTAATAAAATAATATTTTATGCCTTAATTTTTTAAAATAATTTTTTTAAATAAAACGTTTCAAAATAAAATAATAAACTCTTTACCTGAAATGAAAAGAGTAGTATATAGGGTCTCAAAATACCAAGCATTATAACTAAAGGTTAGTCCAAGAGTTAGCTTATGTTTGTGTAATTGTGTTCTCCTAAGATAGGTTTGAATCTTGTGGCCGCCAAATGCACACAAAACGAACTAACTTAGGCAAGAACTTGCCTACAAGTTTTGATACATATTAGTTTTTATTCATGGATATCAAATGATCAATCTCTAATCATAGATATCAAAATGAAAAATATTAAAATTAGATGTGGTACTAAGGAATGTATTAAATTTGGTACATTCCCTAGTACCACACCTAATTTTGATACTTTTTACTTTAACTATTGGAAGACCTAATACTTTTATATAGGTATCAAAATTTGGTTTTGACCCTTATTATTGAACTTGCCTTTATGGACTAAACAAAAAAGAAAAAGAAATGCTTCATATTCTTTTAACAACATTCTTGACCTATTCCTTAATAATCTTTTGGTTTCCAATAAGATACATTTTTTGATTTTACTAACAGCACTCTCCCACATAATCAAGGGATATATATATATATATATATATATATATATATATATATGACCCTAATAGATATGAGGATTAAAATGTGACGTTTTGCTAAAACCCTAACGTTCGACTTACCTTTCAATACGCGCAAGTTATGTCCTTGCGGGCTAAAATTGTTTTAACAACTTGTGAATAATGTCTCTGTTAAACTTTTGGATGGGAGCTTTAATATAGTTTTCTTTTTCATGATTTCTTCTAAGTGTTGGGGAAGTATTTTTGTGTCATAGATCTTGGGGTAAAAACTTAAGTAAGATGATTTTACGGTAATTTTATGTAAGACAGATCTCTTTAACACGATCCACTGTGTGTTTGTTGGTTGAGTTGTGAGACGATGAGGTTCTGTCTTACCTGAAACTTACTCTAGATCTTGACAAAGAGAATCCATCAATTCTTGGGAATTTGTTGGTTGGAGTTGTATTAACAAGAAGGAATAATTGCGGGTCGGTTTCCTTTCTCAAGTTTTCAATCGCTCTAGTCCCGTTTTTATTTTCAACTGAAAAAAGTAATTTTTGGGGCGGAATGGCCACGATACCTTTAATGAACCGAAGGCGCGTTACGGAGGTCACTTACTAAGTGTATCGTACTGCATCATCTTATACACCGTGATGCACCGATTTAAATTACCTAATCCAATATTGCATCACATTACACCTAATTTTATGCACCACGATACATCAATTTAAATTACTAAATCCAATTTGCATTGCACTGCACCAAATTTATGCACCGCGATGTATCAATTCAAGCAATCAATTGATGCACCGCGATGCAAATTGGGTTTGAATGCATCTCCTCTGTCTTTTTCTTCCTTCTCCTCTGTCGTAAGTCATCTTTTTCATCTTCTGCCTTTGTTTTTACTAAAAATTATCAAACTCAGCTCAAATCCATTACAGGTCGATCCTCGTTTTGTTACGTAACAATATTGATTTTTGAATCCAATGTGTTTGTCGGAGCCATTGAAGGAGATGATAATATTTTTAGAATAATATTTAAAAAAAAATGAACTTTTACGGTAAAAAAAGAAAGAAAGAAAAATTAGAGGGATTACTAACTTTGCAAAAGGGACGTGTCAAAATTTCACACTAAGAACAACCTTGATTTCTATATTAGAAATGGGCTTAACTGCTTAAGAAAGTGGGCTTGATCTTGACTTCAGAGTTTCTTTGGCCTTGCACTGAAATTGGGGAGGGCACTGAAACCCTTTGTTGAAACCTGAAGATAGCTTTGGTTCTCTCTTTCCAAAACTCTAAGCAAGATTATAATTTTGATAAAATTATACGCCGGTATATTTTTTAAAATTTATAACCCCTCTAGTTCAATTAATATTTTTTTTTTCAACCGGAAAAAGACACTTTTAAGGGCGAAATGACTACGATATCCTTAATGAGCCTGAGGCGCGCTACATTTTTGTATTGCGGTTAAAAAATATCATATTAAATTTATGAACCATGATGCAATTAGATTATGAAATTAAACTATTGAATCACAGTGCAAAAAATTAATGCAATAAAATTTATGAACCGCGGTGCAGAAATATAATTTAATTCATTTTTGCACCGCGATACAAAAGCATAAATAATCAGTTTACGTTCTCCACCTTCTTCTTCCATCTCCTCCGTCGTAAGCCTTCTCCTTTCTCCTCCTTCTCCACCTTTGTCCCAATTGAAAAATATTTCAACCCAACACAGATCCATTATAGTTTCGTATTTTATGAATAAAAAAACTCGTTGCGCATAATTGTGATTTTCGAATCTAAAATGCATTCTCGGAGCTGTTGAAGAAGACGATGATATTTTTTGAACAATATTTCAAAAAGTGGTCTTTTACTGTTGAAAACAAATGAATGATACAGAAGGTGTTAGAAACTCTGGAAAATAGACCGGCCCGAATTTCTCCCTATAATTTATAAGCCTGGTCAAGTTGAGATTCAAGCTCAAGGAGATGGGTTTGGGCCTCTTAACTTGAATATGTAGTATTTTCTTCTTTCCATTACCCATATGATGGGCTTTCAATGCATAGTATCAAACTTTTAGGCCTGCGGTCATTTTAACCATTTCACTTAAGTTTAGATACTACTCCCTCTGTCCCAAAATTATTATCTTTTTTTTCTTTTTCGTCCGTCTCAAAATAATTATTTTGTTTGAAACTTTTCTTTTTAGGACAACACTTTTATCACTTTACTCTTACTGTTTCATCATACTTTAATTATGAGCCATATACACATGAGCTTTAAAGTAAACTACACATCAAACTAATATTAATAATTCAGTTAAATGTGCTTTTTTAAAACGTGTGTCAAGTCAACCTAGACGATAATTTTGGGACGGAGGGAGTACATTAATGTTTAATTCTCAATTTGGTCACCCTACTATCGCGAAAAGTTTGCTTAGCTCACTCTACTACCATTTTTTACAGTTCGGTCACCCTACTTTACAAAATGAATCACATTAGTCACTCTGTCTATTTTTTGAAATGAGCCGTCTAAATTTTTTGGTTTAACCTGAAAATACCCTTACTATTTGCACGTGCTAGCCATGTTTTTGTCTAGAATGGGTTGCAGACAAATTATAGGAAGTGTAAACAATTCCATGACCTAGAATGGGCTGCCTGGTTCATCTCTCTCTTCCTCCAATGAAAAATTCTCAAGATTTAAGAAAGAAAGTAGAAAAAAGAAGATGAATCCGGATCTACAAAACCCATGAGCTAAAATTGAAGGACGATGAAAGCTCAAATTCAATGGATATCGAGACGAAACAGGGAAGCACACACAATAGAAATAGATCGAAGCTAAGACTTTGATTTACCAGAGGAATTGTGAAATTAGGATTGAAAAAGTTGTCTATTCTGAAAATTATCAAAAATCCGTCATCGAAAATCGGAGATCCGGTGATAGTGATGCTGTTGAGCGAAACTGAATCAATGGAAGAAGCTGTGGTGACGGTGAGGGAGGTGCAAGAGGACATGGTAGGGATTTCAAATGGGAGAGAGGAGGAGACGGAGAGGAGCAAGAAAATTGCGAGGGCTGTGAGAGCTATCTTCGCCATTGAAGACGTTGTGAAAAACTCTCGAGTGTGGTGGTGATTTTCTTTAAGAACAGTGCAAATTCTTAATATAAGAAATAAATGGTTGGTTTTATACAATAAGTGAAGAGCTTCAAGGCCTACCTTGAAATCTCAGATCTAGAATCTGCAATACTTCCCTTCTATTTCTAGACACTTCCCTTATATTTCTCCTTTCCCTCTCACTCCCTTTTTCTTATTTTCTTTTAGACTTGTTCTTGAGTTGTTGTTTCCCCAAATAACCCAAATATAGGGAAGGGGAAAAATACCTCTGATGCGGCTATAACAGGGTGAGAGAAAATTGGTTTTGCTCAAAGCCAAAAGAGAAGATTGATGAAGAAGAAATGGAATGTGAGTGTGGGTGGGGGTTGTGTTTTGAAATTGACATTGAAAAAAGTATGATTTTGGTGGAAATTTTTGATATTATGTCTACTGCTTTTCTAATTTTAGGATTTGTGATTAATTGAATGAGAGAAATGGAGGTTAGATCTACCACTGGTGAGGTGTGATATGGATGTGTTTGGTTCAGTTTGTCACCATTGGTAGTGGTGGATATTTTGGTCTTTTTGATATGATTCTGACCACCAATCAAAATCTAAGATTGTCGTAAGCATGGAAAAGGCATTGGAAGAATGTAGATCGAGATTCGAGAGTTCATATGAGCATGGATTGAGGCTCAAGGGTTCTAAAATGCATGGATCAAGGCTCAAGAGTTTGCATGAGGTTCATCTACGACCTAGGAGGTTCAAGGACCAATTTAGGAGTAAAAAAAGACCAAAATACTGCCATTATGAGTCCTAAACACTAAGTGATTGTTTTCCTATGTTAAATTAGGGTTATGGGAAGATTCTAGGCACTTTACAAAGTGAGCCTTGTAGAAAAACGAGATTTGTAGATTTTCTTTATTTTGGTTATTTTATGTTTACTAATTAGATTAGGTAAGTTGAATAGTTTCCTAAGTTGATTCCTCCATCACGAGCACGCTTCTAAGAATCATATAATTTGGTATCAGAGCTAAATTTCGTTTCCATAATCTATCTTACTTAAATTGTTCTTATTTTGTTCATCAATTTTTTTAATCTTTTTCCTTCAAAAAAAGAAAAGGATGCAACTTTCGACCTACACAAAAAGGAATCCGAAAAAAAAAAAAAAAAACGTTGTTACTATTCACATTAGTCTAATTTTTTAAATTAGTATTATTCTTTTTGGACAACCTTAAAAATTGCATCTTCTTTTACAAACTACTTGTTGAGCCAATCATCCTTAAAATTCCACTCTTAATTTCTTTTCTCTACACGTGATTCTTATTGATTGAATTTTTGGTTTTGCTTACTTTGTTAATCACTATTTAATTGCTTAGTTCTTTTAGAACTTGGAGGAATTGAAAGTGAGGGAGAATAGGTAAACATGGGAAGAGTGACATTATTTGAGTGATACACGTAAGGGAGTGGGTGAGATGATTTTGCTAATAAAATTTCTTGCAGGTACACCATGTCTAATACAAGTGAGAATAATGTTTCCACCTTTGATATGAGACTTTATATGGAAGGTTTTCTGAGAGATTTACATAAAACTATGAGGGGGCAAAAGGAGGATCTAATGCAAGAGATTGAGAAGATTTGCAGTGAAAGTAAAAAAAGATCAAGAGAAGGAGGTAATAAACCTAATGATGTGCCAATACGTAGAATAAATGAAAGTTTTAATTTTGAGAAATTTTGGGAAGATCTTCAGTTGCAAATTAAAAACTCAAAATCAAAACAAGAGGATGTAAATAAGGGTGACAAAAATTCTTCTAAACCTTTACCAATAGGTGATGAGAGAGAAAACAATATGATAGTTAGGAGGATGTTAGAAGTGAGAGTTCCAAGTGTTGAGGATATTGAAAAAAAAAAATTTTCCTTACTAAGTACAAAATGCAAGAGCGAGTTTGTGGGGGTGATCATTGATTAATAAACCTTATACTCTAACGATGTTAGCATAAGTATTAAGTTTTAGATTTTTTAATATTAAAAATTTAACTTCATGACATTTTAGATATAATAAATATTTTGAGATTTTTTAAATATAAGAATTTTTTTAGTAAAACTTTTTGATATTTTCCTCATTTTTTAATATTTACATTAACATGATGATGCTCTAGAGCAGTAAAAATTTTAAACTCCACATCCCACGTTTCGAATTAGACTAAAATGCATGGCTTACTTTCCTTTAACAAATCAGTCAAATCTAAAGGTCGAAAAGAAGACTGAGTAGACTTCCTAGTCATCGCCAGTCTATGTTCAATGAATATTTGTTTAATCTTCTTTGACTAACGTAAATAGTAAGAAACATGTGAAACTTAAGTCTTCGATCTTCAAAGTAAAAAGGTCTTCTTAATTTCTAACTGTTCATAGTTTTTAAATGCACATGATCCTTTACCTGAACATTTTTACTATTTTGTTAGACTGACTTTCCATGCTACTCCCTCTCTTCGTTTCTAAATTATTATCATACAATATGAGTATTCAAAACACGAATTAAATAAATAATTGACTCGATTATAAATATTGATATAATATATAATTTTATTTAAAACTTAAATGCATGTGAGAGACTATTAAGTAGTAAGAAACTAGGCAACGAAGTGTAACTTAAGTGGTAAAAACATTTCATTACACCTAATAAGTTGTGTGTTCGAGCCACCAAGGTGATAAGTCGAAAAACACAATTGATCTCCTCTTTTAAAAAAAGGAAAATGACATAACAAATTAAGAAAAAGTAATGATAAAACGGTAAGAGTGTTTTCTTAACAAGCAAAGTTTACAAACAAGACAATTTTTTATTTTTTTTTCACTAACAAAAAAGGAAAACATGACATTAATTTATGGACATAAGGAGATACTTTTTAGGGTAAACTTCAAAAAGACCACCCATTCAACTATGACTCATTTTCAACCCGATACCTTAGTCTATTAACCAGGGCGGGTCGACCCCTTCTTCGGGTCACACCCAGAGCAACAAACCCAAAGGTTATTTTATCGATAAGTTAATTATAATTTTTAGATTAAAATTTTTTTATTCATAGATTGTAAGTTACAATTTTTAGATTAAAATTTTTTTTATTGAAAAAAATTATAATTTAGAGGTAAGGCTCATTTGGATTTAGTGCATTGGTTGTCCCCAAATTGTAAATAACTTTTTTTAAATTATATTAATAAAATTGGTCAGGGTATCGTCCTTGTTTTTTTTTACACATTTTTATTATTATTTTACAAAGTAGAAATGTTTAAAATAATTACTTTTGGTAAAAATTATTTTACACAAAGTTTACAAAGGTTTAAGGCAAAACCCTCCATTTGGTCACCCAACTTTTCAAAAACTTGCAATGCGGCCACCAAAAGTTTAAAACTTGCAATGATACCACTAAACTAAATTAATGATGCAAGCGTGCCCATATTTTGGATGAACGTTAGCTCCACCGTTAAATATGAGTGAAATCCCTATTTTGCCCCTCTTTAACTAACAATTATTCCCTTTATGTGATATTAAAAACCCAAAGGGGTCTAATGAAAAAATATATTGTACATGTCATTTTCAAATTTCAATTTTGACTTCCCCTAATCTCTAAATGAGTAGATTTCAAACCCAATTTTAAACAGTTCATCTTCGTCTCAATTTACGCTTTGAAACGTCATCCAACAAAAATGGCCAAAGAATCATCGGCTGTAGGAAAGAAGAAATCCCCAACTACTAAAAAGGCTTCAAATTCACCTCCTTCAACCCTCCATCTGCCTTACTTTCAGACGTAATGGAGAGAGAGATAGAGAGGGGAGCTGTGGATTCGGTGCCTCCAAACTATTAAGTTCAGGTTTGAGACGAACGAAGATGATGGATCCTAAGAGGCTGGAGATGGAGAATTGTCGAAGAAGAGAGAGAACCGGCGGCTATGAAGATCGATAAAGGTGGGAGGGAGGCCGCTGGGTGTGAAGCCGGAGGGAGATCGAATTGGGGTTGGTGCGGCTTGAGACTGAAGAACTCGGTAGGAGCTGGGTGAGAGAGGGCCGAATCTGGAGGTGGCTTCGCCGACGGCTATGAAGATCGATAAAGGTGGGAGGGAGGCCGGGTGAAGTCGAGGAGATTGAACCGGGTTGGTGCGGCTTGAGACCAAGAACTCTAGGAGCCGGGTGAGAAGGCCGGATTCGAGGTGGCTTCGCCGACGGCTATGAAGATCGATAAAGGTGGGAGGGAGGCCACTGGGTGTGAAAATTTGAAGCCCCTCGTACTCTTTGTCTTCTTTCTTCCCCAAATTTTCACTCAGATTAAAGTCAATTCTTTGAACTCTCTGTCTTCTCGCCGACCACCGTGGAAGCTGAGGATGAAGAAATCGATACCTAAAGAGAGATTCAGACCTGGGTTTGATTTTTGGGTTTGATCTAGGTTTGATAGATGAAGAAATCGAACTCTCAAGTGATGTTTAATTTTTTAAATTATAATTTGACCCATTCTCTTTATACAAATAGCAAATGTAATTTATTTTTTCAATTAGACCCCTTAAATTTCTAATATCAGACAAGAAATTGTATTTAGAAGGGTAAAATAGGTAATGACATAATTTAACGGCCGTCCAAAAAATGGGCTCGCTTGCTTCCTAAATAATGTATAGTGGTCTTATTGCAAGTTTTAAACTTTCGGTGACCGCATTGCAAGTTTTTGAAAAGTTGGGTGGCCAAATGGAGGGTTTTGCCAAGGTTTAAAGATAGTTTTAAAATTTTTTTAAAAAATGGAACCGTGGAACAGTCAACCGGATTCACGGTTCAAAACCGAACTGTAAAGGTTCACGGTTCGAATCCGGTTCCCCATATCCTTTGCCAAGAACTACCGGTTTTGGAATCAGAACCGGATGTGCATGTCAATGTTTAAGGTAGGTAGTGGCTCCTTGGAATTTTTCCCAGATAGTATAATATCCTAGCCGAGTTGACATTTCCTAGTTAGCTATCATTCATGCCCGTTGTTCTAATAATCATGCCCGTCTTGAGGATAATCCTGTCAAGGCACCAGCCTCGCACTTGGCACGTGATTAACGATCATTCATCCACCTCACCTAGGCTCGTACCCAACACGTGATGCCAATTTGAGTCGTCCACATCATTGGCTCCCTGTTCCTTATCTAGATGGTAAACCTTCCTGGTTCTTGGAGCCTTTGACATGGTAACTAGACTCATTACGCACTTTACCAACCTTTTAGTTGAATTCAACCATTTTAGGAACTTTTCCCGCAAAATCATAATTCTCATCAATCAAAGAAAATATGTTATATCATTTCGGTTGCTAGGCGTGTGGGTCTGCTTTAGTTAGCGTGGCAATTCAACAAGCACGTACATTAGTCGCCGCTTAGGGGAATTCTTTTCGTGGCATGTTTTGAATGTGACAGCTATGGTTTCAACACGCCTCTTTAGTGGGAGCGTTTTCCAAAGCAGAAAAAACCCTTTTCCAAATTTTGGGTCTGCCTTTGCCTATATAAACCTAAATCCTCCTCCATTTCATTCTTTATATAAGAGAATATAATATATTATATTTATAGTTAGTTTATACTTTCCTAATATACTTGTATTTAGGTTTCCTAATCTCTTTGTATTTAGGTTTCCTAATCCCTTTTGTATTTAGACTTTCTAGGTTAAACTTGTGTAGCAAGTATTGTACTCTTATATATATGTTCAACATATCAATGGAAATGTTGTGCCATTATTCCTAAACTTTATTAGTTTCTACATGGTATCAGAGCTTCACTCTTAAAACCTAAAACCACCACCACATTCTGCAACCCTAAAACTTCCTCCCATCACAGTCGTCGCCAACCTAGATCTGACCACCAACCCCACGTTCAGATATGGCGACTCTCAACAGCCAAGTCGATTCCCCCTTAAGTAACTAAAGGACACCTTGGCCAACCAAGCTCTGACAAACTTGCCTTGGCCCTTCCTCAGTCGCTGTCTACCAACCTTCTGTTACCCTAAAACCTTCCCACCAAAGCCGCTATCAACGGCGCTCCTCATGTACCTTGGCAACTTTATAACCCTAAACCACCAACCTTCCACCTCCATATACCTTCCTCCCACCAAAGCCGCTGCCAACCCAAATCTGAACACCAACCCCATATTCAGATCTGGCGACTCTCCACCCAACCAGTTTTCCCCCCTTTAGCAACTAAAAGACACCTTGACCAACCAAGCTCTGACAAGCTTGCCTTCACCCTTCCTCAGCCGCACTCAAACAAACCTCCGCTACCCTAAACCTCCTTGAACCACAACCACCACAAGCCTTTCCATAACCCAACTTGCTTCCATCGAATTAAAACCTTCATCCCACCATAACTGCCGCCCCTCCCATACCTCGACACCTCGTGGCTTCTCACACCACCTGTCAAAACCCTCTCCACACTCCTCGAACAATCAAATGACTCCTCAACAAACCCAGTTGTGATTAGCTCACCGACTCCCTCCTCAACCCAGCTTGCTCCTTGAGGAAATCGCGACTCCTTGGCAAACCCAGCTCGTCCTCTTCGGAAGGCAAGCTCGCCACCGCCCTCCCTTCACAGCTCGTCGGGCCCTTCTCTCACCACACATCCTCCATCAACCCGCTCGCTCCTCGAGTAACTCTAGTATCCTCGCAAACCCCGGCTCGACAAATCCAGTGTTAACCAGCTCGCTCATTGAGCAAATCATGTTTTCCTTGGCAAACCATGCTCAGAAGACAAGCTCGACGTCTTCCCTTAACAACTTGCTTCTCGAGAAACTCACGGACTCCTCGGCAAACCCGACTCTAACCAGCTCGCTGAGGCCCTCCCTTAACCAACACGCTTCTCGAGCAACTCCAGACTCGACAAACTGGCTCTCAACAGCTCGCTCCTCGAGCAACTCACGGACTCCTCGGCAAATCGGGCTCTCACCAGCTCGCCGAAGACTCCTCCCTCAAGTGCTCGCTCCTCGAGCACCACAAGGACTCCTCGGCCACACCCAGCTCTCACCAGCTCGCTGAAGACCCCTTGTTCACTAGCTCGCTCATCGAGCAAACCATGTCTTTTCGACAAACCAGGCTTTCACCGGCTCGCCGAAGACTTCTCCCTCAACTAATCACTGCTCGAGCACCACAAGGACTACTCGTCCACACCCAGCTCTCACCAGCTAGCGAAAACCCCTTGTTCACCAGCTCACTTATCGAGCAAACCATGTCTCTTCGGCACACCGGGCTCTCCCCAGCTCACGAAGACCCCTTGTTCACCAGCTCGCTCCTCGAGCAAACCTTGTCCTTGGCAAACCAGGCCCTCCCTAGCTCGCCAAGACCTCTTGTTCACCAGCTCGCCGACCACTCCCTCACACTGTCAACTCGTATGCTCTCATCATCTTCTTCTCAAGATTGGTCTCTCCTAACGGTGATCCATCTTGCGGGAGCATATAAGAGAATCTAATATGTTTGCAATATATTATATTTATAGTTAGTTTATACTTTCCTAATATTTTTATATTATTTAGGTTTCCTAATATTGTACTCCTATATATATGTTCAACATATCAATGGAAAGACTATATCATTATTCCTCAAATTTATTAGTTTCTACACTTTACTCATCTTGAAATTCTTAAAAATCCTTAGAGTAAAAATATAGAACTCTTTTATAAATCAAGTTCGAAGATATTTCCTCGACTCAAACACAACTTTGTTCTCTAACTCCTGCAAACCCCCAACCAATTAATAAGTTATCACTTCAACTCTATCTTCTTAAATTTAGCATTTCATTTGTTTATATTTTCTTCATCTTTTTGCCGTTTATGGGTTTACCACTGTTCCCTTCTACAACTGGTGACCCTTCTCAGTCTATTCCTTGAGATAAGAGCCTGGGAATTTAGAATTGTGTTCTTCGCCTAGTCGTAAATCGGGTAGGACCTATTCTGTTGGCTTAGACTTAATTAAGAATTTCATCCCTTATTAACCAAGTTCTCCCTATGGGTAGAACCTAAAATATTTTCTCGGTTTCTTGTAGACGATATCTTCCCCATTTAACTTACGTGACGAAGCACAGACGACGAGCAAGGAGCTTATAACTATGGTCACAATGTTTCTAAAGAAGATGTCGAATCTCCAATTAGAAGTGTTCACTTTTCTTCCAAGCACACTAACTCTAATTTTATAATCACCCACGAGGTCCATGTTGAAAAATTCGGAATTATGGATGCATTTGAGCCCGAGTAGGAGCAAGATCAATGGGGATTCAAATTCGGGTGAAGCAAATTGAAATGCTACCCCTCTGAAGAAAAAATATGTCCAATATAAAAGACAGGGAAAAAAAAAGCTCATGACCACTACTAAATTGCTAGTGTTGAAATCGACGATGATGATAATTATATCCATCACCAGAGATCAATCTCATTCGATGGAGAGTTCAATTCTTGGTTCTCTTCCATTGGAATCGACCCCAAAAAAATATCGAGCAAAAGTTGTAGAACTTTCTAAAGAGCCCCACCACTTCCGCTATCAAAGAGATCACATTTTCTTCTTTTACGACTTCTACTGAGTAGGACTATGGCTGCCATTGGATTCATTTGTGGTGGAAATCATGGAAGAAAATCATGCCATAACTTGCGACCTCCAACTTAATACGAACAGTGGCGAGTTGGATGCTAGGGTTTGAGCGAGATATGTTTATATTTAGAATATTATTCGAATTTACCCTAGACAAAAGATCTGGTAGAATAACTTGGAGGGCAAAACTAAGGCACTGTTCAACGAGCCTCCTGAGAAAGTTGAGTCTTAGACCAAGAAATATATTCTCATAGAATCTGTTGTTGGTTAGCCATTTGCCCCGACCAACTTCGATGAAGTTGTGGCCCCCAAGTTTTGTAAAGACACAATTTCAATAGAGGAGCGCACAAGATAGGATGCATTTGAAATGGCTTTGAAAAAAACCGATGACTGCCAGAACTGGTGACTTGATTGGAAGGAATTAACCAACAATATCACTTTTCTTCGATTAGCAGGCATACCATCCTTGCCCGTAGGAGTTGAACCAAGGATCTATTAGAGAATAATATCTTTTTATTATTCTTGTTTATTTTTAATTATTAATTGGTGGTGATTTCCTTGTAGACTTCTTTCCTTATTATGTTACCTTCCTTGTATAGGTTTCTTGTACCTTTCTCCAAGTGTAACCCTAATTGTAACTCTCCCTATAAATAGGTGATTCAATCAATGGAAAGGTTATGCCATTATTCCTAAACTTTATCAATTTCTACATGGTATCAGAGCTTTGCTCCTAAATCTTCTTTTTCTTCCTTTAGCCGCCACCCTAACCACCCTCCACCATGGCTAACGGAAATCACTCCCTCACCATTAAAAACCCTCTTGATCCCACTCAAACCTTCGACCTCATCAACATCTCCCACCACAACATCACCAAACTCACCTCCACTAACTACATAGCTTGGAAACTCCAAGTTGAGGCCACTCTCATTGACTATGATCTCTACAAATTTGTAGACGGATCACACCCATGCCCGCCTCCCACAGTCCTCACCAAGGATGCCCAATCATCCAAGGATGTTCCCACCCCAAACCCTCACTACCAGCCATGGATTCGCCTAGAGAAAATCCTGTTTGGGGATCTTGTTGGCTTCATGTCTGCTCCCCTGGTTCCTATGATGCAACAGGCCGCCACTGCTCGTGCAGCCTAAGACATCTTGGCTCACACCTATGCTCGCCCAACTCGCGGCCACATCAAATAGATCAAAGATTACCTCAAGCAAACAACCAAGGGAACTCAATCGATTTTCGACTACATGCAGTCTGTCAAAAGTCGGACTGATGAACTCATGGCTCTGGGCAAATCGCTTGACCACGAGGACCTCATTGAGATCCTCCTTGGTGGGTTGGATGATGACTACCGTCACATAGTTGATGTGGTTGAAGGACGCGATACCCATATTTCCTTTGATAAGCTTCATGAAAAACTCATCAACCTGTGGGTTCCCGGGAATGGGTGCTCCCGCGCCCCGCGCGCCCTTGGATAGGGGTGCGCATCCGTGCGAATGCGGTGACATCCACTGCTCCCGTTCCAGCCTCCCTTGTTTAGGGGAGGACGAAATCAAAAGTGCGGGAGGAGTCTTTGTCGAATAGCGTTGGAATGCGCCTCGGTTGCCTTTAGTGGATTTTTGATCCAATATGGGAGCTTTGGATTTTCTATGTCAAGTTATCCCTTTTTTAGGGGATACCAGGATATAGGCAAACATCACCTTTCCATTCCCATCCTCCCTTGTTTAGGGGAGAACGTGAAAGTGCAAAGAAAGATGTTGCAGCGCCCCCACTATGGATTTTATGAAAATAGCCTTATGGCCTATTTCGGATCGCTATGAGTGCTTTGGGTTTTCTACGTCAAGTTATCCCTTGTTTAGGGGATACCAGGACATAGGAATACATCACCTTTCCATTCCCATTCTCCCTTTTTTGGGAGAACGCATTGAAAGTGCAAAGAAAGATGTTGCGAGGCCCCACCGGATCCAAAATGTTTTTAGAGTCGCCATCTTTATTTTAAGGCAAAAATAAAGCAAAACCGAAAAAGAAAACCAGAGATAGAGAAAACGGGTTCGGAGGCTAAGTTACGAGTTGGGAAGGTGCTAGGCACCCAACTCGCCCTTTCGGTCTCAAAACCGTTTTTGGCTAAAGTATGCTTTTTGTTATATTTATTAAACAGATAAATAAAGCATTAACTGCCTACAAATACATCAATTACATCTATATTATTTACTACGGACTTGCAAATCTCTTTTACAAACAATTACAAATATACTTGGAAATATTTGGCCATAGTAATGGCTACATTTAGTATTATTTCTAAATAAATCCGGGCAAAGGCATAACGCTTATATATTGATATTGAACTGCAGGAAATAATACATATACAAATAAAGACTTTAATGAATAAATAGAGTAAATAATTACAAATCTATCTAAAAACATTTTGCGATAATAACGGCTACATTTAGTACTATTTCCTAATTAAATCAAGGCGACACAAGCAACTTATATGGCTACATTGGGCCGGACTGGAAATAATACTATTACATGAAATGAAAGACTTTAAAAGTAAAACTTATAGACAACGAAAGGGTGTGCTCGCTCTGTCCCTCGGGGAGAGAGAGTCTTTTTTGTTGTTGTTGAAGTTGTGTGTTTGTGTGTTGTGTGTTGTGTGAATTTGGGCAGCGTGGCGCTCGAAAGTTACTTTTCGGCCTCGGGATTGGCGGGGGTAGCTTGTTTGTGTTTGGTTGTTTGATTGACTGGAAGTAGGCTGAAATCGGGCAGAGTAACGGCTTACTACATGCGATTTGGCCTTTTAAATTGGGCAGAGCAATTGCTCTTTCCACGATTTTTGGACCGGGGAAATAGGGTGGATACCTAGCTGGGGGGCTAAGGTACACTTCTATCGGTTGGTTTTGTGTTTGGAGGAAGTTTGGCAGGGTTTCGAGGCTTTGGAGGTGATCTCTCACTATCTCACACCGCTCTCTAATTCTCCGGTAACGTTAACGCGGAGAAGCTTTACGGATGAATTCTGTGTGAAATGAGGAGCCGAGCACTGCTATTTATAGGCTGAAGCAGGGACATCGCGGGCATTAGAAATCTTCTCAAGCGCATCAACCGGTTGCACCGCGCGCTGAATGAGTTGCATTTTACGGCAAACTTTGGATGAACAGTGCACAGAGAAAAGGAATTGGCCGCCATACATCATGGTTTTGGGCGCCATGCCCAATTTGGTGGGTAGCCACGCCTATTTTCTTTTCTGCGCTGCAAACGGTTGTACCTCGCATTGGAAAAGTTGCATTTTACGGCAAATATTGCATGAACAGTGCAGGGGAAGCAATTTGGGCGCCATCCCCTCCTTATTTGGGTGCCATGCCCAATTTCATGGGTGGCCACGCCCAATTTCCAAACATTGGTATTTTTGAGCATCCAGGTCCCTGCAGTTTGTCCTTTTGCGCATCCTCGCTTTGTCCTTTGCACTTTTGACCTCAGAACTTGACATTTGTTAATGTTTTAACAGGTCTTGATATTTTATGTCATGTCACATACCAGGGGTACGAAATTGGGGTGTCTACACAACCGCGAGCTGCTCCTGAAACAATCTCAACCTGCATCCTTCTCCCATCCGGTCATTGCCAATGCTACTACTCCGAGGAACAACAACTCGCATGCTCGGCACTCTTCCTCACATGCTCGTCAGGCTTCCTCTTAACCTCGGCATCCTTCACAGCAGGCTCCGGCACCAGCTCCTCGACAACAATGTCTATATCTTGGCAAGTGTCAAGGCTCCCGTCAACAAGGTCACACAGTTGCTCGCTGTCCGACCTACCAGCTGGTTACCACCAATACCCAAGCTACCACTTTCTCCTCGGTAGGTGGTTAGACACCTCAGGCCAATATAGTGACCTCAACGGACACAGGGACTCCAGACTGGCTTCTTGGCAGTGGTGCTTCTCACCATGTTACCAGCAACCTTGGCAATCTCCACCTTCACACCTCCAACACGGGCACAGATGACATGGTCATTGGTAATGGTACCGAGCTTCTTATCCTTGAAACTGGTTTCTCTTCACTTCATACACCATCACACACTTTTGCCTTGCATAATGTTCTCTTTGTTTCTAACATGAAAAAAGAACCTTATTTCCATATCTCAATTTTTTCTTTCTAATAATACTTCTATTGAGTTCTTACCAACTTCTTTTCATGTGAAGGATCTACGGACAGGGAGTATTCTGCTCACCGGGCAATCTAACGATGGTGTGTATGAATGGCCGACCACAACTCCTCCTGCTCGCCCATCTGCTTATGTAGGTTCTAAAGTCTCCTTCCATGACTGGCATCATCGGCTTGGCCATCCCTCAGAACCCATCCAGCGTTAGATTCTATCTAGTTTAGGCGTTGCGTTAGACACTACTCGCATCAAACAAAAATATTGTAATGATTGTTTATGCAATAAAAGTCACAAAATTCCTTTTTCGCAATCTACTTTAGTGTCTTTTTTCCTGCTCCAAATTATTTACTCTGATGTCTGCACCTTTCCCATTTTGTCTGCTGATGGTTTTAAATACTATGTCATATTTGTAGTTCACTACACTCACTACATATGGCTCTACCCGCTCAGACGAAAGTCTGAGGTCGCCACTATCTTTCCTAACTTCAAAGACCTGGTTGAAAATTATTTTAAAAGAAGCATTGTCACTCTTTACTCGGACAATGGTGGCGAGTACATGGGACTTGTCCGGGACACTGGCTTGGCCGCTTACTTGTTCGCTCATGGCATCTCTTATCTCACCTAACCTCCTCACACCCCAGAACACAATGGGTTCTCAGAACGTCGTCATCGACACATTGTTGAGACCGGCCTCTCTCTCCTCTCTCGAGCATCTCTTCCGTTGCCTTTATGGTCGTTTGCCTTCCAAACCGCCACCTACCTCATAAATCATCTACCAACACCCACCCTAGCTCACCTATCTCCCTACAATAAACTGTTTGGATCTCCGCCCAACTACTCCAAACTCCGTGCCTTTGGTTGCCTTTGCCTTTGCTACCCTTGGCTTCTCCCCTACCCCGCCCACAAACTGGCTCCTCGTTCCACTCCATGTGTCTTCCTAGGCTACTCGTTCACTCAGAGTGCCTATCTGTGTTACGATCCAAGCACCACGAAGCTATTCATTTCACGTCATGTTCGCTTTGTTGAGTCTGCCTTTCCCATGAGCACTCATTATATTCATCTGGCTATTTACACCTGTGACCGCTGGTTCTCTCCACACGAGTTGCTCTCTGCTTCATACACATCGTCTGCTGCTCGCTCGGTACCTCTCTGTCCGTGGCTCCTGACACTAATCAGAATTTGGTTGATCTCAGCTCTCTCATACACCACCCTCCCACACCGGCTACTATGACCAAGGATACCACTAAGACTGTTCCATGTCCGGTGCCCGCTGCTCCACCCTCCTCGACAACCAGTTCCCTGCTCATGGATTGCATTGTATCTGCTGCTCAGCCCTCCTCGGTAACCAGTACCATGCCCGAGGATCACACAGTGCCTGTCAGACTTGTGCACGCTGCATTGGTTCCCATGCCCGCTGACCCAGTTCCTGTGCCCGCTGGCACCTCCTCCATGGTTACTTGCTCCAAGAACAACATCTTCAAACCAAAGACCAAACTGAGTCTTTCGGTTGAACTGGCAACGGACAATGAACCAACATGTGTCACTCAGGCTCTAAAAGATGAGAAGTGGCGCCAGGCCATGTCTGTGAGTTTGATGCAATCGTACGCAATGGGACTTGGGATCTAGTCCTCGGCATATGCTCGCAACATTGTTGGCTGTAAGTGGATCTACCGCATCAAGAGACATGCTAATGGTACTATTGATCGCTACAAAGCTCGCCTAGTGGCCAATGGATTTCACCAACGACCTTGGGTTGACTACCACGAGACTTTTATTCCAGTGGTTAAATCGACCACTATTCGTCTTGTTCTCTCACTGGCCGTTTGTCAAGGATGGGATCTTCGCCAACTAGATGTGAACAATGCCTTTCTTCAAGGCAACCTGTCCGAGGAGGTATTCATATGGCTCAACCGCCCGTGTTCATAGATAAGGACAAACCTCAACATGTGTGTTGACTTCACAAGGCTATTTATGGTCTCAAGCAGGCTCCCCGAGCATGGTATAATGAGCTGCGTCAGTTTCTACTTGCCTCCGGCTTCAAAAACTCGGTGGCCAACACATCACTGTTCATCCTTCGTACTGCGGGCAGCATCATCTATCTCCTTGTATATGTGGATGATATCATTGTCATTGGGAACCAACCTGCTACAGTTCAGACTTTCATATCTCTGCTAGCTGATCGCTTCTCGCTCAAGGACCTAGGTGATATTCATTATTTTCTTGGGGTTGAAGTTGTTAAGTGCCCAAGTGGTCTTCTATTCTCCCAGCGTAGGTACATAGCTAATTTCCTTGCTCGCTCAGGCATGACCGATGCTCGCCCAGTAGCTACGCTCCTTGCTATCTCGCCCACTTTGACTCTTCTCACGGGCACAACTCTCACAGATCCGACAGAATTTCGAGCAATGGTCGGAAGTCTTCAATATATGTCCCTTACTCGTTCTGATGTTGCCTTTGTTGTCAACAAACTCTCCCAGTTCATGCATAGACCGACCACTGAGCACTGGAATGCAGTCAAGTGCGTTCTTCGCTATCTCTGTGGCACTATCAATGCAGACATCCTCCTTCATCGCTAGTCTCCTCCTGCTCTCCATGCCTTTACTGATGCGGATTGGGCTGGCAACAAGGATGACTAACATCCACAAGTGCCTATATTGTCTATCTTGGAAGCAACTTGATCTCTTGGAGCTCCAAGAAACAACGCACTGTAGCTCGTTCCTCGACTGAAGCTGAATACCGGGCAGTGGCTGCCACTGTAGCTGAGGTCAGGTGGAATATGTCCCTTCTTGGCGAACTTGGTCTCACCTCTTCGACTCAACCTATCATTTACTATGACAATGTGGGCACCACGAGTCTCTGCTCGAAATCGGTTTTTTATCTTGTATGAAGCATGTGGCCCTGAACTTTCATTTCATTCGGTAACAATTTCAGGATGGGCTTATGCGAGTCTGCCATGTCTCCTCGGTTGATCAATTGACTGATGCATTGACCAAACCTCTTGTTCACCAGTGGTTTCATCAATTACTTCACAAGATTGGTCTCTACTCTCGGACGTTCATCTTGTAGGGGCATATTAGAGAATAATATCTTTTTATTATTATTGTTTATTTGTAATTAGTAATTAGTGGTAATTTCCTTGTACAGTTCTTTCCTTATTATGTTACCTTCCTTGTATAGGTTTCTTGTACCCTACTTCAAGTGTAACCTTAATTGTAACTCTCCCTATAAATAGGTGATTCAATCAATGGAAAGGTTATGCCATTATTCCTAAACTTTATCAATTTCTACAGGATCTATCTTCTGCTTGAGCGAACGCATCCTATTGGGATGATTTCCATGGAAAGCACTTTCTAATATCTTGACTCCTGAGTGTTTAGCTCATGAAGAAAGCTGTCGGGCAGTCCTTAACCTCAACCCGAATAGTTATAATATATTCTCATCGGTTTTCATCTTATTTTTTTAACTGTCTTACTAATGATTTACTCTTTGTGTAGAGATGATGAGCTTGAAGAAAATGAGGCTGCAAAATGCCAAAGAAGACTCCACCACCCGCAAGAAAAAGTTGTTAAAACAAGGTCCCATCAATCTTCCCCGGGGTCCTTTCTCTCCCCCAGGCAAGAAAGCACCTCCACTCAACCAATCAAACAATCTCAATCTACACAACCCTCTAGCCAGTCTACTCATGCTCCTGCTCAACCTCCTGCTCAGCAAGGCAATCAACCGAGAACAAAAGGACAAGCATCACCACCTCCCGACTCTGATCGCTCTACTTGTCTCCACGGTGATGGTAGTAAAAAAAAATGATGATTATGCCCGCTCTGGCCCAAATTCTTGAAAAGGTAAGTGTGTTTCATGGCAAAAGACAAACTTTACTTTGCCTTCCACTCATGAAGCTACTCATAAACTGGAACGGGAGCTCACTAAGGTCCCAGCCATTAATAGGCTTGATCACGCCACAAAGATGGGGTGACTATGTTGATAGTCCACGTAATAGACCGGGCTGACGTGTCCGGGTTGATGTTCACTTCGGTGTATATAGGTACTTGGGGTAGCAAAGTTGATAGGTTATCTGGGCTTTGTGCTTGCTTTTGACTGTTGGTTACCTGAAAGAAAGACTACCGTTAGGGTGCTAGGGGTTTCCCAGCTACAACCCTCATGTGTGAGAGTCAATAATCAGGGTGTATGGATGTGTGCCGGAGCTAGGCGTTCTCTTAAGCTTCGGTGGGTGTTTGGCAGTAATCTTTTCTTGTGTATGTTGTGTGTAAGAACTCTTGTAAGTCTTAGAGTGCAAAGTAAATCGTACCTTTTCTCAAAGGGAAAGGCTTACTTCTATAGTAGTTTGGGCTTGAGATCATGATTGGAATAGGGGTCCCTTATGGTGGGACTTGTCCCCTGGTCGACTTGCTGGCAGTTCCTGAGTGGTTGATAGATAGCGTGTGATGTGTCAATTGTAGGCGGTTGATGAGCCGCTTGGTTACAACGGCTTGCATGGCTTGCTCGCCTCTTGTGGAGATGACATTTGGGGGCTATGCACAGGCTATAGGCCAGGCCCGTCGCTGTCATGGAAGGTTGGTCTGCCGAGCATGACTTTTGATCTTCGTTGTGATGGTCGAGTTTGGTCCTCGGAGTGATCATCGATCATTATGGAGAATAATGGTCGGCTAGTTGATGGTCGTCAATCACGGTCGGCTCACTAATGGTTGCCGGCCTTGGTGGGATGTACCCAAGTCTAATTTGATTAATCCACGTGATCGTTTCCACGTAGGAGGACCAGGTCGGGTCCCTTCAAGGCTTGACTTACATCGGCGCAGTGATCCCGATCCCGATTCTGTTGATGTTGATGTTGCTGGGTCAATCAAACGGATTGCACATAACAGCTTTATTCGGGAGATTGAGACTCCACAAGCATGCTAGTCGGATACATGGGCCTGGCTTTGAGTGAAGTAATTCTATTTTTTGCTTCTTGTACTTTCATATTTATTATTTTTTTCCAAATTAATTAGAATAATTCTTTTGTAGATTGCTTCCACTATCACATTAATCCAAAACCGCCATCATGAAGACCAAAGTGAAATAAGTGAGCTGGAGAAGCCAAAAAAAAAAAAAGCTTGATAGTCTGGTTAAGCGTAAGAGTGAATATCTGGCCAACCTAAACCATAACTTATTCGCCGGGAGCCAAGATCTCCCAGTTGAAGGTAGCAAAAAGGAATCTCAAAGCTTCAACTAACTGGGGTATGTGCTAGTTCCATGCACATTGAGATTTCTGATTGTAGGGAACGTTGGAGCGAACTGAGAGAGCCCACAAAGTTGCAGAAGCTCTTGGGCAGAAATTCATGCCTCAGGTTGGATGAGTTAGTGATGCCCAGAAGAAGGCTATCATCGTTGAGTTCAAAAATTCAGCCGACCAGAAAAAAATAAATTAAAGGTCGAATTTCGTCGTACTATGCTCATGGTACAAACCACATTCTTCGCATGTTTGCTGGCCTTAATCCACTAGGGGCCACAATGCAGATGATGGCAGAATGGGCATTAGTTGATCGTTACTGATAGGAGGCTCATCAGCACCATCACTTGGTTCCTTATAATGAGGTCGAGCTAGCTTATTTAATTAAGTAGTGATGGCGTAGAAGAGGGATTGCAAAGTAGGATCCATCTACTTCACTCAGTAAAATGTCTTTAACCTAATTGAGGCTTACAAAATGAAGGGCCAAGAAGAGGCGACCATGGAAGCCGAGCAGGATAAGGAAATGGGCAACCCAGACACATTAGGTGGTGAAGTCCCGGCCGGAGGTGAACAGCGTGTCGAGGCTCGAATTCTGGTGGTAAATCCTGGTAGGGCCGTTCCTGGGCATAGTCCAAAGGGGCGATCGCCCAGGACCCAAAAACATTAGGGGCCCAAAATTTATTTATATGTATAGTATGTATGTAATATGTAATATTAATAAATATTAAAAGGGATGGAAAATTGCCAATTGACAATGACTTAGTTGTGAAGATGACAGGATGCGATAACCTGCAGACGATTAGACGAAAGGGTGCGTCGGGTGGAGAGTCGGACAGAAGGATAAAACGATCAATGGCAATCAACAAACCCTCGAGATTCTCAATCTCTTCAGTCTCCCCTATGCTATCGCCGCCAGATTTTTCACTCCACCTTTAGTTCGACTTTCAATAGTTCCTCTTCCCACAGTTCAATTTCAAAGCAAGAAAAACTCTCTCACAGTCTCACTCTGGGCTTGTTCCTCGAACTCGAAGCCGCTAGCACCGGTGAAGACAAAGAGGACTGATGATGTAGGTCGATACTTGTCCAATTTATTTATTTTCTTTATTTCAATTTCAATTTTCAAATTTTTTTCCCTTCTTCGAGCCTTCGAATCTTCTCTGCTTCAGACCCTAAACCCTCAAACTCATATTTCTTGGTTTAAGGTTTTTAGGGCTCGTAAATTACTATTTTGCTGATCCATAGTTTCTTTTTCAAAATCTCAGTCTAAAAATTGTGTAAGTAGATTACAAATTTATAATATTTTTTTCTTTCTTATATGTTGGTGCAACAAGCAATCTAGTTTGATTTGATATCTGAATCTCTCATATTACTGGTGTCTGGGCATTCGGTATTTTGGTGTCAACCGTGAACCGTCACTAGTTACTAGTGGTTTCTATTTTCCAAGTGGCTGAGGCTGAGGCGGAGGTGGAGACACTGAGCCTGAATTGCTGAACAACTGCTTGGTTTTAATATTCCAAGTGCTCTCGATTCTTTTTTAATATTATAATATGTTACCTAAAAAACAACTTTTTGGAAGTGAAAAAAGAAAAAAAAACGAGTAGAACAATTAGTAGAATCACAAAGAGGAGCTATCAATAAATTTGTTTTAAAAAAAATTAAAAAAGTAGGCTCTTCTGATAATGAATTAGATTTGGATGATAATAATGTTGAACCATCTATTGAGAATTTAAGTAGACTTTTATTCGTTATTTTGTCCCAAACCTTAAAATGTTAGGAATCCTGAATCGTGGTTTTGGCCCAAAGTGTGCCAACTTTTGTCTTTAAGAGGTGAAAGCAACCTATTTATTTTTGTAATTCTTTTGGCAAAATCCACATTTTGACCACACAATTTTAAAAAAAACTTGCAAAGTGGCTATCGAAAATTTAAAATTATTATTATTGCTTTATTGTATATTAGTTAGACTATAAGCAAGCTTATTTTTTAGACGGACGCTTAGGTTTGGCCATTAAATTATGTCATTATCTTTTTTACCCCTATAAATATTAAAACTTTATGTAAAATTAAAACCTAAAGGGGTTTAAATGAAAAAAAAATATTTTTATTGCAGCTCCTCCTTGATCGTTGCAACTCCCAAACCCAAACCCACTCGCTACCAACAACCGTCCCAATCCACCACCTCCCACCATTATCGAACGAACCCAAGCAACAACATTTTGGCAAATCTATTGTCTTTCGAAAATCTCAAAAATCAGAACTAGGTCTTTGAATCTCAAAACCCCCATAAATTTCCCCCATCACACAAGCCCACCAAAACCTAGATCCAAAGACGAAAGAGGATGACGTTGACGAAGATTCCTCTATGAATACAAGTCGTTCCTTTACATTACTTTCCCCCTTATCTGCGCCAACAAAATCATACGTATCTACCATCGATCGTTGCCGTAGAAGGCAATCGAAGGTGCGTTGCCTATGTCGATGACGACACACGAAAGGGGTGTGTGGTGGGGTTGCTAGGGGAAATGATTTTGTTGCAAATATATACTTATGATGGAAAAGCTATATGATTGTGATGAATTAAGGTTTGGTGATTGGGATGATAATAGTTAATTGTTTTTTACTAATTGTGCCTTGATTGAAAATAGACCATATTTTTTATTTTTAATTTACTTATGTTTGTTATACCACTTTGTTTGTCTCCTCGAGACATTAAATCTATGTAATTAGAGAATATGAAGATGAAGACAGGGGCATGGGCGGTCGGAGGGAGGAAGGGGTGTTACCATGAACAGAGGTGGTGTGATGCGGCGGAAACAATCAACATGAATTCTTTTGACAATAAATTCCTAACAAACAAGCCTATGACGTCTTAGGGTTTTCAAGCACAAAGTAAGAAAATAAGAAAACTCGATTTATTATCCAAACTATCGAAATAAACGTTTAAGAGGGTATTTATATTCCCTAAACAAACCAAACCCTAAAGGAAAAAAATAATAAAAATAGACGAAAACCCCGAAAAACTTCTAAGGCCCGTAATAGTGCTTAAACAACGTTTTTGAGCTTAAAACGAACTCGTCGAGAGTTTCGATTTGATATGCGGCGGGCCCCGTAATTCATCTGGACGCAAAAGTTATGCTGAGTTAAAGTTCTGTCGCCGTTAAATGATTTCTACTAGAGTATAACGGAAACCGACGGAAAATTGTGAACATTGCCCACCGAGCCAACTTTCAGAAATTGTCGTTGGACCCCCTAAACTTCAAACTCTTTCCTAAAGCCTTGCTCAAATACGTCTCGACCACCTGTTCTACATCATGATGGCAGCAAGTAACTGTGTGCTCATGTGTGTGTGTGTGAGAGTGCGCGGGCTGAGGGTGAATATCAGGGCAAATATGGGAAATTGCCAAGGGTTATTTTTTCTTGGGAAATAGGGGGATTTGACAAAGGAAAAATAGATGTTTGACATAACCTAACAGTTAAATCTAATATTCCATCTAAAAAATAGATTAATTTGTAGCATAACTAATGTACAATGACAAGAATAACAATTTTAAAGTTTCGATGACCGCAATACAAGTTTTTAAAAAATTGAGTGACCCAAATATGAGTTTTGATAATTCTTTTTGTGATTAGTAGGTTTTTATTTAGTGTTGTTTCAATGTCTCAAATTTTTTCTTACTTTACAAGTAATCATAATAAAATAATAAAAAAAACACTTTAAACTATGAGAAAATATTCTACAGTCTCTAAGCATCACGTGGCCCGCTTACGTGAGCATCTCAACCAATACCGGCAGGTGTAGTTTAATAATGTGAGGTTTACTTCTAGACTACTTTACCTCACTTTAACATTATAATTTTTACACCCGCCGGTATCTCTTAATTAAATTATACAAAAATAAAATGAAGATAATAAACAAAATAAAAAAATAAAGAAAAAAAATGATGAAGGGAACAAATTATATCGGTATAATTGATATAATTTAATCTAATATTTTATGATTGTTTAAGCCATTTTCTCGTTCATAAATTTATAGAGTTTAATAATTAATATTTTTTGTTATTAAAATTTAGGATCTTAAGTAGTATAAAATATAAATAGTAATTCAAATGTATATTCTTCTCTATATAACATATAGATTTATTAAATATTTAAAATTTGTGGTTGGTATCTACTATTATGATTTAATCGTATATATTCCTATGATTTACCAATAAGTTATAATTAATTGTGTTTATTTGTAAAAATAAATTTTGTTTTGATATTATAATTTCTATAGAGAGAGACACAAAAGTTTCAAATATAACAAAAAAATATTGTGGTTAATTTTATTTTGTAATCACATGATTCAATGAAAATATTTTTTGTAAATTTGTTCTTATTCTAATGTTATTTGCTTATTTTAATTAATCATTAATTATGCCAAAAAGATTTATATTTATGGATTTTCCTGGGTGGCTACTCCTATAATACTACTACTAGAAACTTGTTTTTCTACACATGATATTTGCACCATTTTCAATAAATCTTGGGGTGTAATCAATAAATCAAATTTACGGCATGAACTACTATATAATCATACTTAAATATGATTTTCCTTTTTAGTGCATTTTGGCAACCGCCATGGGTCTCACAAGGGGTCCAAATATAAATATATATATATATATATATATATATATATATAGTATAAAAAATGCAGGTAGAGGAAGGGTTAGGCAGGCCAGCCAATGACTCATATATGCATCAGATATAGGTATACCTGAACTCTATTCGAAGTATTATATCGTCGATCCAATCCATTAGTTTGACGGATCAGATGTGCTAATATATATCCAAATCCACTACTAATTAACATATCCGATTAAATATTTGACCTGATCTGAAATAAAAATTTATAGTTAAAAAATAATGAGAATATGAAAAAGAGGAAAATCAAAAGACAACATTTATACATAACTGTGTATACTATGTATGTGTATAATAATAAATATAGATCGGATCAGATACATGTAAATCCATTTTTTATCCGCAAAGTAAATAGATTATTAGATTTAGATTCAGATTATTGGACCATTATATAAATCAATATCCAAAATGTTACATTGGATTCAGATCGAAATCTGATTCATTAACATACTGTTGCTAGGGAGTCAGAGAAACGGTGGAGCGATTCCTCCGTTTCTTTAATTGGTGTTATGGCTCGCCAATAGAAAAATCATCGATAGCTGAGAAAAACAAAACCCTTCATGTTCTTTACGAATCAAGTGTGCTAAATAGAAACCCTAGCCCTTCCCTTTGAGATTAGATTTAAAAAGAAGGCTAATTGAGACTAAACTAATCTCTCAAAGTTTCTGTCTATTTAGACTAAAGAAAAGGAGAAAACATTGATAGCACATGAACTAGAACTAAAAGCTTGCAGGAACCAAAAGGTCAGTCCAAAACCAAAGGTTTATCAATTTTCTATTCTTTCGCCCGAGCCCATAAAATGTCAGGAACAGCCTTAGTGATGACACGTTAGTAGTTATACTCTCCACATCAACAACTAACATATAGTTTATACGTCTACACATTGTCGGTTGTGCTTCAATAGATAAGAAATGAGTAATGAGTTATTTTAGTAGTCCTAAGATTAATTAATAGAAATGGAAGACTTTCTCGACTGAATACCACGACAATAAATATGAATACAACTAACTTCCACCATACATCGGCGCTTTGCCAGTTTGCCCCCATGAAAATAAATATTTCTAGAGATGGGGAGAAGGAATTAATTGTATGCATAGAAAAATAAATTCATTGTCTGCGTTGTTCGTTCCACCTTTTCGGCTACAACTTATTGACACTTTGTCATTTTGTTGACACTTTATCTAACTTTCTTTATTTCATTGGGTGGCATTGCATTGGCATTTGGCAATGGCGGGTCTACCCCATCCAGACATTTCCACCTCTCATTTATTTTTCTGATCGTTATATCTATCGTCCTAATTGATTCGGTGTATAGTTTAAGAAAAAAACAATTAACGTGATTATTTATATTAATTTAATATGTAGTTTCCTTTAAAGCCTGTGTATATAGCCCATAATTAAAGTAGGGTGAAAAAGTAAAGATAAAGTGATAAAAATGATGTTCTAAAATAGTAAGTTTCAAACTGGACAATTATTTTGGGACGAACGAAAAAGGAAAGGAGGACGAAAATTTAGGGACGGAGGGAGCAAATGTTACTCTCTCCATTCCGAGCAAATATTATACTATTTCATTTTGGGATGTCTTGTTTAAAAAGTCTATTTAAAAAAATTAAGGAATAAAAGTATCATTTTATTATTAATGAACAACTAAAAGTGTTTTTTTTAAATTGACTTTCAAACGGAGACTATTTATCCGAAACGGAGGAAGTATAAACTTATACCCATTTCATTAATTATTCTATTTTTGGATCATCTGTTCACTTTTAAAAATTATGTCATGCGATTTCTAAAACTTTTTAACTTTTCCATCTTTATGTGATATAAACATTTGATTATGAGTGAACATTTTTTTAATCATCACCCATTTTAATAAAAAAATATATTTAATTATTGTATTTTTTAAAAATATAAATAATTTATATTTATGTTCAATGGTTTTATTATTCTTTTCATCACAAAACAATGGTTTTTTTAATGATTATGAACAAGCATGGAAACTTTGGAACCGGAAGAATTACATATTCTTAGAAAAATAACTACTCGCATAGATAAAAATAAATAAATAAAAAAGAAGAAACAATGGTGTTATATCTATGTACCCCATCCGGCCACCGATTACTTCATGTGCATGCTTTGCAATTGATGTAACCGGTGGAGTGGGGTGTTAACTCTTTTATTAATTGTGGAAGAAAATAATGCATAGGTTTTGTTCGAGACTATGGTTCTTTATAGTTTTTTTTTTTTTAGTGATCTTTACTTTATTTCTCATTGATGTTATATTTTTTTCTTCATCTCTCATATTTTTTAATTCAATTATTACAAAACCATTAAAAAAGAAAAACCCCACAAACATAAAAGAAGCATGACTCCAAACATGATCATATATAGTCTAATTTTTATTTTTCAAAATCAACTTAATTTTTTTAAATGATAATTTTTTGAAAAATTTAATATAAAATATGTAATCCATGGTATTTTTTTTTTGTGTAGTATACAAAAAGTGAAGTTTTATTCTCTACAATATTAAGTAAAATATAGTATTAAATACTAATCCCAAAAATAGCCAAATAGATTTTAAAAAGTTAACATGTACATTATTTTACTTTACTTTATTTTATTTGGGCGGAATGATAGGAAAAAAAGAATATACTCTTTGTGAGAATCAAAATATAGTCTAAAAGAAGGAGTAAGGACTACGTGACTATTTCAGAGATAGAGTAAGTGAGAAAAAATCACAAATAACTGAAATAAGTATAAGTAGGTTCCCGTAAAATTGTTTTATGTGTTTTAATTCGTAAGATAGAGTTTCACTCTCTCACAGCTTAACCCATCAATATATGGTAGACGGGTATAAAGGATCCGTCTTATAAAAATATTTATAAGATCGTCTTACCCAAATTTTTGTCTATAAGTATTTAATTAGTGGTTTTCCTTTTTATAAGTAGTTGTTGTAACTAAAACTAAATATTTTAGGTTACTACTCCCTCTGTTTCGATAAAAGAGTTCACCATTTTATTTTTAGATTTTCATTTAAATAGTCAATTTTTAAAAATTAAAGAATAAAAATATAATTTTATTACTAATCTACTTTTAATAGTGTCATTTTTCTTAAAAAAGTTTGACTTTCAAACGAGAACTTTTTACATAGAGCGAATGGATATAGTTTATGTTAGACCTATTAAATACTCCCTCCGTCCCTAAATTATCGTCCTCTTTTCCTTTTTCGTCCGTCCCAAAATAATTGTCCACTTTGAAACTTACCTTTTTAGAACATCACTTTTACCACTTTACCCTTACTTTTTCATCCTACTTTAATTATGAGCCACATACACATGAGCTTTAAAGGAAACTACACATTAAACCAATATTAATAATTCAGTCAAATATGTTTTCTTAAACGGTGCGCCGGGTCAACCAGAACAATAAATTAGGGACGGAGGGAGTAATAGATAAGGTTGGATCTGTCTGTATCAAAATTTGTGGGTATATTCAACCAAAAAATTATAATTGACATAAATAATGTGTGTGCATAACTTTGAATAATAAGTCCTCATAAAATATTTGAATAATTCTTTATATTATAAAATTCTTTTTTTGATGTAGAACATAAGTTAATATTGGAATTAATTCTGAATACAATTTATTTTTCAAAGTTTTGGAGGATAATAATCTAAATACTAAAGAGCTAACTTGTGAGCAGCCATGGAGGAACGAGATAAAGAAGAGATATCTTCAAATTTTCCTAAATAAGAACAACTGCATATATATATCATTCATGAAATATGTTTCTGGACTCCATTTTCGGCCAGATATTTACATTTCCTAACTTATATGTTCATCCAATTATGTACCCAAAAAAAGAGAAAAAGAAGAAGAAAATTTTCCCTCCTTTTCTTTTGCATCAACTATGATAAAGGACATGAAGAAACCAAATTCATGGGAAAACAAGGAGAGTTCATCCAAGCCCTAGAATGCAATTTTAGTATTTCTCCAGCTCTATCATTAGTCTTTTTCCCACAATCCATTTGAAGCACCAAACATAGCTTAGCCACCACTCCCAACTGCAACATCTCTTGTACAACACTTGTACTGCTCCCGGCAAACTTGGAAATTGATAGCAAAATCTTCACTCCTCTCTCACTAGCCACCTGAGAAACCCTAAGTATCTTCTTCGACACCACTGCTAACCCGGCCCCATGTTTCAATAGCTCAGCTCTTCCATCCGCGCATTGGCAAAGTAGGTCTAACACTATTAGCGCCATTTCGCACTCACGTTTTTCCGAACTATTGAGGAGGATGTCGACTAATGCTGAAACTGCTCCTCCTTCAACTGCTTTAATCCTATTTCTTTCCCACGGGCATACAATGGATAGAAGTTTAAGAGTGGCTTTGGATACCTTTAGAGATATTTGATCCTTCAAGATTTGGACTAGCTCGACGAAAAATTGAGCTCGCAACCTAATCACTTGCATGGGTTCAGCTACTTCGAACATAGACTTCAATAAGAAAACTGCGTAGGTACGTGACTCGTAATTAGCGCATTGCATGACACGCATTAATGATTCGATAAATTCGCCGTTTTTGCCAAACAAAACCTTGAGGTTTGATTGGGATAATTGAAGATGATAGATAATGCTTAGGGCTTCCTCGCTAGCGGTTGTCAGTTCAAACCCATCTTCGGAAACATCTTCTGATGATGTAACATTGTTGGAATTAACGTTGTTTATCAAGATCAATGCTAAGAACTCAGCTGCACCGACGGCTTCCATTAGCCGTTTATTCGCGGGACTTTCCAATGCAATTGCCTTGAGTCTTTTAAGGCACTTCATTTGCAAATGTGGAGCTTTGGAGTCATTGAGGAGTTTGAGGATTTGGGATTTTCCGATTGGAGGCCTTGGTGTTGGGAATCTCTCGATGCCATATGAGGCATTGAGGGTGCACCAAGATTGGATCAATCGTCGGAGGGTGTGGTTAGGGGTCAACTCTATATCGGTTAAGGCTTGTTTGGTTACCGGACAAGTATGGTTTTTGTCAGTAAACATCCATTTCTCAATGCTTTCGCGATCATAGGTTATCCCGGTGGTAAGGATCACGGGGTCTTTCATAATATCTAGAGAAATAGGGCATAGAAAAAATGGAGGAACCTCAATATCATCACCCATAATATATATCAAGAATTTGTGAAGTAGAAGAAGAGTTTGAAGGCCTGTTTATATTGGTTGAGAAGTAAGATTTTGTTGAATATGTAGAAGATGCAGATTTAGCTGTTGGAGAGTTGTGAATTGGCTTGAATAAGTTGGGAGTGGGGAGGGTTCGGATTTTATATATGTGTTGTTTGGAGGAGAGAGAAATCCAAAAACAGAAAGTCAAAACATGGGAAAAGGAAGCCGCTGGCAACAGGCTACTCTAGAGAGAGAGAGAGAGAGAGGGAGGGGACTTTTCAAAGGGTAGATGAAGGGCTTAAGAAAGACAACTTTACTTGGTCTTAAATGCAAAACTGTTGGCAAAATGTGTGGGCAGTGCAATCATGTGAAGGAACTTATCGTATTATTTTGACTTTCTCTCTCTAAAAAAATGGAAATCTTTTTTTCTCTCTCTAACTCGTGCTTAATTTATGATGATGATTTGGATGTTTAGATAAGCATGCAGGCTGCAGTTACCGACCTTAGCTTAACGAGGTTTTTCTGTAATTATTTGGTGGCTATTTGCTACCTTCACTTTTCACGTTCTAGTTTTCTTTTTTGTAGGTACAAAATAATTATCTTATTTAAATTTTTTTTAAAAAAGTATATTTTTATTATTTTATTTTTAATTTTTAATTTTATTTTAATTATAAGTTACATATATATGAGTTTTAAAATAATTATACATCAAATTAATATTAATAATTAAATAATTATTTTTCTTTAATCCGTGTGTCGATCAAATAAAACAATAATTTTGGAACGGATATAATATGTTCTTTTTTGTTATTTTATACGGATTATATATTTTTATATGTTTCCACTTACTACCTCATTTGATCCGTTTTTACAACGACTTAGTTATTTTTGGTAACTACTAACTTGTAAAGGGTCTCCGGAAAATCATTTTAAGAAACATTCACCAATTTTTACGATGACTTGTTATTTGTGGCAACTTTTAAGGAGTCTCCAGAGGGTAAATCTTTTAGGCAAAAACAATCTTTTTAAGGGCTTCCTATCGACTTTCATTCTAAGTGCATCTTTTACTCCATCCGTTCATAATAAGATGTTATGCTAGACAAGACAAGGATTAAGAAAAAATTATGATTATATTATAAATATTAGTATGGTATATATATTTTCTTTAATATCAATGTGTAAGTGAGACTCACCACTAAAATAACATGGAAATAAAAAAGTAGAAATTTCAAATTTAAAGTAAATTTCTACAAAAAAAAGAAAAAGAAAAGAGGTATGATATTTCGAGCTCGAAATTATGGTATATTTACAAGTTTTAATGTTAATGATGTCATATCAAATTTACTTTAGCTTCACCGTCAGATCAAATTTGTCAAATTCTAATTAATGACATGAACATTTCAAATTAACACCAACTTAACTATCCAATGGCTCAAATGCTAAAACTCGTATGAATACCATAAACTACAGTTCGTAATATCTGTAAGGGTAAAATAGAGTCGACCTATTTTAATCTATTGAATTTATTGTTGTATCATTTCTTGTTCCAAAAGCAATGGTAAGTAATTACAATATTTAATACTTCCTAAAAGCTCTCAAGAGTCCTTGTTTAAGTTTGACAAAATATTTGGTAAGATTGTTCTTTTAAATAAGGAAACTAAATTTGAAAACTAAATATCTTATTTCCTAATCTTGTGTTTTCTTGGAGAATTTGATTTCTTTATTGTTTCAGGACTTCTAGCTCGAGTATATATACAAGAGCAGCTCATGCAGATTATATAGACCTCAAGAGACTTAGAGATAGTATCTGCAAGAGAGAGAAAGACGAGAGCTTACTGAAAGAGTCGTTGTAGTTCTGAATGCAACTGAATTAGAAGCTACATCAACTATTTGTTTTTTCTAGTTGATAGGAAAACTGATTTTTTTAATCCCACATTTTCTTTACCTTATTTTTGGGGTTTCCTATCCAGATTTGTTGTCTTGTGAGAAGATTTTGGTATTTTGGTGATTTTCACTATAAGGCTGGGTCTACAAGCATTACTTGTAGATTGTTTGGTATATTTGTGTGTCTTATTACTGCTTTATAAGAATAAAACATTCTGCTGTTTATTTGATAAGTTATCTGGTCAATGTACTTTTGAATGCAACTGCATTTGAAATTGCATTGACATTATTTTTAGAATCCTAGCTACTATTGCATTTTCAATATTTTTTGCCAAAAAGTAATTAGAAAATAAACACTCTTTGGAAGTAGTCGAAAGAAGAAAGATTGACATTATATCTAAAATATTCAAAGATTGATTCAAAGAATTGGATAAGTTCATAATTTTACATATTTTTCCCCAAATTTTATTCCCAATTTATATGATTTTCGTATTTATTTTGCCCAAAGAATTGCATTTATTGTGATTTTATTGTGTTTAAGGTACTTGGGCATGAATTCAAGCTTTAAAGGATCAATTCATAACAAATTAGGAAGATTCAAATCAATTCTTGAAGTTTGAAGACATCTAATCGATCGTGTCTTATTTTAAATTTATTTCCTTGCAAGTGGACAAGACTATTGTAGAATAGCTTGGGAAGCAAGGGTCGAACCACAGAGATTTGGATTTGATTAAAGTAAATTTTAACTAATCTAACAAAATAAAACAATTAATAACTAATGAGTTTTTTTTTTGGTTTTTGTAAATTAAATTAACTAGAAAGCAATAAAATAATCTAACTAACAAAGCATGATAAATATGAGATAAATCAAACATTTGTAAATCGTCTAGGAATTAGGATTCACTTGTATCTACTCTATTGTTCATTTAAATAAAGTATCATACAATACCTTGGGTTTGTTCACGAAAGATAAATATAGCTTGTCAAATTACCGTTCAGTCTCCATCCTCAAATAATTCGTCCATTCTATATCCTAGGCATAAGAACATATGGATCCTAACTGTCACTTAGGTCATATATATTAACCTGACCCTAACTTATCACTCTCGTGCATCGATAGGTTCAATTCATCATGATGGTGAACCAGTGTACGACATATGCATTTTGGTCATGCAGTTATCCGCACCTCTAAGCCTTTATACTTGCGATTACATTCATTTGTTCAAAGCGAGATAATAAAGGAGTTGATAAATACCATGATCAACAAAGATTGAATGAATAAAAATATATAATATAAAATAATAGATTCGATACAAGTTACCTCAAATTCCTAGATTATGGAGTTAGTTCTCCATAATTGAAAGTACAAAACCTTGAACTATTCTTGGATAATCTTTCTTCATAGATAAAGAAAAATAATACAGAACTTCTCTCCTCTTTTTTCCTAACTTAAAGGGATCTATTTATACCTAATTAATCCTGCAACAAGAAGGAAAATGAGATACAATACGATTACAACACTAGAAAGAATTAAAATAGGACTTCATGTTTCCCAAGGCAACTATATCATAATGAGTGGGCGGCTGATTTTGTGCTGGAAATTCTGATTTTCAACTTTTGTGCCTTTAAGTTTCCAGCTTTTGCACTTTGGTCCATGAAATTCTTCAATTCAGCAAAAAATGTCTATATTTTGCACAATTGTTCCAAAAGTCCCTGAAACTATAAAACAACACTAAAACAACACTAAAACATATATTAGATAACAAAAACCTCGAGAAATAGCATAATTTAAGCCGGAATAATACACAATAACTGTGTATAAAATACAGTCATCACTAATCAAGGTCCGTTAGCTTTCCATTAAGCATTTGCAAAGCAGAGGACTAAAGTGATAGAAGAAAAGGGCTAACGGATGCTAACAGACGTTAAAGGAAGTGCTAGTAGAGCTAACGGAGGCTAATTGGACTAACATTGGACTTAAATGCAAAGCTTGGGGAGGAATGGACTTCGACAACCTTTCTTAAAAGGTCAGGGGCATCTGAGTAACTTCCTGAAGTGAAGGGGAGGTCGACGCCTTTTCTTGAAAGTTAGTCATCCTTGTGTTGTCGGCCCAGCAGGCTGCCACGTTGCTCCCTCAACTATGCCTGATCCGCGGTTCTCCCTATTTGGATCCAATCAGCTCGGCCCAACACCAGCCCATCTGCCCACCATTAGCCCCACTTTCCTCACTCTATCTCACCCATTTCAGTCCTGGATCAACCCGCGAATTTCCCTTGGATCTCCCTTCAGCCCATTCGTGCCCCATCTCCATTTCTTTCTCCCTTGTTCTCCCTTTTTTGCCCCTCCTTAGCTTGGGCACCACTCTTTGCATTTTTTGTGGAACTAAGGGGTAAAGAAAATATTTTTTTTAGATCAGTAGGGAGAAAAAGAGGAGAGGCATACACGGCTGGAGCTAGGAAGAGAATGAGCATCTCCATTTTTTCTTCTTAGCTTGTTCATCATCTTTAATTGGGATTTTGTCAAGGAATGCAAAAGAACTTCCACTCAAATCTCCATTGAAGTATTGTATCTCCTACTCTTTATTTTTAATATCATTATGAAATATTTCCTTGGAGTATTTATGTGTGATTTCTTTTACATTATGAGCAAAAAATTTATTGTTAGGATTGTGATGAATCTCTAAATTTGAAGTATGCTTAATATTTTTTCTTTCTTTCTCAATATCACTTTAATTTATTTTAGGGTTATTATTTTGTTGTGTTTAATGCTTCTAATTATTTGATCAATAATTGGATGATTTTAGAATTGTTTTGGACCCGCGAGAGCTACCATTACTTTTCGGACTTAGCAATTTAGTTGTTGGTATTTTGTAGCATAGAGATATAGCACAAAATCCAATAGTCATTTTAGAGAACTTGTTCTTATTGCAATTTACACATTTTATCTATAAGATGCAAGAGCCCATAGGTAGATGTGTGAATTAGGGTTGCTATAAGATGCGAGAGCCCGTAGCGACTAAATTTGTGTTCTCGGCTACCCTAGATGAATTATTAGTCCCAAAGGGCACAATAATAAGCTAGAAGGGGGGGGGGATTGAATAGCTTATTAAACACTTAAAACTTTTTGTATTGATTCCTAAAACAAACACTTGCAATCTATTGAAAAGATTGAAGTAGCGGAAGTCTTGCAAGGAAGACAGACTAAGTCTGTTGGTGAATAACTACCGGTAGACTTAGCTGGTTACTCAAGTTTGCTGCTGAAGGAATAAGTTAACAATTATGAAAACAGTGTAAACCTGTAAGTAAAAAACACATGTCTTTTGAGATGGTTCGCACTATAAAGAGTGCTACGTCCACCACCAAGGCAGTCAACCTTGGATTTAAATGTGCACTATATTTTTCACTAGTTCTATTACAGAAATGTCCAATGGATCGTGTACAAAATATTTGACTTGTGTTTGGCGGTGGGGGTATTGAATATCTGGACAAAACAGAATATTCAACGTGTAGAAGAATAATAGAAAGAACAACAATAAGAAGCAAATGATTAATGGTTGATGCAGATCTTGTTGTTGTTGTTAAGGACTTCGTTGATCAGTTAATAATCTCTTGAATGCATTGAGTATATAAAGCTTGATGTTGTTGGATAGATTCAGAGCATTATTTTCTTCAGTCATTAATGGCAGTATTTATAGCTTGGGCATTCTTGAGATTGTTGGAGAAGACGAAGTGAGTAACAACTCTATTAGTTGAATGCTTTAAATGCCTGAAGCTGTTTGTTGACTTCCTCTTCAACTGATACTGAGTAGGGAATGGTGAAGAGTTGTTGCATCAACTAGCAGGTGAGCGACAATCAGAGTTGCAGACCTGCAGTAGTTGGTACAGTCTATATGTGTCAGTCTGTGCACCTGCTCTGTCATTTTTCAGGAGGCGAAAAGTCTTCATGCTTTTCGGAAAAGCTGGAGGAACGTGTCTGATAACTCAGCGTTGATCTGGAGATGATTTAATTCAAATTCAAACTGATTTAGGCTTGAATTAAATAATCCATTTGAGCTTTGAAATCTGGAAGTCTTGGACACGTCATGCTGATCGAATGCAAACAAAGTCTACCGTTGGAGGTTGCTTGAAGTCTTTCGGTGAAGCCTTCAGCCGAAGTCTTCCGCTGAACCTGTGAAGTCTAAAAACTATTCTAAGGCAAAGTTTTATACACAGTTGCCACGCTAACTGGTACGCAGCCCAATTAGCCACTAAGAATAGAACATAATGTAATGAATGAACAAATGCAAATCAAGATACAATGAGAAACAACAATCTTCTCCTATTTGCATCTGGTCATCATTACTTACAAGTGAGGGCTATGAAAACTTTTAGGATAGATCAGAAAAATATTTTAATTTTATAACAACAGACATGCCTCTATCAAAAAGAAAACACCTCAAGTGTAAAAGCTAATCTAAGTGCTAACAAACAGAAGAGATGAAGGAACATCACACAGATTAGTAATAAACAGTTCAAATAGATTTAAACTGGATGTTTAAATTCTAAGATGATATATGAACTTAAGTAGCATGAATTTAAACAGAAGATGGTTTTTGAAAAGAGGGAACATATGTATTTCAAACAAGAAGTTTAATGTTTACAGAGTTTTTAAAAACAAGACAGTTACAAAGGATTAGGGATGGAAAAATATGAGCTACCACGACCTTTTCCCTTTTCCTTTGTTTGCTTTGTCAGCTGCTTCTTTTTCTCTGCGTTGGAGTTCGAGTTCTTCAACTCTTCTGGTGTATTCATCATCGGCAGAGGTTGGTTGTCTGGTGGAGCGAGAACGGTAATCGAGTTCTTCATAAAGTTTGTTGTTCTCCTCTATCAGAGTTTGGTTCATAGACCGTAGTTGTCTCTCCTCCGTGATGGCCAGATCACGTTCACGATCGACATTGATACGATCATGGGATGCGTTGAGAGCGAGATCGTTGAGTTCTAGAACAGGAGGGCGTCCGTGACCCAGATGAAGAGTTATGCTGTGAAAGAGCTGCCAGAAGAGAGTAGAGAAGAGTCTGACGCACTCGTCGCGTTGAGCTTCCATGTTGATTTTAAGGTCGGTGGACTCGTGCCGCATTTCTCCAAACTTTGTCCACACATCCTCTTGAAATTGGTGAAGGATGGCGGCATTCATGTCGGCAGCCTTGGATGTTGCAGTTGCAAGTTCAGCAGCAGCTGTGGAGATAATGGTAAGTTCTCCCAGTCTATTGTAAATGACGTCCAGGCGGCTGAGGATTTCTGGGTTGGCCAGTTGGGATGGAGAAGGGTCGAGACCGACGTGAATGTGCTCAATGTCAGCAGACGAGGTAGCATCGACAGAGTTGACAGGGTGGAAGGGCTGCTCGAGAGGTGGAGTTGCTCAGTTGGAGGAAGAAGAGTCGGGTGTAGGAAAGGTATGGGTAGAAGAGGAGTTTAAGTGAGGAGGTGATGAAGAAGGGGTTGGGGGGATTTCAATATCTGTGTCCGAATGATCACAGACATTTGAAAGGGTTGGTAGGTGTAGACACCCCAATTTCGTATCCCCTGGTATGTAACATGACATGCGATATCAAGACCTGTTAAAACTTAACAAAAGTCAAGTTAGAGGGTTTAAAAGTGCAAAAGACAAAGCAGGATGCGTAAAACAGTGAAATGCAGGGGCCAAAGTGTCAAAAAAGAGGCTAAAATTGGAACCAGGCGCCGCCAACATGCAAAGAAGTCGTGGCCCCCAGATCCTATGGGGTCAGCGCCCAGAGCCCAATAGTGCCTTTTTGATTTGAGAATTAGTACAAGCTTTCAAGTGCGCGGTACAAGCTGATGAAACACAAAGAAGAAATTTTAAAGACGATGAGGTCCCTTCTTCAGCCTATAAATAGAGGGCTTCGGCTTTAATTGAGGGCGAAATTCTCACCCATAACGCATGACGTTTATTTTCTGTAGAGAAGCGATCGTGAGATAGAGAGAGTCCCCTCCTCCTATAAGCCTCAAAGCTCTGCCAAATCTCCTCCAAACTCAAAATCAACCGGTCAAAGTGAACCTTAGCCTTCCAGCTAGGATTCCATCCTATTTCCCCGGTCCAAAAATCCAAAAAAGAGCAGTTGCTGCCTCGAATCGAAGGCCAAATCCAAGAAGGCGGGTTGCTACTACCCGATTTCGCGGCGGCAAGCAAACAATGTAAAAAACGCAAGCGGTTGCTCCGCTTGTTTCTGGTGCCCGAAGAAACTTTCGGAGCGGTTATTCTCGCCTCGAATCGCGGCCGAAGAAGAAAGACTCCCTCTCCGGAAGGACAGGAGGCGAAATGCACACCCTACGCTACTTAAAGGTAATCCTTTAAGAGTTTTATATAAAAAATGCTATTTTCATCGGTCCAATGTAAAAAATATAAGGGTTGTCTTTGATTTCTATAGAAAATAGCATTAAAAGAGCCATTATTATGGCCAAATATTTTTAAATGTATTTGTAATTATTGGAAGGGGCACTGGAAGTCTGCACAAATAATGTAGATAGAATATATTTGGTTTTTAATGCTTTATTTCATTTGCTAGATAAATATAATAAAAGCATATTTTAGCCAAAAACCATTTTTGAGACTGAAATGGCGAGTTGGGTGCCTAACACCTTCCCACCTCGTAACTTAGCCTCCGAACCCCTTTTTACAAACTCTGGTTATTTTTGGTTTTTCTTTATTTCTCCTTAAAATAAAGATGACTACTTTGTTTTAACATTTTGGATCACAGTGAGGCCTGCAACATCCTTTTTTTGCACTTTTTCGTTTTCCCCTAAATAAGGGACGATAGGAATGAAAAGGGTGATGCTTTTCCTGTATCTTGTTTTCCCCTAAACAAGGGAGGATGAGATACAGGGAAGCCCAATGCACTCATAGCGATTCAAAATAAGCTTAAGGTCATGGTGAGGCTCATAACATCCTTTTTTTGCACTTTTCCGTTTTCCCCTAAACAAGGGACGATGTGAATGAAAGGGGTGATGCATTTTCTGTATCTTGTTTTCCCCTAAACAAGGGAGGGTGAGATACAGAGAAATCCAATGCACTCATAATGACCTAAGGCAATTTTCAAAAAGTCCACAGTGAGGCAGGGTGTGTTCCTACGCGCCTTCGCAGCATCATTTTTTTACACTTTTCCGTTTTCCCCTAAACTAGGGACAATGGGAGTAAAAAGGTGATGCGTTTTCTGTACCTTATTTTCCCCAAAAAAAGGGAGGGTGAGATACGGAAAAAATCCAAAGCTCTCATAATGGACCAAAAGCTCACTTGGTGATCACCGAGGCGTATTCAACGCGCTTTTTGACAACACTCTTTCTGCACTTTTAATTTCGTCTTCCCCTAAACAAAGGTGGATGGAATGGAAAGTGTGATGTCCTTCCGCACGCTACGCTCCCCTAGAAAAGGGCGCGTGGGGTCTGGGGGCGATCCGGAGCACCCACAGTAGGGGTTCAGTTGAAAACCAGAAGGAAGGAGGGGATAGGAAATGTCTTCTGGTCTCACAAGGGTAGTTTTTGGTTGAGGGGGAGGAGTTTTGGGAAAGAGGTCTGCTACTGACGAGAGTTCGAAGATGAACCTCATAGAAGCAGAGGAAATTGTAGGGGGATACCAGGGTGTTAGGATTAGGGGGATAGGTTGGCTTGGGTCTGATTGTGAAGAAGGGTTGGTTTGGGAGGGAGTGGTTTGGTTTCGTTCGGATGGTGTAGTTAGGTTAGTTGGATTACGAGGGGGTGAAGATGGGGTAGAAGGGTTTGGAGAGTAGTTGAAGGGTGAACGAGGGGCTGGAGAGGGTGATCTAGTAGGCTCCTCCTGAGTTATTGGCTCCTCCTGAGGGATAGGCTCCTCCGGAGGGGTTGATTCCCTCTGAGTAGATGACTCAGTAGGATTGGGTTGAGAAGGGGTAGAAGATTGGGTGCCAGCAGACTTCCTTCGCTGCCTCAGCTGCTGGACATGAGATCCAGTAGCTTCATCGGTAGTGTTGATAAGGTCTGCTGGTGGCTTGGTCGGAAGTCTTTTACGTAGTCGTCTATGTTTAGGCTTGGGTGAAGAAGAAGGTTGGTCAGATGATGGTTTTCGTTTTGGGGTTTGGGATGGCTGGGGAGTGGAGGTTGTTGGTTCAGGGTTGGATGGCTGAGGAGAAGAAGGTTTTCCAGCAGCGGCAGAGGAGTTGCCAGGAGGAGTTGCCGATAGACTTTCATGGCGTCTGCGGCTTTCGATCCTTCCAATCAATGCACACTGAAGCTCTTCAATGTCTTTTTCAGCTTCTTTTCTTTCCTTGGCACAAACAACAACTTTATCTTTGGCGAAGATGTCTGCCAGAACCTCACTCTCATTTGGTGAGAAACCAGTTGCCTTCCTGGCCTTGGCGACCTTAACCCGTATTAAAATATGTTCTTACTCGTCAGCTAGGTCTTTGGGCTTTTGATGGATGTCTCTGGCAACGGGAGAGGTTGCTTTCTTGAACTTGTCCATGGTTGCACGGATGGATGCACTGGCAGCATCATATGCTTCCATGTCAAACCGTCTGACTATCATTGGAGTGGGCTCTGCTATCATTTCAGTAGCAATGTTTGATAGCCCTCTTTGCTGCCTCCTTCTGTTCTCCCATTCATTGTATTTATTGAAGAAGGTAGCCGTCAGCTATCTGTCTTTAGAAACTTTGATAAGTTCTTCTTTAAGAACGACAGACTTGATCTGAGGTGTATCCCTGAGCAGGGAGTTGATGAGCCTGACAATGGGTCTCTTGAAGGAAGGACTCTCCTTCACTTTGGCAATGTGATTGCGGAGCTCATTGAAGATGATAGGACCGTAGTTGAGGCGAGTCCTTTGGTGAATGATGCTTGAAAGGTTGAGCTATTGAGCCGTGAAGTTGTCATGGGCTCCATTCTTGAATAGAAGGATTTGTCGGTAGGATGATTGGAGCGATTATCGTCGAGGAAAAGCGTTCCTCAGCATTTTGCCTTGAGGTTCCCTTGGAGTGTTGGTTTGCCTCATTGCTTCCAGGCTTTGTCAGCCTCAGCAATGGATAGCTCCATGTCTCCGACGTAGTGAACATCAATAACCTTGGAGATTACTTTGGCAGAGAGAGAAAAAGGAAATCCACGAATCCATCCTCGAATGATAGACGGAGTCTTGGGGTTGATTTCCATTCGCTGGTAGAACTCTTCAGTGAGAAGGATGTTGAAGTCGTCGTTGTGGAGACAGAAGAGGGGGAGAATCCCAGACTCGTTCATGTCGTCACACATTTTGGCTCCGACAGCGAATGTGCGAACTGTCTGTAGCTCAATGCACATGCCGAGCAGGTACATCTTGGGTTCCAGCATTGGAATGATATCGTGAGCAGCAGGATAGAGAGGAAACCTAGGGATGTTGACGGAGGGGCTAGGGTGAATGACGCTTTCTGGGTCAAGCACCTTCTTCTTGCCGGTATTAGACTTTACAGATGATTTCACCTACAAAAATCATTTTCAGAAATTAGGGCTTTTCTCAAGACAGAACAAACAACCAAAGATTTCATTTTTAAGAAATAAAATAAATTTTACGACAGAAAAATTGAAACCCTTGAATGTTTGGATAGTTAAAAACAGAGAAACATTAACAGATGGTTCTCAGAAAAATAAGTATCCGAAGTACAGAGAAAAACTGTTAGATTCAAGGTTTTGAAATGAACAACAATGTCAGAAACCGTCAGGATACGCAAAGCGTCCTTTCGGATTCCTCAAAAATATGAATTAGAAAAAGAAATAATAAGCATAAATCAGAAGATAGTAAATTGATGAGTAATGAAATGCTTACCATTGTTGCTATAAGGAAGAAGAAACAAAGAATAGACGGAGAGGAAGCATTCGTAGAGAAGAGAGGAGGGTTTGAGAAGAGAGAGAAAATATGAGAGAAAGAGGGTTCGTAAAGGTTTGAAAAGGGCGGTTCAAAGTTTATTTAAATGAGAAGAAAAGTCATTTTAGCGAAAAGGGCCTTGGATGAGTGACGAGTGTCTTTCATCCAGGTTGTAACTTAAGATATTTTCAAAGTAATTAACAAAAAGTGACTTTTAACCCGTTTGCTTTTTTAGAAAATCTTTTACCCTTTAATAGACTAATAGTTGAGATACTAACCTGGTCTTAAAGTGGTTGAACTGTATCATGAACAAAGTTAGTAGCAACTAAGTCTGTTGGTATGAAAGAAAGCTTGTAAATAAAAAAAGTAAACTTTAAGCTGTAGGATTAATCATACCAATATTTCTCCTTAAATAAGCAAACCTGGTAGCATCGAGTGGCTTGGTGAGAATATCAGCCAATTGATGTTCAGTTGGAACGTATTCCAAGTTGATGTTACCTTTTTCTACATGATCCTTAAGGAAATGATAACGGATATCAATGTTCTTTGTCTTTGAATGCATCACTGGATTCTTTGAGACTGAAATTACAGAAGTGTTGTCACACATAATGCAACAATTTGCAGTCTTAATGTTGTAATCCATGAGTTGCTGCTTCATCCAAAATAGTTGCGAGCAACAACCTGGCGACATCAATGTATTCCGCCTGCGTGGTTGAGTTTACAAGCGATCCT
>CM028380.1:106406297-106554341 GCA_013146195.2 Codonopsis lanceolata | reverse complement strand
AAACCATCTTTTGACATTTCATGTAACTACAAATTGCTTGACAAATGACAAAAATGCCATTAATGAAGACAAAACTGATCCCAAGATTTTGGAGGACCAAATTAAATTAAACTCGATGCCAAGTGCCGCATCAAAGTTGCATTTAAATTGATTTTGGAGGACCAAAATTATTCTAGAAGTCTGATGCCAATGCCTCGGCATCGTTGCATTTAAATTGATTTGGAGGAACAAATTAAACCTAAAAGTCTGATGCCAATGCCTGGCATCAAAGTTGCATTTAAATTGATTTTGAGGAACAAATTAAACTCAGAAAGTCTCGATGCCAATGCCCGGCATCAGTTGCATTTAAATTGATTTTGAGGAACAAATTAAACTAGAAAGTTCGATGCCAATGCCTCGCATCGTTGCATTTAAATTGATTTTGGAGATCAAAAACTGCATCAAACTCTCGATGTTGTTGGCATCAAAGTTGCATTTAAATTGATTTTGGAGATCAAAAACCGCCCGTAAAACTCGATGCCAATGCTGCATCGTTGCATTTAAATTGATTTTGGAGATCAAAACAGACTCAAACTCGATGCCGTTGCGGCATCAGTTACCACGATTATGGAGCACAAAAACCAGCCTGTAAAACTCGATGCCAAGTGCCGCATCAGTTGCATTTAAATTGATTTTGGAGCACCAAAACCGCATCAAACTCGATGCCAAGTGCCGCATCAGTTGCATTTAAATTGATTTTGGAGACCAAAAACTGTATCAAACTCGATGCCAAGTGCCGCATCAGTTGCATTTGACAGATTATGGAGCACCAAAACCAGCCCAGAAACTCGATGCTGCCACCGCATCGTTGCATTTCACAGATTATGGAGCACCAAAACCGCCCGTAAACTCGATGCCAAGACCGCATCGTGTTGCATTTCACAGATTATGCAAAGACAAAATCGCCTAGTAAACTCGATGCTGGCCGCATCGTTGCATTTCACGTGATTACGAGCAAAATCGCCCAGAAAGTCCGATGCCGCGCCGGCATCAGTTGCATTTCACAGATTATGGAGCACAAAAATCGCCCAAAGTCTCGATGCCAAGTGCGGCATCGTGTTGCATTTCGTGATTATGCAAAGACAAAATCGCCAGAAACTCGATGCCGCACCGCATCAAAGTTATTTCACAGATTATGGAGCACAAAAATCGCCTGTAAAGCTCGATGCCCGCATCGTAGATGCATTTGATAGTATTGAGACCAAATTATCCAGTAAACTCGATGCCAAGCCCCGCATCGATGCATTTGATAGTATTATGCAGACCAAATTAATCCAAACTCCGATGCCAGGCCGCATCAGATGCATTTGACAAAGATTATGTTGCAGACCAAATCATCTAAACTCGATGCCAATCACGGCATCGAATGCATTTGACGAAAATCAATCCGTAAAACTCGATGTCAAGCCTCGGCATCGATGCATTTGAAGATATTATGCACCAAATTAATCCGTAAACTCGATGCCAAGGCCGCATCAGATGCATTTGACAAAGATTACGCAGACCAAATCAATCAGTAAACTCGATGCCAATCATTGGCATCAGGATGCATTTGACAGAAAATCAATCCAGAAACTCTGATGCCAAGCCCTGGCATCAGGATGCATTTGACAGCATTATGCATGACCAAAATCAATCCAGAAACTCTGATGCCAAGTGCTGGCATCAGGATGCATTTGATAGTATTTTGGAGGACCAAATTAATTAAGAACATCTGATGCCAAGCCTCGCATCGGGATGCATTTGACTTGATTTTGATGAAAAAAAATCAATCCAAAACTCGATGCCAAGTGCCGCATCGGATACATTTGATAGTATTTTGGAGGACCAAATCAATCTAGAAATTCGATGCCAAGTGCTCGCATCGGATGCATTTGACGTAAAATCAATTCAGAAACTCGATGCCAATCGTTGGCATCGGGGATGCGATTTCGACTTGATTTTGGAAGACAAAAATCAATCCAAAACTCGATGCCAAGCCCCGGCATCGATGCATTTGACAAAGATATGCGCACAAATTATCCAAAACTCGATGCCAAGCCTCGGCATCGATGGATTTGACAGTATTTTGAAAAACAATCAAATAGAAACTCTTTCAACGAAATTCCTTAGAACAAGCCTATGACGGCTTAGGGTTCAAGCAAAAAGCAAAAAAACTCAAATTTTATTAAAAACTACCCAAATAATGTTTAATAGGGTATTTATATGCCCTAACAATCCAAACCCTAAAAGGAAAAGTCTTAAACAAAAAAGACGAAAAAGCTCGAAAACTTCAAAGGCCCATAACAGTACTTAAACAGCGTTTTTTGGGCTAAAAATGAAGAGTTCACGGGGTAAACCCTGTGAATCTTGTAGAGCTCGTCGAGAGCTTCGATTTGATATGCTGTGGGTCCCGTAATTCATCCTGACGCGAAAGTTATGCTCCGTTAAAGTTCCAGGCCGACCTAGGTGCTCTCTACTAGTGCTTAACGGAAACTAACGGAGAAATTGTGAAAACAAAATTTGATCTTGCTACAAAACTTGAAAGTCATCCCTACATCGAGTGAGGTAAACCAAATATACAATTCTCCACTTCCAATCAACCAAATTCCTTTCAACCTTGCTTTTTCCTCCTGATCTCTTCTCAAATTTTGGTTTTCTCAACCCAAATTACTCCGAATTCACATCTCACTACTTCTCCTAATCTTCGCCATGGACGCTCAAAGAGCTCTGCTAGATGAACTCATGGGTTCAGGTACCTTTTCAAACCTTCATTCTTCCATTATTTCTTCATTTCGCTCTGTGGTACCCGAATGGTGGTACCGAATTGTACCTTGACAAGATTAATCCAAAACCACCATTTCTTCATTTCGCTTTATTTCAAACCTTCATTCTTCCATTATTTCTTCATACGTTCTGATCTATCCTGTTCTGAACTCATTGGGGTTACAGAAGTTAGAGGGGAATGGTGGTTGAGGTTGACGAAGACGAGGAGAGACGGGAGAGAGGGGAACCGAATTCTTCCTTATTAAAGGGCAGTGACGTATTTTTCCTCCAAAATTGTATCTAAAAGATATGTCCAAAAAGTAGCTGGATTTATTTGAAAACATGTTTTAAAAAATGTACCGGCTTGTAATTATTCCTTAAAAATAAGTATAGAAAAACAATAACAGTAGTAATAACTAATAAAAGCAATAAATTATGTAAATAATATATGGGTATGAAATTGAAGTGTTTAAATATCCCCTCGCCGATGAAGCTTACAAGTCATAAGCGAATAAGGAAACGCCGTCGATATTATAGACTCTAAATCTTGAATGAAATTGCGAACGAAGTTATGAAGTTTACAAGCTATTGTAATATTTGGTTTAGAGATAATTAATTAACTGCAAAAGATACATGGATATTTTATTTTTATTTTTTGATATTTTCACTATTTGGCGATAAAAGGAAAAATGTCGTAATTGGTAGAAATACATAAAGTCCTAAAATACATACATTTATTTTATACAAGTAAGTTGACAAAAGTTGATAATAAAAATTGAACACACAACAACACTTTGAAGAATATATTTATACATTATTGTGGGAAGTCAGAATTGAACCCGTTTCCTATATTCTCCAAGAGCCCATAATGGGAAGATGTTCCTAAACGCTGCATAGTGTAATATACAATTACCCATTGAGGTCCCCGTCGCATTCTGTAAATACCAATTTAATTACATAAGTAAAATGTATAACTTTGAACAAGTAATTAACGAGAATCTACATTATTATAAGGTAATATTAATTAATAAACTATATATTGAATGTATTGGATATTACTCTTTATTATTTAGAATGATATTATACAACTCTTGTTTAAATAAATATTAATATTTAGAAAGATTGCTTACAAAAAAAAAAGAATTAACCAGATTTTGTTTCTTTTTTTAAAGAAAATAAAAATTTTGAATATCAATTTTAATTATTCAAATAATTTCACGAACACAAATCAAATACTGTAATATTCGCTTCGATTTGATTATGTCTCAAACCCGAGGTGATTGAGATCAACCAAATTGACATCACTGTTTAAAACACTTTACGGTAATATGTAAATACTAGTGAAAGCTATGTTTCAGGCTTTCAACACACTTTTTTTTACCTGTTGCGGGAAGTCACCATCTTTGAGCTGCGAGGTAATCAACAATCGTGCTGCTTTATGTAACGGGGTTGGATCTCTCTCGGCCTTGCCAGCAAAAACAAATAAATCCAATATTGATTTTAGTAAAGTTTATGAACCGAGATATGAATCGTGATTCATTCGAGTAACTTAATTTTATTTTTATTGCCACTTCTGTCCCAAAATAAATGATATTTTAGTAAAAAAAAATTTGTTCCAAAATAAATAAGTTTTGGGATTTTAAGAAATATTTATCTATATTTTGTCAAAAGTACCCTTATTATCGATATCGACCCTCAAATTAATTGATGTTAAAAAAAAAGATTGTTGGGTGGAAAGAGAAAAAATAATAATGCAACTTAACTATAATAAATTATTTTAAATGAAGGTAGATCGGTCTTTTTATAACATTTCTTAATTTGCATGCAAATTACTAAAACATTGTTTATTTTGGGATGGAGGTAGCATATGTAAGTAAAATACATTTTGTGTATTGTAGGATACACTTTGTAAATAAAAATAGACAAAAATTAATGAGGTAACATGCGAAACTATTTATGACATACACACATATACATATTAGGAACTACTCCCTCTGCTCGGGGTAAAAAATCCCAGTATGAAAGTCAATTTTTTAAAGAAAATATCACTTTTAGTAGGTCATTAGTAATAAAATGACCCTAATGTTAGACCAACGATCTTCGTCTCTTTCTCAACCAGTCAACCATCCATACTTTCTCTCTATCATCTACTTTTTCTCTCTACCCAAAACTACAAACAAATGCATATGTATACATACGTATATAAATATATAGACCCACATTTTATATAGACTTTACTCTTTGAAAGGGAGGGTAAGTGCAAGACTAATTCGAAGAAAGAGACTCGACTTTACGATTAGAAATCCATTTTATGAAAGATCTTGATTCGCGTAACATTTGGTTCACGCTCTCGAAAGAATCTCATATGATCAATAGCTATATGTATAGATCTGTTCGTTGGTCTTCTCAATTCGCATTTAAGAAGGATAGTACATTTGTTACCGTTTGGGTTAGGTTGCATCATTTACCACTGCCGTTCTTTAACCCATCTTACCTTAAACGGATTGGCAATACCTTTGGTAGATTTCTCCATCCGTGTTGAGGCTGATACTAATCTAAACATAGGCGATACACCAGTGGTTATTGTGGATGAGGAGTGTCGTCATGATAATAATGGTGTAGGTGCTCAACAAACTCAACCTATTGAGATTATTAATGCTCGTGACGTTCTAGTAGTAAGCACCCAAGGTGCTCACGGTTATTCATAATAAGTTTGGTGTCTTGGCTGATCTTGAGGAGGAGAGGCCAGAGGTGTGGGAGCACTAACCTTGAAGTCTAACTCGTTCTATGTCGATAAAGGGGATCAGTTGCCCAAGGAAAACACAAACTGACAAGATCTTCCTCTATTGATGATCTATTTGCCTTCCCTCATTCGACTAATTCTATTCAGCATTTCCATAATCATTGTAAAACTATAATAAAGAATAAGAAGAAAAAGGCTTTTCTTAAAGAGAATAAACGACAAACTAGGGCCTCTTCGAAAGCCCTGTCTCCTACCCCCTAATAGTAGTTTCCTTATGGCGGTCATCTTTTGGAATGCCAAAGGCGCGGGTAAGAAATAAACTAGGGATTATCTTAAATTGCTTAAATCTCAACATAATGTCATGCTTTATGTTCTTATGGAACCTAAACTATCGGGGGATCGTATTGGTAACTAGCCAAAAGACTTAATTTCGAGCATAACTTACATAGCAACCCAATTAACATGCATCTTTGGTTACTTTGGGATGATCGTATTGATGTATCATTTATTTTTGCTTCTTATCAACATGTGACTGTTCGATGCAAGATTGGGGATAGTTTCTCTATGCTTGTTTCTGGTGTTTATGCCAAATGTGATCAGATTGATAGAAGGGATTTATGGGACAATCTTATTGACATCTCTCAGCAATACTCTGAACCGTGGATCGTTGGGGAGACTTTAATGTTATAGCTCATTCTAACGAGAAACTCGGAGGTAATGGTTGTGATTTTCAAAGTACTCATGAATTTAATGTATTTCAGAACATGGCAGGGCTCGGTGATGTAGGCTTTGATGGTAGTCAATATACTTGGCGTAACAATCAAGACGGGGGTCATCGTATTTGGCAAAGACTTGACAGAGTTCTTGTGAACGGCCTTTACAACTCAGCTTGTCCTACTTTTCGGGTAACTCATCTTAGTAGGATTCAATCTGATCACTCCCCTTTGTTGGTAGACTTCCCTTTTGATAAAAAACCAAAATGCGTTTTTAGATTCCAGTGAATATGGCTTGACCACGAAGAATTTCAATCTTTCGTTCAAAGCACTTGGAACATTCCCATGACTGGTTCACCTATGGTAATCCTTCAATGGAAACTTCAGTTGTTGCGCCACGCTTTAAAATAGTGGAACTGGGAGCTTTTTGGTCATGTCCAACGAAATTTGGCCTTAAAACAAGATGAGGTCCTTCGGTTTGAAGTTGAGTTACAACAGTGTTGGGATTCATGCATCGCTAATAGATTAAATGAGGTAAAAATAAAATGAGGTTGATCAGCTGTTATCCTGGGACACGGAGCTTATTCAACAAAAATCTCGTCAACTTTGGCTTCATGATGGTGATCGTAACACGTCTTTCTTTCACGCTAGTCTCCACGATCGTAACCGGCTTAACAAAATTAAGATTAAATTGTATGATGGTAGTTGGTGTGATGAGCCTGCCAAAGTTGGAGAGCGTGCGGTTAATCATTTCACCAAGCTATTCTCGCCCTGCCCGCATGCTATTGATAGCTCTTTGTTTGTTGATATCCCGACTTCAGTCTCTACGCAACATAATAAGATTTTAATGCAAACTCCTTCAGAAGCGGAAATTCGGCAGGCTATTAAAGATCTCAACCCTAATAGTGCGCTGGGGCCAAATAGTTTTACGAGACATTTTTTCTTGGGATGCTGGGACATCATCAAAGTAGACGTTTATTAATGCGGTTCAAGAGTTCTTTGCTGGGTCTGAAATGTCAAGGGGTATGGCAGTTATGTCCTTAATTCTGATTCCTAAGGTGGTTAGTCCTGCCAGTCTATCTGATCTCCGCCCCATCAGCCTTTGCAGTTTTTCGAGTGAAATTGTTTCAAAAATCCTTGCCTCTAGGCTTGCTTTGATTTTTCTGGATATCATTTCGTGGGAGCATTCGGGATTTGTCAAAGGCAGGAGTATCCAAGAGAACATTGCGCTAGCCCAAGAAATGGTTCACAGGATTGGCCTTAAATGTCGTGGTGGTAATGTTGCTTTTAAACTGGATATGTCCAAGGCCTATGACCGGATGGAATGGGACTTTCTTCGGCAAGCTCTCAATGCTTTTGAGTTTGATCATCAGTTTTGCAACCTTATATCTAATATGATTTCTAACATATGGTATTCTATTCGACTTAATGGTAAGAATTTTGGCTACTTCACTTCTTCGCGGGGGCTTCGGCAGGGTGACCCTTTTTCTCCGCTGCTGTTTATTTTGGCTCATAAGATATTTTCTGTTGCATTGAAGAAGGATGTTATGGAGTGTAAAATTACCCCCTATTCTCATGGGCGGGGCAGTACAGTGATCACCCATCTGTTGTACGCTGATGACATGGTTATTTTCTACAACGCCTCAAAGCAGTCGGTTTTGGCTCTTAGGCGTGTTATCTCTTTGTATAAGACTAGTTTTGGGCAGCTCGTTAAACTTGGCAAAAGTGGTTTCTATGTTGCTGCTTCATGTTCTCCGTCTAAACTTCACCACATTGCCTCTTGGTCTAGTTGCAACCACCATTCTTTCCCTATTGGGAATTTGGGGATCCCGATTTTTCAAGGTTGCGCTAAATGTGCTTATTTTGAAGATATTGAGGACAAGATTATTCAGTGTATTTCTGGTTGGCGGGCCCACCTCCTCTCTATGGTAGGTCAGCTAACCTTACTGAAATCAATTATCTGCAGCATTCCTATCTATACTTTGGCCTCTATCCGCGTTCCTTGCTTAGTGATTCGCCAGCTAGAGTCCCATATGGCTAATTTCCTGTGGAGTTCTGACGGTTCCCCCTGCTCTCATTGGGTTGCCTGGTCTTCAGTTTGTCGCCCTCTTAAAGAAAAGGGCATGGGGTTGCGTTCTCTTAAACATGATATGGATTCCTTTCATGCTAAAATGGCTTGGAGTGTGTTGCAACGTAGGAGTTTATGGGCAAGATTTGTGTTTGAGAAATACGATGGCATTTCTTGTTTCTCCAGCTATGTCATGACTGCTCCTCAATGGAAATCTATCGTATCTCAGCTTCCTTTGGTAGCACAGAACAATAGATGGGTGGTTGGTAGAGGTCAAATATCTTTTTGGTTGGACGATTGGTGTGGGGAAACTTAAAATGGCCCCTTGCCAGTGGACGCCACTTTAACAGTCAGCCAAGCTCTTATAGAAATTGATCAGTTCCTACCTTATTTTCCGAACCATCTTCATCTTGTTGCCCATAATGTAATGTGTGATCAAGACATTCCAGATAAGTTGGTCTCGACTTTATCTACTTCTGGCCGGTTTCAGACTTTAGACTTTTCGCATCTCATTCGATCTCACTCCCCTATTATTTCTTGGGCTTCTAAGATTTGGCAACCGTGGATTCCGCACAAGGTTAGTTGTTTCATATGGCGATTATGTCTTGGTGTTATTCCGGTGGATATTCAGCTTCATATTAAGATTTGTTACTCTTTGTCCAATTGTGAAACTATTGATCATTTATTCCTACAATTGGATTTCTTTGCGCGCCCTTTCAATAAGGTCGGTTCTTATGGTTCGATAAGTCATCTCTTTTATGTTTGGTGCTCTGATAACTCTACCAGGAATCAGTTTGGTGCTTGTTGTCTTGGTATTGTGCTCCTGTCCTGTTGGGAGATATGGAAAGAGAGGTGTACTTCAGTTTTTGAAAATGTTCCCATGCAAGTGGAGATCATCATTGCTCGTATTCGTGGTGGCCTTAGGGATATTGCTTCGGTTTATGTTCTTAACTCTAAGATTTCATCCGTGGATAGATTGGGCCTGGATTTCTTACAGCTTCCCATTATTGAGCCAGTTCTCCGTAAGGGTGGTTGGGTTCGATGGCAGTCTCCTCCCCTTGGTTTTCTGCAAGCTTAATACTGATGGGACTACGGTGCAAGGTAATCATTCAGGAGGTGGTATTTTGCGGGATTCTCAGGGCAACTTGATCACGACCTTCTCTTCCTTGTACGGCCTGGGCACTAATACCAGCATAAATAAAGGCGCTTCGAGATGGTCTTCGTCTTTGTCACAATCTCAATATTGATAATGTTAGTGTGGAGTCGGATTCTATGGTAGATGTTATGGTTTTAACCAATCTACATAGCGCTCCGTGGATGTATGAATTCGATTTATGTGATTGTAGTAAGTACTTGGGTGATTTTTCTATTCATCATGTTTACCGGGAAAAGAATTTTGTCGCAAATAAACTTGTAGCTTATGCACATGTTCACAAAGGTTTTCAGAGTTATAATCTTCCGTCTGAGCTTCCTAGTCCTGCTTCGCAAGCCTTGTTGCATGATCAGTTAGACCTCTATAATTATAGGAAGAATGTTGGCTAGTGTTGTTTTTTCGAGGTCAAGTTCCTTTGTCCTCCCTTTCTGGGCAAGGGTGGTTATCCCCTTCATGTTTTTTTTTTAAATTTTAATAAATCTCTGCAGGTCGGTGCTGCCCCTGTTTCCATAAAAAAAAATTAAAAAAGATTTTGGTTTTCGATCATGGGCATGGATACTAGTGAGGAGATTCTGGATTCAAAGTCTGACTCTTAAAAGTCAACCTAAATTAGAAAGTCTGGTTTTGCCCCATGTTGGATCTCACTAAGACCCAAGATTAAGTATGAAAGAAAAAAGAATGATATTGAAAGCTCAATAGTTCCTCTTTGGTTCTCACTTCCTTGCCGTAAAGGAGGATTTATGGCGTGAATTCACTGCCAACGCCAAGAGCTTCATTATTCGAGTTAGCTGATTATCAAACTATCAAATAGTCCATGCATTCATTCCCATACATACACGAAAGGCATCGTCTCCGCCACACCATCGTCAAGCATCCGTCATCCACAACGTATTCATTCCCTTTCAAACAATTCCTTTATTGTTCTACACGTCACTCATCCTTTTCTCTATTTATTCTCTCTCTTCGAAATAACCCTTAAAATGGAATCAAACCCAGAACGTAAAATTCATTTCAAGATCCCTAAATCAGAGCGGACTAGTGTCGGCATGGCCTCTATTGGTTCCGACAATGACCCTGGATAACAAAATTTGATAAAGTGTCGCAAAGAGACCGATAGGGGGAGAATCGAAGAAAAAAAAGGAGGGAGTGATGACGGGTGAAGAAAGGAAGATGATATGAAAATGGAGTGCTGGACAGTGGAATGCGTTGGGTTGGGGAAGAAGGACAAAAGTTACAAGGAGTCCCAGGAGTTTTGGGTTTTTTGGAGTAATTCCTCAAACTTTTCAAGATGGTTCTTAAGTTCATAACAGGGATTGGAAATTAGTCATTTGCCATTTTATTGGTGCACGTGAGTGAGCACATGCTCACTTAACGACACCACAGTTAACGGAGTTAGGGTCAAGGACTAGCAGTGTTCAAATTTTGCAATCTTTGGTCGGTGGCGTACATTTACTTTGTACATGGATTGCTACCAGACTTTTGTATATAGTAAATGAACCAATGGTGTATTTAACCCTAGATGTAATGACTAAATTTTTGACAATAGCTAGTGTTGTAAGGCCAAGGCTAACCACACACCAATATCTACACTCTATACCCCCATCAAAAAAATTGTAAAAATGTCATCATACCAATTTACCAAATAAACCACCTCTTTCTAATTCCATTCTTCATCAGCTTCCTCTTCTTTTTTCCTTCCTCCATTTTTTCCGACGACATTTCCGGCGAACAATTTTTTTTTTCTTCTTCTTCCTTTATTCTCAGGAAACTTCTTGGAGAGCAAACCGCAAAGCTTTGTTCTGAAAATAAATGGCCCACGGAATCATGATAATCCAAAATCTGGTTGAGTCTATACATTTTGGCCAGTAGTCCTTGAGCAACCTGGGTAAGCTGATAAACCCACTGCATGTTTAATCCCTTATGAAAAGGGCCAAAATTGTCAGAACCATCATTTTTCCTGTAGGCTTTAGAAGGCACTAGAGAGGTCAATTCTTGACCCAAGTAATTGGTCCATCTTGAAGGACCTTCAGGTTCCCTTGACAATGAAGACAACACTTCCTGTGCGGAAAATGAAGGAAAGAACGAGGGAAAGGGGTGAAGGGGTTAAGGGTATAATATGTAGTTTAGGTAGGGATCAGGATCAGTCCTGAGTTTCGAGAGGCCCATGGCAAAAAAAAGGGGGGGGGGGCTCTTTACAAAAATGAAATCATTTAAAATAGTAGGAAAAAGAAAAGCAGAAAGTTTATAGCAAAAATTGAACTCAAAATCTCTCACAATCTAACAAGTATGATAACTATTGGGTCATCTATTCTACCCTAAAATTATTAACACGGAACCATTGTGTCATCTATTCTACACTAAAATTATCAATACGTTATAATATATAGGACCTCTAGCTTATATTATAGAAACATTGACCACCATTTTAAGGCAATCAACTGTAAATCTTTTTGACACTATAATTTATATACTAAATATAAGGTAGTACCCAAACATTTAGGACCCTAAAAATTGGGGGGTCATGGCGGTAGCCCCTCTTCGAGCCACCCCCCAGGGCCAGCCCTGAGGGGGTGTAGAGGGTGATATATATATATATATATATATATATATATATATATATATATATATATATATATATATATAATGGCAAGTGTATATTTTTTCCTCCAAAATCTCACTTTTGAATTATTGACTTTTGAGTTATCATTTCATTTTTTTTCTCATTCCTATCCTCTCTCTATTTTCTCTCTTTCTCTTTCTTTCTCTCGTCTCCTCCCTATTTTCTCTCATCACCATCATTTCCTCTATTTTAATTATGTTTAAACATTTTTAGCTCTTTAAACATAAAAAATAGTAACTAAAACAAAAATAATAGTTCCAGAGTCAAGAAAATAAAAATATAAGAGGTTAGTAAAATAAAAAATAATTTATAAAACACGTCACTATTAAAATAAAAGTTACAGAATCAACAAAATAAATAAATAAATAAATAAATAAATAAATAAATATATATATATATATATATATATATATATATATATATATATATATATATATAATGGCAAGGGTACATTTTTCCTTCCAAAATCTCACGTTTGAGTTATCATTTCATGGAACACATCACTATTAAAATAAAAGTTACAGATTCAACAAAACAGAAATAATTTAATGCGGAGGTTTGTAAAAAAAAAAATACGGAACAAAAGTGTAAAACAAATTCATAAAAATATATATGTAAAAAAATTAGCAAAATAAAAATATTTGATGGAACAAAAATAATAGTTACAGAGTTAATAAAACAAAAACAATTTAAACTAAGGTTACTAAAATAATAAAAATAATTTACGGAACAAAAGTTTAAAAAAAATTCTTAAAAATAGTTATGTAAAACAAACATACATTAGTAAAATAAAATTATTTGATGGAGCAAAAATAATAGTTTCGGAGTCAATAAAACAAAAATAATTTAAACTGAGGTCAGTAAAATTATAAAAATAATTTACGGAACAAAAGTTTAAAACAAATTCTTAAAAATATTATGTAAAACAAAAATACGTTAGTAAAATAAAAATACTTGATGGAAAAAAATAATAGTTACAGAGTCAATAAAACTAAAACAATTTAAACTAAGGTTAGTAAAATAATAAAAATAATTTACGGAAAAAAAGTATTTCGTAAAACTAATTCTTAAAAATAAAACTAAAATTATAGTTTCGAAGTCAATAAAACAAAAAAATATAATGGAAGTTAGTAAAATCAAAATAATTTATGGAACAAAAATAATAATTAACGGTAAAAATAATTTCGTTATTTTTATTTTAGCTTATTTTCTTATCAGAAATTCTTTTATTCATAAAGTGCAAATATAATTTAATAAAAGTAATCATTCAAAATGAAGAACTTATTTGATTTCATATTCTATTTGCATGGCAGAAAAAAAATAAAGTTTGTTCAAAGACATTCATTCTAAAGAGTTTTTGAATAGTATAAAGTGTTTAAATAGTATAAAGTGTTCGAGGTTGTCGGGCCATAGATTGAAACTTAAAATTGGTGGTCCAGTAATGCTATTGAAAGACATTGACCATGCTGCATTGTGCAATGGAACAAGACTAATCATTATAAATCTTGGGGATCATATTGTTGAAACAATTTTTTTGAAAGGAAGGAATGTTGGAGAAAATGTTTTTTATCCCAATATTGTCATTAATTCCATCCGACGTAGACCCTAAGGGGTAACCCATTGGTAAAGTTGAGACTTTACAAAATGTGAGGTCTCATGTTCAATCACTTCTCATGCCCCCTTAGGGGAAATGTCTACTAAAAAAAAATCCATCTAATGTAAGGCTGACTTTCAAGTTCTAGACAAGACAATTTCCATTACTGGTTTCATATGTAATGACAATTAACTAATGTCAAAGTCAATAATTACATGTATGACTCTTCTTGAAGAAACCATTATTTAGTCATTGGCAGTTATATGTTACAGTTTCTAGAGTAACAAATTATTTGATTTGAGGATATTGATAAGCAGTGAAGATGAAAAAACAACTAATAAAACAATAAATATTGCGTTTATGTATTTGATTTGAGAACTTATAATGATTATTGATATACTGATATGTATTTGTTAATAAATCAATTCTTCTTATTTTATCCTTTAAGATTTTTTTAACCCCTTTATTTTGTTTATGTACGATTTAATTGAAAAAGAAGAATGATCGTGCGTTTAATGTACAGATTAACAAAACTAGTTTGATTAAATGGGCAAGGTGCAGTTAAATTAGAGTATAAAGAGTAGATATTGGTGTGTAGTTAACCTTGCCCTATTTGTAATCTTATTCAATATAATGAAAATCTAAAAAAACTTTGAAGAGATAAAACTCTATTAGTCTTTATATGTTGACTTTATAAGTAAAAATGAAATTTTAAAATTATTATATAATTTTATTTAGCATGATTCTTTATTACTTCCTATATTTTCAAATTATCGTCCACATTTTTTTTCGTCCATTCTTAAATAATTATCCTCTTTCAAAATTTTCTCTTTAAAAAAACACTTTTATCAGTTTACTCTTTTTTTTTTGTCTACTTTAATTATGACCACAAACACAATAACATTAAAGAAAATCACACATTTCACCAATATTTATGATACAAAACATAAACAGAAGCATCTCTTAATTATTTTAGGATAATTACTTTATTTTAGTACCGACTCATATTATAAGTTGTTTTCCTTATTAGCTTTGGTTAGGACTTTATGACTTTAATTACTTTTCCGTATTAGCTTTGGTTTAGGATTTATTTTTTAAACACTTTCTTACTGAGCAGGATTCTTTCACCACCCTATATAAAGGGGACAACATATAGTATTGAGGACAAGAACGATAATAAAATTCAGTTGTTATTTCTTTGACTTGTGTGCGTGAGTTATTTCTCTTGTCTGATTGTACAAAATCAATCATTCGTTCGTTTTCACGTTAGCGAACTTGTTTTTTCCTATTTATTCTATATCAATTTATAATATAATCAATTACTTTTTTTAAAACGATTTATCGGATCAAAATAAATAATATTTTTAAAATGGATGAAGTACAAGACAATGCCGTATTATAAGATATGCCACCGTAGTGTAAGATATGAATAACATATCTTAAAATATGATGTTAAATGAAATGCACACCTAATATACGTATTAATTACCCATATTTTTGTATTGTTATCAAATGAGAACCAAATCAATAAAAGAGAGCTTTAAAAGAAAGAACAATTTTAAGTTCGAAAAAAAAAATTAATTTGGTCTTACATATATTTATTATAAGACGAATCCTTCTTATTCGACTCATCATGTGTTGATGGGTTAAACTGTGAGTACTGAGTAGTGTTCTAAAAATTGACCTAGTCGCTAGGTGCCACCTCGACGCCTAGAAATTTGGCAAATCGGCGAAAAAATCGACTAGGCGGGCTAGGCAGCCAACTGATGTTTTTTCCTTATTTTTTTTTTAAATTTTGGCCCTAAATAATGTCATTTTGGGTTTTTAAAATAATAATAATTATTATTATCAATTTCAAATTATTAAATTACTTTTTTGTAAATTTTGTAATTGTCAACAGACCTATGAATAATTCAACTGTTGATTATTTTTGTAATATCTTGAACCTTAGATGATATTAAATTTCTAGTTTTACTTTTAAAATTTAACATCATAATGTTATTATTATTTTTTAATTATTAGGTTATATTTAGTATTAGTATATTTTAAAAAAATTATGTTTAATAATTAGGTTATAATAAAAAAATATATTGAAAATTGGATAGTATGTCTTATTTCTAGGCTCCGTCTATATCCTGCCTAAGCGCTAGGCACTAGTCTGACACCTAGTGCCCGTCTAACAATTTTTATAACCTTGGCCGTAAGAAAATGAAGTTTCATCTTAGGAATAAAAATCTGTATTATAGGATCACGCTTTTTGTTCTTATAGATTCAAATGTGAAAGATTGCCAAAAATAACCTGTCCGGCATGAATAAGCGCCATCATAGCCCATGATGTTTGCACTAGGTTTGATTGATTCCCCTCCAACTGTACATATTTCTGAACAAACTCGATCAAGAAAAAGTTAAAAACAAAAATAATAAAATAAGACAAATGATATTACGAGCTAGAGCTTGTGATATAATTACGAGCTTTAGTGTTTGAGCCGTTAGATGATTAAGTTGATGATGATTTGGAATGTTCATATCATTACTTAAAAAAGAACACATTTAATCTAATGGTGTAAATATCTTAGGAGATTTGATTTAATGGCACTAATACTAAAGCTTGTAATAATACTACAAACTCTAGCTCGTAATATCATAGCTCAAATAATAATAACAAACATTTATTGTAGGAAGAAGGGATCAGTGAGTGAGTACCTGAGTGGAACATGATAGATAGCTTTCTCCCCAACCGCCTGTATGCTGTTGTTTGGAGAGTAAAAATTCACAGGCTTTGCGTATTGTTTGAGAAGTTGCATAAGTTTTGCCGACTGCGGAAAGTGCACCTAATGCGAACCATGAGGCGTAAGTGTAGCATATGCCCCAATAACCATACCTGTCAATTATTAATTAATACAATTTGTTAGGTTAAATACTTTTTAAATATAGAATTTGAAATGAGAATGGAATTACCAAGAACCATCAGGATTTTGAGTCTTTTCGACAAAATCTATTGCTCTGGCCACAACCATTTCAATTTGTTTCCCCCGATATCCTGGGTATAATTGGTTGAACATCACAAGAGCTTGGATAATCGATGAAGCACATTCAACATACCTAATTCAAGAATTGGCAATTTTCGAAAATTCATGGCAAATATATTGGTCAACAACACTCAAATGTTGAAAAATAGTTTGTACCCAAAAAAAAGAAGGTCAAAAGTCTTACTCATGCTCCACGAAGGCATTGCCAAAAACTTCTGTAGCATTTAGAAACTGTGGTGACAAGAAATGATCCACAAGTTATGATAAGAAAGTTCGATACTTTATTGGTTCTTATATTATTGTTTTGTTTGACTTTATTAAGTTTTTCCTTGTTAAATTTTTGTTTAAGGAAAATGGTATAGGAACTGAGTGAGTATTTCAAAAGGTATTGCATTAGAAGATGAAGCATTAATTAAAGATTAACACGTGAAAAAAAGATTCATTAATGTGAAAGAAGTAACCTCCAACCATGGTGGTGCGGTTGCTGGCTCCCAAATAGCAAAACCGCCATTTTTACTCTGAGAAAATAAAAGAAAATTGCATATAATGCGATGATCATGCAATCAAACTCCGATTCAAAAATCTTAAGTAAGAAATGATTTCATACTTGAAAGGGAAGAAGAAAGTCAACCGCTTCATACAACTGCTGAGCTTCAATCTTTTCGCCTACAAGTTCTGACGGTAGTTTTGAGAGCTGGAGTAGAGTCTATATAACCTCGATATTAATACACATTTTCAGAATACACATAATTACGCTATAAAAAGAAACTAAATCGTTAGCACGTGTCAAAAACTTAACGCAGCCTCTTTTGATTAGCCAACATGTTTCAGAATGCTCGGTTAAAATTAAGAGGTATGATATTACAAGTTATAGTGTGTAGTATTATTACAAGCTTTAGTTGTACATCAAAAATCTTTAAGAACATCAGTTGGGATATTCAAAATAAAAGGTAGAAACATTTATCCCGGATAGATGAATATTATTTTTCATTACAAGCTATTCCCCACGTTTCATACAAAGAATCCACTGCATAATTTTGAAATATTTGACTTAAAGAGTCTACTTTCAAATTTTTACTTACAACTTTTATAGCATTTTATTTACCTTTTACTTATGTTATAAACACATGTGTTTAAATATTTTTTCCAAGTTATAACTAATTTCAATGATATTAATATATCCTCTTAATAACTAAACTTTTTAAATAAAGACTCTTTTCCCCAAACGGGTAGAATAATTAAGAGGAACTTCCTTCCTATTATATTACATCTTTGGCAAGTAGTTCATTCGCTTCGAAATAAATGCTTCCTTTTAACTTAACACAAATATTAAGAAGGGGAATGACTATAGGTCATTTTCTTTGATGCCCTCAAAGGGTGTAAAATGAAATGGGTTTGTCTCCATTTTTTTTCACCTCATAATTGATAAGGGTATCCTAGACAATTTGATTAGCGAATCTTTCAGAAAAATAGAAAATAAAATCTTAATTTAGAACGAAGAGAATGGTAACATATATTATCATATTGATTATACATATACTATTGGAAATTAGAATTACCGTTAATGCTTCAGCTGTGCAATCGGATGTTTGCCAACCTTCGTCTCGCTCCGAAAATGCCCAACCACCTCTCGAAATGGAACGATGCATGCTACGGAAGTCTCCAGATGGGTTTTCGCGAATCTTAAATGCAAAAGAGATACAATACATAAGATTGACAAAAAAAAATCATAGGAAGTCTCAAGAAATTACATTTTAATATACAAAAATAGATTGATAGGGCTAATTTGTTCCCAAATTAATATAAAGAATTAGGAAAAACCTGCGTTTGCTTGATGAAATTGTTGGCTTTTTTGAGAGTTGTATGGAACTCATCTTGAAGATCACTGGCAATAATTGCTTGAGTACTGAACACCGCATCCCATAACTGACTGCCAAGATTCTGCCAAGATAATACTTTCAATCAACAATAGGCAAATGCTACTCCCTCCGTTCTTTAAAGTTCCTAAAGAATAGTTATCAAATCATTTTTGATCCGTGCACTATTTAACAAAAAAATAATTTAAAGAAAAATTAATTTAATGTATTGTTATAAAATTAGTGTAATGTGTGATTTTTTTATAATACCCGTGTTTATGTGATCATAATTAAAGTGTGTAGAAAAAAAAAAGCATAAAGTGATAAACTTGTGTTTCAAAGAGAATTTTTTTAAAAAGAAAACAATTATTCTGAAACGGATAAAAAAGGCAAGGAAAACAATTTGTGCATGGGAGCAATACATATGATAGTGCTCTTAACAATAATAATCAAAAGTAGACACTACCCACTCCGTCTCAAAATTATTGTTTTATGTTTTTTTTATTCGTTTGTATCAAAATAATTGTCTTATTTGAAACTTTTCTTTTTAGAACAATATTTTCACAATATTACTTTTTTTATCCTACTTAAATTATGAGTCACATATATATGAGTTTTAAAGGAAAATATGCATTAAACCAATATTAATAATCAAATAAATTAATTTTTTGTAAAGCGTCAAACAAGACAATACTAAATACTCTTGAATTTGTTTTTTGGCTTAAGCATTGAATCAAACCTGAACTTTAATTCCATCCTCAGCAACCCATAAGTAATCTGGAATTCTAGCAAAGTGATATCTAAATACTTTTGAATTTGGATTCTGATCTTCTGCCCAACATGCCATCATATGATAAATCTGCATAATGGTATCGATAATGAGTTAAATATAGCAACAATATGACAACTATTGTTAAAGATTGTATAGGCCCAAGAGGCCCAATTACGATGTAAGCCCAATTGAGCCTTACTCCCAAATATATTTACTTGTAATAGAATAATTAGGGTTAAGTAAGATATTAAATTCAATAATACAAAACAATCAATTTCTCTCACCTCTCACCTCTCACCTCTCTTGTCGTTAACCAAACCTAGCTTGTTTTTAGCAGACAAAGCTATAACCATTGATAACCTCCACTGGTTGAAATTAACAGAATAACTCAAAGGGAGATACAGTGGACGTGACAGATAAATTTGTAGAATTGCATCCTTGAGATCATATTCATCAAAGGGAGATTCATCTTCTGAAGATCTTCCTCTTCTTCATGTTTTTCATTAGCAGTATTCGCCTTTGGAGAGAGTTCAAGAATGAAGAGAATCGACTAATTGAAACAAGGAATGAATCGATAACTTTGATCAACCAAGCAGAACACAAGGAATCAGTGCAATCAAACAATCAAATTGATCGTATAAACATGATAAAGTCAATCAATTTAGCGGAAGCAGAAATCTGGATCAGACACACTCTGATACCATGAAGACAACTGAAATTGCAAGGGTTTTGTGAGAGAAAATAATTTAGGGGGTTTTCTCATTTTTTGAGATCCGTTACTTCGTTTCCAGATCTACCCTTCACATTTTTTGAGATTTTCTGCTTCAATTTCCCTCTATTAAAATTCACCCGATCTTCCTCTTCTAAACCCTAACATCTCCAAAGCCAAAAGTGTGTCCAAGGCTCCTTCTCCTATTTCATCTATTTCTTAAAGTTATGCCCATTATTTGAGTGTTCAAGCTTCAATGGATCTTCAAAACTCGAGGACGAGTATTCTTAAATGTTGAGGAGAATGATGGCTATGGTGAAAGACAATGTCGTTGGAATCATCGGAGTCATTGTCGATGAGCTTGTAATCGACATCAGCTTCATCGGCGTCCATGGCGGTCTCGTAATTGTAGAAATCGTCGTCAAAGGACTCTATGTCGTTGGCATCGTGCATGACTTCTTCTGATTCCATCAAAAGACTCGTTCTATCTCCAGTTCAATCTTTGTTCTCCAAAGACGAAGGTTGTCATATTGATTGGTAATGGTAGATACATATATGAGGTTTTCATTCTGGATCTGATCCATTTTTTGATGTCTATCAATTTCTTTTATGTTATTTCTATTAGATCTATAGATCCGATTTTGCATGTTGAAAATTGTTCCTAGATGCTTGAGAATTATTGTTACCAAGTTAGAGTTTGATAACTCATTGAGTTAACTCGGTTGGAAAATAAAATTGTTGGGTTTGCTCACCGTGTTGACGAGTCACTCAAAATCAGAATGAAAAAATGTCTTGCTGAACTCCTTTGATTGCCAAAATCGGACAGTGACTTGATTGGAATTTTACTTTGTGGACGGTGTTCGATTCCCCACTTCGAATTCTTGGGTTAAAGGAGTTCTCTTTGCGGACATAAAATTTGGTTCAGGCTACTCATTTGTCTTCTACTTGCCATGAATTCTTATTTGTTTGTATCTCTCAAACTCGAACACTTCACAAAAATTGTGTGTGCAATTGAGAGGGAGTGTTAAAAATAGTATAGGCCTTAAAGGCCCAATTATGATGTAAGCCCAATTGGGCCTTAGTCCTATATATGAATACTTGTAATAGAGTAATTAGGGTTAAGTAAGATATTTAATTCAATAATACAAAAAAAATCAATTTCTCTCTCCTCTCACCTCTCACCTCTCACCTCTTGTTGTCTTTTCTTCTCTTCCCTTCTTCTGTGCGATCTCTCTTCCACCTCCGGCCACCACCATTAATGGTGGTGGTCCACCATCCCACATAATACAAAAATTATCAAATATGATCAACTTTTTCCTAGTACTAGTATTTGTGTCCGTGCCCATAGCACGACACGAGTAGAGGAGGATGTCAGTGTTGGAGGGTGTCAATATTTAAATAAATCAATATACATTTTAATCATGTTTCAAAAAGAGTAAAATTTTACTTGGTGTGGTGACATGCAGGTACTCCACAAAAGTGTTTATTTTATGAATATATTCAACAAAGGAAACTCAAACTTACAAAATAACAAATTGAAAATGAACATCTTTCGGTAATCAATTAAAACAATATGATCATCCAACAGTAGAGAAAAAAAATTAAAACTTACTTTTGTAATTTTAATTTTTTTTAAGGAAACAGATGCAGTACCCTGCTAGATAACCGTCTAAAACTAACCAATTTGTTATGAATTTAACGAATTAATTATAAGGAAGATTTATGTGAACTACATAGGGTATAACAATTGACATCGAATGGTTGACCACATCATAATTTCTTCAGATAGACACATGTTTTAAAAGTATAGCTCTCAAGCTTTTTCTCTGTTCTATTTTGCAATGAGAAATTGATCAAACCCACTTTCTTTGTATTTCATTTGATCCCTAGTTACAATGTCAATTTTGCAGAAGTGCTAGATTTTAGAAAACAGTAAACAAACAATATTTTTTTGTAAATCTCAAAGGATACAAAAAATAACGATCGATACCGATAGATTTCGAGGTCTCAAAAAGGGGCGGGTAATATATTTTGTATTTCAACCTCATAAAAGTTATCAACCTACACAATAGTTATCAACCTATATATCACAAAAGTTATTTGTTCATTAATACATATGATCATAGAAAAGTCTAGGAAATATATAATACATATGATCATAGAAAAGTCTAGGAAATATAGTTGATGCAAATGTGCTCAAAATACTAAATCTCATTGTGGAAAGTCAGTGCACTAACCATTTTCTTTTGCTGATCCAAAATACAAAGACATTTAGTAAGAGTAAAATCTTGATCGTTTGACTAATTTGTATGTTAATTAAATATTGTTTTTTTGTGCAGACCGTGCGTCGGTGTTGAAACTCTTGAGGGGAATTAGTCATCTCAATCTCATCAAGCTGTTTTGATACAGCTTTTCAAAGGTAACAGGACTCTAAAACATCAGATTGCTCATTTCAAGAGTTAAGTGGATTATATAAATATGAACAAAAAAGTGACATAAAGATCAAGATGATCTTCTTTGAAGGGAACAACCCCGAACCCAAAGGATTATAAAACTCAAATTAAAAGCCAAACACTTAAGAAGAGAAGAATTAACCCAGACCAAAAGAGATACACAATAATCGATCTGAGCTCTACACAGAGATCATATAAAATATAACTCCCAACGCAAAAATTAAAACCCAGAAGAGATAAAAATCATAAAACCCAGAAATAATTTTTGCGATGATTGAAGCCTGACATTAATCTGATTAAATAAACCATTAATTAGTTTTCTTTTTTCATTTCAAAGGATTATAAAATGCTTTTTTAACTATGAAATATTTGGAAGATTAAGTCCAATGGAATTTGATTACTGTAGGAGCCTGAGTAGGACCAACGAATCCTTCTACCTCATGATGCCTAACAACTTGCAAGTTTTTTACTCATAACCGAGGAATATGCTTCATGTTTATAGTTTTAAAATGTTTAATTTTGTTTTTTTTACTGGGTTTTTTCTATCACTTTTTTTACTTTTTCTTTGATTAACACAAAACAAAAACTCAAAATTTAAAATTAACATCTATGTCAAACACTGGACGACATTGCAACCACAATTCAGATTAATGATAGGTTTTATCATTTGTATCTCAAACAAAAACTCAAATTAAAACTCAAACACTTGAGAAGGGAAGAACCAAGAACCCAAAACCCAGAACCCAGAAGAGATACACAATAATCCAAAGTTCTAAAAATTGCTAGGCACTAGACAGCGCCTAGGCGGGATATAGGCGGGTCCTAGAAATAAGACATAATATCCAATTTTTAATATATTTTTTATTATAACCTAATTATTAAACATAAGTTTTTTAAATATACTAATACTATATATCACCTAATAATTTAAAAATAATAATTACATTATGATGTTAACTTTTAAAAGTAAAACTAGAAATTTAATATCATCTAAGATTCAAAATATTACAAAAATAGTCAACAGTTCAATTATCTATAGGTCCGTTGACAATTACAAATTTACAAAAATAATTTGAAATTGATTTTAATTATTATTAATATTTTTAAAAACCAAAATGACCTTATTTAGGGCCAAAATTTAAAAAAAACTACAAAAATAGGAGAAATCAGCAGTTGGCCGCCTAGCTCGCCTAGAGCACCTAGCCCACCTAGTCGGGTGCCTAGAGCGCCTAGGCGCCGCCTAGTCGATTTTTTGTTGGTTCACCAAATTTCTAGCGTCGGGTGGCACCTAGGCCGATTTTTAAAACACTGCAATAATCTAAGCTCTACACAGAGATCCAAACCCAAAAATTAAACCCCCAATGCAAAAATTAAAATTCAGAAGAGATGTAAATCATAAAACCCAGAAATAACAAAAAAAAAAAAAAAATATTACTGATTTAGTTTTTCATATGAAAAATTTTTGAAAACCAAAAATAAGAAAAATAAGAAACTCATAGACAACTTACAAATTCCGGCGACGATGAGAAAAAACCGATAGAGAAAGAGAGAGAGAGAGAGAGAAACCAAGATAGATAAACCGAACAGGAAGAAACCGAGATATATAAACTGAGAGCCGAAGAGGAAGAAACCAAGTGTGTGAAGAGGAAGATGAAGAGGAAGAGGAAGAAAGAATACGCATAAGAAAAGAGAGGAAGAAAGTGAGAGAGAGAGAGAGAGAGAGAGAATAAGAAGAGGAATAGAACTAGGAAGAATAAGGAGAGAAATGAGAGGAAGAAAGAGAGAGAAAGAGAGATAGAAACAAAAAGAGAAAGTGACTTGAAGAGAGAGAAAGAAGAGAGAAAATAGGGGGAGGGTTTCTGTGGAAAATAACCGATAGTTTTTTATAACCGACTGATGTCTTTTATATTATAGACTAGATTTCATGTGCCTATGGCACATTGTCAGTATAGACGTGATCAATGTCTAAAGCGAGCATGATGAGAATAAATTAGTATATGTTTGAGATTTTGTAGGGGTCGGATTAATGTACACTACAAAAAAAAAAAAAAGACGACTTTCCCAAAAATAAAAAAAAATAAAAAAGACGACTTCCCGAAAATTAAAGAAATAAAACATTTTATTCACTTTAAAATTTTGTAACTCATCCAAAAAAGAGTTATGATTAAGCATTCAAAAAAATTCTCTCTTACACACACCAATACAACACATGTTAATTGAAATAAACTTAAAAATAAAAATCACGACAAACAAAAAATAAAATAAATTGAATGAGACAGAGTGAACTAACAAAAGACTATTTTGAAATCACAAATATTTCAAACTATTAAGGAAAACTTAGCACACATTTTTAAAAAAGAAAGAAATTAAAATACAAATATTTAAAATTACAAAACTTACAAACAAATGATTTTTTTAAAAAATAAATCTAGGTCGGACAAAAATTAAATTGAGATTCAGTTGATTACGATAAAATACAAATATTTAAAATTACAAAATTTATGAACAAATGTTTTTAAAAAAAATAAATCTAGGTCGGACAAAAATTAAATTGAGATTCAGTTGATTACGATAACAATTAATTAAGGAAGTACAAACTAAATATTAATAATAAAATTAAATTACAAATATTTAAAATTGCGAAAATTAATTACAAAAGTTACAAACAAATATATCATTAAAACAACTCCATGGATGCTCGGGATAAATTATAGATAACCACCTTGTCAACTCAAACGAAAGTATGTGGTTAAAAAATGTGTTAGAAGAAAGCATTCCTATAACTGTAATTGGTTGTAGAGATGATAATTAAAAAAACATAACTGTGGGGTTATTACATATTTATTGGTTGTAGAAAGGGGTAATTCAAACATAACTCATAACTGAGGGGTTTATATGTAACTCATATATTTACTAATCAATCTGGACCGTCAATTGTGTTTGAGATAATTCGATCTGGACCGGTTAGTTTCTGATCTCTTTTATAATATAGATTGTTTTAAATTGAACCAAAATCGTTAAAAATCATTTAACTTTTAAATTTGCTCATGTGACACGTGTCATATCGCAGGTCTCAAGAGGCTTCGGTAAATTTACGATGTTCCTTAACAACTCGGGTCCATCATATAACGCAATAATGAGTACGTTTGATCGCATGAATTTGTATATATAACATTTCCTTATTTAGAGTGTCAGAAACATCAAAGTATGAAAATACCTTTGGTATGCAAGCAATTGTGAGATATCTACTATTCACGTCTTCGTAGTGAATGTGTTGTATGGTTGTCCGTAGGGCTTTCTCTCGCAGCTTGGACAAGGGTGAATATGATAATAATGTCTCCCCAACATAATATAAAGCATCCCATATCAAATCTTGTACCATGGAATGGGGACAATACAGATCCTCCTGCTCAAATTACAATGAACACGCTTGCTTAATTGTGTTTTTGTCCGGAATGGAGGGAGTATATTGTTTGTTCCAAAAATATATATTTGCTACTCGAAAGACGAAAAGTATATATTGTTGTCATTCATCTTAAAATATGATTAACGAACCTTTAGACATAATCGACGGGATTTATTCCAGTTTATCTTCTCATACGGTTTTGTGTACAGTTCCTCTCTTAGAGATAAAATGAGATCAGTGATCTTCCCAACAAATTTCTTCCCGTACAAATATGACAATGGCTTCGATACTTCACGGCAAAAGCACCAAATTTGTCCTGCAGCCCCAAAAATACAGAGCTTGAATTTAAGGTATTTTGCATGGAAAACCCCAAACATTTGTTTAAAACCAGTTGCTACTGTCATTTCCTAGTTAATGTATTCGTCTCTTGGAATTATACAGTAACTTGTCAAAGGGATACATATGTAGTCACAGTGTAGCTAGGTTGACAAAGATACACTTATTTAATATTCTGATTTATTATGCTAGGAGAAGTCAAAAAGATATATAAATAAAGAGAGTTAATTATTGAGAAATGAAAAAATATTCAATGATATGGTGATTAATTGTTGAGACTTAGGAAAAGATAATGATAAATTAGAAAAATGATGCATTAAAAACCTAAAACCATGCTTATTTTGAAACAATTATTTTTTTTTCTTCCTAAATTGACACTTATTTTTAAACTGAGGGAGTAAGTCAAACAATTACGTATAAGTTTTCATGCTTGATAAACAATTTCTCTTTTTGGGTGAAATTGGAGCAAACCATTTTTAAAAAGTTTTTAATCGTTCTAGTGATCTCCAATGTCTTTTAACTGAAAAATACATTTTTGGTGCGAATGGATGAGTATACCTTTAATGAACCCAACACGCACGCGGTATAATAGCGATTATGTGCATGTTGATTCATGATTTGTGTAATTGTGATCCATAACTTTGAATCGCGATGCATGATTCCAAATAGTGTAATTGTTATTTTTATTTCAAAGGAATGTATCGCGATTCAAAATCGATGCATCGCGATCCCAAACTGATGCATGTGGTTCAAGCTGGTCCATTTCCATATCATAACGATGCATTGTGATGCCAAATTGATGCATCACAAATTTAAATCGATGTATCACGATTCAAACGGGTTTCATTAGTATCTCTTCTGCCTTCATCTTCCTCCTCTGGCTTCTTCTCATTTGAAAATTGTTTACCTTTCGGGAGCATTGTCTTCGAACCCCGTATCGCGATGCACCAGGTTGATCCTCTTTTCGTTCCCCCAATAATTGAAATTTCCAGTTTCATGTACAATTCGGTATTTTCAAAACACTTTTATGAGTGTCTTTTAGCGGTTAAAACAACATTTACAAAGTCGATTGATGAGCAATTATTTTGTTTTTTTTTTCTTATAATCTTTAGTTATATTATAATCTTATATGGGTCCCACTAATAAATAAGCTTCTTTATTTACACTACTTTTTTTTTATACTTTTCAAACAAATTAATTAATTGGTGTATTGTTTTATAAATAAATAAATTTGTTTATAATCTTATAAATATATTGTAATTTCAAATATTATTTATAAATAAAATAATTTAATTTGTTTATAATTTTAACTGTAATATTAAATATTACAAATAAATGTACAGAAAATAAATTAATTTTCACAAATAAATTTTAAAACAAATATTAAATAAACTTTTAAAAAAATATTAAACATAAATTTGGATTTAATCGTTCCATTTAAAAAAAACAACCAAAGAAATCGTCCATTTAAAAAAACAATTCAATTTAAAAAGTTTGTGGGAGATATGTGGGACCCGCACTACTTTACCTTCTCACAGCTTCGCTTTGTTGGAGAGTGAGATGTATATGTTCATTGCAAGGTAGCGGTGAGCCTCACTCTTTGACATCCGTCTCTATCTCTCTTCTATCAAAAATTCTTATTTTGACTTCTCCAATAATTTTTTAAAAGTTTTGGGTTTAATAAATGGGTAAGAATTGCTACCATGGTTGGTTGATTCTTACCCAAATAAGAATCGGGCAAAAATCAGGTGAGTCAGATTCGACATGCAATATTCTATGGGTCAAACAAACACCACAGAATCCCAATGATTTTATTGGACATTCCCTTCTAGTTAGTTAACCATCCCCCACCCGTACCCCCAAGCCCAACACAACCCCCCCCCCCCCTTTTTTTCCCCCAAAATAAAAATAAGAAATCTTTATATATTTTTTCCATTTTAAATAAATAGTCAATTATTTTATTTTTAAATATTTTACTAAAAAAATTATTTTAAAATATTTAGGCATAAAATTAATATTTTAATTAATAATGAACTATTAAAAATATAATTTTTTTAAAAAGTAATTTTCAAATGAAAACTCTTTATCCGAAACGGAAGAAATATAATATAATCTAATAAATAATGATGAATGATGAGTAAACTACTTTTCTTTTCTTTTTTGACTCTCATATTATTTAGTGATCATCAATATGACCTCGTTACTTCTAGGATTGCGAATATCACCTCTTATACTATTAATTTAATTTGAAATGTGACCTAAATTGATAATGGTCGTTTGATATTTGACAAACTTTTCAATCGTGACATTTATAAGAGTTATTATTTGAAATTATAGATGAAAAGTAAATGATAATGTAATACTATGTACTCCATAGCAAAGTAAATAATTACTTTTTGTTCTCTCTTTGTTGTTTTTCTAGTTTTGGTTTTTCTAATTCACTTCTTTTTTTATGAAATACTTTTATGAGCAAAGAGTTTACTATTTCATTTTGAGATGTTTCATTTCAAGAGTTAATTTTCAAAAATTAAAATATACAAATTTTATTTGTTTAAAAATTTTGAATTTAAAACAGAGACTTTTTTTCCAATAAGTGAGTGAGTAATAACGAATAAAAGTAAAATTTAAAATAATAAACATCGGAGTCTTTTATAATTGGAGCCTACCCACAAGGCAATTTTTCCCATAAAAACTTTTAAAATGGCAAAGAGATATGCGAAATAAATTCTCCATGAATAAGATTATATATAGTCCAAAAAAAATCCCATGAAACTACATAGAACGAAATTAAGCGACAATTAGGTTGGAAAAAATATACCTGGATGAAATGGTAGATACGAAGGTAAAAGCCATAATTCTGGAGGGACTGGGTTGCAACCTGACCATTCATATACTCCAAGGAACTACATGGAAGATGTATTAGTAACTTGTTCAAAATTGAGTTTATTGATCTAAGGGTATATATAGAGTGCAATTCATCGAAATATACTCCCTTATGAATTTTAGTTTAGAAAGGGTTACCGAAAGGGTCATCTTTCCCCAAGAGGGTATCATTGTTAAGCCACCATGATCAAGTATCCATTTTCTGGCATTCCAAACAGGGCCTTGGGGACCTCCTTCATCACTTTCTTGTCCGAGTAAACGCAAAGCCACATAGTTAAATGCTGTGGATAGCATTATACTATGCCCTTCTACATGAAATCCCCATCCTCCATCTTCGTTCTACATGATGACAATTGACAAACATATCAGACTCGTTTGGCAACCCTAAATTGAAAGATGATGCGACATTGAAAATTATTATAAAAATATAACAAATATTAATTATTTTTAGATTAATTTTCTGTTTCTAAATTCATTTCTGGACATTTTGAACTAATATTTTTAAATATCACATCAGCATATTTTGTAAAAAAGTATTCGCTCCATAACCAAAATAGAGTATTCTTTTCTTTTCCCCTAAATTTAAAAATAATAGGTCTTGGAGTACTGATATATATATATTTTTTTAGTTTTATTAAAAAAAATGAAGAATGATTTTAAGACAGAATTTATTTGAGAAAAAGACTCAAAAATTAGGAGGGAAAGAATAATAAGTACCTGATGGTTGTAAATATAGCGTAGAATCTCCTTTTGATGTTCCGACGATAGAACTGAATTAATTGTTTCACTAACATAAAGAAACATTATCTGCAGATACATTAAGTTGGTTGTTGGGCTCCACCACCATGAGAATTGAATGTATAAATAATTGAGAAATATCTACGCAAGTGTTTGACTTGACTTCTCTACCCAATCTAATCGAATATTGTCAAAATAAGTACATTCCATACTAATACTATAACCTTTGATTGACACAACAGATTGTTCCTCTTTCCTGGATTAAAATGGTGGGATCTTTCGTATTATTAATTCTTTTTTATTGCGTACTCTCTCTCTCTCTCTCACTCTCTCTCTTTCAAAATAAATACTTCTTTCGTTTCAAAATAAATTGTACCTCTCCCGAATATTTTTTATTTTCTTTTTTAAAACATTTTTTTATATCAATTATCAATTTTTTTTTTTTTATTTGTAAAATTAAAAAAAATTTAAATCTTATTGATTTGACACCACTAATAATACATAAATTAAGGATTATTAAAGAAAAATTACTTACAGTTCAACGCTATCTTATATTTGTATTGATATTAAAATATAAGTTACTTACATATATTTTCAAAAGATTTTTTTTTCCTAAGGGGGACATGGGAAGAGATCGAATCTTAGACCTCACACTTTATGAACTCCCATGTCTACCACTAGACCACCCACTTAGGGGTATTTTCAAAAGATTTACCAAAACACTTGAAAATTAAATCTTTTTATTTTTACAGAAATTATTTTTCATAAATAAGTACATTTTCATACTTTACGAGGTTACACAAGTCACCCATACGATGTTACCTGCTGTTAACTCACATAAGAATGCAAAATTGATTAAAAATATAGTGGTGAAGATTGGCGTACCAGCAGAGGTGTGTAAAACAAGGGGCCTGAACATTCGGATGGCCAATGGCCATCATGTGCTTGAGTAGCCGAAACAAACCGAACCGCTTTCCGCAGAGCTGTTGTTGCTACTTCCCTTGAAACTTGTTGTCCCTCTCCCACAATCACCTTTGGTATTAACTTCAGATCAATCCCGTTTTCTTTTATAAGCTGATTTAACACATAATACAATTATCAACCACTCTATCAAACATTCATGCGCGCGCGCACACACACACAAACAAAAAACTAAAACCTGGAGATGGTTTAGGGAGTCACTGCTGGTCTTGACATGGAAACGATTTTGATGGTAAGTAGCCTTAGCTTTGTTGACCTGAGCAAGCTCTTCAGGGGTTCCATCCTCACTCTCAAACTCCCAAAACTGTCTACCAACGAAGTTGTTGGTGCTAAAAAGCCATCGCCCCTCCCCTTTCCCCACCCTTAGTTTCCACATACTATTTGCTATTTATCTATCTTCCTTCATTCAATCATCCCAACTATCTATCCCTTATAAGTACAATACATCATCTTTAAAATTTGTTACCTATTTATATACACATGTTATGCATGGGCGCTTTTTTAGGAGAGAACTCAGAATTCCACACAACTCTACTGGTGGGTTCCATGGCGGTTTTAAATTTTCAACTCTGGCTCCACCTATTCTTTCCACCACTTTGCCTCAAATGATAAGGTTAAGTCTTTGTTTTGTCCCCTGTCTCTTTGAGTATGGATCCGGAATCCTTCCTGGGGTATGAATTTTCTATAGTGACCGTTTTTTTTTTTCCAATACAACCACCCCTCCCAAATGACTATTTTGTTCTTTTGAGTTTTTAACCATGTTGATACTTTTTTTTTTTTTTTGAAAACCAACTTAATCCATACTTCGTTTTATAAATTTATGAATACACTAGGCAACACTAATGTATTTCAAAAAAACTTTTTTTCTTTTTTAGTTTTATAGAATTTATAAAAAAGTTGAAATACACTAGTGCATTAAAAAGAAATCTTTTTTCATTTCATACAATTTATTAAAAATAAATAAAATGCACTAGTGTTTTTTTTTATTTTTTTTTTCGTTTTATATAATTTATATTAAAAAAATGAAACGTGTTGCCGGACACTAGTTTTATTTTTATAAAAGAAGTTATTTTTCATTTTATGCAATTTATATATAAAATTTTGAAATACACTAGTGTTGCCTTGTATTGGCGACACTAGTATATTTCAAAAAAATATTTTTCATATTATACACTTTATATGAAATATATTAGTGTTGCTCTATTGGGCGACACTAGTGTATTTAAAAATATTTTTTTTTTGTTTTATATAGTTTATAAAAAAATTCAAAATCATTTTCTTTTTCGTTTTATAAAAAAAGGATTTTTTTTAAAGGGGTTGATGGCTTGATGGGCATTATGGTCATTTTTCTAGTAGGGTTTGTATTGGAGAAATAGAAGGGGGGAGGTTGTACCAAGTAATTTCCTTTTTCTATAATATCTCTATTTCATTTTAGGTCTCATTTGGTGCAACGTTTTGAAAACGCAGCTTTTTCAAAATGCAGCATTTTTAAAACGCATTATTTTCAAAAGCAGTTTTATTTTTGTAAACACGTTTGAAAATTATTTTAAAACACTATTTTTCATAAACAGAGTAGTTGAAAACATAGCATATTTTTAAAACACTACAAATTGGAGCGTTTTAAAACGCTCCACATTTTTAAAATGTTGCGCTTCAAAACGATGTATTTTAAAACGCTGCATTAAAACACTTTTAAAGAGAAAACGCTGCGTTTTTTACCAGTGTTTTGACCAAAACGTTTCACCAAACAAGCACTTAGTGATTAGAAATACAAAGTTTTTGTTTCAGTTTTTTCATCCTAATTTAAGTGATTTGAAATATTATTTTATCTGACCATCGTATGAATTGAGAAATGTTAATTTGACTATCCTACTTTCAAATTTTCAAAACTATAGTCATACTTATATATTGCCATTGAATATTGTAAATTTATGTTGAACATTTTAACGGTACACGAGACTTTAAAAGCACGAGCTTGACACGGAGTATTTTTGTGGGTATCACAAAATTCATGTCAACAATTGTAGATTGTGGATATCCACAGTCCAATTATGTAGGGTCGAATTGTTCCACTTCCACCCCTCGTCATTGGACATCCCAATGTTTATTCATTTGAAGTAAAACTTGCATGCGGGGTACCCTGTAATGCCTGTATTACTTAGAATTTGACGTTGATGTCATTTACAATAAGCTCTCTCTCTCTCTCTCTCTCTCTCTCTCTCTCTCTCTCTCTTTCTCTCTCTCATCTTTTGTACAAGATGGAGATGAAAAGCTTGAATTGGTGGAGCGCCACAACGTCATGCGGCGTAGGAATGGTAGTAATATGGCAGGGATGGAGAGTGATGAACTGGGTTTGGTTGAGACCAAGAAAGGTAGAGAAGAGTCTGACAAAACAAGGGCTCAAGGGGAGCAAATACAAGCTATTGATTGGTGATTTCAATGAGATGGTGATGATGATAAATGAAGCCAAGTCTAAGCCCATCGGTGTCTCTGATGATATTGTTCCCCGCGTATTGCCTTTCTTCCATAAATCCATCATCATCCATGGTATCTACTATCTACTCTACCTCCCCTACTCCTACTATACTATTCATCTTTTGATTAATTCTGTTGCTCTACGACAACCCATCAACTTTCTAATGTAGCGAATCGGCCATATATAATTTATTTTGTAAAATGGTAGGTAAGAATTGCTTTATATGGATGGGGCCAATACCAACGTTGCTACTCATGGATCCTCATCTGATAAAAGAGGCTTTAACTAAAAGTTATCAATTTCAAAAGGCTAGGGGAGGGAATCCTTTAACTAAGTTGCTGGCAAGGGGCCTGGTGGACTATGAGGGTGATCAATGGCTCAAACACAGAAGAATTATCAATCCTGCTTTCCATCTTGAAAAGCTCAAGGTTCACTCTCTCAATTTGTCTCTCTTATATACTCCCTTCCGGGCAAAGATTCCTCTTTTAAAAGTTAAGTTTTTTTTAAGAAAATGACACTTCCTCTGTTTCTTTGTTAATCTTTTGTAAATAAAATTAGCATATGGTGCCGGCATTTTCTTTGAGTTGTAGCGAAATGATAGCTAAATGGGAGGATTTGGTGGCAGAGGAGAGGCCGTGTGAGGTGGATGTGTGGCCTGGTCTTCAAACTTTGTCCAGCGATGTGATTTCACGTACAGCATTTGGTAGTAACTATGAAGAAGGAAGAAGGATATTTGAACTTCAAAAACAACAAGCAGAGCTGATAATCGAGGCATCACAGTCAATATACCTCCCGGGGATGAGGCAAGTTGTTTCCTAACTGTTAATTTCATCACAATCTCTCCACCTCATGTCATTCAAACTTGCCACTAGTCTCAAAACCAGAATTGTCTCCAAACCGGTCGAGGTCAACATTGTTCTAAGGGTTAAAAAATTATTGAAGCCTGTTTCGGTAGATGGTTCGTGTTGTAGTTAGTAATTTCTTTGTGTAGTTTTGTAATGATTGAAAGAAAAAGTTAGAAAAAATAGTGGGCCTAGGGAAAGAGTGAAAGTGAAAACCACGACAAAACCTATAAAATACACAATGAACTGCCTAATCCCACTAGGCCGAGAATTTTATGATTGTTTAATTTGATCATTTCTTAAACAAAATCTGAGCTTAAAATGGGATAAATTGAGATAAATTTCAAATCTAGCTAGCTAACCATCAATCAACTTTGTTTATGTAGATTTTTTCCAACACAAAGTAACAAGAGGATAAAGGCAATTGAGAAAGAGGTAAGGACCTCAATAAGGAAGATTATTGATAAAAGATTGCAGGCAATGAAGGAGGGAGAAGCTAGTAATGAAGACTTGTTAGGCATATTGCTAGAATCCAATAACAAGGAGATTCAACATCATGGAAACACCAAGTTTGGAATGACAATTGACGAAGTCATTGAAGAGTGCAAATTATTCTACTTAGCTGGCCAAGAAACCACCTCAGTGTTGCTTGTGTGGACAATGATTCTGTTGAGTCAGCATCCAGTATGGCAAGCACGTGCGAGAGAAGAAGTTCTTCATGTCTTTGGTAGTAACAAGCCATCTCTTGATGGGTTAAGTCACCTTAAAATTGTGAGTACTTTTCCCTTTTCTCACTTTCAGGAATCCTCGCAAGAGCCTTTACGAGGTTTGCACATGATGAGAAAATATTCATAAATGGTCATAGGGTACGCTGTGTCCAATAGATCGTGGCGCACTAACTTTATCCGTTTCTTTTTCACTCATTCACAGGTAACCATGATCTTATATGAGGTTCTAAGGTTATATCCACCGGTACCATTACTATGGCGGATGATTCATGAGGAAACCAAAATCGGAGATTTAACCCTGCCGGCAGGAACACTAATCCAATTACACACAATGCTATTGCACCATGACACAGAAATATGGGGTGACGACGCTAAGGAGTTTAAACCAGAGAGATTTTCAGAAGGCATCGCAAAGTTCAATAAGGGGCAAGTCATTTATTTCCCATTTGGTTCTGGACCTCGAATATGCATCGGTCAAAACTTTGCCATGTTGGAAGCTAAAATGGCACTGGCTATGGTTATACAACGCTTCTCCTTTGAGATTTCGCCATCTTATTCACATGCTCCTCGCAGCCTCGTCACACTTCACCCCCAACATGGTGCTTGCTTAATTTTGAACAAACTTTAACAGCCAATCATGTCTGGATTTCTGCGATGTGTTATTTTAGATATTTTGTATTATTCCAGTAAAGTATTTTTTCTCCGCCTTTCCGAGTAAATAGTTCACTATTCTATTTTGAGATGCTTATTAAAAATTTCACTTTAAAAAAAGAAGTTATAAAAGTGTTATTATTAATGAGCTACTTAAAGTGTCATTTTTAAAAAAATGATTTTCAAACGGGAACTCTTTTATTTAAATTTAGTGATATTAATAGCATACTTTAAGAATTAAATTTTCATCCACATGCGATATATAATTTTTTTTTACAAGTGGCCTTTTGATCATAATACATGGTCAACCAAAATATAAAAAAATAAGGATAAAAATTATAATTGACACGTGTCACGTTCGAAAAGCAAATTGGTCTTGCCAAACTCGAAAATGGAAAAGCTTAAGGCCGAGGTCACTGCTCACTTTGCATCAGCGGGACAAAGCGAGATCGCAACGATGAATCCTACTAGGGTTGAAGTTATTAACTCAATGCTCTATGGCTTTGCTATGAGGACAGCCAAGGATAATCGAAATAATTACTTTCAGGCATTTGTTCTAGCACAAGTCAGCCCATTTCCAGAAAACGCATTGGGAAACTTCTTGCGGAGCATGATACTATACCAACTATTGTATAAAACTAAGTTTTAATTAATTTTTTGGTCCCTCGACTTTACAAAAATTATTTATTTGGTCTCTATATTAAAAAATTAATTCGTTTGGTCATATATGTTGACATTTATTACCAGATTCCCCTTCACCCCGCTACCAACATTAATATTTCCATCGGATTTTGTTAGAAAATATCTAAACTACCCTTATCACTCATCAACTTTCCTCTTCTTCTCTCATCTCCTTAATTTCTGCCCTATTATCTCAAAAAGTCAATACAGCAGACCCAAAAAATGTCCACATATCTGCCTCTATCTCTATTAACGCCTTCCCATCATTCTCCCCTCCCTTCTTCAACCTCTAAAAATACACTTAGACAATTTCTTACGCAACCCACCAAAATTGGTCCCTTTTCTGTCGTCTTCTTCAAATCTTTAGCTACAAAATCAACTACCATAATGAAACTGGGCCTCTTGGGCTTTGTAGCTAACCGCTTTTTTCATGTATTTCTTGACCAAAGAGGTCGAATTTGCTCGATTTTTTAAGGGTTTTGTCTTTACCAAGGTGGAAGATAACTCTAGATGGTGGTGACAACGGCCGACAGCAGCGGGTTTCGAGTGGGGTTTGATGAAATCGGATGAGAAGGATGGGTTTGATTGAGTTGAGAATAGGGTGTTGAATGACGTGTGGCAAGAAGATGGCTTAGAAGATGACATTTTTGGTTGGAGGAAAGGGATTGATGGTGGGTTTAACGCTTGATTTGTAGGGTTTGGAGATTGAATTTGAGTAAATTACCAGAAGCCGACCTCTATTCCCACAGCCCTACAATGGAGGTCCGTCTAGGATTATGAGTAATTGAAGTAGGTGGTATTCCCAAAGTGGAATAATGGAAGTGAAAGAGGGATTTGTAGGGAGAGAAAAAGGGTTTCCCTTAGGAAAAGATGAAAGATCAAGCATTAACGGCGGCCATTGCTATCACTGATGACGAACTTCAAGCTTGATCTTGAGGTTCAATCCTGATTTAAGGAACTGTAAATCTTTTATCAAAATTAATAAAGTAAGTAAATAAAATTAATTTTCTAAAAATTAATATTTAAAAAAATCAATGACTTACCACATGTATTTCACAACCCAAGAACTCTCTTCCTAGATTTTGATCGGTCCATGTTGTTCGCATGACAATGATCCCCTTCCATAATAGTAACGAACTGTGTTCATCGTGAAATAACATATATAAATTATCTAATGTAATGGATTGTTATGAAATTTGTTTTGGATGAAATGAGTATATAAATACACAAAATCAGCCATGATCTTAGGTTCATTTTGCAAAAAGTTATGACGTACAAAGTTTGTTTTGCAACCCAAAATGCGGGAAATGGATCCTTGAACCCGCCCGTGTACACGTTAGTCGACTTGTTGGCAGCCAACTCCTCTTTTCGTTTGAGAAACTAGCATCTCTACGTGGAGGTTTTATAAATTGAAAATTAATACACGTGATCAATTTTGTAAAATGTGAAATAGGCCGTGTTTAATGTTATATGGAGGTTTTAATTTTGTATTACAAGTGTCTCTAAAAAGAACTTCTCTTACTTTTAGGTCTAAAGGAGCTCGGTAGGAGCCGACCCGGGACCCACCACCTCCAAGCTAATCTGAGAAGGCAGGACCGGCCCTGAGCAGGTGAAACATGGGCCTTCGCACAGGGCCCAAAATTCTAGAGGGCCTAATTTTAAAGAAGTGTAGACCAGGTTTTCAAAATATATTATATACCACGTAACTTAAATTCATGATTGTCTTTTTGACTCAAAGGAAATTGTTGGGTACTCTGAATACATAGGTCACAAGTTCAAGTCTCAGCCAAGCCTTCTTTTTTATTTCATTTTAGGTTCACTCTCTTCTTTGCCAAGCTAATTTCCTAACCATCCATCTCCCATAATTTAATTATTACATTTCAAGCAAAAATCAAGTTTTTTTGTTGTTGCTATTTGACTCATTTTTATTGCTTATGTTTCTTTAGTTCTTAACTTTATTAGTGATTGTATCTTTTTTTTTTACTTGAAATTTTAGTACAAACATGTTATCAAGAAAATATCTATCCGGAAGTCAAAAAAGAAAAAGATTGATGGGGTATTTCATTTTTGTCATAAATTGTTTAAATCTATGCAAAATAGTAGTTTTCAATAAAATTTTAATGCTTATTTTCTTATATATTTATAGGTGTTATACATTTTCAATACTATAAACGATAAAAAATCAAAAAAAAATTACTCATCTAAAATTTGTATTTTTACAAATTTTTAGGGGGTTTTTTCTTTTCTTTTCGTCCTGAGCCCCCAAAAGTTCAGAACCGACCTTTTGAAAAGGGATCCATCGCTATCAGGTCGACCAAAGAACGGACCTACTGAAGGAACTCAGTTGCCGCCAACTCACGGCTACCTTTATCGAGCTACTGGGAAAACATAGCCAACACTCCAGAGAAAAGGTCCCTCGATTCAGCCCTTACCGAACAACACTGGATCGGCACTGCCATTCCCCCTCTCCATCAGGGTCAAAGTATAAGCCATGACATTTGGTACTATTTTCACACGTGTGGAAGCAAACTAACCAAATCATAAAGGGATTAGAAATTAAAAAAATGATTACAAAACTAACCAAATCATTTAATTAATCACATTAAAAAAAAAGAAGTCAAAACAGAGCGGTCTCATTTGGAAAAAGTGGAAAAAATTAAAAAGTTCCACCCTTTGGAAACAACATGCAACAGTCATATTTTAAACAAATAATAAAAAATAAAAAAACAAACAAACAAATCAATTCAATAAGGTCGGGCACATGTGGAAGCTGAGGTGCATTACACTCATCCTCTTTTTGTCCCTTTCTCTCTCTCTTCAACAATAAATTTTTATTTGAAAATTAGATAAAAATATATTTTACTTAGAATTCTTTCTCTAATGGTGTGGAATTTTTAATTTAGATAAGAATAGAGCATTGAAGATGATGAGTCATGAGCGGCGGTGGATGTGGCACATTTGACTCTCTCATGCAAAGAGAGGGTTTCAAATCGTCTATCTCATTTTCTGTCATATTTCATATCTCATTGAATCTCAGTCGTACATTTTTTTTAGTTATTATTATAAGGAAAGGAGCCAAATTCCAAAAGCTTCGGCACGTCATTGACCTTAGAGTTAAAAAAAACATTTGTCGGAGAATCAAGTCATATTCATCGATCATCATTCTCGATTGTACCCAATAATACTTTTGTTATTATAGTAAGGAGAAGCCAAATAAGTCTAAGGTTAGGGTGAGGTTAGTAACATTTTTTTTTATTTTTTTGTTCTTTTTTAAATAAGGGACGATGAGAATAAAAAGGATAATGTATTTTTTGTATCTTATTTTCTTATAAACAATGGAGGATGAGATACGGAAATCCAATGCACTTATAATGACCTAGGACAATTTTTAAAAGTTCACAATGAGGTAAGACGTGTTTCCACGCACCTTCGCAACATCTTTTTTTTTTTTTTTGCACTTTTTCGTTTTCCCTTAAACAAGGAAATATTTTTGACAACACTATTTCTGTATTTTTAATTTCGTCTTCCCTTAAACAAGGGAAGACGGAATGAAAAATGTGATATCCTTTCCCCATGTCGCGCTCCCTTAATAACCTTGTGTAACCTTAATGAGCTAGTGTAAGAGCTACGCATAACAGACCGAATTTTCTAACTCGGGACGTAACAAGAAATCTACTCATAATAAAAATAGCAATTTTGTGTGCGACTAAAGTGCTCTTTTTAATACAATATGAAATAAGAAGAAAAGCCTCTTTGTGAGCATAAAACTGAGGGGAGAAATAAAAAATAATAAAATAATAAGAGAGAGAGAGAGAGAGAGTGAGAGAGAGAGAGAAATAATGGACTTTTTAGGATGTGAGATATGACTATTAGAGATGTACAAGCGTTAATAAGAATTCGGGTAAAAACAGACCATTAGAGATGCAGATGCTGAGTGGAGAGTGGTGGTGGAACTGGCACCTTTTTCTCTCCCATGGAAAAAGAGGAATGGCTTGTAGGATTAAAAAAATGAACTTGAATATGTATTAACTGATTTCATACCAACCTAGACACATTTCAACTCGCCAATCATAATTTTGTTACTCCCTCCGTCCCTAATTTATTGTTCTGGTTGACCTGGCGCATCGTTTAAGAAAACCTATTTGACTGGATTATTAATATTGGTTTAATGTGTAGTTTCCTCTAAAGCTCATGTGTATGTGGCCCATAATTAAAGTAGTGTGAAAAAGTAAAGGTAAAGTGGTAAAAGTAATGTTCTAAAAAGGTAAGTTTCAAAGTGGACAATTATTTTGGGACGAACGAAAAAGGAAAGGAGGACGATAATTTAGGAACGGAGGGAGTATTATTTTAAGGAAAGGAGCCAAATTCCTAAAAAGAGCATTTGCCTGGGAAGGAATCTCAACTATTCTCAATTGAGCATTAAAATGAATTTTTGAAGACCAGAATGGAGAAATTAATAATAAAATCTTAAGTGTTCTCCAATTATTGTAATTATTACAATATTTATTTATATAAAAACAATTTCCTTGGCTAATTACGATGTTAATGGCAAACATATTATGGAATAGTTTGGATATATCAATTTTTAAATAATTTTCATTGTTTAAGGAAAGTCCACACCATGTAATTACTTTCTTCGTTTTGTGTAAAAAATCTTCATTTGAAAGTCAATTTTTTAAGAAATAATAATTTTAATATTATTATTATTATTAACCAACCAAATCATAAAGGGATTAGAAATTAAAAAATGATTACAAAACTAACCAAATTATTTAATTTTACAATGTGTGAGGTTTCAGGTTCGATCCCTTCCCATTTTTACCCATAAGAAAAAAAAATCATTTAATTAATCACATTTAAAAAAAGAAGTCAAAACAGAGCGGTCTCATTTGGAAAAAGTGGAAAAAATTAAAAAGTTCCATCCTTTGGAAACAACATGCAACAGTCATATTTTAAACAAATAATAAAAAATAAAAAAACAAACAAACAAATCAATTCAATAAGGTCGGGCACATGTAACTGAATGAATAGTAGCTGAGTGAATAGTAACTGATTGAATAGTAGCTGAGTGAATAGTAACTGAATGAATAGTAGCTGAGTTAATAGTAACTGAATGAATAGTAGTTGAATGAATAGAAGCTGAATGAATAGTAACTGAATAAATGTCAGCTGAATGAATAGTGACTGATGATGAATAGTGTCTGTTTGCTTTGGTCAGTTAGAAGAAGCGACTGATATTTGTTTTAGTAAATTGTTCGAGCTGACATTTGTTTTATCCTATGAGCTGACATTTGTCTTGTCCCAAAAGCTGACAGTTTCTTTGTTCCAGAAGCAGCTGATATTTACTTTATCAAAGGAGTTGATGTTTGCCTTAGCAAAATACAAGAGCTGATGTTTTGTCATACTTTTACCATTTACGCAGGTTACCAAAAACCAAGCACATGGTTTTGAAGCTCAATTCAACTATATGCATTTAATGCATTGTTGCCTCCAGCTGTATCCACTAAGACAAAATCCAACTGCTACAATTTATTGACTTGTGTTCTAAAGAGTGATCAACAACTTCTAGCTGCTGATCCTATTTAAGTGTCAGCAATCTTACTTCTTTTGTTAAAATATTTCATTACTGACACTTACCTCATTTGTGCTTTGACAGATCTTAGTATCTTATATCTCTAACACAGGATCCCTATGATCTTGTGAAGAGATACTCTTCCTAATTATCAGCACAATTCAAATTCAAACTTTCTTCTAACGGTTTGGAATTCTCGACCTCTATATAAGGATATTGAAGCAATGATTGAAGACACTGGAGCATTCTTTCATCCTCAAGCGATTATTTCTTCAAAGTGCTCCAGCCTTAAACATTTACTAGATGACCTTTCATTTCAATTCTCTTTCTAGTTCTTGTTTAGACAATCAATGTATTGTTATTCCTTTATTCTTCCAAATCTTTAAGGAACCTTTGATTGTTCCTCGAGTATGATTGTTTCTCAGTCATACTCCCAAACACCCGGTCAAAATAGTTTTTGTACACGATCCATTAGTGTTCAAGTTTGTTTTTGCACTCAAGTTTTCATTTGTGAAAACTTGTCAATAGTGTAGACTTTATACTTGTAATTGATGGAAAAAATAGTGCATAGTTTGAAATCCAAGGTTGTCCACCTTGGTAGTGGACGTAGCACTATTTATAGTGTGAACCACTTCAAATAATTGTCTTCTTACTTAACTGTTTTTGGTATTGCTTTTATTAAGTTATTGTGAATTTATAAATGTTTGCAAAATCTATAGAAAACTTTGTTGGGCTTCAATCTTGCACAATAACTTAAGAAAAGCCTACTGATACTTTTTATATATTATTATATCATTTATTAATCAGTTAAGTACTTTACATTTTTTGCCAAATAGCTTGTTTGCCTAGCTGATGTGTCATTTATCAAAGTCTACTGTTTCAGTAATAATCTTTGTTGTATTATATATATTTGCATCAGCTAGCTGAAGTTTGTTCACTCTTTTATTTGTTTATCTTTTGGCAATCTTTGTTAAAACCACAAATTACATCTTCTCACAAAGTGTGCTGGTATAACCTTTCCTATTTTTACAAGCAACTTTGTAATACACACTTTCCAACCATTCCGCTGCCCCAACTAATTTAATAGTTGGTTACTTTGATTATATATGGAAAGTGAATCAATTTATTTTAAATTGGAAACGATTTAATTTTAATTGGTAAATAGGCTATTCACCCCCCCCTCTAGCCTATTTCTGAGCCTCTATAGGACTTACAGTAACCAATATATATTTATATTTATTTATTTATTAATATGTATTGTGACTACAAATTTCTCAATTTTGGTTTTATCAAATCAAAATAATGAACATTTATAAATAAAATCTAATTAAATCGATGGAATTTGAAATGTAGAGACGAAAAACAAATAAATTAGTGATTACAAAGAGGTCAATTTTGAGGTGAACAACTACAATAGATACATGTGATTTAAAATAGATGTATTTTAATTATTTAAAATGTTAAAAAAATATATCCTCAAAATACAAATCTAAAAATTCGAAATCTATATTTTTTTTCTATACTCAAAATATAAAAAATTCGGGTTCAACGTTAAATACTGAAAATATAAAAAAAGTCTCGACTTATTTAAATCATATTTAAAAAAATAATTAGGTAAAGAAGCATAAATACTTGGATCTTATTATAAGTCATTTTTTTCCAGTTCACTAAGTAAAATTAAACTCTAAGATTTTAAAAAAAAATCGAAATACAAAGTTGAATACTTTATTTAAAAAAAATCTAACGCACCTTGCTACGAAATGGTTTGATCTGATTCTATTTTCGTTGGGAAAAGTCGACGGATGAATTTTTGAAACGAAGGGTTTGAAGAGATGAATAGTCATTGTCTCATGTTCACCAGACGAATTTCCTAGGTTTAATGTTATAAAAATAAAAAAGGTGACCTTTTAGACGACTTAATTGAGTAAGAGTGAGAGTGAGTGGGGTTTTGGTTTTTAGGTTATAGAGTGAGAAGCTCTTTATCTGTATGACAAGTGCTTGAGATTTTTTTTTTTTTTTTTGTCAGATTGGTTATAATTGAAGTATTATTTGTTGTTCATTAAAGTAATAATAATTTGGATGGAATCAATTGAGAAATTTGTGTAACTTGAAATTTTGAGTATTTTTAGTCCTTTTTGTTGTTGTTTGTTTTAGGGAGAAATTAGGGTCCGTCCACTATGTAAAATTTTCAACCGCTATAGTTTTTTATGTTTTTTTAACTAAAAATGACACTTTTAAAGCGAAAAGACTACGACTCTTAATGAACCGAAAGCGCGCTACTGATCACATAATCAATTCATCAATTTAAATCACTTAATCTAATTTATGCATCGCGTCTTACATCATAATGTACCAAACCTTCATCTTTCTTCTTTCATGTACACAGTCAACATATGATTCAAAATTAATGCATCTTACATACATCCCACATCTAAATCGATGCATCACAATTTACAAATGATACATTGTGATTCAAAATTGATGCATCGAGTTTCAAAAAGGGTATTTAAAAACGAACAAATTTCTATTTAGACCTTTCATCAGACAGTATATACACAGTAGCACAAGCACAAAAGTAAATTTATTTTGAATCATACACAAACACAAAATGAATAAGAAGAAGAAGAACGAGTTTTGAAGAAGGAAGAGAATGAGAAGACATAAAATGTATTTCTATATGTTTATATTTTCAATAACTAACTTTTTTTTATAGCTAAATAAATTTATCATTTAGAGACATATGTCTATTATCAATTATTGACTTAACGAATGACAAAGATGGTTGAATTTCATCCAATCCTTCCTCTGAATAAAGAAATATATCTAAATAAATTTATAATTACTTTTTTAAATTTATGTGATCTATCTTTAATTTTACTTTTTATTTTTTTTTTATTTTTTTATATTAAATTTTTTAATTATATATTTTTTTAACTTTAATTGAGTATATAATTTTATACCAATGTAAATGCACGGCAGCATCACTAATTATTACTATAACAAAGGTCAACTTGCAATGAAAGGACCTATTTAAACTTCAGTGGTTAGGATTTAAACTTTTAGTCTCTCACCTCACCTATATTCAACTCTACCACCATGCCATTGACCATCATTCTCGATTGTACCCAATACTGTAATACTTTTGTTATTATTGTAAAGATAAGCCTAATAAAAAGTCTCAACACGACACTGACCCCCAATGCCGACAAAATATTGATTTTTTCTTTCATTTTTTTGTTATTATTATTTAGCCAAAATAATATCATGAAATCAGATTTCAATAAAAAGCAAGTTCAATGGTGCTGCATCAAACCAAATTATTTTTTATTTACTAAAACAACTCCTTTCACGCAAGTTTTTCTCCCACTCATTTACACCGGCCTCCACCCTTAACATCCTTCATAACAATCAAACTCTCTAATATCTAGATTTTTTTAATTTTTAATTTTGAAATTTAATTAATACTTTTTAAAAAAATATCTTCAATAGGAAGTCTCATTATAAATGGATATATTGACTATAAGTGATTGTGAATTTGATAGGCATACTTGGAACTTGGAATTTCATTAATATTTATAAGAGTATTTCTGGTAACAAAAATATCTATTAGAGTATTTCACGTTAACACAAAATAACATATAAAATAATTTTTTAATTTGGGAGCGAGGGAGTATCTATTAAGCACGACATGTAATTTTTTTTATGTTTAGTTATACTCCATGTTAATTTTTTTTTAATATATGATTTCATGTGTATTTGTTTCTTTATACTATATAACATGTAAGTGATAGAATGATTTGTTGCTGGAGGACGGAAAAATTGTGAATTGTTGAACAAATAATAGATGTGTTTTATACACATCTATGGGGTACTTATTTAATTTAGAAATAACGATTCAACGAGGCTTTTGGCTACTAATATGTGTTTTAAAGCTAAATTGTGAGTTAAAGAGTTTTGGATGGAATTAAAGGATTTGTGAAGGTTGTACGTGAAGAATTGCCAGAAGGGAACAAAATGCAAAGTCAAAAGAACCAAATGACCAAAAAGTACAAAAGACCTTACGGTCACATGCCATCAAGACATTGCCCTCAGATAAATATTTGCAATGAAACAATAAATTCTTCGCGCGGAATGGTGAGGGTACGGAGAGAAAAATAGTGGTTATAGAAGTATTAGATCATCTCCAATAAGTACTTCAAACCTTTAAATTTGAAGTGTTTGTCTACTATTCACAACTCCAACAAACCCTTTATCTTTACTTCTAATTTGAAGTGTTTCTCCCAGCCCTTCAAATTTGGAGTGTGACTATTCACAACTTCATCTTCCCTCTCCTATTTTTTTTTTGTTTAAGTAGTTATTTTGTATTTTATGTTTTTATTATTACTGTTAGTTTAGTTGTTTAGTTTAAATACTACTTTGATGTTTTTGGTTTAAATAACACAAAATATTAATTCAATTATTTTTATTTTTATTGTAAGTTATTAGATATATATTATATTAAAACTAGTACTCTTGCCCGTGCCTACGACACGGTGTCAATTTGGAAATTATCAAAGTATGGGGCGAGCAGTATTCGAATAAATGAATATATGCATGAATTTTATAAAGGTGGGATCAATGTACACTACACAAAGAAAAAAAAAATATTTTATTGGCTAGGAGTATACATCACCAAAATAATTAGCCAATATCAATATTATTTACAAAATCTTCAAGAGAAGGGTTCGGACTGGAAGTAGAATGATCTGCCTTGGAGCACCAAAAATGAAGAGTACGAATCAAAGAATTCTTCAGTTCCGGGACAGCCATTTCCTCATTGTCAAAAGCCCTATGATGGCACAACTACCATTAGTATAATACAGTAATGATAATTAATAAAATGAATATTATACATAAACATTCTACCTTTGACATTTATCTACTATTACTAACTTCCAATAGCATTCCATGTGATTCATAAATAGCATCACCATTGTTTTCTCGACTCCAATAGAATACTTACAAAAGTTAAACATAAGTCCTATGTTGACTATAATGCCTAAACTCTTTCTTATCCACAGTTCTTATGTAGCAAACAACAGACTCCATCCCCCCAGACTCCTTTGGTAAACAAACAGTCTCCCAGTTAGCTCTAAGTTCTCCAAGACCCAAAAAAAAAAAGCCATGCAAATAGAGATCCAGGAATGATAAAATGGTACGCATAAAACTCCATGATTTAATCCCTTGAAAGAAAATAAGCACCCTTCTATATTACAGCCTTATTCACTACCGGATCCCAAGCAGTGACAAAGCTAGAATCGCACACCAAAGGAACCCCATATATGTTTGGGCTGATCCTGAATAACACAGCCCACAAAAGAGTCACAGAAGAACCTTGAAATTGGCAATAATTTCAAATATTTGCAAGAGTCCACAGTCCATATGCATTTGAATCAAACTCTTCGACACAGTAAGATAAACTTGATAGAAAACAACCAAAGTCAATAGACAGATCTTAAAAAAGAGTGGTATTAAAGTTTGTTATTATCTCCACTCTAATTACTAAAAATCAATAGACAGATCAGTTAGGATCAACTTAACCCAAGCTTTGTCCAACCATTTGAAGTTTTTCTATTTGGTACTCAAACACAAACTTGGAAGAATTAAAAACGAAACTGACAAATTCTCATGAACACTAACAGTTAAAATACTTAGATTTATATGCCATCTGTTCTCCATGCCTACTTGTGGTTGATGACCACATGCTTTTACTTTTTCCTGCTGCTTTTTGGCCACAGTCATTTCCTGTGATTTGTTACCCCAACTCACAGATAAAGATAAATTATTCCAGATTATGGATCCGACATTGGAGGGTCAATACTCGACGAATGAGATAAATTATTCTAGATTATGGATCCGGCATTGGATTTGTTTGAACCTCTATTTTCTACCAACATTACTCACAAATATAAGATTTTGCATAACAACGTTCCATGGAAGTATATCATAATTTGAAGAATTAAAACACACAAATCACTTATTTTTTTTAAAAAGTATAGCACATGTAAAATCAAAACCCCAGAACCCAGAAATCTAAATCAATTGTTACCCAAATGAAATAATTAATTTACCAAGAAATGTACTGAAGTCTTCATGAATATATACCTTGTGATAGTTAGTAAAAGCCCATGAAATATTGATACACTCACTAACCTGTTCTTTGAGATTGAGGAGTGGGAGAAAGCGATAAGAGAGGGAACTGGCGACGGCACAATTTCGGGGCAACTGGGTTGCCGCAGGATTAACTGCTGCTGCTTCTGTTTACTTCCTCGACTATCTGCATAAATCAGTTGGAGATAGTAGTAAGAGGTCTTATTCTTGATTACTCTATGTGTGTGTGTGTGTGTTTGTTGAGTTTTGTGTCCATATCGCAACTCCAAATGAGAAGATCACTCTCATGAAGCAAAGAATAATAAAGTATGAATCCCATTTCACTCGATTTTCTTTTCTTTATTTATTATAAATGCTCTTCAACTTTCCAAGTTGCGTAGGCTTTCCAAAGTATATTCTGCCAACCAAAACAGAAGAGCATATAAAATCACCCTCTAGTCCAGAACCACCAGGCAAAAATGAAAAGCTTAAGGAATTGCCTGCCAGTCCAGAATCACCGGACAAAAAGGAAAAGTCTAAGGAATCACCCTCCAGTCCAGAATAACCGAGCAAAAAGGAAAACTTTAAGGAATCACCCACCAAAAAAGAAGGCTCGAAGGATTCACCATCCAGTTCAGATAGTGAATAGAGTCACTCATCAAACTGCAAGCATGCATCAAGGCTCAATTTAACAAAACTTGTGACATCAAAAGTTGAGAGTACTACTCAAACCTATAAATAATTTTTGTGTTCAAATCACAGTAACTGAAAAATAGAGAGTTTGTCAATTTAAAGAGTATTTACTTAGGAACTTTTATTCATATATTATCGAGGCTTGCTACTTCTGACAGTTTTTTGTCAGGTGATCCTCTTGGTCTAATTTTGAGTTTCCTTTTTGTGAGTTAGTATAGACAATTTTTCATCTGTGGATTGATTGGTCCAAGGTTTTCTGTCCTAATTCATGTTAATGCTGACATTTCGCTCTGTTACAGAGATCATTTATGGAGGTTTTGAGCTACTTATTTGTGGGCATTTAGCGATTCCATTGCATCAAAACATTGGCTGGAAGTTTATTTATGCTTCAGTTGTTTTATACGTGCCTGCACTCAACTCCAGAACTGTGTAGACTCAGTTACTGTTGTCAAAGTTTTTTTTTGGCTAAGGAGTGGTGGTCAAATAACAAAGAATTTCAGTTTATAAGACAAATGCTTCTGCATCAGTTAACTTGATTCTAGGGGTGAAAGTGTAAACTGATGAACCGCGAAATCGAATCGAGCAATCATGAGTGACTGCAATCTCAACAGAACAAACGCAAAAATCAATTTGAAGATGCAGAAACGTGAAATCCAGAAAACCGAAGAAAAAAATGACTCAGTCGTCATTCGCTAACGAACCAAAAACCGAAAACTGCACAATGGATACTTAATATCAAACAAAAAATCACATTCAATGTACACTTATCAACTATGTATATAAACACACATAGAACGAATATAATTGTAAGCACAACAGATTACATTCCCTCTACAAGAACTCTTTAAGATTGAGCACAACAGATTGAACATATTACATTCCCTCTATAAGAACTCTATAAGATTGAGCACAACAGATTCAACATATTACATTCCCTCTATAAGAACTCTATCATACAACTTTCATTCAACCCAACACACAAAACACACACCCACACAAAATTTCACTCGGAAATAGCGAAGAGAAATTCAACTAAAAATCAATTATTTTTATTATTACTGTTAGTTTAGTTGTTTAGTTTAAATACTACTTTGATGTTTTTGGTTTAAATAACAAAAAAAATATATATATATATATATATATATTATTAAAATTATTTATAATAAAGTTTATAAATATTAAACATTAAAAAAATGAAAATTACATTACATGTGTCTATTTAGTTGTTTATAATATTAAAATTATTTATAATAAATTTTATAAAATTATTTTCATATGTCTATTTATGTTTGATTTTATATCTATTTAGTACGTTCTTTATTTCAGTTATTTTAATGTTTGTATTCTAGTATTTATTAATGTCTTGCAATTAATTATTAATTTTAATATATTTTTATTTTAGTCTCAATTAAATTCATGTAATTAATTATTATTTTTAATGCATAATATTTAGTTTAATTTAATATTAAATCAATAAATAATATATTTGTTTTGCTAAAATACTTTTTTTTAAATATTATTTTTAATGCCTTGAAAGGCTACAATTATACATATATGATGCATTTGGTATGACTCGAATAATTGGTGCCTCTGGGAGGCTTTGAACACCCGACCTCTCGGTTGAGAGTAGTTAAGTCCCAGGGTGCCTCTGGTAGGGCTTGAATACTCAACCTCTCCGTTAAGATAAGTGAGTAGCTAAATGGGGCCTTTGGATAAGGCTTGAACAACAACGATGCCTCTGAAGAGGCTTGAACACCCGACCTCTCTATTGAGAGTTGTAAAGTCCAGGGTGTCTCTAGTGAGACTCGAACACCCAACCTCTCCGTTAGGAGAAGTGAGCAGTACCAGTTGAGCTAGAGCTCGTTGGTGTTTTGCTAAAATACATTAATACAAATTAAATGAAATAAAACATATACTTGGAATACAAATTAAATTAAATAAGGAAGAATATACTTAGAATATTCCTTTCAAGTAAACTTTGAAGTAGAACTGTTGAAGATGATAGAAGAAATTTGATGCGAAATTATATTAATTTAAAGATTTGATATATTTTTAACTTCAAATTATCGAAGATGGGAATGACATTGACCTTCATGATTTAAAAGTTAAAAGTAGTCCTATATTCAATGTTTAAAGAAGGCCATATTATCACGTAATCATAGTGGGAGAAAAATACATTTGTGGACAAATTAATGTATGTTTGATTTGATTTATCTGGAAGTGCTTATGACTTATAACTTTCCATAAGTTGTTTATAAAGTGTTTGATTTCACTTATGGTAAGATAAGTCATAAGTCATGTACAAGCCATTTAAAGCACATGTAAGACCATAAGTTGTAAGCACTAAACCTAGTCCTTAATTCTACTTTTCAAAAACATGTGAGTCCTCTTCTTTATTGAAATTTTATATATTCCAAGATTACCCTTCTTAATAATAATAATAATAAAAACAAAAAGTAATAATAATAATTATTATTATTATAATAAATAATAATAATAAAAGGAATTATAATAATATTAATAAATAATAATATGAATAATGATAATTTTTATAATAATAATAAATATAATAAATATAGTATTAATAAAGACAAATATAATAATAATAATTATTATTAATACTAATAATAATATAGTAAAAATAATTGTAATAATAATAAGTAAAAATAATAATGAAAGTAATATTAATATCAATATTATAATAATAAAATATAATAATAATAATAATAATAATAATAAGATCAATAATAATAATATAAATAACATTACTAATATTATTAATAATATTATTAATAAAATAAAATAAATACTAAAATTAACAACTAATAATAATAATAATTGCAATAATAATGATAATAATAATAGTAATAATTAATAATAGTGATAAAATTTGTATTAATATTAATAAAATAATAAAAAGTGATAATAATAATAATAATAATAATATAAATAAATAAATAAATAAATAAATAATGATAATACTATGATTAAAATTAATAATAATAATAATAATAATAATAATAATAATAATAATAATAATAATAATAATAATAATAATAATAATAATAATAATAATAATAATAATAATAATAATAATAATAATAATAATAATAATAATAATAATGTAAATCACATTTTGTGACGATGCTATTTTAATCTTTATATTTGATTTCAGTATTATTTCAACTTATTAATCAAACACACACACTAACTTATGAAAGCTAATCAACACTTTTAAAAAGTTAAATCAAACATCACCAGTTATTAGTCTTCAGTCATAAGTAATAAATAATAAGTTATCAGTGATAAGTAATAAATTATCAGCACATATCAATAAGTTAAATCAAACAGGCCCTAGGTAATATTCATCAACCATCCTTAATTCCTTACTACGACTGCAATGCAGGTCTACTTGCACGTGTGCATTGATATTCGATAGGGCCTATTTAGTCTCTCGCCAATATTCAACTCAACTGGCACGAGATTTGGCAACGTGTTGGAAGCAAAGGAGGAACAACTAGAGTTGAGCAATATTTTTTAGGGTAAAATTCGAGCCGGTTCATTTTTTTAAGTTTTTAATCATTAAAGTACATTTTTTAAATAAAAAAATTGAAAAAAGTCACGTTTGGACGCAAAAAGATTATGATACCCTTAATGAGCAATAGACACGCTACGTCAAGTTTATATATCGTGGTGCAAAATTTATAAAGTGCAAGTTTATATCACGATTAATAATTTTTTTCATCAATTAATTTTATATATTTTTGCACCGCGATTCAAAAATTCATTTTTAAATATTTTTTACAGCAAGATTATATGTTGTGGTGCAAAGTTTCCTTCATCAATTAATTTTACATATTTTTGCATTGCCGTTCACAAATATATTGTTAACCAGTGTTCATAGCAATTAATATTTATTAGTTTTTTTACAGTATTTAAGTTTTAATAGAAAAATTGAAGTAAATAAATATTTGTATCACGGTATAAATTTTATATATAGCGGTTCATAGTATTTGAATAGAAAAAATATACGTAAACAAAAATTTACATATTTTTAATTTTACATATATCTATTTACTTCAATTAATTTTATAAAGTGCAAGTTTATATCACGTTTAATAATTTCTTTCATCTATTAATTTTTACATATTTTTACACCACGATTTAAAGATTTATTTTTAAATATTTTTTACAGCTAGATTATATACTTGAATATATATTAACTGATTTCATACCAACTTAGACACATTTCAACTCGGCAGTCATAATTATGTTATTATTTTAAGGAAAGGAGCCAAATTCCTAAAAAGAGCATTTGCCTGGGAATCTCAAGTATTCTCAATTGAGCTACAATGAGCATTATATAAAATGAATTTTTGAAGACGAGAATGGAGAAATTAATAATAAAATCTTAAGTGTTCTCCAATTATTGTAATTATAACAATATTTATTTATATAAAAACAATTTCCTTTGACTAATTATGATGTTAATGACAAACATATTATGGAATAATTTGGATATATCAATTTTTAAATAATTTTCAATGTTTAAGGAAAGTCCACAACATGTAATTAATTTTTAAAAATAACATTTTATGAACTAATTTTAAAAAATAAATTTATAAATAAAATATCTCAAAATAAAATAATAAATTCTTTATGCTTAACGGTCGGGGTGAGGGGTACTTGAGAAAAATAGTGGCTGTAGAAGTCTTAGCACGACATTGACCGTCATGATTTAAAAATGAAAAGTAGTCAGTCCTATATTTAATGTTTAAAGAAGGCCATATTATCACTTAATCATAGTGGGAGAAAAATACATTTACGGACAAATTAAGTCTTATTCATCAACCGTCCTTAATTCCTTATCACTACTACTACAAGTACAACACAGGTCTATTTGCATTGATAGGACCTATTTAGACTTTAGTGGTTAGGATTTAGACTTTTAGTCTCACACGTGTCACGTGTGGAATCAAACTAACCAAATCATAAAATGATTAGAAATTTTAAAACGATTACAAATCTAACCAACTTATTTAATCACATTTAAAAAAAAAACAAAAAAAAGTCATATTCATCGACCATCATTCTCCATTGTACCCAATAATACTTTTGTTATTATTGTAAAGATAAGCCTAATAAAAAGTCTTCATCAAAATCAAATTCCTCAACATTTCAATTTGAGTAATTTGTATTTGTTAAGGTATAAGGACGAACAAAATTCTTATATTAGAAATCCATCATGACTACAACCAGAATCTTCTCTTAGTGACGTTAAGAGGAGGCTCTGATATCAATTGAAAGATCAATAGTAGCTATGATTCAAAGAATCTGTCAAGGCAGCTTGTGATGCAGCTGCATCTAGAGGTGCATTGACCAGAAAATCAAATATGTTAACAACAGAAGTCTTAGGTTTCTTAAAGCAGTAATAAAACAAGGATTTACCAAACAATCTACAAGTTACACTTGTAGATCCAGCCCAATGGCCAAAAAAAATTTCATTAAAAGAATTATATGTCTTTTAAACACAAATATGAAATCACAAAAATACAAAACCTCTCACAAGACAACAAGTCTAGATAGGAAAACCCATAAAAACACGGTATAGAAAATGTGAGATTAAAAAAATAAGCTTCCTAACAACTTAGGAAAGCAAACAACAAAAATAGCCAACGCAGCTCATGATGAAGCTGCATCCGAAGCTGTATCCAAAATCTGAACAACTCTCAATTTATTCTCTCTTTATATGTGCTTGAGCTAGAGTACTACACAAATAGGAAAACACAACAACTCCAAGAAGACAAAAGATTAGGAAATAACTCAATTAGTTTCCAAATGTAGTTTCCTAATTTAAGTCAAAGAATCTATCATAAGATTTTATCAATTTAATTAAGGACTCTTTGAGAGCTTTTTGGAAGTGTTTAATTATGGTAACACTTACCATAGCTTTAGGACCTAGAAAGTTATTAAATATGGTAACTTCTTACCATTGCTTTTGAACCAAGAAAGGGCACAACAATAAAGTCAATAGAGAAAAATAAGACGACCCTATTTTACTCTTACAAGTTGTTTCCTCTGATCCCTTGATTCTTGATTCTTTGAAGAGCCATAACTGCAGGGGCACTTACACATTGTGATGGGGTCCAAAGATGAAGATTCTTCCCAATAACCCTTCATCTTGTGAAAATAAAATTCCATAGATCTTGCCCCTTGTTTCAGTCTATACAATTCTTTCTCTATTTGGAAGACCCTGTGTCTTTCGATCTTAGCAAACTTTTCTCCAAGTTCCTTTTATGCAGAATTGGCGTCGATCACAAACTTCAAACTATTACTAATTTCTTCAGTGACAGTGTTGAAAATCCAAGAGATTATCATATCATTGGCCCTAGTCCACAAAGGAAATAAATAATCTTCCTTTTCTGGAATTGGATAAACATCATTCAAGATAGTGATTTTGTTCTTGGCCGACAATGCAATTTCAATTGATCTCTTCCATGAGTTGTAATTTTCACTCCCTGTCAGTTTTGTAGCATCAGGTACGAGCCCTGGGTGATCATTGTTGTGCAAATACAGCCGGTGCATATTGGAATCAATCCCAATTTCTATGGAAACCCCTTTGTTCTTCAGTTGCGATTGATCGTTCTTGGCCCCCGATGATTCTCCTGTCATTGTCTAGGGTTCAGATGAAAAGGAAGAAAATATAACGATTCTTGAATATCAGATCTTTTGGTCTGATACCATGATAAGAAACTTAAGGGAAACAAAGAATTCTTTGATTGACATTTTGGAAAAGAGAAGTTTTTGTTGATATCAAAACTTAACGAAATAATTACAATGGTTGTGAAATATATATATATATATATATATATATATATATATATATATATATATATATATATATATATATATATATATATATATATATATATATATATATATATGAAACCCAATAACGGGAAGAAACTAACAACAAACGACCTAAAAGGAAACAAAGACAAGCACTAACTAAGGAAGAATTATAGCCAAGCCCTTATACTTTGCAACATAACAAAATTCTGATATCTCTTTAGTTTAGACTTCAATTCTCCAAACTTAGCACTTGATCTGACTTCAGTCCCATGTCTTTTTAATACAATATGAAATAAGAAGAAAAGTCTCTTTGTGAGCCAAATTCCTAAAAAGAGCATTTGCCTGGGAATCTCAAGTATTCTCAATTGAGCAAAAATGAGCATTAAAATGAATTTTTGAAGACGAGAATGGAGAAATTAATAATAAAATCTTAAGTGTTCTCCAATTATTGTAATTATTACAATATTTATTTATATAAAAACAATTTCCTTTGACTAATTATGATGTTAATGACAAACATATAATGGAATAATTTGGATATATCAATTTTTAAATAATTTTCAATGTTTAAGGAAAGTCCACAACATGTAATTAATTTTAAAAAAAATAACATTTTATAAATTAATTTTAAAAAATAAATTTTATAAATAAAATATCTCAAAATAAAATAATAAGTGAACGGTCGGGGTGAGGGGTACTTGAGAAAAATAGTGGCTGTAGAAGTCTTAGCACGACATTGACCGTCATGATTTAAAAATGAAAAGTAGTCAGTCCTATATTTAATGTTTAAAGAAGGCCATATTATCACTTAATCATAGTGGGAGAAAAATACATTTACGGACAAATTAAGTCTTATTCATCAACCGTCCTTAATTCCTTGCATTGATATTTGATAGGACCTATTTAGACTTTTAGTCTCTCAGCTCACCTATATTCAACTCTACCACCATCACCATGCCATGACATTTGATTTGGTAATATTCTCACACGTGTCACGTGTGGATGCAAACTAACCAAATCATAAAGTGATTAGAAATTTTAAAACGATTACATAACTAACCAACTCATTTAATCACATTTAAAAAAACAAAAAAAAGTCTTATTCTTCGACCATCATTCTCCATTGTACCCAATAATACTTTTGTTATTATTGTAAAGATAAGCCTAATAAAAAGTCTCAATACGACACCGACCCCCAATGTTGACAAAATATTGATTTTTTCTTTCATTTTTTTGTTATTATTATTTAACCAAAATAATATCATGAAATCAGATTTCAATAAAGAGCAACTTCAATGGTGCTGCATCAAACCAAATTATTTTTTATTTACTAAAACAAGTATTATTTTTTTTATCGTTTATTTAATTGTTCTGATCGTTGCAATATTAATTATTTTAATATGATTTTTTTAAAAAATTAATAAAATAAGTAAATAAAATTATTTTTTAAAATATTAATATTATAAAAAACCAATAACTTACCACATATCTTTCACAACCCAAGAACCCCCTTCCTAAATTTTGATCGGTCCATGATACTCGCATGACAGTGATTCCCTTCTACAATAGTAAGGAACTGTGTTCATCGTGAAATAACATATATAAATTATATAATGCAATGGATTAATTGGTATATCAACCTTAATCTCATGTTCATTTTACAAAAAGTTACAATGTACAAAATTTGTTTTGCAACCCAAAACACGGGAAATGGATCCTTGTACCCGCCCGTGTCCACGTTAGTCGGCTTGTAGGCAGCCAACTCCTCTTTTCGTTTGAGAATTAATACACGTGATTAATTTTGTAAAATGTGAAATAGGTCGGGTTTAATGTTATATGGAGGTTTTAATTTTGTATTCCAAGTGTCTCTAAAAAGAACTTCTCTTACTTTTAGGTCATTTAAAAAATTATTCACTTTCTTTCTTTTTTTAAAGTTAAAATGATTTATTTATTTATTTTTAATTAATTTTTATTTTAATTGATAACTCTTTTTTTGAAATACGACAAAGAGGCAGTGTAAGAAAACTTGTTCAAACTGGCCCAACCTTGAATTTTGCTCTCTCTCTCTCTCTCTCTCTCTCTCTCTAAACTCCTTTCACGCAAGTTTTTCTCCCACTCATTTACACCAACCTCCACCCTATAACATCCTTCATAACAATCAAACTCTCTAATATCTAGATTTTTTTAATTTTTAATTTTGAAATTTAATTAATACTTTTTTAAAAAATATCTTCAATAGGAAGTTTCATTATAAATGGATTTTTTTGGCACATTAGGTGATTAATAACTATATATTGACTATAAGTGATTGTGAATTTGATAGATATAGTTGGAACTTGGAATTTCATTAATATCTATAAGAGTATTTCTTGTAACAAAAATATATATTAGAGTATTTCAAGTTAACACAAAATAACATATAAAATAATTTTCTAATTTGGGAGCGTGGGAGTATCTATTAAGCACGACATGTAATTTTTTATGTTTAGTTATACTCCATGTTACATTTTTTTTAATGATTTTATGTGTATTTGTTTTTTTATACCATATAATATGTAACAGATAGAATGATTTGTCGTTGGTAGGGGTGTCAATTGGGTTGGATTGGGTTGGATTGAAGTGGGTAATGGGTTGAAATGAGTCATGAATTGTTACAATCCAAATATTAAATGGGTCAGATGGGTCGGGTCATAAATGGGTTGGGTTAAAGCTGGTCGACCCACTTTAACCAATTTTTTTAATGGATGGATAAATAAAATATACCCCAACACATTAAACAACGAAACATCGTCTATAAAAATTTAATCAAAGTGGATAAAATATTCATGTCAAAAATAAACAAAATATATTTCAGACATTTCTCATTAGGGTCGCGATACAACACGGTACAACTCAAAAATAATAAACGGTTCAAATATGTCGGGTTAAGACAGATGAACCCATTTGAACTTTAAATCTTTCGTATATAAATAAAATATACGTCCAACACATCAAAAAATGTATAGAAATCTGGCTTGCATCAAATGTTGTGGGATAGCATTACTTGTAACGGGATCCTGTGTAATCCACTCATGACTTTGTACTTAACTAGGCAAGAATTCCTAAAGTAACTATACTTCCCCCATGATTATAACAATCAACAAAGTTCAAAACATAAAAAATGAAGCAGCATTTGCATCACTAATTTAAGGGTAAATATACCTTCTTCTTCTCTCGTGCAAGCGGTTGCATGCCGCAATCGGAGAGCCTGCAAGAGAGAAATGCTGGGGTTCAAATTGTGGGGACGAACGAAGGATGTTGATTTGGGGGCGTTAGCTTGAAAATATCGAACCTCATTCACAGAGCCATCATGTTTCCCATCGTCCTCGTTGTTCCAATTGATTCCAACCCAGTCACCTTTATACCCCTCAACTGGCTGTATTTCATAGTCTCAACTCGCCCGCAATTTCCGGCCAAGTGGACTCGCTGGCCGACGTTGAAGTCGGATTTGATCGAGCCTGGCTTCTCGAGCTCACTGGAGCATTGCATTTTGGATCGATACGTGTGTAACGATTAGCTCGTTTTGTGTCCAATCGAGCTCACTGGAGCATTGCATGGTGGCTGGTAAATGTTCAATGATTACGCAGAGGATTGGGATTTTTGAAGCTTTTTTTTTTTTTTTGAATTTCGAACTTTCATTATCGGGTTTATTCAAGTTAGTGAGTTCAACCCAACTTAACCCATGAAATTAAATGGGTTAAGCTGGGTAACCCATTTAAATTTATTTTATTAATGGGTTGGGTTGGGTGGGTTTATGGGTAATGGGTTGAAATTGACAGGCCTAGTCGCTGGTGAACAGAAAAATTGTGAAGCATTGAACAAATAATAGATGTGTTTTTACGCATCTATGGGATACTTATTAATTTTAGAAATAACGATTCCACGAGACTTTTGGCTACTAATATGTGTTTTAGAGCTTAATTGTGAGTTAAATGATTTTTGATGGAATTAAAAGATTTGTGAAGGTTTTACGTGAAGAATTACAGAAGGGAGCAAAGTGCGCAAAGTCAGAAGAACCAAAGGACCAAAAAGTACAAAAGACCTTACGGTCGCATGTCATCAAGACCTTGCCCGCACAAGGTCCCCAGTCTGACAGTCTGAAGGAAAGGAAGACCTTGAGGTCGCATGCCTCCAACACCTTGCGATTGCAAGCCGCCGACTTCTCTTAATTCAGAATTTCAATTGTAACATAATTCTAAGCCCTATTGCTAATAGTATAAATACAAGTTTTGTAGCCCTAAGCCCCAGGTTCGAAATTTAGCATTAGAATACATTTTTATTAGTTGTAATTCATAGTTTGTGGAAGATTGTTCATATTTTTATTCATCCAATTGATTAGTTCATCGTTGAGGATGAACTAACCGCTTATATATAGGAATTTGAGATAACTTGTATCGAATCTTCTACTCTATATTAATTTTTTATTCAATCACGTCTTGTTGATCACAAAGTTTAACATTCTCTTTGCTATTTGGTTTTTTCCTAATTATTGGTATCGCAATAGTTTAAGACCTAGGGGTGCAGATTATTGCACGACCATATACATATGTCGTATATTGGCCCACCTTTGTGATAAATTAAATTTATCGATGCACGACAGTGATAGATTAGATTTAGGTTCTTATGTTCTTGCACTTCGGGTATATCATCGGTTGAATTATTGGACAGAAACGAAAATATAATTCAACTTAGTGACACTAAGTTTGCAAATCGTAGACCCATAGCGTACCATTTTTTTCAATGATTTTTGAGATGTGCAGTGGCCAAGTTAAAAGATCTCATTAATATGTTGTGCAGTGGGTTGTGAAGTTGTGGCCTCTGAAGTAGAATCTGTATTGGAATTTTTTTTGCCACAAGTTCTAGCATTATGTCCAAGTTTACCACATGTCCAAGTTTACCACATGTTCCACATTTCAATGATTTTTGAGATCTCTTCAATTTGGTCTGGAAGATGGAGGTGGCTCATCATGCTGTTTTCTTTTCAGTTTCTTTGGTCTTCCAAACTTATTTTCATACTTTGGGGGCAAAGGGACTAATAAGTTACACTTAGGCCACAACTCAGATCCATTGATTCTCATTATGACATGCTCATATACCTGAATATGTTTGCTAACTGTGTAGGCTTCATTGATATAAGACTATGGATCCTCAACTCTACACCATATGGCTAAGCAAGCATGCTTACAAGGAATGCCTATCAATTCTCATCTTTTACAACTATATACCTGCTCAAAAACACTACATTATGTTGGTCAAAGGGCCTAGTGCTTTGAAAATGCCATTCATCAGCTTTGTTAGGTATGGTCTCACCACCTTCCTTGGCATTCTTCTCTAGTAGGCCTTTTGATCTGGGGCATAGTCTACCATTCCACTTCTTACCTTTATCCATATTAACTTGAAATCTTGTCATCAATAAATGTCTTATTGTCTCAAGCATGGTAATGATGGGCTTGTCTCTTGCATCAAGAATAAATGTATTAAAGCACTCACACATATTATTCAGCAAAATGTCACACTTAGGTTGAGTACCAAAATGTGACCTAGACCATTGACTTGGAGGCTTATCCATCAACCACTCATAAGCACCATTATTCAATTCTTTCATATGTTCCATTCTTGCCTTAAACACCTCAGCCCTAGTTGCCCTAGATGCTGCCCATAATGCATTTTTTTACTGATTGCCCCATAAACCATCCATTTTCATGTTGGTGTGCAAATGTCTAACATAAAATCTATTTTCAGAATCAAGAAATAAATCATCAAATGCAGGTATGAGCCTCTTCTGTTTGTCACTCATAAATGTTGATTCAAATTTATCTTCAATACCTACACCATTCTATAGAAAAGACAAGAACCAAGTCCAAGAATCCTTGGTTTCATTTTCTACCACTGCATAAGTTATGGGAAACATCTGGTTGTTTGGATCAATTCCAACAGCTGTCAACAACTGACCACATTGAGGGCCTTTAAGAAAATATCCACCCACCCCAATTATCTTTCTGTAAAACCTAAAACCCTTCTTGCAAGCATTAAAACAAATGTAAAGCCTTTGGAAAGTAGGCTTACCAATTTCAACATTACACAACTTCAAAACCACTGGATTTGATCTTAACAATTCTAGACAATAATCTCTTATTTGGTGAAATTGTTCTTGCAATGTCTCATCCATAAGTTGTTTAGCTTTCCTTTTTGCCCTATATGCTTGTTGTTTTGAAACATTCTCCTTAAGTTTGGTACATAGCTCATTCCTGAATTCCTTGGTTCCTAAACTGAGATTATCTTTAAATTTGTTCACAAATGTCTTCCTAATCCAGACTTGATACTTGGGTTGTTGTAGTTCCATCCACATTGTGTATGCTTCGGATTATACCTTTTCAATTGTCAAGCTTTGTCATTTTGCATTGGACCAACATATGCATACCACTCGCATCCCTCTTTTCTACAAATTGCCCTTAACCTTCTAGTATCATTCCTATCAAAATTTATCATCATTTCCCTTCTCAAGCAAAATCTTTCAATCACATATTTCATTTCTTTCTTTGAACTATATATTCTTCCCAGTTTCAATTCAGGGTTTCTAGAGGTCTTAGGGTCATGTTTGGGATGATTTGCATCTAGTTCCTCATAACTGCCCAATACACTCTAAAAATCATCACTATCAGAAGCTTTCTCATCATCCTAGCTCTTCTATCCTAGCAAACATTCTCTCACTAACATATTTATTTTCAACTAACTTACCCTTCCCCAAAATACCAACAAACTCAACATTGGCATCAACATGCGTATCAAAATCAATATCATCCTCTTCCATATCATATTCAGGGTCACTAAATTCATCACAATCAGAGGAGTCAGGAGATAAGTTACACTACAACAAAAAAGGCCTTTAACAACGTTTTTAAAACGTTGTAAAAGCTCTTTTACAACGTTTTGTAAAACGTTGTGTTAGGCAACGTTGTAATAGGCCCCCCCTTTTTACAACATTTTTTAAACGTTGTTAAAAGTATTTCACAACGTTTTTTTAAAGGTTGTTAAAAGTCTTTTACAACGTTTAAAAAACGTTGTTAAAAGTCTATTACAACGCTATGAAAGACTTTTAACAACGTTTAAAAAACGTTGTAAAATACTTTTTACAACGTTTAAAAAACGTTGTAAAATCTATTTTTCAAAAAAAAAATTAAATAGCATTTTGTTCCAATTTTGAACCCCCCCCCACCTAACACAAACAGAATGTCAACTATGCACTACAGCAATTTCCTCAGATGCACCTTGGGCCCTCTCTCGAGTTGTGCAATACGTCTAAAACAGTCATTCTACTTTTATACATGAAACAAGCCTAGACAGAAATAAATAACGAGATAGAGATATAAAGTATTCAAGCCACATGTATGAAGAAAAAATTACATTTTTTTCTCACAAAGGCGGCATGTGAGAAGTGCACTTTCCGCTATACCACTAGCTTCAGGGCTACTCCCTCCGGCAATCCTGCAAAATTTGCAGGCACAATTCGGACAATGCCAATCACCTTTGGGAAGCATCTGAAAAGAGAAGCATGATTAGAAAATAATCCAATAATAAAATATTTTCAGATCTAAGAATCATGTCACCAAAGCAATGACAAGCCATCGTTAAACAAGACAATCAGAATGAACTATTTATCTTAAGCTCCAAATAAATGAGTATCCATCCGCAGCCTTTTACCTTTACAGAGAAATTCATCTAATCACCAAGCTTACTAAAAAGGTTATCACACAATTCAGAAGACCCCTGTACTTGTCCACAAAGTAATTAGCACGAATAAATCTGACATCCTATCAATTTTCTTTTTCATTGCGGTAGATCGGTCACTTTTTCCTTCTTGTCAAAACTTGATTAAAGAATGAGAGAATATAACAAGACACAACGATAATCAACCTATGATATCTCAAAGTCCCTACCCAACAAAATCTATCACATTCGGATATGGATAAAGATCTTCCTCCGAATCGAGATATACTACTTCAGAGTAAGAGAAGATGCATACTACTTTAAGGATGAACATGCTAGTAAAAGATACCATGATTGCACAATGTAACAATAAAATAGACATGTTCCTTGTGTGGGATGGAAACCAAATCTCCTGCTTGCAATAGCTACAATGGTAATTGGTCAAAATGAGTGTTGTGCCCTAAATAAGGAATTAATTTGGCATATATTAATGGATGACACCAACATAAATTGGTCAACTTGATTTGAGATATGTATCTTGGGTTCCAAATCACACTGATTTCTCACATTTGTCAAGGTGATAGGGTGAGACTAGTTCTTTAGCTAGAAGTCCCAGAACCCCTTGAATATCAAGTTAATGTCTGAACTTTCACATACAACTACTGTAAGAGTTTCACTGATTGCACCTATGCATTATTTACTATATCATGCAACTACACTGTGACCATCATTTCACTAGACAAGTGCAAGAATCTATATTCAAATTTTAAGCGATAGTCCATAGCTTTGAAATAATAGAAAGTAGTAAATTTAATATTACAACTAGGTCATGTGGTGAATTTCAGAATAAATACAACTATGAGCAGATTGAAATCAAATTTTCCACAACCGTCATTGAAGTTTATCAGGGTTGGTTTAAGCAAGGAAATGAGGATGGAATCCAATGAATCAAGTTGTCATCCTCATTTTCACTTTGTAATGATCCATCCTTTAACCTAGACGTAATACAACTGGATAACATGAGAAGTGAGTTTGACCGACACAAAAAACGATGTTTTAAAGTAGCATAATCAGTATTTTGTTTCAGTCCCAGTTTTTTGTCGGTATTAAAGGCAACAAATTGCTGATTTATTCACCCTCCTTCCTTTTGGAAAAAGGATAATCCTCCAAGATCCCCACTTGAGATGCAGTTGATGCATGTACAACCATGGATATCCATCCCGGCCGATCTAAAAGGAAGCGAAGGACCTAGATGCCTCGGGACAACATCAAAAGCGAAATTGCAATATGAAAGCTGTCCACATGTCCAAAATTTCAAATTCTTCTAGCGAAGAACTCAAAGTATGTCTCGAGAACTTGGCCTCATTACTTGAATCCCTAATTATCACATATGGTAGAACAAAACAAGCTGCACTAGTCGTATCCAATAAATCCATGAATAATGAGCTCACTGGCGGTCACGGCACGGCAACACGAGCAAAAATACGATCCAACGAAATGCTGGCTTTATCACAAGGAACAAAGGAACCAACTTGTGCCATCGGGATGTTCACGCCAACTGTATGCCAAGCGCAACGTATAGATCTAACAAAATTTCGACCACGATACAAGAGCGGATATTGATATGTCGGTAAATAATCTTTCCACCAGATTTATCCTATACGGACCACATCAGTCAACAAGAATGGAACCATAGGTAGAACATTTGAAACAATGAAACATAATGTTTATAGTTCGACCTCGAGGTGGAAACAAATGTTGTCCATGTCAAGGGTGGGCACTCCTAAGCACTTGATTCTCACGGCCCTTCTTCCAATGATTGTGGATATCATCAATCATGTTGTGGTTGCATCTCAATAGTCTTAGCAATTGGCCGATGCACGTTGGATCATTGGTTGTCCTGTTAACTTGGTACAAATGGAATAACAAACAACGTTTTAAGCGAATCATAGACCAAAGAAGTAGGTACCCATGTTTAATTTAGAAAGTACAAAATCCAAGGCCGTTTTCTAAACAGGAATGCCAATAATAGAAGTTAAAGCATACTATTTCAAAGAATTTGCATATTGAGATGTATATACCGCACAATTGAGAAAAGGGAGTCAAGTCCATCCAATGCGAAGCACGCATGGGAACACCAATAACGAGTAATGGTGTCGGTAGCTACCATGCCTAACCCCATAAATATAAATAAATAAATAAAATTATCTTCCGGATGTCTAGCAATCCAAAAAAGCGTAATAGGGAATTAATGAGGCACAAGTTATTTATCTTGAACACGGCAAGTGGGCACCCACCACACCAAATAATAATAACTGGATGCCCGCTCACATGCGGAAGCTGCGTAAGAAAACATTAATTCGGGTGTGCGATGTGCGATACTATTCTCACCGCACAATATTTATTCAAGAAATTCTAAGTAAAAGATATAAGCAATGTGTAAACATGTAAATGAAACTACGAGCCACCATAAGAATATAACCTCGGCGGGTACATCAAACTCGATTTTTATTGCATTATGATTCTTTCAAACGGGAATCGAAGATTCGAAAGAGCATCCAATGATCCATTGACACCACAACTTCTAATGAAGAATGTAGCCATTGACAACACCAACAACTTCTAATGGAAGAATGTAGCCTTAACTATTATTGTGGTGAGGCTCAACTTCAAAAAAGGAAAACCTTAACTATTATTGCTTAGCTTTTAATACACAAGGAGCAATTAACAACTAATTTATAAAGCAAATATAAGTACGTAAAAATATGCTTGAACTTCCATTCAACATCATGAAGTTCCCGAGCTATCGCTTCAGCGGTGCGGAGAAATCTGGATGGAAACAAGAAACACAAAATGACTATTATCACATCTTTTCCTCGAGAGTATATATCATCATTTGTTCGGGTCAAATCGGTAGAAAAATAGAACAAATCTTTACTAGTGGAGGAAAACTTTCTCTGAGTCGAAAAGAAATACTAATGTCTTTAGTTTGTACAATACCAGTTCAAGAAATGAACATTTTGTAGGAAGATATATTGAGGAAAAACCTTAAGAATGTATAAATATTAACAAAATTCAAAAAAACAACTTTAAATTGATTACCGTAGTCAAAGGTTGCAATGTCATTTGAGATCGAGATATAGTCTTGATTTGGTAACATACTAACATGGGCCAACTCATCGGCTAGCATTTACATGTATCCGACATACACGAGTCATACCTAAAAACACCCCTTTGTTAATGTCAAAGAACGTCTCAAAGTATCTTGTTCAAGTAAGAGATGAGGTTCACATTTTTTATGCAAGTAATACATTTAATTACGAGACGATTTTTTCGACCCCCATTTTTTGACCAACTCATTCTATAAGGTATTGTATTATATTCATATAAGGTATTGTATTATATTCATATGAACCGAGGTGAGAAAGAAATAAACTTTTACATGATGAAGTAAGAAGATATATGAGGAAAGAAGAAATTTGAGTACGAGAAATAGTCTTGTCCATGACTTGTCCTCAAAGCACGATGAGCCATTTATCGAATTTGGCAGAGTCTATCTCCTCCATAAAGAGAAAAAAAGTTAATGAGGCATAAACTACTTTAATTACATTTCAAAGAAAGTTAAGCAGACACCCTAGCATGCTCATTACTAGTTTCTATAGATCATATATAAATTAATTCTTTCCTCTTCGTCGTATAGATTACAGAAAAATGTGAAAATCTAATGGATCTCTCTCTCTCCTCTTTATCTTCCAGGATACAAGACCATCAACACATTGCCTTGCTAAAGCACGCTGTCCCACCAATACATTTGTGTTGATTAATTCTCAAAAATAAACATATATTGTTATAAAACACTTATTAATAGGACCCCCTGGCACATGTTAAATTTATCTGAGATTCAATCAGGTTTGAACTACCTCACTTAGTTTTTGTTGCGACGGATAGATTAATGCATGTCAAATCACTAACCTGCATGAATAATTCACAAGAAAATTAAAAATAGGTATTAGTAATGGAAGGTTTGATTAAGGTGTACTGTAATCTAGCTAGTTGGTTCAGCTGGTATACCTCACATTGGATTGTTTGGAGTAACCTCTCATTTACTTTGGAGGAACTATAGCTTACAAGGCTAACCCCTTCATAAACAAGCACTTTTAGCAATCTTGAAAGTCGAAACTCTATGTAGCCAACTATTAATCAAAATCTCAACACTACCTTGGCACGAGCTAACCGTGATTGTATTAGGAACCTGATTATTTGATCTTCCCATAACAATGTTCTTTTCACCAAGAACAACACTTGTATTAGACATGTTCTTGAGCTCATCTCTCTTTCCATTGAGGTGTTTGATATTTTCCTACATGTGTTTTATGTAATTCACTGCCTGGTACATGTGGTCTGATATCGAGCGCTTTCCCTAATTAATCACATTAGGAGAAATATCATCAAATCCAACAAAATCAAGTAAAGAACAATATAATTAATGGATAAACCATGATGCCCATAAAAAGATCAGTCCATCTCCTGGGCCAGTCAACAAGCTTTGGTAGCTACGATTTGCAGGCTTAAAGATGGCATAGCATGGAGGGTAAACCCAACTACCAAATGGGCAACAGCGAATTCTGAAACAAACTAACAGTTAAAAAAGGTATTCTGTTTACAATAGAACATAATCAAACTCACAGGGTCAGTTATGGGCATTGACCTGCCGATTCATTAATATAAGCCTCGTATTTGTGCGACAAAAACTAGAAAATGTTTTACTTGTAGAGATAATGATGCTACAAAGAAAATTAGAGATAATGATGCTGCAAAGAAAATTAGAGATAATGATGTTGCAAAGAAAATTTGAGCAAGGCAAAAAACAGATACAACAATTAATGGCTGCAAGTGAATGAAACCGATCTATCCCTTTCCATTTCTTCTTCTTTTATTTTATTTCAGTTTCATGGCAGACCTAGGCTTCAACAAAAACGTGGCGGTTGCTTGGTTCCTTGGAGTCTTCGCCAAGGGAGTTGGAGCGTAGAATGGGGAGCAATTTGTTCGGAGTATTTCGGACATTAAGGGATGTTTACGTGGCATTTGGGCGTGGTCTAGAGAAGGAAATCGTTGGACGCTTGAGTTCTCCAAGGGCGTGGGGCGGTTGTCTGTTCTTGGGCGGTTCGGCCAAGGTGAAGTAATTCAGTGTGAGGGTTTTCAAATCAAGATTGGGTAGTTCATAAACTGTTTCTAGGGTTGGTTTGGGGCAGTTTGAATACTTGATATTTTGTATTATTAATAATGCATCCAAGTTGCAGAGAACACAATGATTGTCTTATCAATTCCTAAAAAGGTTGTGTTTATGAACCGAAAAAAGGTCAATTGAGATCACCACTTCACGCATTATACTTTCATCCGGATACTTTTATATTTGACAAGTAAAGAAAGTGTATTTTAGAGAAACTAGTCACATACTTTTTTGAAATTTAAATAAATTGGTATCAGTGCATGCTTACGACAATAACATCAACAGTTAGTACTCCTATGAGAGAGACTTGGAATTACTAGTGGCAAGGAGTACAACATTTGCCATCAATTCCTCACCATGATCCGTGATAGCTTTAATGCCATCTTCTCGCTTTGACCAACTGAAGTATTCAACCAACGAAAGACGGAAAATAAGTTACTACCATTGGAAAGACAAGATCAAACGAGGATCTACGTAAAGGTACAATCAATAACTACTACAACTTTACTTCTTTAAGGTTGTTCGTGGATGTAAATTAATTCCCCTTCCTTCCAAATTTCTTGCAACCACAGCTCTCATTTCATCATCAAAACCTCTGCAATATTGATTGCATTTATGAAACAATTGGAACTAAAGCGAGATGAAAGCGCAAAATAAAGGAACTTTTGACTAGTACCAACAATGTGTGTGGCAAACCTAAAGAAGTGAACTTCTATAGTTTCATGACACAAATACTAAATCAATAAATTCAAATGTATATACCAGCAAGATAAGGAGTGCAACGAACGCACAAGTGACAACGAAGCGCAGTTCTATAGTTTCATGACACAATTATTCAATCAATAGATTCGAAGGTATATACCAAAGAATATAAGGGTGTGCAAAGAACGCACAAGTGACAACGAAAAGCAACTTAATGGTAAGACGTTTCACCTACACCAAATAGGTTATGGGTTCAAGTCACCATGGGGGTAAATAGGGAACCACTATTGATCCTCTTAAGAAAAAGAAAAAAAAAACCCCACAAGTGCAAAGCTAATCTACTTTTAGGCTTATAGATGGAATAAATTTTACCAGAAATATATGCTCCATCAATAGATTTGAAATCATTTTCTTACTTGCACCCTAAACATCGGTTAGCCTGCTTTTGAGAAAACACCCTCCAATCTAATGAAAGCACTGCACTCGACTGGGTGGTTCATTACAGTTGTCCCCACTTTTTCTAGTTCAAAAGGTATCAAAATTTCTTCAATTTTTGTCAAAAATGATCCTTTCGCTGTATGTTTGCAATTATTCTTATTCAAAGGGCAGGGGATGCGGGGAGGAGAAGGAAGAAAAAGGAGATTAAGTATATAACTCTACGGAAGGTAGAGACAGACAGATTCAGATCTTCTAACACTACACAGTTGGGTCATTTTAGCACGCTATTTAATTTATTTTGATTTTTTTGATAGGTAAGTGTGGCCCCTTCGCATGAGGATTAGGGCCCACAACTTTTCCCTCTCCTTCAAACAATTTAACTCCCGCATTTGAAAGTAACCGCTTATAAATTCCATTCAGCCTGACTATTTCCTCAGTCTGCACATAAAAACAAGAAAAGAATAATGGGAAGATGAGAAAGACATATCTACATTATTTCTACTTTGCAGACCTCAAGCCCAAGTGGAGGTTTGTCATACTTTTGAAACAAGTGTGATTATATCATCAAGCAGAAGCCCAATTAAGGGCATTCTGCTACAATATATAAGTACTAACTACGGATGTGGGTGTGGGTGTGAGTGTGAGAGGGAGTGCAAAGGTTAGGTGCAAGTCTATCTCGAAGACAAGGTGGGACATTCACGGTAAACCATCCACTGCACCAGTATGGAAGACGGAAGCAGAAAATATAAACTGTAGATGGCAGAATATGATTCATGTAGCCAAACCAAGTAACTGAGATAAGGTTGATTTGAGTATACTCAAGAATATTTAAGAAAAAATGGTTAATATATTATAATTATATGTATCAATCTTTTACTATGGTTTTTTTTCTTATCTTGCTGACTGGATTTTACTTCCAACTTGTATATCTCTTTATGTAAGTTTAGCTAGGCAGGAATCAATTTAAACATGACAACTCACATAAAGATTCATGCATAGGTGTTTATTAGCTAGAACTTAGAAATTTGGGAAAAAATGTTGGTCATGTATGATATTGCTCAAGTTTAAAACCCTTTTGTTTGTTCTAAAACCCTTCCCTCTCTTCGAGCCTCCCCCTCACAAAGATCAATGGCTATGGTTGCCGTTGTCGATAGACGTTCTTACAACCCAATGGAAACTCCAATACTGATCCTAATACATGTAACAAGGCTCCTAAACTAGAAAATGGCACTACGCCTCCGCTGCATCAAGCAACAACAACAGATTATGAGGAGGCCCAAGACCAATATTGTATACACCTTGGGACCAGAGTCAAGGTCCGTCGATATGATTGAGAAGTTGCTGAGGCGGTATGAATGTCTCCTCGCTTCAACTTCTCCCATGGATCTCACCATTACCACCAGAAACTCTCAACAACCTTCGCACCGCCATGCTAAACACCCGCACCCTCTGCCGTCATGTTAGACACCAAGGGTCCGTAGATACGAACTGATTTCTTAAAGGATGGGAAGCCCATCCAGCTCACACAGGTCAAGAGATCACCATCTCCACCGATTACACCATAAAAGGCGATACAAGTATAATCTCTATGAGCTACAAGAAGTCGGCCGACGACTTGGAGCCCCAGTGTCATTCTCTGCTCGATGGAACAATCACCTTCACAGTCCTGTCATGTGACAAGGAACTTGGTCTCGGTCGTGTCGCTGTGAAAACTCGCTCTTTTGGGCGAGCGAAAGAATGTCAATCTCCCGGTGTTGTCGTAGATCTCCCAACCCTCACCGACAAGGACAGAGGATATCTTGCAGTGGGGCATCCCTAACAAGATTGACATGATTGCTTTGTCCTTCATCCGCAAGGTTCGGACCTTATCGAGGTTCGGAAGCTACTTGGACAAAGATACCAAGACTATTCTCCTCATGTCAAAGGTTGAAAATCAAGAAGGGGTGGCCAATTTTGATGAAATTTCGCCAACACCGATGCTTTTATGGTGGCTCGAGGTGATTTGGGAATGGAGATTCCTATGAGAAGATCTTTCTTGCACAAAGCGATGATACGCAAGTGCAACATACAGGGAAGCCCGTGGTTACATCTACTCATATGTTGGAGTCCATGATCAAATCTCCACGGCCTACACGAGCTGAAGCTACCGATGTTGCCAATGCAGGTTCTCGACGGATCGACTGTTATGCTTAGTGGTGAAACAAATGGCTGGGCTTACCCGAACTTGTTGTCCAAACTATGGCAAAGATTTGTATTGAAGCAGAGAATTAAATGAATTTTGGGGAAGAATTCAAAAGATCTATGGTAACCGCACCCATGCCAATGACCCCATTAGAGAGTTTGGCTAGTGCAGCAAGATACACGGCTATTTCCTCAAGGTCAACTCGATCCCGGTCCCGACTGGTGGAAGCACAACAAAGTGTGTCTAAGTACAGGCCAAGTATGCCAATCTTGTCTGTGGTAGTGCTCGAAATAACTTCGGATTCATTTGAATGGTCATGCATGATGAATCTCCAGCAAGGCATGGACTAATATACAGGCGTGATTCCTATGTTGAGCACAGTGCACTAAAGCGCCTCATGACGAGTCTCCAGTAAGAGGCAGAGTTAGCTATTCAAGATGCAAAAGCTAGACAGCCTCGCAAGCCCGGAGACTCGGTAGTTGTGTTGCAACGTTCCGAGATGGGATTATTAAGATCTTGACCGTTAAGTGATGAGATTTAAGTGTTATTGTGGCCCCGGTGTACTCTGCAGCTTTTGTGTCCAATTTTGCTAGTATTTTTTTAATTTTATTATCCTTTAACAATGATTTTGGGAGAGGATTGAGGCTTATAATTTGAATACACTACTTCTTGGTTTAAAAAAAAGTATGATATTGCTCCAAGATACACATTAACTTCCTTTTCTTCCCTTTCGACGAGTGATCAAAAACCAAATTTACGAATAAGACCAAATTGACCATTTCGAATTTAAGAGGAGGATTTTATGAAAGGCCTAACTTGAAATTGGTTTCTTCATTTATCGTTGCAGATATATTTTGACAAGTATTGTATCGAAGAATACTCTTTTACCGAATAATAGAGAGTACAAGATGACCATTTTGGGACAAATGGCATCATTGTTGCCTAACAAGTTGAAATAATTAATTGTTTTGATCAATCTTGTGTAGATGCAGCTAAAGGAGACCAGATATTGGTACTAACATCCATTTTCTTGAATATGTATGATACTAAGGGAAGAAACTAACAATCAAATTTTAGTAATCGACCTTCTTATGTAGAAGTTTTTTCCAAGTAAAATCAACCTTTTCATTCACTTCCCAACCGTAGTTCCTGGCATCCTATAATATCAAGAGAGAAATGAAAATAACATTTTTTATAGATTACTATTATGGGAATCTATTTACCAAAGATAAATGAAATAACAAGAAAAGAGGGAAACGTCAGTTTTCAAAATTAAAATAAACAAACAAAGTAAATATAAATAAGAATCTCAGAGCAACATATTGTTGCGCCTAACAAATTGCAAAATGTACATCTTCAATGCAACATGCAAGGAAACAAGTAATGAAAAGTTAAATGTTAAACTTGTGTACCAAAAGCAAGATTACTCAACACTTCACAAGAAAAATCAAGTCTAAACTTCATAAATAAAGCAATCAATTGAGTACTACGCACTTCCCGTAATTCAAAGGATACATTCAAGAGAAAAATAACACACAAGCTAACGGCAAGAAATCTCAGATCCACGGTTGTGTGTGGATAATACATCCTCGAACTTGCAATCATCTCTATGGACTGCAACTCCCCATGCGGGTAGGTCCAGCAGGAGTATTCTACCGATGAGACGCATTAAACTACATGCGAGGTTTTGAGAATGAGATGCGAGTATTACATGTGTTCTCTTTTGGATCGGGACTTCAGTACTACAATGTGTTACCAACATTATAATATAAAAACCCCACCCACTCTAACACTCTAAATCATGTCAAATGAGGGACAAAAGAAGGGAGGAGGCGGATGCGATAATAACCTATTAAATATCTCCATTTAACGTTTTAAAAAGAAAAACAAAGGATCAAAGTATCAGGACCATATAACAAAAAGGGGGAAAATGGATCTCCAAATCACATTAAGGGAAGTTTTACTTTTTCACTGCCCATGATGGAGTTCATTAGTTCATCCTCTTACTAATTCCTTACCACTTGCAGATCTTTTTCATCTGATAAGGTACATTTTCCACTGAATAAATAGAACACTTTGAAAAAACCCAAATAATTTCAAATCAAAAGTTTTCGATATAAGCATGATCTCACCTCAAGTTCAGGGCAAAAGGATGCTCCATAGACTAAAATCTTTTTAGGAACACAACCACGAATAACACACCTGCACATGAGAAACTTCATGAAATACGCAATATCCAAAGTGACAACATTAATTTTGACATATAATAACATGTAATATGGAATACAAATGCGCAAGTACAGGTTAACATCTACACAAAAAAACTCTAAAAGCCCTCTACAGCTCTGTGCGTAATAGTAGCAGGGATCACTAACACTAAATTTGTTAAGAACACTAAATTGTGGAGTGAAAATTCTTAAGAAGTGTAATACCCCATTTACAATAAGCCATGAGTGTGAGAGATAATTTTTGGAGGGAGAGATAGAGAGAGAGAACGCACCAATCGTCGAAGCTCTTACAGTAAACAATCTCTAATTAAGGTCTTCCCTAAAGCGTAGATGATCAATTTGAGACGAAATCTCTGTTGGTTATCTGATAAGGTTTAGAGAGAGAAATTAGGAACGAAGAAAGGGCTGCAAGACGAGAGCCGCTGAGAGAGGGTTTGGGATTGGGGATTTTGACGCAAGGAAATAATTTCTAAGGTTGTTTACCGCGCAATGGGGAACTTAGCGGGAGAGACAAAAATTAATATCCTGAATGCGATTGAAACAAGGTAAATAGCACAGCGTTTATTTAAAAACATTGTAAAACCCTTGGCAAGCACAACGTTTGTTCAAAAAAAACGTTGTAAAAGTACAACATTTTTAAAAAAACGTTGTAGAATAAAAGGCTAGCACAGCGTTTGTAATAGAAACCATTGTATAATACAAATACACAACGTTTAATTAAAAAACGTTGTTAAAAATCAACTTTTAACAACGTTTATTTAAAAACGTTGTGATACAAACGTTGTAAATGCTGTTTTTTGTTGTAGTGTATGGTCACATACTCAAGGGCATTAAAGGAAACAATATATTTCACCAATATTTATAATACAGTCAATTACTTTTTTCTTAAACGATGTATCGGATCAAAATAAACAGTATTTTGAAAACGCAGGAAGAAATACTAATATATTAATTAGTATTATAAAGACGGAAACCAACCGCAAGAATAGAAGAATAATAATGAATTTGGATGATTTATTATAGTGGGGTAACGAACAAGATTCACCCATATATATACACACCAACCTAGATAAGAGAAGAATCAAAGTAGAATGGTGTTGATGATACGAGACGCCGGATCATAACTGAAAAAGAGAAGGGACGACACACAATATTTTAGGGTTGAAATTATTATCTCTCTTTTATTAGAAAATTTTAATGATACACATATTTATAGTATCCAACTAGGTTAAAAACTAATACATAAATACATTTTTTTAGGTTAAATTAAACTTGGATATATGGAAAACTAACGTTATTGTTTGTTGACATTAGGAAAAGCCTATTAGTGGTAATAATCACTTGGATATTCGTTTTCTCAGTTATTACTACTATTTGATCAAGATTTAATAATTTATTTTGAAATTATTTATTTATAGAATTTGTTTTTAAATTTGTGTTTGTGATCTCCCCAACTTTTCTACTTAAACCGTTCAGGGTTGTTCCTATCATTTAATTGGCCTAGGGCGAAACTCAAGAAAGGGCTCTTATTTAACAACCAAAATTAATATTTATAAAAAATTGCGGATCGTCCTCTTTTTGAAACTTTTAATTGCTAAATTATATTTTTTTTATTTTCAACCGGAAAAAGTCACTTTTAGTGGCAAAATGACTATGATATCCTAAATGAACTGTGGGAGCGCTATGGATGTCATTATTTTTGCACCGTGATTCATCAATTTTATCGTATTATTTTTTGCACATGGGTTCAATAGTATAACTGCTAGTCTATTTTTGAACCGCGATTCATCAACATCATCCATGGACATTTGGGTCGGCTTGTGGTGGTCTTAATGATTCAAGGTGATGCATGCTCAGTAGGCAAGTGTGTGGGCTACACGTAGCGAACCAGACTTTCGAGCTCGGGGCGTTACAAATGGTATCAGAGCGGGTCCCGGGCATAAATGTGGGAACAAAGTGCTGTGTGGGCCAAAGTGCTACACCGCAGAAGGTGGGAGCCACCTCGATCCCCTGAGCCACCTCTTCAGCATCGTCCTGATGCGATTCGGCCTTGACAAGGACGTCAAGGATTTGAGTGGGGGAGATTGTAAAAACCCCAATTCCACATCGGGTAGATGTGAGACTTATGTTTGATTTATAAGGTAGTCATGCGCTACTACTGGGCACCAACATCATCCATGGATTTCCAGATGTAAAGGTTGCCGATGACCAAGCAAATGTGCTACATAACAGAGCTCTTGGACTCTGTCGTTACAAGCATACAACATTCTTTATCAAAGGAAGATTTTAAATTGCATTATCATTCCTCTACTTCTTTAAAAAAATCATATATTTTTTAAAAGTTTGACTTTCAAACAGAGACTTTTACTAGGAACAGAGGAAATATATTCTAATAATTTATTTTTCTTACGAGTATAGATCATCATACTCTCCCTCCGCTTCATAAAAATCTCTTTTACCCTTTTTTTTTAAAATTCATTTAAACTGTATTTGATTCAAAGAATTTACTCAAAAAAAATATTTATTGTTAAAATTATAAAATTTAGAATTTGTAAAATTTATTTTTAGTGTAGTTTCTAGACACATTAAACTTTTGAGTATTCTCATCTGCAACTATCTTACGAATCGTAATTCTTAAGACTAACCCCAACTCTCTCACAGTTGAATCCACAAACACACGGTGAGTTGGATTAGAGAGACTCGTCTTACAAAAAACCCGTCAAACGGTATAAAATATATATACCATATACTAATTGAAAGTGCAATAGTAGCTAAGATTCCAAGAAAATTGTCAATGCAGCTTCTAAAGCAGTTGCATCCAAAGGTGTTTTGATCAGATAAAAAATCAAGTAAACATCGGAAAATCTTTAATCTAATAAAACAGTAATAAAACAGAGAAGTATATCAAATAATCTACAAATAACGCTTGTAAATCCAGTCTTATGACCAAAAAGAATTTCACTAAAAAGATTATGAATCTTACAAAAATCATGAAATCTAACTAAATACCAAAACTTTTAACAAGACTATGTAGTTTGTAAAGAAAATCCACAAAAATAAGAGTAAAAAAAACATAAAATTGAAAAATAAGTTTTCTAACGAATAAAAAAACAAACAGTAAAACAATAGATGCAGGTCGTCGTGATATTACTATATTCATAATTACAGAATAACCTCGTTGAGCTGTTGTCGGGAGCTGCAGCCTGCATGCATATCTCCACATACAAGTCATCATCATAAATTAAACACGAGTTAGAGAGAGAAACAAGATTTCCATGTAGTTTTTTTAGAGAGAGAAAGTCAAAATGATACGATAAGTTATTTCACTTACACTCTGTCCACACATTTTGCCCACACTTTTGCATTTAAGACCAAGTAAAGTTGTCTTTCTGGAGCCCCTTCATCTACCCTTTGAAAAGTCCCCTCCCTCCTCTCTCTCTCTCTCTCTCTCTAGAGTAGCCAGTTGCCAGCGGTTTCCTTTTTCCCGCGTTTTGACTTTCTGTTTTTGGATTTCTCTCTCCTCAAAACAGCACATATATAAAAAATAATCTTTGAGGCCATTTCAATAAATCTTAAATTTGTGCACAACCACGAAATGATATGGTTTAATATCATATATGCTTTTAAGATTTTATGACTCCACAAAAAGTTAAAAAGTTATGTTAAGAATATTGACATAAAATACCGGATCATTTAGACCCAAAATTAAATGTTATTAGAGCTCTTCTCCCCAAAGATTACCCTCCCATATATAAAATCCAAACCCTCCCCACTCCAAACTTATTCAAAACAATTCACAACTCTCCAACAGCTAAATCTTCATCTTCTACATATTCAACAAAATCTCACTTCTCAACCAATATAAACAACCCTTCAAACTCTTCTTCTACTTCACAAATTCTTGATATATATTATGGGTGATGATATTGAGGTTCCTCCATTTTTTCTATGCCCTATTTCTCTAGATATTATGAAAGACCCCGTGATCCTTTCCACCGGGATAACCTACGATCGCGAAAGCATTGAGAAATGGATGTTTACTGACAAAACGATACTTGTCCAGTAACCAAACAAGCCCTAACCGATATAGAGTTGACCCCTAACCACACCCTGCGACGATTGATCCAATCTTGGTGCACCCTCAATGCCTCATATGGCATCGAGAGATTCCCAACACCAAGGCCTCCAATCGGAAAATCCCAAATCCTCAAACTCCTCAATGACTCCAAAGCTCCCCATTTGCAAATGAAGTGCCTTAAAAGACTCAAGACAATTGCATTGGAAAGTCCCACGAATAAACGGCTAATGGAAGCCGTCGGTGCAGCTGAGTTCTTAGCATTGATCTTGATAAACAACGTTAATTCCAACAATGTTTCATCATCAGAAGATGTTTCCGAAGATGGGTTTGAGCTGACAATCGCTAGCGATGAAGCCCTAAGCATTATCTATCATCTTCAATTATCCCAATCAAGCCTCAAGGTTTTGTTTGGCAAAACGACGAATTTGTCGAATCGTTAATGCGTGTCATGCAACGCGCCAATTACGAGTCACGTACCTACGCAGTTTTCTTATTGAAGTCTATGTTCGAAGTAGCTGAACCCATGCAAGTGATTAGGTTGCAAACTCAATTTTTCGTCGAGCTAGTCCAAATCTTGAAGGATCAAATATCTCTAAAGGTATCCAAAGCCACTCTTAAACTTCTATCCATTGTATGCCCGTGGGAACGAAATAGGATTAAAGCAGTTGAAGGAGGTGCAGTTTCAGCATTAGTCGACATCCTCCTCAATAGTTCGGAAAAACGTGAGTGCGAAATGGCGCTAATAGTGTTAGACCTACTTTGCCAATGCGCGGATGGAAGAGCTGAGCTATTGCAACATGGAGCCGGGTTAGCGGTGGTGTCGAAGAAGATACTTAGGGTTTCTCAGGTGGCTAGTGAGAGAGGAGTGAAGATTTTGCTATCAATTTCCAAGTTTGCCGGGAGCTGTACAAGTGTTGTACAAGAGATGTTGCAGTTGGGAGTGGTGGCTAAGCTATGTTTGGTGCTTCAAGTGGATTGTGGGAAAAAGACTAAGGATAGAGCTGGAGAAATACTCAAATTGCATTCTAGGGCTTGGATGAACTCTCCTTGTATTCCCATGAATTTAGTTTCTTCATATCCTTTATCATAGTTGATGCAAAAGAAAAGGAGGGAAATTTTTCTTCTTCTGTTTTTCTTTTTAGGGTACATAATTTGATGAACATTTAAGATAGGAAATCTAAATATCTGGTCGAAAATGGAGTCCAGAAAAATATTTCGTGATAGATATATGTAGTAATTCTTATTTAGAAAATTTTGAAGATATCTCTTCTTTATCTCGTTCCTCCATGACTGCTCATAAGTTAGCTCAGCGCTTTAGTCTTTAGATTACTACCTGTATCTATATTATCTATTTTATTTGATCATAAGTATAACAATAAATATTAATTTGAATATATTAACAATTTCGTGTATTTTGTGTCGTGTTTCGTGTTTTAGAATTTTTTGTCAGTCTCAATCGTGTTTTATAATAATCCTTACTATCGTGTTGAGTATTCTACTATCGAAAAAATTTGTATTCAGAATGAATTCCAATATGTACTTATGTTCTACATCAAAAAAAGAATTTTATAATATATAGAATTATTCAATAATGTTATGAGGAATTATTATTTATGTCAATTATAATTTTTTGGTTGAATATGCCAACAAATTTTGATACAGACATATCCAACGTTATCCATTAGTTTATTTAATAGGTCTAACATAATATTTATCTTAGAAAATAGTAACATAAAATATTTAGTTTTAGTGACAACTACTACTAATAAAAAGGAAAACTACTAAATACTTGGAGCATCTCCGTTGTTTATTTTATGGTATTTTTAGCATTATTCTTAATTAGAAATATCAAATGACAATAATGGGGAAGCTTCTTGACTTTATTCTTAGGAGGAGAAAGAAAAAAAATCCTAGCTAAGATTTAATTTTTTTGTGTAAGAAGATGTGTAAGAATATTATACAATGAAAAGATATATTCTTAAGTGGGTTAAAAAGAGAAAAATGTGCGTATGACAATGAGACCCAACTAAAAAATTATGTAAGAATTTTGAATAATATAGATGCTCTTATATACATTTTTTTTCTCACTTACTCTATATCAACGTAGATTACGTAGTCCTTACTCTTTCTTTTAGACTAATATTTTGATTCTCACAAAGAGAATATTCTCTTTTTCAGAGCTTTCCTAGCTCCCTAATAAAATTAAACTATGCATATGTTAATTTTTAAAAATCAATTTGACTATTTTTTTAATCAATATTTAATATATTTTGCTTAATATTGTAGAGAATGATGTTGAAGCTAAGATTGTCAACAAGGAAGTCTTGAAGACTTGAAGGGTGTAGTATGTTAATCTAGAGAGTTAAGGGTTGTGTTGGTTGTTTCTAATGGTTTGTTAGTTGTTAGGTTGTTATTTCCTTTCCTCTTTCTTGCTGCCTTTTAGTCGAGGGGGCAGCGATGGATTTTTTTATTCATTAAGTACGAAACTAAAATTGGATTAGATAATTAAAAATCATATATCGCGGTGTAAAAAATTGATTAGATAATATTTTATGTACCGCAGTGCAAAAATTGTTTTATCGCGGTATAAAAATTAATCTCTATGACATATTTGATTCATTAAGGGTATCGTAGTCATTACCCATAAAATGATTATTTTCGATTGAAATTTTTTTTTTTACTTTAACGATTAAAAAATTTAAAAAGTAGATCGATCTCTGATCTTTTTTTTTTTTTTTTTCCAAATTGAGACGTAGGCTGAAAACCCCCTCCATTTGACTTTGGATCTGCCCTGGCCTAAACTGGCCCAAGTGACAAACTATAAAGAAAGAGAATTAGTTAATCGAAAGTTAGAAAGTCTCTTATTTATGTGGATGTTACAACGTAGTCGATACCTATCCATAAAATGTTGGTTTTCTGAGCAATTAAAGTTGGCTGAAAAGAATTAGTATTAAACGAGCTAACCAAAATTAACTAATGGCCGAATGTAGTTATTTTCTCCGCATAAGGCTGACATGTCCTATTTATTATTCTTCTCTATCGCATGAATCTAATCATCCATTATTTGAATTCAATGATCTTCACAAGATACATTATCAAAGTTACCTAGATCACAATCTGCATATAAAGCAAAATTCATAATATCTTCATCGGATATCTTATTATTATTACCCACAACATAATCCTGCAACCTAGCTGGTAAGTTACGCTGTCTCTACGGACGCCATGAACCTTCTCCCTATGCAACTGTAGGAATTGGAACATTACCTTGAACATTAAAATCTTCATCTTGAGCAAAACCTTTACGAGAATCAAAACTTGAATTTTCCTTTTCTTTAGAACACCAATCTCAAAGACCAACTTTATCAAAAGTCAGATCTCTACTAACAATAATTTTATTTGTCACCGGACTAAGCAATTTATAAGTTTTTAACACGTCACTATAGCCAATCAAAATACACTTTTCATTTTTGTCATCAAATTTCTTTCTCAAATGATCAGGCACATGAACATAAACAATGCAACCAAACACCCTAATATGTCCAATAAAAAGTCTTCGACCAATACATACCTCCTAGAGTTAAGGCATCACTTTTCTTTTTTGATAATTTACTTCTTGAGCACATGTTCAAAACATACATTGCACATGCAACTGCTTCGGCCAAAAAACTTTTGGGCAATTTCTTGAAACACAACATGCATCTAAGCATATCCATAATTGTTCTATTTTTTGTCTCTGCTACACCATTTTGTTGTGGAGTATATCTAGCAGTTAACTCATATTCAATACCATGTTTCTCAAGAAAACTATCACAAACAAGATACTCAGTGCCCGTATCAGTTCTAAAAGATTTAATTTTATATCCACTTTGTTTCTCCACAAAATTTTTAAACTTCTTAAACATATCACAAGCCTCAGATTTTTCTTTCAAAAAATACACTCATGCTTTTCTACTAAAGTCATCAATAAACGTGACAAAACACATGCAACCTCCATTAGAAGCAACTTCAACTGAACATAAATCTAAATGAATCAACTCCAATGTTCTTTTCACCCTCCAAAATTTGCTTGTAGGAAAAACATCTCTATGTTTCTTGCTCATCACCAATATTAAAAACTCCATTAAAAATTCTCATATCATAGCCCTTTTCTGAAAGTTGCTCCATACTCAACAAATTTTTCTAAAGACTTGGAAGATAGTAAACATCGGAGATAAAATTTTTAAAATCATCTTTTAATTAAATTGACATCCTTGTTTTTCCTATCATCGGTACTTTCGTATTATTACTAATTTTTACTTCATATCCAAAGACTCATCCAAATCTGAAAATAATTCTTTGCTCGCACATATATGATTGCTTCACCCATAATCCAAATATCATGTATTTTTATCACTTAAGTTGTCACAACTACTGATCAACAACAAAGTTTCCGAATTTTCAACATTATTTTCAGAATAATTATTGACATGATAATTTCCATTATTTTCCTTTCTATATCTGCAATCAACAATGTTATGACCTAATTTTTCACGATTATAACAATAATTATTATTTTTACCTCCGTAATTATTACCTCCACCTGATCTGTCATGCCAATAACTATTTCCTCCTTGTCTACCACTTGAGTTGTAATTGTCTCTGCCTCGATTGTTGTAACCACGACCACCACCACTATTATTGTAACTTCGACCACCGCCGTTATTGTAATCATGACCACCACTGTTGTTGTAGACACGACCACCCCCATTATTGTTACCGCGACCACCTCTATTATTGTAACCACGACCTCCGTTGTTGTACCCATGGCCTCTAGCTACCCCCATGGTTTTGGCTTCCATGCGTTGATCCACCATTATCCTTTATTAATTCATCATTCACGTTTTTCAAATCCACTTGACTTTGCAATGCATCTTCTTATGTTTTCTCCGATCTTTCACCAAATAATAACTCATGACTAACAAGGGCGCAGATTCTAATTATGCTATTGTCAATGTCTTTAAATCTTTAGTCGTCATATTTATTTCTGCAGCACCTTGAAAAGCTTTCGTCATCGAATGAATAATTTTCGAACAAATTCTTTCATCCGAAACATCATCTCAGTTTGCCTTCATATCTGAATAAGCAAGATCACTCACACGAGAGATATATACTCTGAAACTTTCTCTAACTTCTCCATATTTATATTTTCAAATTTCTTCGTTAAAACTTGTAAATAATTTCTCTTAACTTTATCATCACCTCCGTACGTCTTTGTCAAAATATCGAACGCATCATGTGTTAATTTAAAATCCATAATTTTTTTCAGTACATTATCTTCAACTACATTGAAAATATAATTAGAGATGTCAAGGTAGGTTGGCGGGGCGGGCCAACCCGCAACCCTCTATAACCCATCATTTGGTGGGGCGGGGCGAGCCAACCCATGAAATGTGGCAGGCCGGGAAATTGTCAACCCAAACCAACCCATCTTGGGTTGTGGGTTAGGCAGGCCAACCCACCAACTTTTTTTTCAATTAATCTAAATAATAAAAATAATCAAAAAATAACACAAAAAAATGTTACAATTCATTAAAAAAATTATATTTTCTACTATTATATTTTTAATAGCGTTTTTTAACAACCTTATCTAATATTAATAGTATAAAATGAGCAAAAAAATAGAAGTAAGAAACTATTTTATCATTACTCTTTTTGTATGTTAAGAAACTATTTTATCATTACTCTTTTTGTATGTTCTTAAAATCATATTTCTATAAATATTGTTGTTAATATCCCTAATTCTGACATCTTTAGTTGCTATAAGTGACACATTTTGAACGAATTCAAAATCATTTACTAATATTTCAGATATAAAAAATAATCTTACATTTTGAGCGAATATGATTTAAACTAATTATTTCAAACTTATGACTTGGTTATTTGAAACTAGTATATGGCGGGTTAACCGGCCCCGCCCCGCCCCGGCCCGACCCACCTCAACCCGCAACCCACCGCGGGCTAAACCCATTTGACCCACCTCTTAATGGGTTCAAATTTTCCCAATCCAACCCACATTTTTTAAGTGGCGGGGCGTGCCAACCCAACGGGCCCAACCCATTTTGACCGCTTTGAATATAATCAAGTGTTTCAGTGGACTCGATTTTCCCCCTTTAGCTGTATTCTCCACAAGTTTCTCATCTACGTATTTTTCTAAATCACAGACCACAAAAAATTTGTACATCTAACATCTCCAATCAGAAAAATTAATTTTTTCATCAAACTTTGGACTCATATAAACCTTGCTACAAATTATTTTGACCACGAACTAGCTCTGATACCAAATGTTAACTTAGATAATAATTCATTCGTTTTCAAATTATCGTCCACCTTTCTTTTTTCGTCCATTTAAAAAATAATTGTCATCTTTTAAAACTTTCTCTTTTAGGAAAATACTTTTACCACTTTATCCTTACTTTTTCTATCTACTTTAATTAGGGTCACATACTCAAGGGAATTAAAGGAAACAATATATTTCACCAATGTTTATAAAATAGTCAATTATTTTTTTCTTAAACGATGTATCAGATCAAAATAAACAATATTTTGAAAACGCAGAAAATAATACTAATATAGTAATTAGTATTATAAAGACGAAACCAACCGCAAGAATAGAAGAAAAATAATGAATTTGGATGATTTATTAAAGTGGGGTAACGAACAAGATTCCACCCATATATATACACACAATCCTAGATAAGAGAAGAATCAAAGTAGAATGGTGTTGATGATACGAGACGTCGGATCATAACTGAAAAAGAGAAGGGATGACACACAATATTTTAGGGTTGAAATTATTATCTCTCTTTTATTAGAAAATTTTAATGATACATATATTTATAGTATCTAACTAGGTTAAAAACTAATACATAAATACATTTCTTTTTTAGGTTAAATTAAACTTGGATATATGGAAAACTAACGTTATTGTTTGTTGACATTAGGAAAAGCCTATTAGTGGTAATAATCACTTGGATATTTGTTTTCTCAGTTATAACTACTATCTGATCGAGATCTAATAATTTATTTTGAAATTATTTATTTATAGAATTTGTTTTTAAATTTGTGTTTGTGATCTCCCCAACTTTTCTACTTCAACCGTTGATATGATATTGACAAGCCATAAATGTGTTTCTAAGAGTTCAGGGATCTATTGATTAAGTTTGGCAACTTGTAGGCAAGTTTGGAAGTTTGGAAAACTGTTTGGATACTTCAGGGAGGGGTCAAAGTGGCAAGGAAGCAAGATTGGAGGAACTGTGGACCTTGCGGACGCAAGGGTCCATAGACCTTGCGACCGCAAGGTCTCCAGAAAGCTGTCGTTTTTTTTTTATTTTTCCTGTTTTAATGTTAGGGTAATTTTAGTTTCCTTTTTTATTTAGAGTTTCCTTTATCTAAGAGTTTCCTTTTAATTAGAGTTTCCTTTTAATTAGTTTTCTTGTCCTACAAGAATTAGGGTTTATTTTGTAAGCCTATAAAAAGGCATTCTTAAACATTGTTTTAGGTGGAGAATTTTGATTAATAAAAATTGGGTTGATTTTCTGGTTAGAAAATTGTCTTCTTATTTGAGTGTCCTGGATTGGAAGCTCGGATTATAAACATCGTGGATTCGTTGTTTATAATTGAATTCGACTTATCAGTTGGAGAGTCATCCCAATTTTGGCGTCATTCACAATTCCAAGGTTCGCGTCATCTCGAAGGCGTTGGGTCGCGGAGTCATTCATCATAATACCTTTCTAGGGGATCTTGGGTCCGTTCCGTTATCATTTGGTATCAGAGCAATCCTAGTTACGGTAATTCCATTCTATCTTAATTTTTGCGTATTATCGTTCTTGTTGTTAAACCCTAATTGTTCTAGGGTTCATTATTCATTTAAAAAAAAATTCATCCGAAATTCACTGTTCACGGAGAATCACCGTTCACGCCGGAGTTACTGTTCACGCGGAGTTACTGTTCATCGCCGGAATCACTGTTCACGCCGTAAAACACTGCTCAGGTTCTTGTTCACGATCTGTTCATCCAAGATCGCTTCACTCTTTAAAAAAAAATTTAATTTTTTTTATTTTATTAATTCATCTAGTTGTCTTGAACTTGGATCATCAATCCTTGTTTTATCGTGTTGTTTTTCAATTTTGAAATCCAAATTGTTCTAGGATTTGTTACTTATATAAAAAAAAATTTTTTTGTGACTTTGAATGCATACACGCAAGGGATTGAATCACCAAAATAATCATCATGTCCGAACTTCCTAAACCATCGGCTATGGATGATTGGACGGAGTTTTATCGAGAGTTAGTGGGTAGTAAGTTCATGATTGAGGAATGGAGAAAACACATATTTCGTACTAGATGTTTCGTGAGTAATAAGGCATGTAGTATGGTTATTGATGGAGGTAGTATCTCTAATTTTGCTAGCTCTACATGGTTGAGAGTTGGGCTACCAATCTTTACACATCCGCAGCCTTATGAGTTGCTAGGGCTACATGTCGATGGGCAAGTGCATGTCTCCCAACAAACCCTCGTCACTTTTCGAATAGGGAAGTATTCCGATACGGTGATGTGTGATGTAGTACCAATGGAGGCTGGTCACTTATTACTTGGGAAACCATGGCAAACATATCGAGGAGCAACTTACAATTTGATGGGTACAAAGAAATACAATTTCATGCATGAGAATAGGAAGATCTCTTTAGTGCCTTTAACACCTGCTCAAGTTCGTGATGATTTATTGGTTTTACAAACAAGCATGAGTGCATGGAAAATTGAAAAGGAGGAGGCAAAGAGAAAATTTAAGCGAAAGGATCGAAAAGGAAAATATTGAGAAAGAAAGGATTGAAAAGAGAGAATTGAAAAAGAAAATATTGAAAGGATTGAGAAAGAGAAAATCGAGGGAGGAAGAAGAGCGAGAAAGGGCGGAAAAAGAAGAAACTGACAAGAAATTAACAACGGTTCAAGAAAACTTGAAGTTATCACAAGTATACGAAGACCCGTTTGATTTTGCAGCTTTAAATTTGTCTTGTTCTTGGTTAATCAAACGGATGATCGATGACTACTTCTTCTTGACTCAATGGGCGGATTGGATGAATCTAGTCTCACGGGCGGATCGTCGAGTTCCATGTGCGGATTTGAGGACAAGTCCTTTTGAAGAGAGGGAATATGATATGATATTGACAAGCCATAAATGTGTTTCTAAGAGTTCAGAGATCTATTGGTTAAGTTTGGCAACTTGTAGGCAAGTTTGGAAGCTTGGAAAACTGTTTGGATACTTCGTGAGGGTCAAAGTGGCAAGGAAGCAAGATTGGAGAACGTGGACCTTGGCCGACTAGGGTCCATAGACCTTGCGGCCGCAAGGTCTCTGAAGTTTTTGTTTTATTTTTCCTGTTTTAATGTTAGGGTAATTTTAGTTTCCTTTTTTATTTAGAGTTTCCTTTATTTAAGAGTTTCCTTTTAATTAGAGTTTCCTTTTAATTAGTTTTCTTGTCCTACAAGAATTAGGGTTTATTTTGTAAGCCTATAAAAAGGCATTCTTAAACATTGTTTTAGGTGGAGAATTTTGATTAATAAAATTGAGTTGATTTTCTGGTTAGAAAATTGTCTTCTTATTTGAGTGTCTGGATTGAAGCTTCGGATTATAAACATCGTGGATTCGTTGTTTATAATTGAATTCGACTTATCGGTTGGAGAGTCATCCCAATTGTGGCGTCATTCACAATTCCAAGGTTCGCGTCATCTCGGCGTGGGTCGTCATCATTCATCCTAATACCTTTCTAGGGGATCTTGGGTCCGTTCCGTTATCAACATCATCCATGGACATTTGGGTCGGCTTGTGCTGGGCATGATGACTCAAGGTGATGCATGCTCAGTGGGCAAGTGTGTGGGCTACACGTAGTGAACCAGGCTTTCGAGCTCGGGGCGTTACAAATGGTATCGAGGCGGGTCCCAAAATTTAAAATGTGGGAACAAAGTGCTATTAATCGCTGAAGGTGGGAGCCACTGATCCCCGCTTCCACCTCTTGAATTCATCGTCCTGAGGATGCGATTCGGCCTCGAGACGTCGAGGATTTGAGTGGGGAGATTGTAAACCTCAATCCCACATCGGGTGATGTGAGACTTGTGTTTGATTTATAAGGTAGTCATGCGCTACCATCTGGGCACCAACATCATCCATGGATTTTTTGGTCGACTTGTGGTGGGTTTGATGACCCAAGTGCGGCGTGCTTTCGGTGGGAAAGTGTGTGCTACACGTGTGGCTCTTGGACTCGGTCGTTACGTTGTACAACATTCTTTATCAAAGGAAGATTTTAAATTGCATTATCATTCCTCTACTTCTTTAAAAATATCATATATTTTTTAAAAGTTTGACTTTCAAACAGAGACTCTTTACTCGGAACAGAGGGAACATATTCTAATAATTTATATTTCTTACGAGTATAGATCATCATACTCTCCCTCCGCTTCATAAAAATCTCTTTTACCATTTTTTTTTTGAAAATTCATTTAAACTGTATTTGATTCAAAGAATTTACTAAAAAAATATGTATTGTTAAAATTATAAAAGTTAGAATTTGTAAAATTTATATTCTCATCTGCAACTATCTTACGAATCGTAATTCTTAAGACTTACCCCAACTCTCTCACAGTTGAATCCACAAACACACGGTTAGTTGGATTAGAGAGACTTGTCTTACAAAAAACCCGTCAAACGGTATACGGTATAATATATATATATATATATATATATATATATATATATATATATATATATATATATTCCATATACTAATTGAAAGTGCAATAGTAGCTAAGATTTCAAGAAAATTGTCAATCACTTTTTAAAGTTAGCCAGATTGCCAAAAGATGCGTGATCGAGATAAAATCAAGTAAACATCGGAAATCTTTAATCTAATAAAGCAGTAATAAAACAGAGAAGTATATCAAATAATCTACAAGCAATGCTTGAAAATCCAGTCTTATGACCAAAAAGAATTTCACTAAAAATATTATGAGTCTTACAAAAATCGTGAAATCTAACTAAATACCAAAATCATTAACAAGACTATGAAGTTTGTTGAAGAAACTCACAAAAATACGAGTAAAAGAAATATGAGATTAAAAAATAAGTTTTGTAACAAATAAGAAAATAAACAATAAAACAATCGATGCAGGTCGTGATATTACTATATTCATAATTACAGAAAAACCTCGTTGAGCTGTTGTCGGTAGCTGCAGCCTGCATGCATATCTCCACATCCAAGTCATCATCATAAATTAAACACGAGTTAGAGAGAGAAACAAGATTTCCATGTAGTTTTTTTAGAGAGAGAAAGTCAAAATTATACGATAAGTTCTTTCACTTACACTCTGTCCACACATTTTGCCCACACTTTTGCATTTAAGACCACGTAAAGTTGTCTTTCTGGAGCCCTTTCATCTACCCTTTGAAAAGTCCCCTCCCTCCTCTCTCTCTCTCTCTCTCTAGAGTAGCCAGTTGCCAGCACATATATAAAATCCAAACCCTCCCCACTCCAAACTTATTCAAACCAATTCACAACTCTCCAACAGCTAAATCTTCATCTTCTACATATTCAACAAAATCTCACTTCTCAACCAATATAAACAACCCTTCAAACTCTTCTTCTACTTCACAAATTCTTGATATATATTATGGGTGATGATATTGAGGTTCCTCCATTTTTTCTATGCCCTATTTCTCTAGATATTATGAAAGACCCCGTGATCCTTTCCACCGGGATAACCTACGATCGCGAAAGCATTGAGAAATGGATGTTTACTGACAAAAACCATACTTGTCCGGTAACCAAACAAGCCCTAACCGATATAGAATTGACCCCTAACCACACCCTCCGACGATTGATCCAATCTTGGTGCACCATCAATGCCTCATATGGCATCGAGAGATTCCCAACACCAAGGCCTCCAATCGGAAAATCCCAAATCCTCAAACTCCTCAATGACTCCAAAGCTCCCCATTTGCAAATGAAGTGCCTTAAAAGACTCAAGACAATTGCATTGGAAAGTCCCACGAATAAACGGCTAATGGAAGCCGTCGGTGCAGCTGAGTTCTTAGCATTGATCTTGACAAACAACGTTAATTCCAACAATGTTTCATCATCAGAAGATGTTTCCGAAGATGGGTTTGAGCTGACAACCGCTAGCGATGAAGCCCTAAGCATTATCTATCATCTTCAATTATCCCAATCAAGCCTCAAGGTTTTGTTTGGCAAAAACGACGAATTTGTCGAATCGTTAATGCGTGTCATGCAACGCGCCAATTACGAGTCACGTACCTACGCAGTTTTCTTATTGAAGTCTATGTTCGAAGTAGCTGAACCCATGCAAGTGATTAGGTTGCAAACTCAATTTTTCGTCGAGCTAGTCCAAATCTTGAAGGATCAAATATCTCTAAAGGTATCCAAAGCCACTCTTAAACTTCTATCCATTGTATGCCCGTGGGAACGAAATAGGATTAAAGCAGTTGAAGGAGGAGCAGTTTCAGCATTAGTCGACATCCTCCTCAATAGTTCAGAAAAACGTGAGTGCGAAATGGCGCTAATAGTGTTAGACCTACTTTGCCAATGCGCGGATGGAAGAGTTGAGCTATTGAAACATGGAGCCGGGTTAGCGGTGGTGTCGAAGAAGATACTTAGGGTTTCTCAGGTGGCTAGTGAGAGAGGAGTGAAGATTTTGCTATCAATTTCCAAGTTTGCCGGGAGCAGTACAAGTGTTGTACAAGAGATGTTGCAGTTGGGAGTGGTGGCTAAGCTATGTTTGGTGCTTCAAGTGGATTGTGGGAAAAAGACTAAGGATAGAGCTGGAGAAATACTCAAATTGCATTCTAGGGCTTGGATGAACTCTCCTTGTATTCCCATGAATTTAGTTTCTTCATATCCTTTATCATAGTTGATGCAAAAGAAAAGGAGGGAAATTTTTCTTCTTCTGTTTTTCTTTTTAGGGTACATAATTTGATGAACATTTAAGATAGGAAATGTAAATATCTGGTCGAAAATGGAGTCCAGAAAAATATTTCGTGATAGATATATGTAGTTATTCTTATTTAGAAAATTTTGAAGATATCCCTTCTTTATCTCGTTCCTCCATGGCTGCTCATAAGTTAACTCAGCGCTTTAGTCTTTAGATTACTACCATCCAAAAAAAATTTGTATTCAGAATTAATTCCAATATGTACTTATGTTTACATCAAAAAATGAATTTTATAATATATAGAATTATTCAAAAATGTTATGAGGAATTAATATTTATGTCAATTATAATTTTTTGGTTGAATATGCCAACAAATTTTGATACAGACAGATCCAACGTTATCCATTAGTTTATACGATCAAACAAGGTTATCCATTAGTTTATTTAATAGGTCTAACATAATATTTATCTTAGAAAATAGTAACCTAAAATATTTAGTTTTAGTGAACTAATACTAATAAAAAGGAAAACCACTAAATACTTGGAGCATCACCGTTGTTTATTTTTTGGTATTTTTAGCATTATTCTTAACTAAGAATATCAAATGACAACAATCGGGAAGCTTCTTGGCTTTATTCTTAGGAGGAGAGAGAAAAAAAAAATCTTAGCTAAGAATTTATACAATGAGAAAATATATTCTTAAGTGGGTTAAAAAGAAAAAAATGTGTATGTGACAGTGGGACCCAACTAAAAAATTGTGTAAGAATTTTGAACAATGTTGATACTCTTATATACACTTTTTTTCTCACTTACTCTATATCAACGTAGATTACGTAGTCTTTACTCTTTCTTTTACTAATATTTTGATTCTCACAAAGAGAATATTCTTTTTTATCAGATCTTTCCTCCCTAATAAAATTAAACTATGCACATGTTAACTTTTAAAAGTCAATTTGACTATTTTTTATCAGTATTTAATATATTTTACTTAATATTGTAGAGAATGATGTTGAAGCTAAGATTGTCAACAAGGAAGTCTTGAAGACTTGAAGGGTGTCGTATGTTAATCTAGAGAGTTAAGGGTTGCGTTGGTTGTTTCTAATGGTTGGTTAGTTGTTAGAGCATCCAAATTGTTTAAAATTCTTGCATAACTTCTTAGCTGGGTTCTACTGTCACCTACACATTTTTCTCTTCTTAACCCACTTAAGAATATATATCTCCCCATTGTATAATATTCTTAATTCCCCCCCCCCCTCTCACAATTGAGGCTAAGAAAAAGTTAAGAATAATCCTTCTAAAAATTCTTAGCTAAGAATTTGTTTTTCTCTTTCCTCCTAAGAATAAAGTCAAGAAGTTCTCCCATTGTTGTTATTTGATATTCTTAGCTAAGAATATTGCTAAGAATACAAAAAAAAACTACAATGATGATGCTCTTAGGTTGTTATTTCCTTTCCTCTTTCTTGCTCCCTTTTTGGACTCAGAGTTGAATAATAAAGAAAGGAGGGAAACTATGCATACGCCCCCTCTTCCTCTCTCTCTCTCTCTCTCTCTCTCTCTCTCTCTCTCACTCTATTTCTTACGGTTTCAAATTCAAATATTATCAAATGAAACTTGGATTTATATTATAGAACAATTAGGTAATTAATTTTGGCTATTCAGAGGTTGAGATTAAATTATCTAAAAAATTTAACTATTGAGATTTGTCTTCACATTCACATGTGTGGGTAGTTATCTATTTTTAACTTCTTATTTTTTCTTTCCCTATTAGAAATCAACCCCTACAATTAATATTATGAGCAGTCAATCATTTTTCTTCTCCCTATGTTTTATCTTCACATTATAAAGTTACACCATGCGATTAATCTTTTTAACAGTTACCCCTTATAAAACATCAATCCCTCAACTATCATTTGAAACAATGTACCCTTCAACTGTAACTTTTTTTTTTAAATCGCACCTCAATTTAGGCACTGTCATTTTAATTGGTGAAATCAGATATACTGGTATCGTGTCATAGGCATGAGCTTGAAGATTTTTGTATACAGACATATACACGCTAAATACAAAGAGAAACTGAGAGCATTCGCTGAAGTGTGGATGCAACTTCATCCCAAGCTATATCGCTGTTTTTGCTGTTTGCATTCCTAGTTTTTAGCAGTGTTCTAAAACTCTCCGCCTAGCTCTGCCTAGGCGCTAGGCCCCTCTCTACCGCCGCGACTTTCTTAATCGCCGCCTAATCGACCAAATTGGCGTCTATGCCAAACCTCGTCAACCTTAATTTATTTTTGATTTTTTGTAACTTTGATTTTGTGGCATGCATTGATCGGAGAAGGAAGGGAGGGGGCGAACTGGAGAAGGAAGGGGAAGTGGTAATGGTGAGGCAGAGAGAGTGGTAATGGGGAGCGAACTGGAGTAATATCTTTTTTTGTTTTTAGTTCTAAACTTGGTTGACTTATTACTTTGGGGTTGTTGAGAATTGGGATTAATGGTAGGCTTGTATATTTTTGTTCATTTTACAAATATAGACAAATGTTTGATAAAATGACAAACATAAAAAAAATTTAAATTTGTATTCAATATGTTTGATCTTTGATGTAAATTATCAAAAAAAATGGTAATTATGTCTTAATTCTAGGCCTCGCCTAGGCCCCGATTACGCCCCGATTAGTCCCCTAGGCGCTAGTGTACCGCCTAACGATTTTTAGAACCTTGGTTTTTAGGAAACTTATTTTTTAATCTCACGTTTTCTATACTCTTATTTGTGGGTTTTCTCCACAAACTTTATGTTTTGTTAGAAGGTTTTTTATTTTAGAAGATTTCATATTTGTATTTGAGAAACTCATAATTTTTTAATGAAATCTTTTTTAGCCATGAGACTGGATCTACAAGCATAGCTTGTAAATTGTTTGATAAATCTTTTTTTTTTATTACTGCTTTAATAATCTTAAGACTTTCGTTGTTTACAAATCAGATTTTCTAGTCGATGCACCTTCGGATGCAGCTGCATCACAAACTACATCGATAGATTCTGTGAATCATAGCTACCGTTGATCTTTCAATTGGTATCAGAGCCTCCTCTTGACGACACTAACGTATTATTTAAGCCCAAACATTATGAGAATTATGATCAGCTTTAATATTAATTATATATCTATTAATAGTTTGATTTTTCAAACATAGATTTTTAGGATGAAACGAAGAGAGTAATTTTTTTTTTGTGAAATTCTGGTCCGTCAATTTTTCAAAGTTTGTAACCCCTATAATACCTCGTTTTTTTTTAACCGCAAAAGGTCATTTTTTTGAAATATTGTTCCGAAAATGTCATCGTCTTCTTCAACAGTTCTGACAAACACATTTGATTCAAAAATCATCATTGTTGGGTAATGAAATGAGGATCGACTTGCCTGGTCATGTTGCGGGAGTCGAGGGGGCAGCGACGGTTTTTTTAATTCATTAAGTACGAAACTATAATTGATCTTTACTGGGTTAAAGGATTTTTCAGTAGGACGAAGACGAAGGAGGAGGAGGAAGAAGAAGGTGGATGACATGATCTGGTTCATTATAATTTTGTATCGCGGTGCAAAATTAAATTAGACAATATTTTAGGTATCACGGTTCGAAAAATAATTTATCGTGCTGCAAAATTGGATTAAGTAATCAAAACATATATATCATGGTGTAAAAATTATTTTTTTGCAATATAAAAAATTGATTAGATAATATATTATGTTCCGTGATGTAAAAATTATTTTATCACGGTACAAAAAATAATCTCCATGGCACTCCTTCAATTAATTAAGGGTATCGTAGATATTATTCATAAAAATGATTTTTCCTAATTGAAAAAAAAAAGACTACTTTAACGATTATAAATTTTAAAAGGTACATCTACCTCCAATACCATTTTTTTTTTCGCCAAATTGAGACGTATGGAGACCCCCTCCATTTGACTTTGGATCTGCCCCTGGCCTAAACTGGCCCAAGTGACAAACTATAAAGAAAGAGAATTAGTTAAACGAAAGTTAGAAAAGTCACTTATTTATGTGGTTGTTACAACGTAGCCGGTACCTATCCATAAAATGTTGGTTTTCTGAGCATTAAAGTTGGCTGAAAAGAATTAGTATTAAACGAGCTAACCAAATTAACTAATGGCCGATTGTAGTTATTTTCTAGGCATACGGCCGACATGTCCATTTGTATATAGGAATAATCTTTGAAACAGAAAGTCAATGGTGAGGTGCTTAAACGAAAGAATAAGTCTCACTTAAAGTTAGATAATACTCCCTCCGTTCCTAAATAATTGTCATGTTTGATCCGGCGCACAGTTTAAGAAAAAGTAATTGATTTGATTATTTATATTGGTTTAATGTGTAGTTTCTTTTAATATCCATGTATATGTGGCCCATAATTAAAGTAGAGTGAAAAAATAAGGGTAAAGTGGTAAAAGTAAAGTTCTAAAAAGGTAAGTTTCAAAGTGGACAATTATTTTGGGACGGACGAAAAAGGAAAGGAGGACGATAATTTAGGGACGGAATGAGTAATACTAATATATTAATTAGTATTATAAAAAAGGAAACCAACCACAAAAACGGAAGAAAAATAATAAATATTATAGTGGGGTTGCCTGCAGGACTCCACCCATATACCAATATATACGCCAACCTAGGTAAGAGAAGAATTTACTAGAGACGTTGAATCAGAACTTAAAAAGAGAAGGAATGACACCCGCAATATTTTAGGGTTGTTAAAATTATTATCTCTCTTATTAGAAAACTTTAATGACAAATATATTTATAGTGTCTAATTATGTTAAAAACTAATATATAAATAAATAAAGCATTTATCTAATTAGATTTGGTTTAGAGCCCAACATTATCCTCCCTTAAACCAAGTATTTAAACTTGATCATGTCTAACATAGTCTTCAACTTCCAAAATAACTCGGTTTTCAATGACTTCGTAAAAAATTTTGCAACTTGATTTTCAGTCCGACAATAATCAACCACGATCTTTTCATCTAGAATCAAATCACGAATGAAGTGAAACTTGATGTCAATATGCTTGCTTCGACTATGAAAAACTAGATTCTTCAACAATGCAATTGCCGACTTGTTATCACATAAAATCTTCATTGAATCATCTTGCTTAAATTGTAGAACGTTGAGCAATCTACATAACCATACCGCTTGAGTAGCATTACCCATTACTGTCATGTATTCTGCTTCAACTGTAGAGAGAGCGCACGACAACCTGTTGTTTCTTTGAAGACAATGAAAACACGCCCGAATCAAGATAAAATGCATAATTCGAAGTACTTTTCATATTCTCAGTATCACCAGCCTAATCACTATCTGTATAACCAACTAGCTTCCCATCACTAGAAATCGAATAAAAAATTTCATCACTACTCGTACCTTAGATATAGCGCAAAATCTACTTTGTAGCTTACAAATGAGATTGACGTGGAGACTCCATAAACCTGCTAATCAATCCAATACCATAAACAATATCTGGCCTTATTCAAGTTAAATATCTCAAACTCACAACCAATCTTCTAAAATAAGTAGGATCAACGAAACCACCATTGTCATCACTTACTAATTTCAATATCGCCTTAAGTAGAGTCAAAATTGGTTTAGCTTTATCCATCTTAAACTTCTTTAAAATATCACTAGCATACTTTTTTTTGCGAAATAAAAATTTCACCATCTACTTGAGCAACTTCAATTTCAAGAAAGTAATATGTCATCTCAAATTGATTTATCATAGTCTCCCTAAGGCCTAAATTGTGCCACCAACATCAGATTATTGCCAGTAAAAATCAAATCATCAACAAACAGGCAAACAATAAGAATATCACCATGCAAGGATGTGACATATAAAGTATGCTCGTACCGACATCTCTGAAAATCATTCTTCACAAAATAATAATCAATGCAAGTATACCAAGTTCTAAAGGCTTGCTTCAACCATATAAAGCCTTTTTCAACCTATAAACTTCATCTTCGTTGCCTTTTTATACATACCCTGCAGATTGTTCAACATATACCTCCTCTTCAAGAACGTCATTTCAAGAAAGCTGACTTAACATCCATTTGATAAATTTTCCAACTATTTTGTGTAGCTAGAGAAATAATAATACGGACAGTATCAAGTCTAGCAACTAGTGCAAATACTTCAAAATAATCAATACCTAGTTTTTGCTTATAACCTTTGCAATTAACCTTGCCTTGTAACGATCAACTTCACCACTTGGTTTGCACTTTGTATTGTAAACCCACTTCACACCAATCGCCTTCTTACTACTTGGCAAAGTAGTAAGTTCCCATTTATTGTTCTTCTCTATCGCATGAATCTCATCATCCATTGCTTGAATCCAATGATCTTCACAAAATGCATTATCAAAGCTACCTGGATCACAATCTGCAAATAAAACAAAATTGACCATATCTTCATCGGATATCTTATTATTATTACCCACAACATAATCCTGCAACCTAACTGGTAAGTTACGCTATCTCTACAGACGCCCTGAACCTTCTCCCTATGCAACTGTAGGAGTTGGAACATCACTTTGAACATTAACATCTTCATCATGAGCAAAACCTTTAGGAGAATCAAAACTTGAATTTTCCTTTTCTTTAGAACACCAATCTCAAACACCAACCTTATCAAAAGTCAGATCTCTACTAACAATAATTTTATTTGTCACCGGACTAAACAATTTATAAGTTTTTAACACGTGACTATAGCCAATAAAAATACACTTTTCATTTTTTTCATCAAATTTCTTTCTCAAATGATCAGGCACATGAACATAAACAATGCAACCAAACACCATAATATGTCCAATTAAAAGTCTTCGACCACTACATACCTACTCTAGAGTTCTGTCACGCACACTTCTTCTTGAGCACATGTTCAAAACATACATTGCACACGCAACTGCTTCGGCCAAAAAACTTTTGGGCAATTTCTTGAAACACAACATGCATCTAAGCATATCTATAATTGTTCTATTTTTTCTCTCTGCTACACCATTTTGTTGTAGAATATATCTAGCAGTTAACTGATATTCAATACCATGTTTCTCAAGAAAACCATCACAAACAAGATACTCAGTGCCCGTATCAGTTCTCAAAGATTTAATTTTATTTCCACTTTGTTTCTCCACAAAATATTTAAACTTCTTAAACATATCACAAGCCTCAGATTTTTCTTTCAAAAAATACACTCATACTTTTCTACTAAAGTCATCAATAAACGTGACAAAACACCTGCAACCTCCGTTAGAAGCAACTTCAACTGAACATAAATCTAAATGAATCAACTCCAATGTTCTCTTCACCCTCCAAAATTTGCTTGTAGGAAAAACATCTCTATGTTTCTTGCTCATCACCAATACTAAAAACTCCATTAAAAATTCTCATATCATAGCCCTTTTATGAAAGTTGCTCCATACTCAACAAATTTTTCTAAATACTTGGAAGATAGTAAACATCAGAGACAAAATTTTAGAACCATCTTTCAATGAAATCGAGATCCTTGTTTTTCCCATCATCGGTACTTTCGTATTATTACTAAATTTTACTTCATATCTAACAAACTCATCCAAATCAGAAAATAATTCTTTGCTCGCACATATATGATTGCTTCACCCATAATCCAAATATCATGTATTTTTATCACTTAAGTTGTCACAACTACTGATCAACAACAAAGTTTCCGAATTTTCAACATTATTTTCAGGATAATTATTGACATGATAATTTCCATTATTTTCCTTTCTATATCTGCAATCAACAATTTTATGACCTAATTTTTCACAATTATAACAATAATTATTATTGTTACCTTCGTAATTATTACCTCCACCTGATCTGTCATGCCAATAACTATTTCCTCCTTGTACACCACTTGAGTTGTAATTGCCTCTGCCTCGATTGTTGTAACCACGACCACCACCACTATTATTGTAACTTCGACCATCGCCATTATTGTAGTCATGACCACCATTGTTGTTGTAGACACGACCACCCCCATTATTGTTACCACGACCACCTCTATTATTGCAACCACGACCTCCGTTGTTGTACCTATGACCTCTACCACCATGGTTTTGGCTTCCATGCGTTGATCCACCATTATCCTTTGTTAATTCATCATTCACGTTTTTCAAATTCGCTTGACTTTGCAATGCATCTTCTTATGTTTTCTCTGATCTTTCACCAAATAATAACTCATGACTAAGAAGGGCGCAGATTCTAATTCTGCTATTGTCAATGTCTTTAAATCTTTAGTCGTCATATTTATTTCCGAGCACCTTGAAAAGCTTTCGTTATCGAACGAATAATTTTCGAACAAATTCTTTCATCCGAAACATCATCTCAGTTTGCCTTCTTATCTGAATAAGCAAGATCACTCACACGAGAGATATATACTCTGAAACTTTTTCTAACTTCTCCATATTTATATTTTCAAATTTCTTCGTCAAAACTTGTAAATAATTTCTCTTAACTTTATCAGCACCTCCGTACGTCTTTGTCAAAACATCGAACGCATCATGTGTTAATTTAAAATCCATAATTTTTTCCATACATTATCTTCAACTACATTGAAAATATAATTAGAGCTGTCAACGTGAGTTGACGGGGCGGGCCAACCCGCAACCCGCTATAACCCGTCATTTGGCGGGGCGGGGCGAGCCAACCCATGAAATGTGGCAGGTCGGGAAATTGTCAACCCAACCCAACCCATCTTGGGTTGTGGGTTAGGCAGACCAACCCACCAACTTTTTTTCAATTAATCTAAATAATAAAAATAATCATAAATAATAACACAAAAAAATGTTACAATTCATTAAAAAATTTATATTTTCTACTATTATATTTTTAATAGTGTTTTCCAACAACCTTATCTAATATTAATAGTATAAAATGAGAAAAAAATAAAAGTAAGAAACTATTTTATCATTACTCTTTTTGTATCTTCTTATAATCATATTTCTATAAATATTGTTGTTAATATACCTAATTCTGACATCTTTAGTTGCTATAAGTGCCACTTTTTGAACGAATTCAAAATCATTTACTAATATTTCAGATATAAAAAATAATCTTACATTTTGAGCGAAAATATGATTTAAACTAATTATTTCAAACTTATGACTTGGTTATTTGAAACTAGTATATGGCGGATTAACCGGCCCCGACCCGCCCTGACCCACCTCAACCCGCAACACACTACGGGCTCAACCCATTTGAGCCACCTCCTAATGGGTTCAAATTTTTCCAACTCAACCCACATTTTTTAAGTGGTGGGGCGTGCCAACCCAACGAGCCCAACCCTTTTTGACAGCTCTGAATATAATCAAATGCTTCAGTGGACTTAATTTTCCCCCCTTTAGCTGTATTCTCCGCAAATTTCTCATCTACTTATTTTTCTAAATCACAGACCACAAAAAAATTGTACATCTAACATCTCCAATCAGAAAAATTAATTTTTTCATCAAACTTGAGACACATATAAACCTTGCTACAAATTATTTTGACCACAAACTAGCTCTGATACCAAATGTTAACATAGATAATAATTCATTCATTTTCAAATTATTATCCACCTTTCTTTTTTCGTCCATTTATAAAATAATTGTCATCTTTTAAAACTTTCTCTTTTAGGAAAATACTTTTACCACTTTATCCTTACTTTTTCTATCTACTTTAGTTATGGTCACATACTCAGGGCAATTAAAGGAAACAATATATTTCACCAATATTTATAATACAGTCAATTATTTTTTTCTTAAACAATGTATCGGATAAAAACCAACAGTATTTTGAAAACGCAGGAAGTAATACTAATATATTAATTAGTATTATAAAGACGGAAACCAACCGCAAGAATGGAATAAAAATAATGAATTTGGATGATTTATTATAGTGGGGTAACGAATAAGACTCCATCCATATATATACACACCAACCTAGATAAGAGAAGAATCAAAATAGAATGGTGTTGATGATACAAGACGCCGGATCATAACTGAAAAAGAGAAGGGATGACACACACAATATTTTAGGGTTGAAATTATTATCTCTCTTTTATTAGAAAACTTTAATGATACACATATTTATAGTATTCAACTAGGTTAAAAACTAATGCATAAATACATTTCTTTTTTAGGTTAAATTAAACTTGGATATATGGAAAAATAACGTTATTGTTTGTTGACATTAGGAAAAGCCTATTAGTGGTAATAATCACTTGGATATTCGTTTTCTCAGTTATTATTTGTGACAACCCGACCCGGATCCCAAGACGAGATCCCAAGGTCGTGCCATCAGGACAAGCTAAGGAACAGACAGGCACCTACTAAGCATAATGGTGCGAGTCAAAAGACGAGCCAACAAGCTCAAGACAAGAAGACATAGCCATATCGGCGGTACAGGATAACAAAAACTAAAACCTGCGGAAGCAAAACCACAATGGAACCCAAGCTAACAAGCTCCTAAATATAAACAACCAAAGAGATAGTAAATCTCTCGACCCAAAAAAAATTCGACGCACGTGACGCAACATCAGACACGCGCAACAAACCATCGGCAACCAAGGCCGGCAACTATCAAAATCCCAACCTGATAAACACCACTCAACGGCTACAACATGCCGGAGGAACAATTCAACCATAACAATATAATCAATGCTAAACCACCAACCAAATCTCACGACTAAAACTGTCGGAGGTAGGAACAATAATAATACAAGCTAGAATAAACGAGCCACACATGCTCTAAACGACAACGGAAATAAATTCTAAGGATACAAAGGCTCGTCTATACAACCGGCTCCCAAATACACAACCATAACATAATACTACAATCTACCCAAGTAAAGTCTACATAACTTTACATCCGAGTCTCACTGATAAATAACAACAATAATAATAAATAACTCCAAGCTTATGGCTTGGAAGACCACCTGCTAGAAGTCGTTATCCGAAGCCGCTGCGCGTACTAACGGGATCACTGCACACACTAGGGAAAACAATCACACGGAGTGAGTCATAATGACCTAGTAAGTTTCTAAATGCAACGTATGGCATATTATGACATGGCATGGCATAATGTGCAATCATATAAAAATCATGGTATCATGCTAGTATACCAACAAGAAACATGTACTTAATGTTTAAAGCACATAAACTCACATAAATCAAGTAGCATATTATCTTTCATATAAATGCTCATAGATAACATGTGTAACAGGAAACGTAATCGAACCGTTACAACCAAATCCGGGTCCAAAACCCAACCAACTTACCATGAGATCCAATCTCAAACCAAGATCCGGGCTCAATACCCAATCAATCATACCCTGGGGTTTCGTCCCCAATAATCACAACTCACCAGTTTCCCTTAATGAGTACTCGTTACATTCATCCAGTCTCCGGATGAGAAATGGGAGCTCGAAAGTAGGCTAGATGGCTCTCTCTCGAGACCACATCTCACTATTGGCCACATAGTGAGGAGAAAAAGGACCCAATGCAACGATTCATAGCGAGTGTTTCCAAAGACTATGAATCGTCCCATTGCCGACACAACAACCAAACCCGCCAGCTGGACTTAAACCCAAAACGATCAAGTAGATATTTACTTGCATAAACCAATGAGACTAAGTTCATTATTATCGGGCTCATTAAATCATGTAGGACATAATGCTCTACAACAACCTCATCAACCATGCACATAATTGCATATAACCACGTAGGACATAATGCTCTACGAAATCTCATAAACCATGCATATAATTGCATAAAATCAAGTAGGGCATAATGCTCCACGAAATACCATAATCCATGCACATATTTGCATATAATAAAGTAGGACATAATGCTCTACCAAATATCATGAACAATGCATATATTTGCATATAACCATTGTGTTCAACTAACTTACAAGTTTAGTTCAAAACTACATATTGAGGTACTCATTATTCCTCAAGTCATCAACCAAGTCAAGTATAGCATACAAGCTTAATAAAATATAATGTGAGGTCTTTCATAATCCTCAACTCAAATCCAACCAAAGACTACTACGCTAGTCTCAAAATATCCACAATTCAAGACTTATTATTTTAGTCTTTATTTTAAGTACACCGGACTCCATCATAGTCCTAATCGTCACACATGATCGATAACACCAACCCCATACTCAAAAACATCATGACTACTCCGTAGTCACTTTCTCACAAATGCTTTTATAAACACGCAACCAAAATCCTTAAGGAGAGAATTCTTTCTTAATCTTCTCTTAAATATTCTCGTGACCATACATGGGTCTCTATTGTCCCATGCTCTAACAAGCATGCCCAAGATATATTTCTAATAAGTTTCACGACATGAGTGTCTCAATTAGACACAAACCAAAAACCCGGTGCGCACAAACACAACCCAAACAAACCCAAACATTGTAGGGTTTCAACCCAAGGCTCTTTATCATTTTATTAGCCTTATAACGACTCCGTTGAGTCTTACTAACACATTTCGTTCTTTATGTGTTTTATAAATCCGCACCGTAATAATTCATTAAAGTTTACAACTAAATCCCATTAGCCATTCGGGCTTAATTCCCAAGACTAAAATCCATAAAGTTTATCGTAATTATAATTTCATTTAAAGTTTGGTGACTAAGCATTTCACAATATTAATCAAACGAAATCCAATCGTCGTAGGATTTCAACCCAAGCTCGTTTAGCACATTATCGAACTTATAATGACTCCATTGAGTCCAATTTACACTTTCCAAAATTTAGGGCATAGAAGCCATGGGTCTCAATTTCCCTTATATTCATAACTATCAACATTAGTCATCATCCCGAGTTCATTGAACTCACATAAACCCAACAAAACATTTATCAATGTAACATAGAACAAATTTGCCAATTTGTGCATAATTTCCTTTAAGTCACCTTACCAATTCCACTCTCCAAAACATCGTTAAATCACACAACCCGGATTAATATACTACACTATACATGTATAACATTTTAATCAAGCTTTCAACTATGTTTATTAAGCCAATTCGTGATTTGGGCAAAATCTCCTTCCAAGTATCTTGGCCAATCAAGCTCAACACACATCAATAATTCACATAACAAGGTTTAATAGACCACTTAGCATATGAATTTCATACTAATCAAGGTCTCACATAGGTTCATCCCATCTATATCAACACATTGAAAACCTAGGGTTCATGGCATCTCTAGCAACCCTAGAAATTGCATCCATTGACCTCACTTAGCAAGAATGATTGTTTCCCTAGGGTCAATGGAGCCAAAAGAATAAAAAACAAGGGTAGAAACTTACCTTAGTTCAGCCCCTTAGAAGCTGCCATTCCCGAATTCCTAGAGATGAAGTCGATTTCCTCAACCTTCACTTCAAAGCTATGGTATAGATTGGAGGAAGAAGAACCCTAGCCTTGGCCTCCAAGAACGAGCCCTTCACGAGCCCTAGAAATCGCCCCTTTCTCAGCTCTCTCACGCCTTGGTCTGTTCGCAGAAGACGGGAGGGAGAAGACGACTTTATGCGGCTGATGTGTTAGAGAATAAATTGGGTTTGGTTTATATAGGTGGGATTATCTTCCTTTAATTAACCCACTAATCCACCTTTAAAACTCACTTAAGTGTTTAGGACATGACTTAAGTTAAGTAGGAGGGTTTAGGTTTAGTTTAGATTGGGTTTGGGTGGGTATAATTGGTCAACATTGCGATTTTCCCCAAAAAATCCCGTAATAGGCTGCCAGGGACCCTTGCGGTCGCATCCAAGAAGTATGATGCGAGCGCATCACACTATTCCACACCATACACCCCTTTGTTGATTCCTTGCTCGGTTTCGGTCGTTCCCGCATGCATCCTCGAGCCTTAAAGCTTCAAAATGACTCATAATTGAACCCTTAAAGTCCTCAAACATTAAATTAATCCATCCAAGTCTCAAACCAATTTTAAAGTATGTCTAAACTCCCATAAACAACACCCGAAACAACCCGGGGCAAAACCGACGCAAGACGTAACAACTTGCTAACGAAACGTCGAATGAAACCACAAACCGACGGGTAATAACCCATGATTGTAAACACCTATTAGGGCTACAAAATAGGCCTGAATGCCTCTCAGATGAAGAACAACAGATAGGGGAAATAAGTTCCCGAAAGACGAGACGTTCGCCCGGCTAAATCTCAAACTACGCGAAAAGGAGAATTGCTATTCTCGAGGCGTCAAAACTTCACGAGACTTATGGAATGCATCCAACTAGAAGTATAATACATCTAAACATGTTATTTAATCGTCATGTAAAGATCTAGGACCAAATCAAGGTCAGGAACACAAAACTCGAGTAAACCCTCAATCGCGTCGCATTTCGACTATCGTCGAGTTACGACTTGTGACTTTAGCAAGTCCACAACTATATGGCATATCTTAATAGCATTTTGGTCTTAATGTGATCTCTCATACACATCTAGACTTTCTCACGAACCAAACAAGCAATTATCCAAAGAAGAAATGCGAGCATTGCACGCAATTCAAGCTAACCGGGAATCGGGGTCTTACATTACTACTATCTGATCGAGATTTAATAATTTATTTTGAAATTATTTATTTATAGAATTTGTTTTTAAATTTGTGTTTGTGATCTCCCCAACTTTTCTACTTAAACCGTTCAGGGCCGTTCCTATCATTTAATTAGCCTAGGGCGAAACTCAAGAAAAGGGCCCTTATTTAATAACCAAAATTAATATTTATAAAAAATTGCGGATCGTCCACTTTTTGAAACTTTTAATTGCTAAATTATACTCTTTTTATTTTCAATCGGAAAAAGTCACTTTTAGTGGCAAAATGACTACGATATCATAAATGAACTGTGAGCGCGCTATGGAGGTCATTATTTTTTCACCGTTATTCATCAATTTTATCATATTATTTTTTACATCGCGGTTCAATAGTGTAACTGCTAGTTTATTTTTGAACCGCGATTTATCAATTTTTATTGAATTAATTTTGCACAATTCAATAGTGTAACTACTAGTCTATTTTTGTACCGCGATTCATTAATTTTAGTGCATTAATTTTTGCACCGCGGTTCAATAATATAATTGCTAGTCTATTTTTGAACCGCGATTCAACAATTTTAGTGCATTAATATTTTCTCCTAATATTTATACATAAGTGACCCAAGTCATAACATACTCAAGAAATATTAAGGCTATAACTATTACTAATTGGACTATTTGAGAATTGTCAAATTGAAATGTATGAAGTGAGTCAGGGCAGTGTCTTAAGTTTGTGAATTGTCGAATTGAGCCGTTTTCTTTGGATTTTTGGTCTCTTCAGCTAGCTGCATAAAAAAACACTAACTCAATATAATACTATTATTAATACCCACAAAATTTTAGGCCTCTAATTAGCTTAGGCCCTGGACTGGTGCCCACCATCTATTTTTATTATTATTTCTCTATGCATCTTGGAAAATAATTTTTTTGATAAGTCAAACTTTTTAATACTGTATTTTTACTTGAATACTTTTCCTGTATGCTATACAACTTCTTCTTTTTTATGATTAAATTTTTTTAAAAGTTTATTTTTTCCTATTAAGGAGGGCTTGGGAAGAGATCGAACCTGAGACCTCACACTTTGTGATTAATGCTTCAGAAATGTCTTCTAATATTGTTTGTTTGTAGGATAAATTTCTGAAAAGAGATTGAGATAAATTTTTAGGATTACCCTGTGATTTGTTTCCTACCGCACTTGGGGATTTGCGATTTCGATTTTATACATTGGGGTTTAAAGCTACATTTTTGTTGCAACTGAGGGTTGAAAGCGAGTTTTTGTTAAAGTTTTGATGAAAATTTGGCATGCACTAATCACATACTTTTTCGTGGAGTTATTCCGGTTTTAGTTTTAACACTTGATTATTGAGGGTACTAGTTATTTTGCTCGTGTTTCGTACAGGTACAATGTAGGATATATATATTTTTTGTAATAATAATATAACTTTTGGATATTATAATTAGATTGTTAATCTCTTTCATGGTTATAATTTTTTTTTCTATTGTTACTAATATTAAACGATAATTTTACATAAATACTTTTAAAATTAACATAAGTTTCTAACTAACGTGAGATTCATATTTATATTAGTAATAATAGTAAAAATCTTTGATATAAAGACTTTTAAAATTAGTAATAATAGTAAAAATATTTGATATAAAGACTTTTAAAATTAACATCTAACTTGATAATAATATTAGAAATCTTTTTGTTAAAAACTTTTAAAATCATAATTTATTTTTAAAGAATATGGATACTTATTTTATATTTTTATTGCTAATGAAAATTTAAATCTTTTATCTAAAAACTTTTAAAATCAACACCACATTCTAACCATGCGGTATACATATTTTCTATTAGTAATAATAGTAGTAGATAAAAAACTTTTTAACCAACATTTATTTCTAATTAATGTGAATACATATTTTCTATTGGTAATAATATAAAAATGTCTGTATCTAATGACTTTTATAACCAATATTCATTTCTAAATAATGTGAGATATATTTCTTTGTAATCAATGTGAGATACGTCATCTAAAAACTTTTTAAACTGATATCATTTTTCTAAGTAATGAGAAATACTTCTCTTCTATTGTTAATAATGGTAGATTTTTTAAATCAGTATCACTCTCTAACCAATGTGGAATACATATCCTCATTTGGTAATAATTGTAGAAGTCTTTTATCTTAAAAATTTTATAACCAACATGTCTTCCTTAGTAATGTGAGATACATCTCTTCTATAGATTAATGATAAAAGTAAAAGCCTTTTATCTAATGATTTTTTAAATCAACATCATTTTTTAACCAATGTAGGATATATCTTCTATTAGTAATAATAGTAAAAGTATTTTATCTAAAATTAAAATTAACATCACTTTTTAACCAATGTGAGATATACATCTTCTATTGATAATATTGGTAGAAATCTTATATCTAAATATTTTGAAAACTAACATTACCCTCTACCAAATGTATGATACATCTATTCAATTAGTAATAATAATATTTTTAAAAGCACCATTAATTTATAACCAATGTGTGATATATCTCTTCTATTGATAATAATAGTAGAATACTTTGTAACCAATGTGAGATACATGCATCTATTATATTTGTAACAAAAAGTCTTTAATCTAAAAACTTTTTTAAACCAACATTTATTTTTAAACAATGTGAGATATATATATCTTTTATTGGTAATAAGAGTAAAAGTCTTTAATATAAGACTTTTAAAACTAACATCTTTTTCTAAACAATACATCTATTATATGGTGATAAAAGTAAAAATATTTTATCAAAATATTTTCAAAATGAACATCAATTTATAACCAATGTAAGATACATTTTTTCTATTGGTAATATTAGTAGAGATGTATTTCATATTTGTTATAAATTGATTTTGGTTTTAAAAGTTATTAGATAAAAAATATAATATTTTATTACTAATAGAAGAGTTGTATCCCACATTGATTTGAAAATAATGTTGGTAGTAAAAATATATATATATATTAAGACTTCTACTATTAAATATAGAAGAGATTAACAGTAGAGATTAATTAATATCTCATTATTGTATTAATAATTAATACCTATTATTAATAGGTAATGATTGAAAAATAATGAGTCACACATGAATGCTTGATATTAATAATAGTATTATTGTTATAAAAAAATAGCAATAGCAATAGTAATAATAAAAATAATATTGTACAATTCTTATGATCATTGTCATGAATAAAAAGAAAAATAAATTTTCATCCAAATGAAAGCTTTTTAACATATCTGCATTAGTAGATACCTTAAATTTTGGACTTTATGGTATTAAAATATTTATTTTAAGACTTTTAAAATCATTATTCATATTCTAACAATGAGAGATATTTCTTTTCTATTTCTATTGATAATAAAAGTTTAAAGACTTTTTATCTAAAAACTTTTAAAGCAAACATCTCTTTCTAACCATGTGGTATACATTTTTTAATTTCTATTGGTAACAATAGTATTTTTAAAACCAACATTAATTTCTAACAAATGTGAGATACATTCTTCTATAGTAATAATAAATAGTCTTTTATATAAAAACTTTTGAAATCAACATCTCTTTCTAAATAATGTGGGATACATCTCTAATATTGGTTATAACATAAAAATAATAATAGTAATAGTATTTTATCTAAAGAGTTTTGAAACCAACATCTCTTTTTTTTTTAAAGTAAACAATGTGAAAGGCTACAATTATACATATATGATGCCTTTGGATCTCTTATATTGATAATACCATAAAAATTCTTTTATGTATGAATTTTATAGCCAATATATGTTTCTAAATAATGTGGATATTTTTTTAACCAATGTGAGATACATTATCTAAAAATATTTTAAACCAATGTGAAATACATATATATTTTTTCTATTGGTATTAAGTTTTTTATAAAAAAACTTTTAATACCTACATCACTCTCTAACCAATGTGAAATACATCTCATCATTTGGTAATAGTAGTAGAAGTTTTTTCTCTAAAAAAAATCTAAAACCAACATCTCTTTCTATACAATGAGATATATCTCTTCTCTTCTCTTTTATTGATGATAAACGTAGCATTTTTTTTTATTTAAAGACTTTTAAAATCAACATTACTTTTTAACCAATGTACGATTTATCTCTTTTATAGATAATAATAGTAATTTAAAGCCAGCATCAATTTATAACAATATATATATATATATATATATATATATATATATATATATATATATATATATATATATATATATATATATATATATATATATAGGTAATAAGAGCAAGTCTTTTATATAATCTAAAATAATTAAAAATCAACATCATTTTTTAACCAATGTGAGATATACATCTTCTATTGGTAATAATGATAGACGTCTTTTATCAAAAGTCTTTGAAAACAAACATTACTTTCTAACCAATATATGATGCATCTCTTCAATTTGTAATTAATAATAATATTTTTTAAACAAACATCAATTTCTAACCAATGTGGGATACATCTCTTCTATTGGTAATAATAGTAGAATATTTTGTAACCAATATGAGATACATCTCTTGTAAAAGTGAAAGTTTTTAGTGTAAAGATATTAAAATTTATTATTTTGGTTTTAAACAACGTGTTATACATATCTTTTATTAGTAATAATATAAAATAATTAAAAATAAACATCATTTTCTAACCAATGTGAGATATACATCTTCTATTGGCAATAATGGTAGAAGTCTTTTATCAAATGATTTTAAAAACCAACATCACTTTCCAACCAATGTATGATATATCTCTTCTATTGGTACTTAATAATAATATTTTTATAATCAACATCAATTTCTAACCAATGTGGGATACATCTCTTCTATTGCTGAAAAATTAGTGTTTTTAGTGAAAAAAAAATTGTGCAACTTGAGGCACAAATTTCTTTACGTGTCATTTGTTTGTTGGCGAATGTAATTGCGTAAATGTGTTCTACTCAGTGAGAGTATCGAAGTGATTTTTTTTTGTCTAAATCGAGTTTTGGATAAATAAAATCTCAAGACTTAAAGTATAATACTTGTTAAAAAATTAGTATTTTTAGTGAAAGAAATTATACAACTTGAGTGATGAGCCTAAGATTTCCACTAATTTTCCCGGGAATTTTCTTTTATTTTGTGCTATTTTTGTGTTAATTATGCGTTGAAAATATTATTATTTGTGTTTTTCTGTTTAATGTAGGTTTTCATGCATAATCGAGCTTTTATATGATGATTAGCACGAAGTTCGAGACAATTCCAGACTTAAAAGTTGTTTTGGGAATTATTTTGGACAAAGTCCGTTAAAGAGTTCAAGGCAAATATGAGCTAACGGAGGTAAACAGAGCTCACTGAGGACTAATTTGCAAGACCTGGGAGGGGCAGGAAGGTGACGCTAATTACAGAAAGCCTACGGGCACCGGAGCAAGTTTTAAAAGTTCAGGGGAGCCCGCACAAAAGTTGAAACTTCCTTTTTGAGTTGTCAGCCCACCAGTGGACCACGTGTCGCCCTGTAGCGCCATCCCAACAGCCAAGGCCTGACCCGCGTGTTCTCCATGGATCCAACTCCTGACCCACGGCCCATCATACCCTTCTGCCCGCGTCCCAGCCCATCTCCCTTTCTCCTTCCAGCCCGCTTTGCACCTGGGTGACCCGTGAAATTCCTTCTAGTTCAGCCCAGCTCCAGCCCGTGCCCCAGCCAGCCTTATTCTTCCATTTCTGCCCTCATTTCCTCCATGTTCTACCTATAATGCCCCTGGAAGCCTTGTGCACTCCACTGCCTTCTTCATTTAATTCTAGAAATAGCTTCATTTCATCAAAAAAGTCCCAATTTCGGGACTTTGTTCCCAAAATGGGGCACCAGCCCCATTTCACCAAAAATTTCACCAATTCCTCCGATGCTTGATCACCATTGAAGGTTTGGAGCTTCAAGTCAAGAGCCAAAGACACAGTTGCAAAAGATTTCAACCCCGGATTCAAGCAACACTTGGTTTAATTCTTTCAACCTATCTTTTGAGATCTTGTTGTATTTTCTTGGGTTGATTTATTTTGTAAATGTTGAATTGGTTTGTGCTTAATTTATTTATGGAAATGCAATTATTTTTCTATGTCCAATGTAGTGTTTTAATTTAATTTATCTCTTTATTTAGTACACAATCATATTGGTTATTATTTTGTGAACTTAATGCTTTTAATTATTTGGCCAATAATTAAATGATTTTAGAAATATTTAGGATCCGCGAGAGCTACCTTTATATTTCGGACCAATCAATTTAATAGCTGGTGTTTTGTAACACACACCGATAGCCATTACGAGACTAGATTTGACATGAATTGTAGAAAAATATAGAGAGTTTCTTTTTGCGAAGTATTACCAATGCGCTTGGTTATTATTGTGTGCTCTTCATGCTTTTAATGGCGTAGCGAACCATTAGATGATCACTAGAATGATAGGATACGAAGCGAAATCCCTTCCTGTTATTCTGGAAATCACAATAGTAGTCTGCATGGCGTGAGACCAAAAGGAGATCGTGAGTAGATAGTCTTTGGATGCTTGTTTACACATGCGGTTATTTTCTCCCCTATGTTATGTGTTGCGATGATATGAGCCCGTAGCAAGGTTGAGGGATAACTAGATTTGTTATACGTAGCGTAGTGAATAAAATAGTGCGTCCGACTACCAAGACTTGAGTTAAAGAAAAGTAAAAAGAGGATTAAATTAAACACCAGCTAGACTAGAAATAATGCACTCCTATCTCTTTATCTTGATTTGTTGTTGCCAAATCACATCCACTTTAGTTTAAATTTAATTACTTTCTAGGTTGTTTATATTTTTCGATTTTAATTCATTTTATTTTCGCTCAAATATAATTAGTTAGCCTAATTTTGGTACTTAGTCGGAGTGAGAATTACGTGTCATTTGTTTGTTGGCGAAGGTAAATGCACAAATCTGTTCTTGTAAGGGCAAAATAGGCATGACCTATTTTGGTCTTGTTTTCACCTTTCTTGGTCATAAAGTTTTGGTGGATTTTTGGTAACAAAATCTTTAGTTGCATTTTTGGAAACATAATTTTCCTAAAGATTTTTGGTTTTCTTGATCCTAAAGTCTAGGCGTCATTTTTTGTAACAAAATATTTAATTAGATTTTGGTTTTCTTGTACCTAAATCTTATGAATTGTTTTTGGTAACTAAATCTTTGTATAAATCCTAGTCTAACCATGATTCTTGAGTTCTTTGATATTTGGTAATCAAATCCCATTAAATTGGTAAGTTGTTGATTTTTTCCTTAATAACTAATCATTTTCCTTGTAGTAGATGGGCTATTTTGCGTGTGTGTAGGAGATCGCATAACTATAAATAAAGGTGCAAGGATTCGTGCTTTGTGTAGAGCTTCAGAGAGAGAATAAAAACCATAGAAGCTGTGAGCAGAATCGAGGTGTTTCAAGTTTTTCCATACCGAAGTACATCGATTGAGGTCGCCAATGTAGCTACATCGGCAGTAACATCAGAATTCTGGAAAACTGTTTGTGCTTCCTATTTCAGTTTAGGAAGCTATTTTTATTTCTTCCCACGTTTTTCTATACCTTGTTTATGTGGGGTTTTTGTTCTCCAAGACTTGTTGTCTTGTGAGAATATTTTGTGTGTGATTTCACAATCTTTTTGTAAAACAATTAATCTTTTTAGTGAAATCTTTTTGGCCATGAGGCTAGATCTACAAGTATAAGCTTGTAGATTGTTTTGGTAACCTTTTGTGATTAATTTCGTGCTTTAGTATTAAGTCTTCCGCTGTTTTTGATTTTTCTGGCTATTGTGACTTCCATTGTAGCTTTCAAGCATTGAAACCGCATTAAGCGCTTTGGAGAATCTAGCTACTTGCGTTCTTTCAATTGGTATCGAGCCTTCTCTTGACATCACTAAGAGTTGATTACTAGTAGCCGTGATGGATTCTCAAGATGAGAATGTCGTTAGTCCTCCTATTTTGACTAGTGCAAATTATTCTATTTGGAAAGTCAAGATGCGTATCTTCATCAAATCAATTGATGAGAGAGCGTGGCTTCTTTGCTTCTAAATGGTTGGACTCCTCCCAAAACTATTGATGATGATGGTGATGTAAAGATCACCAAAGAAGCAGATTGGTCTAATAATGATAGAAACATTGCCTCTTTTAATTCTAAAGCCTTGTCTGCCATATACAAAGCTCTTGATGCTAACACCTTTAGGGTTATAGCAAACTATGAGTCTGCTAAAGATGTATGGGAGGCCCTTCAAACCTTGTGTGAAGGACCTTCAAGTGTTCGTGCTTCTAAGTTAAGATTGCTTACCACTCAATTTGAAAACACAAGGATGAATGAAGATGAAGATATTATGTCTTATTATGCTAGATTACTTGATATGTCTAACTCTGCTCTTGCCTTGGGTGATCCTATCACCAATGATCGTCTTGTTCGCAAGATGATGCGAACTTTGCCTGAAAGGTTTAATGTGAAAATTTGTGCTATTGAGGAAGCTCATGACATTGACAAAATTGGTTTTGAAAGACTTGCTGACATTCTACAAAATTTTGAGTTAAACCTCAATGAGCAAATTAAGAACAAAGGCAAAGGTGCATCATCTTCTACTCCTTCTGATGATAGTGTTGCTTTTCCTTCTGTTGTTGATATCTCTTCTGAATTTCTTGAATTGCATAAGGAGATTGAGGAATCTGATTTTGGTGAAGAGTCAATGGATTTTTTAACAATAAAGTTTAAAAATATTTTAAAAGCAAAGGGGAAAAACAGATCTCCATCTTCTATCTCCAAAACAAATTTCAAAACTGAGCCTAGCAAATTTCTTCCCAAAGAAAGTTCTTTTCAAACCCCTGAAAATTCTTTTACCAATCCTTTTGCTAAGCAGCCTACATCTAGAAGTAAAAATATTGATTCTATTCAATGTAGGGCTTGTCAAGGGTTTGGGCATTATGCTAATCAATGTGCTAATACTTTGAGAAAGAAGGGTTTGAATTTTTCTGCTACTTTGAGTGATAGTGATGATGAAGATCTAGGTGATCTTATCACTCTCACTGTTGTACACAACTCTCCATCTGATATTGCAGGATTTTCGGCCAATGTGACTGCCAATGTAGCTACATTGGAAGTCACATCAGAAGATGCAGTGGACAGAAACAGGGATGATCACTACTGTTTTAACTCCACAGTCCCAGAAGATGGTGGAGATTCAGAGTCCGATTTGCTGGAAGGTTACAAAGAATTATACAAGGATTGGGAGAAGTAAGCACACCAGGTTACATTGCTTGGTAAGGCAAAAGAACTGCTGAAGAAGGCCAATGAAGAACAGAAAGATTGCATTATAAGGCTGGAAGGTTTGTTGAGTAAAAAGGATGTTGAGATCGAAGGTTTAAAAGAGCAGCTCATTCAAGCCAATGAAACAATGGCTAAATGGAACTCAAGCCAACAAAAAATGGATGAGATGCTCAATTCAGGTAAGTCTTGTAAATCAGGTATTGGTTTTGTACCAAAGATGTTTGTGAGAGAGGGTGAAGGTACTTCTGAACCTAAACAGCCCACGCAAAATTTTCAAAATCCAAATTTCTTTGAAAAACCGAAATCAAGAAAGAAAAATTTTGTGTGCCATTTTTGCCATAAGCTTGGACATATACAACCTTTTTGTTTTCTGAAAAAGGCTATATATGAGGATGATGTTAGGCAGGCTTTCTTGGCAAAAAATCAGATGCAACATCGAATGAAACAGCCAATGCAGTAACATTGGAAGCCACATTGGAAGTCTCATTCGAAGTCTCATTCGAAGTCTCATTAGAAATCTCATCCTCAGAAAAATCAAACTAAAGTTTTTAAACAGATGTGGGTTCCTAAGGGTAGTAATGACAGAGGCAAGTCCAAATACTGTGAACCCTTTGATATATGTCCTGGTGCTAAGCGGTTCTATGAAGAATCTCCTCCAAAATCTTGAACCAAAGAACCGGCATCAAATCCATTAAATGCACGCACCGCATATTCGAAGTTCAACCGATGTGATTCATAATGTGACACCCAATGTGATTCCGAATGTAGCTACATCGGAAGTCACATTGGACAGAAACTCCCCAGATGCTGAAACTGAACCTGAACAGACTAAAACTGAATCAAAGCTGACTGATTGCATCCATGACATTCCCAGCCACATATAGAAAAACCATCCAATTTCTCAAGTGATAGGTAATATTCATGATGGCATATACACAAGGAGAAGAGGTAAGGTTGATTCTAAAAAATTTGCATGCTTATCAAAATATTTTTGAGAGAAGCCTTAAATCTTTTATGGATGCTCCAAATGATCAAAGATTATGTGCTACACATTGATGTGTTAACCTTGTTTTTTGATAACACCTATGCATTTTGCTTAGCACAAAAATCCAGTTCATCATTCTCGAACAAAACACATTGATATAAGACACCACTTTATTAGAGACTTGGTTGAATATGTAAATTGTTTGCATGGAACATGTTGGGACTGAAAATCATCTTGCTGATATATTTGCCAAGTGTCTTGTTTTTTAGAGATTTTTCAATCTTTGGAAATCTCTTGTGTTTTGTGTGCCATATGATTTTACACTTAGTTATAAAAAAAATAGGCATGATTGCATTTTGTCTTTAGAGGGCACTCTAGATCATTTGACTCACATGTATGTGTCTTTTGTTGTTGCTTGGGAATTCATTCGAAATCTATTGTGATTTTTTTTGTTATGATCCTCACTCTCTCCCTAAAATATTATTGCTATTGAAAAATCTTTAGTCCACAAAGGAAAGAGCTACCTTTTGAAATTTTTGAGATGTTGCAATTTATCAAAGTACTATGGAACTTAGGTTCTCATGGGTTGATCTTGAGAAAATTGACTCCCTTTAATTGAAAAAGTGTGAAAGCTACCTAACGGAAAAGAGCTACCTATGAACAAGGTTGTGGCACCTTTCTTTTGGGACTATGAATCCTCGGATTTCATGGGTTGATCAAAAAGTTAAGTGGCTTCCCTTGGTAAATAGTGTGAAAGGTTCCAAGTGGCATGTTTTTATAGCTTGAAATAAAGTAGAGCTATATTCCTAGGGAAATAAAGTACCTATGGATTTTTGTTGTGAAAAATTTATGATCTTGGGAGAGAAATCTGGTTTAAAAAATGCAAAATTGAAAATAAAATCACAATTTTGGCGAATGCAACTACATTGGGAACTACATCCTTTGATCTGGTCTTTATCACTTGTGTGTGATTGCATATTTTTTATTCTTTTGCCTAGCTTTTTGTTATCATGTTTTAGGCATAAAATTTTAGGATATGCATTGTTGGTAAGGATATAAGCTTGGTGAAATTTTGTCCTAATATAAACTGTGCAAATCAATTTCCAAAAATCTTCATGTTGAAAATATTTAGTGGTTGTCTAATTTTTGTGTGGAACTAAGAGGTTTTGAATCTGGATATGATGTGCTCAGTTATTGCTAATGGTGTGATCAAGTCTTGGTGAACACTTCATTGTGTTTTTCAAAATCTTTGGTTTTTGAGAATTCCTAAAAGATTGTTTATCCCTCTTCCTTTTCCGGTCAAATAGGGGGAGAGAGATCAAGTGTTTATGGTGATGGTGATGAATCCTATAAACTGTTCATGTTTGTTTTGTATGCATGTGATTGCGTCATTGGTATATTCTGATTTGTGCTTATTATATTCTGATTGGTGTTGAATAAACACTTGTCTTTTGATTTGACCAGAAAGGTTCAACAAAGGGGGAGATTGTAAGGGCAAAATAGGCATGACCTATTTTGGTCTTGTTTTCACCTTTCTTGGTCATAAAGTTTGGTGGATTTTTGGTAACAAAATCTTTAGTTGCATTTTTGGAAACATAATTTTCCTAAAGATTTTTGGTTTTCTTGATCCTAAAGTCTAGGAGTCATTTTTGGTAACAAAATATTTAATTAGATTTTGGTTTTCTTGTACCTAAATCTTAGGAGTTGTTTTTGGTAACTAAATCTTTGTATAAATCTTAGTCTAACCATGATTCTTGAGTTCTTTGATATTTGGTAATCAAATCCCATTAAATTGGTAAGTTGTTGATTTTTTCATTAATAACTAATCATTTTCCTTGTAGTAGATGGACTGTTTTGCGTGTGTGTAGGAGATCGCATAACTATAAATAAAGGTGCAAGGATTCGTGCTTTGTGTAGAGCTCCAGAGAGAGCATAAAAGCCATAAAGACGTGGTCTGAAGTTTGGAGTTTCAGAAGCTGTTTTCCAGTCCCGAACTGCAGCAGTCAGCCTGAAGCTATCAATGTAGCTACATCGGCAGTAACATCAGAATTCTGGAAATCTGTTTGTCTTCCTATTTTGTTTAAAGGAGACTGATTTTGTTTATTCCCACGTTTTGTTTAACCTGTTTATGTGGGGTTTTTGTTCTCAAAGATTCATTATCTTGTGAGAATATTTTGTGTGTGATTTCACAAGTATTGTCGTGTAAAACAATTATTCTTTTAGTGAAATCTTTGTGGCCTTGAGGCTAGGTCTACAAGTATTAACTTGTAGATTGTTTGGTAAATTTTTGTGTTTAATTTCGTGCTTTATTATTAAGTCTTCCGCTGTTTTGATTTTTCTGTTTATTGTGACTTCCATTGTAGCTTTTTCACAAGCTACATTGGAAACTGCATTAGGCAGTTTGGAGAATCCTAGCTACTTGCGTTCTTTCATTTCTACTTAGTGAGAGCATCGAAATGATATATTTATTGTCCAAATCGAGTTTTGGATGAATTAGATATCAAGACTTAAAGTAAAATACTTGTTAAAAAATTAGTGTTTTTAGTGAAAGAAATTGTGCAACTTGAGGCACGAATTTCTTGACGTATCATTTGTTTGTTGGCAAAAGTAATTGTGCAAATGTGTTATACTCGATAAGAGTATCGAAATGATATATTTGTGTTAGTCCCAAATGGTACAATAATAAGCTAGAAAGAGGGGGGGGGGTTGAATAGCTTATTTAACACTTCAAACTTTTCGTATAAATTCCTAAAACAAGCACTTGCAATCTATTGAAAAGATTGAAGTAGCGGAAGTCTTGTAAGGAAGACAGTTCAAGTCTGTCGGTGAAGCACTACCGGTAGACTTCGCTGAATACTCAAGTTTGTAGCCGAAGCGATAAGTGAAGAGATATGAAACAATATAAAGCAGTAAGCAACAGTAAGGAAAGAACACAAGTATTTTGAGATGGTTCGCACTATAAAGAGTGCTACATCCACTACCAAGGCAGTCAACCTTGGATTTAAATGTGCACTATGTTTTCCACTAGTTCTATTACAAAGAAGTCTAATGAATCGTGTAAAAAATATTTGACTTGTGTTTGGGTTGGGAATTAAATATCTGGACAAAACAGAATATTCAATGTGCAGAAGAATAGTAGAAGAAACAACAATAAGAAGCAAAAGATTAAATGTTGATGCAGATCTTCTTGTTGTTGTTGAGGATTTTGTTGATCAGTTTATGATCTCTTGAAGGCACTGAATGTATGAAGTTTGATGTTGTTGGGAAGATTCAGATCAGTGTTTTCTTCAGACTTTAATGGCAGTATTTATATCTGGGCATTCTTGAGATCGTTGGAGAAGACGAAGAGAGTAACGGTTCTATTATGTTGAATGCATTAAATGCATGGAGCTGAGTTTGTAGATTTCGTCTTCATTGATACTGAGCAGGGAATGACAGAGAGTTGTTGCAACAACTAGCAGGTGAGCAATCAGAGTTGCAGACCTGCAATAGTTTGTACAGTCTGTATGTGTCAGTCTGTTCACATGCTCTGTCACTTTTCAGGAGGCGAAAGTCTTCATGCTTTTCGGAAAAGCTGGACAGGTGTGTCTGAGAAGTCAAGTGTTGATAGAAGATTGGTTTAAATTAAATTCAAACTAATAAAGGCTGAATTTAATTAATCCACTAAAAGCTTGATGACTGGACACGTCATACTTGAATAGGTGCAGACAAGGTCTGCCACTGGATGTTGTATTAAGTCTTTCGGTGAAGCCTTCAGCTGACGTCTTCCGCTGAACCTGTGAAGTCTAAAAACTATTCTAAGGCAAAGTTCTATACACAGTTGCCACGCTAATTGATACGCAGCCCAATTAGCCACTAAGCATAGAACCTAATGTAATGAATGAAAAAATGCAAATCAAGATACAAATAAGAAACAACAATCTCCTCCTATTTGCATCTGGTCATCATTACTTACAAGTGGGGGCTATGACAACTTGAAGATAGATGATAGCATGTCAGAAAGTATTTTAGCTTTATAACGGTAGACATGCCTTTATCAAAAAGAAAAACACTTCAAGTGTAAAAGCTAATCTAAGTGCTTACAACAGAAGAGATGTAAAGAATAGCACAAGGATTAGTAATAAACAGTACAAAATGGATTTAAACTGAATGTTTAAATTCTAAGCAGATATATGAATTTAAGTAACATGAATTTAAACAGTAGACATTTAAAAAAATATATAAGTTCTGTATTTCAAACGAGAAGTTTAATTGTACAGAGTTTTCAAAAAAGATAGGTTCAAAGGATTAGGGAGAGAAAAAATATGAGCTACCACGGCCTTTTCCCTTTTCTTTTGTTTACTCAGTCAACTGCTTCTCTTTCTCTTCGTTGTCGTTTTAGTTCTTCAACTCTTCTGGTGTATTCATCATCGGCAGAGGTTGGAGGTCTGGTGGAGCGAGAACGGTAGTCGAGTTCTTCACGAAGTCTGTTGTTCTCCTCCATTAGAGTTCGGTTCATAGACCGCAGTTGTCTCTCCTCCGTGATGGCCAGATCACGATCACGCTCGGCATTGATTTTATCATGGGATGTGTTGAGAGCGATATCGTTGAGTCGCAGAACAGGAGGGCGTCCGTGACCCAGATGAAGAGTGATACTATGGAAGAGCTACCAGAAGAGAGTAGAGCATAGCCTGCCGCATTCTTGGTGTTGAGCTTCCATGTTGATTTTTAGGTCAGTGGACTCGTGCCTCATTTCTCCAAACTTGGTCCACACATCCTCTTGAAATTGGCGGAGGATGGCGACATAAATGTCGGCATCCTTGGACGTTGCAGTTGCAAGTTCAGCAGCAGATGTGGAGATACTGGTAAGTTCTCCCAGTCTGTTGTAGATGGCGTCAGGCGGCTGAGAATTTTTGAATTGACTGGTTGGGATGGAGAAGGTTCGAGACCAATATGAATGTGCTCAATGCCTCCAGACGAGGTGGCGTCGGCAGAGGTGACAGGCCGGAAGGGCTGCTGGAGAGGTGGAGTGGCTGAGTTGGAGGAAGAAGAGTCACGTGAAGGAAAGGTATGGGTGGAAGATGAGTTTGATTTTGGGGGTGAAGGAGAAGGGGTTGGGGGTATTTCGATATCTGTGTCTGAATGATCACAGATATCAGAAGGGTTGGGTAGGGGTTCAGTTGAGAACCAGAAGGAAGGGGGAGGATAGGAAATGTCTTCTGGTCTCAAAGGGGTATGTTTTGGTTGAGAGGGAGGGGGAGGTTCGGGAAAGAGTTTTGTTATCGACGAAAGTTCAAAGATGAACTTCGTGGCAGCAGAGGATAGAATGGGTGCAAACCAGGGGGTTAGGATCATGGGAATAGGTTGGCTTGGTTTTGAGGGTGTGGTCTGGTTTCATTCGGATGGTGTAGTTGGGTTGGTAGGATGTCGAGGGGGTGAAGATGGGGTAGAAGGGTTTGGTGAGTAGGTGAAAGGGGAAGGAGGGGCTGGAGAGGGTGATCTGGTAGGCTCCTCCTGAGGGATAGGCTCCTCCGGAAGGGTTGATTCGCTTTGAGTAGATGACTAAGAAGGGTTGGTTTGAGAAGGGGTAAAAGGTTAGGTGCCAACAGACTTCCTTCGCTACCTCAGTGGTTGGATAGGAGATCCAGTAGCTTCATCGGCAGAGATGACAAGGTCTGTTGGTGGCTTGGTTTGTAGACTTTTACGCAGCGGTCTACGTTTAGGCTTAGGTGAAGGAGAGGGTTGGTCAGATGAACGTTTTTGTTTGGGTGTTTGAGATGGTGGGAGTGGAGGTTGTTTGGTCGATCCGCCAGCCAGACTTGTCACGTCTACCGGCCTTCAGTTCCTGCTGAATCCATTTGGCCTGAAGCTCATCTATATCCACTTCCTGCCTTGCCTTCTCGGCTACATCAGCCTTCGTCTTGGCGAATATGTCAGCCAAGACTTCCGTTTCATCTGGCGAGAAACCAGTCGCCTTCTTTGCCTTGGCGACCTTAGCCCACTTGAGAATGTGTTCTGATTCCTCGGCTAGGTCTTTGGCCTCTTGATAGATGTCACGACCAGCGGTAGAGGTTACCTTTTTGAACTTGTCCATGGCTGCACGGATTGTAGCACTGGCAGCATCATACGCATCCATGTCGAACCACGTCACCATCATTGGAGTGGGCTTAGTTATCTTTGCAGCAGCAATTCCTGGAAGCCCTCTTTGCTGCCTTCGCTTGTTCTCCCACTCAATGTATTTGTTGAAGAAGGTGTCCGTTAGCTGTCTGTCTTTGGACATTTTGGTCAGCTCTCTTTTATGAACGGTTGACTTGATCTTTGGCGTGTCCCTTAGCAGGGTGTTGATTAGCCTGACAATGGGCCTTTTGTTGGTAGGGCTGTCCTTCATATAGGATATGTATTTGCGAAGCTCGTTGAAGATGATGGCTCCATAGTTGAGACGAAACTTCTGGTGAATGGCGCTGGAGAGGTTGAGCTGTTGGGCGGTGAACATATCATGGGCCCCGTCCTTGAACAACAGACCTTTATCTAGCAGATGGTTAGAACAATAAACGTCCAAGGGAAAGATGTTCCTCAGCATTTTGCCTTGAGGTTCCTTTGGAGTGTTAGTTCCCCTCATTACTTCCCAGGCTTGGTCAGCCGCAATGGAAAGTTCCATGTCTCCGCCATAATGAACACCGATGACCTTGGATATCACCTTGGCAGACAGAGAGAAGGGAAAACCACGAATCCATCCACGGATGACTGATGGAGTTTTCGGGTTCATTTCCATTCCCTGGTAGAACTCTTCAGCGAGAAGGATGCTGTAGTCTTCATCGTGGAGACAGGAGAGAGGGAGAATCCCGGACTCGTTCATGTCATCACACATCTTGGCTCCGGCAGCAAATGTGCGAACCGTCTGTAGGTCAATGCACATGCTGAGCAGATACATCTTGGGTTCCAGAGGCTGAAAGATATCGTGAGCAGCAGGATACAGAGGAAACCCAGGGACGTTGATGGAGGGCCTAGGGTGAATGACGCTTTCTGGGTCAAGCACCTTCGTCTTGTTGGTTTTAGATTTTGCGGATGATTTTACCTACAAAAGATATTTTTAAGAATTAGGGCTTTTCTCAAGACAGAACAAACAATCAAAGATTTCATTTTTAGGAAATAAATTTTATACAGAAAAATTTGAAACCCTTGAATGTTTGGAGAGTTAAAGACAGAGAAACATTAACAGAAGATTTCTCAGAAAAATGAGTATCCAAAGTAGGGGTGAGCAGAAGTTTTCCAGAACCGGATCGGACCAATGGAACCGGACCAGACCAGTCAAAAATGGACCGGACCAATACTTTGGATTGGTCCTGGATCTGAATTTTTACAGAACCGGACAATTGGGTCGGTCCCCGGTTCCAGAAACCAAAAACGCAGAACCGGACCGAACCGGACCAATGTATATTTATTATTATTTTATTATATATAATAAACTAATATAGTATTATATATATATATATATATATAAAAGAAGATAATAAAAGGGATACAACTTACAACCTAAAGAAAATATATAATAATTTGATTCAATATCCAACCAAGGTTTCTTATTTGATTTAAAGAGAAAATAGGAGGGAAAACATTGTTCTTCCCTATTAATTAATTTCCTGCCTCTTTTTGTGATTCCAAACATTATTAGTTTGAAGGATTGTTACCTGTAAATTAATTAAATTAACCATAAGGGGATCGGATAGGAAGATGACTTGCAATAAATTTCCTTACAACTTTCTTTTTCATTTCTCTTTATTAATTTGGAAGTAATAATTTTTTACCTTTAGTTTATTTTCACAAGAACAACGAACCCAACAAAATGTTGTATGAAGGAAGAACATGATTTGATTATTGATCATTGTTTTTTAGAAAATCTAGTTATCCTCTTGATCAAAGATACGCATCGTATTGGTCCGGTCCTGGTTCTCGTACGTCTTCAATTGGTTCTGGACCGACCAATGTATTGGTTCTCGACATATTGGGTTGGTCCCTGGTTCTATATTTTTAAGAACCGACTATTGGTCCGGGTCCTCGGTTTTTCCAAAAAAGTGGACCGAACCAGACCAAACTCACCCCTAATCCAAAGCATAGATAAAACTAATAGTTTCAAGGTTTTGAAATGAACAACAATGGCAGAAACCGTCAAGATACGCAAAGCGGCTTTTCGAATTTCTTAAAAATATAATTCAAAAGAAGAAATTTAAAGCATAAATTAAAGAAGAGTTTCCTAATGAGTGTCGAAAATCTTACCATTGTTGCTTGAACGGAAGAAGAAGCAAAGAATAATCGGTGAAGAGAGGGAGTAGTTGCAGAGAGGAGAGGAGGGTTTGAGTAGAGAGAGAAATATTAGAGAGAGGGTTTGTAAAAGTATTGAAAGAGGTGGTTCAAAGTCTATTTAAAGAACGAGAAAAGTTATTTTAGCGAAAAAAAAATGCCTTAGATTATTGACAAGAGTCTATCAAAAGTTTTTAACTAAAGATATTTTAAAACTTAACAAACAAATGACTTTTAACCCCTTTGCTTTTTTCTAGAAAACCTTTTACCCTCTAAAAGACTTAAGCAGTTTGAAGCACTAACATGGATTTAGAGTGATTGAACTATATCAAGAGCTAGGTTAGTGATAATTAAGTCTACCGGTATGAAAGAAAACTTGAGAACTTAAAAACAAATTTACGCAGTAGGATCAATCATACCAAGATTTCTCCTTAAATAAGCAAACCTGGTAGCATCCAATGGCTTGGTGAGAATATCAGCCAATTGATGTTCAGTTGGAACGTATTCCAGACTGATGTTACCTTTTTCTACATGATCTTTGAGGAAATGATCATGGATATCAATGTGCTTTGTCTTTCAGTGCATTACTGGATTCTTTGAGACTGAAATTGTACTAGTGTTGTCACACATAATGGGGCAATTTGTAGTCTTTATGTTGTAGTCCACGAGTTGCTGCTTCATCCAAAGTAGTTGAAAGCAACAGCTGCTGGCAGCAATGTATTCTGCCTCAGTGGTAGAGTTTGCAACTAATCCTTGCTTCTTGCATGACCATGAGACAAGTCTATTTCCAAGAAATTGACAAGTCCCACTGGTGCTTCTTCTGCTAACTTTGCAAACTGCATAGTCTGCATCTAAGTATCCAACTAGATCAACTAGATCAAAGTTGTTTCGTTTTGAATACCAGATACCTAGATTTGTAGTGGTTGAAACATATTTGATGATACGTTTAGCAGCAAGCAAATGTGATTCCTTTGGATCTGCCTGAAATCTAGCACAAACACAAACAACAAACATTATATCAGGTCTACTGGTAGTAAGGTAAAGAAGTGAACATATGATTCCTCGATACTTGGTCACGTTCTCTTGCTTTCCTTTCTCATCTTTGTCAAGATGGCAGTCGGTAGACATTGGAGTCTCAAATCCTTTAGCTGAATCAAGACCAAATTTCTTGATGAATTCCTTTGCATATTTGGTTTGACTGATGAAGATTCTGTTTGATGTCTATTGAATCTGAAGTCCTAGAAAGTAGGTGAGATCTCCCATCATGCTCATCTCGAACTTGCTTTGCATCAGCTTCTCGAATCTCTTGCACGTGCTTTGATTTGTTGATCCAAATATGATGTCATCCACATAGATTTGTACCAGAAGAGAATAAACTTTGTTTTTGAGGATGAACAGAGTTTTATCTATTCTTCCTCTCACAAATCCTTGTTCAATTAAGAACTTGGATAGAGTTTCATACCAAGCTCTGGGAGCTTGTTTAAGGCCATAGAGTACTTTCTTGAGTCGGTATACATGATCCTGCTTGTCTTGGATGACAAAACCTGGAGGTTGTTCAACGTAAACCGTTTCTTGAAAATCACCATTGAGAAAGACACTCTTTACATCCATTAGATATACTTTGAAGTTCATGAACGATGCATAGGCTAGAAAGAGTCTGATTGCCTCCAATCTAGCAACAGGAGAAAATGTTTCATTGAAGTCAATTCCTTTTTCCTATCGGTAGTCTTGAGCAACCAGTCTAGCTTCGTTTCTGGTGACGTTTCCATCTTTATCTCTCTTGTTCCTGAATACCCATTTGGTGCCTATTACTAGATGGCCAGTAGGTCTTTGAACTAAGCTCCAAACTTTGCATCTTTCAAACTGGTTCATCTCTTCTTGCATAGCTTCAATCCAGTAATGATCTTCGATGGCTTCATCAATCTTCTTTGGCTCAATTTCAGACACGAATGCGAATGCAAACATAGTCTCATTTCGAACTCTATTTCTCGTACGAACTCCTGAGTTGAGATCACCAATGATTTGAGAGATGGGGTGATCTCTAGTTTTAATAACAGCTAGAGGAAGATCACTTCTAGTGAGTTCTTCCCTTAAAGATTCTGGAGTGGGTAGAGAAGGAGATTCACCAAAATCAGGTTCTGAAGAGATAGGATCCTCAAGACCTTCATTTTCTAGTGAACAAGAAGGGTGAGTGATCTGCAAAGGTGTTTGGGGTAGAACAGAAGAGATGGGATCAGGGTCAATAGAAGGGTTGTAAGAGGTACCAGCAAAGTTGAAGTCTGCCGGTACTGTATTAGTAGAACTAGGAGAGTCTGCAGTAGGAGGATTCTGAGGTGAAGAAGAAGTAGCATCTTTATTTGTACCTGTCTCAACATCATCAGAATCATCAGCAACATTTGGAGCCACTCGTGGCTATAATAAATCATATTCATCAAAAGTAACATGCACAGATTCTAAGATTTTCAAAGAAGTTTTGTTAAATATGTGAAATGCTTTTGAATGTTTGGAATAGCCCAGAAAAATTCTTTTGTCTGATTTTGAATCAAATTTGCCTCTATATTCTTTTTCATTATATAGAATAAAACATTTACAACCGAAGAATTTGAGAAATCCTATGTTTGGGGCTCTTTCTTTCCATATTTCATATGGAGTTTTATTATGAAATTTATTTACTAGGGATCGGTTCTGGGTAAATCATGTAGAGTTTACATCTTCTGCCCAGAAGTATTTCGGAAGTTTAGCTTCTGCCAACATAGTTCTTGCTGCTTCAATGAGTGTTCTGTTCTTCCGTTCAGCTACACCGTTTTGTTGAGGAGTTCCGGCAGCAGAGAAGTTGTGGCCGATCCCGTGGTCATCACAATACCTTTCGACATCGTTGTTTTTGAATTCGGTGTCGTTGTCTGATCTGATATCACTAATGTCTTCAAGCTTTTGAGTTTGAAGTCTTCTGAAAAGAGAGGTGACTAGATCATATGTCTCATCCTTTGAGGTCATTGTTTCGATCCAGGTGAATCTAGAGTAGTCATCAACTACTACAAGTGTATATTTGTCTCCAGAGATACTGACTGTAGTAATTGGTCCAAAGAGATCCATGTGCAGAAGTTGAAGAGGTCTGGAAGTTGACATGACTGACTTGCTCTTGAGGGAAGACTTGGAGAGTTTTCCTAGTTGGCAAGCTTTGCAACTTCTGTCATGGTCGGCAGACATCGTAGGTAGACCTTTGACAAGCCCATTTTTGGAGAGCTTGGAGAGGTGCTTGAAGTTGAGGTCGACTGAGACGCTTGTGCCAAAGCCAACTATTGTCGCGAATGTTGTTAGCAACTAGGCAAAGGCTGGAGGATCTCCCTAGAAGGTTTAAGTCCACGACATAGACGTTTCCTTGTCTATTGTCGGTCAGTAATATTGAGCTGGATTCATGATCTTTGATGAGACATTGGTTGGAGGAGAATTGGAAGATGAGTCCTTTGTCGCAGAATTGGGATATGATCAGTAGATTATGCATTAAGCCGTTCAATTGTTTTCCTCTAGTGATTGAGCCATACCCAATTGTTTTCCCACTTGCATTGTCGCCGAAAATAACCATAGGACCTTTAGCTTCAGCTATATCTGAGAATAGACTTCTATTCCCTGTCATGTGCCTTGAACAGCCACTATCGAGGTACCAGATGTCCTTATCATCTGAATCTATATCCATGAAGCAGACCTGAAAAATTCAAAAGAAACAAGGTCCCCTTTATTTTCTTTTGGGTCCTAAGGATTAGCAACCTTTTGGGTCCATACCTGCCTGACCTTGAGAGAACTAGGTCTTTCAGATTTTGGTGTGAACCTGAGCAGGCATTATGGGGCCAAATGGCCTAAGCAATTACAAGAATGACAAAGATGGAAGTTCCATGGAGGACAGTGATTAGCTTTGGCTATAGAGTGCTTGTGACTTTCCTTATTCCCAACAATAGTCTTGGGTTCAGTTAGCTTGTTGACAGTAGACTTAGTTAGTTTCTGTTGAACCTTCCTTTTGTTACCAGCAGACTTAGCCTTGGCTGGTCTGTTGTTAACTGTGTTAGGAGGATTAGGCAGAATTCTTTTAAGTTTATTATCGACTAACTTGGGAGCCTTAGCCATTTCATGGACAAACTTGATAGGTACAAGCAAAGATTTCGTAGGTCTACCGCCAGCAAACTTTGCTTTAGCAGAGCTGTTATCGGTAGACTTTGATTTCTCTACTGTACTTTTTTCAAACTTCTCATTAGAAGCGGTTTCTTTGACCTTCCCTTTCTGAGCCTTGGGGTAAACATATGGTACACTTGAGTAGCCAAGTCCATTTTTACCCTTGTTCCCGAAGGTCTGTTTGGAGAAGGAGAAATCATAAAAAGTCTCGGAGGTTTCACCTTTCTCCGTGACAGAAGAGTATGCCGAACTGGGCTCATCATTATAGCCTAAGCCAGATTTATCTCCATTAGGCTTTTGGCTTGAAAAGATTCCTTCAAAGGTTTCCTTAGAGCTGTTCCAGGAGTCAATTGTCTTTTGCAAGACAATCTTCTCTAGGTCTAGCCCTTTGATGTGCTCAGTAAGGCAGTCAACTTTGTCACAAAGGAATTTGTTTTCTCATTTTAACTTGATACTCTCCTGTTGACAGCTATTGAGAGTTTGAATCTCAGCTGCCAGTGGAGATTTCTCAGCAGTAAGCTTTTCATAGTTCTTTGTGAGTTTCATATAGGCTACTCTGAAGGAATTGAACTCTTCAAGCATTTCTTGATTATCCTTGAGCAGTTCTTCCTTACTGAAGTTTTCACAGTTGATCTCACCTTTAACGAAGGGATTTGGTGAGATTTCGACTTCATGTTCAGAGTCATAGGTAAGACCTGAATCATGAGCTATTAAACATATGTTAGCTTGCTCACAATCGTCCTTTTCCTCTTCTGAATCAGTCTCAAACCATGTAGCAACCTGTTTTTCTTCGATATCTTCAGCCAGCATACCTTTATGTTTTTGAAATTTCTTATACGGAGGCTTTCGGTATGCTTCGAATTTTGGCTTTGGACATTTAGAGGCGAAGTGACCAGGTTTTCTACAGCTATAACACACAAGCTCTTCGTTAGATGAGCTTTCAGCTGTTTTTTCTAAAGGGCTACTAGTGTGTGTCCTTCCTTCCATATTTTGTAAATTTTTTGAAACGTTTTACAAACATAGCAAATTGTTCATCTGAAAGAAAATCGTTTTCACTAGAGGAAGTAGAAGGTTTGTTTTCAACTGGGGTTTCTTCTTGAACCATGGCTGGCAAGGACAAGGTTTTGAATTTCTTGTCCTGCTCTAGAGCTTGACTAACTTCGAGCTCATAAACCTTTAAACTTGCGTAAAGACTACAGAGTGTCATGTCGTTTAAGTTCTTAGATTCCTTCATGGTGGTAGTCTTAACATGCCATAGACTACCTAGAGAGCCTAGAAATCTCATGTTCATTTCCTTTTTATCATAAGTTTTACCAAGAGAAAAGCAGCTCTTTATTACCCCCACTGAAGTGATCGTATGCTTGTCTCAAGGTCTCCTTGGGATCCTTCTTGAAAGAATCGAATTGTTGGATGAAGGTGTATTTTCTGTTGTCTCTTATGTCTTGGTCTCCTTCCAAGTATTCGGCAAGAGCTTACCACATCTCTTTTGGAGAAGTACACCGGATCACTTGTTGGTAAGTGCTAGTGTCTAGTGAGCTAGTTATGATGCTGATAGCTTTACTATCTAGCTCTACTAGCTTTCTATCGTCCTCAGTCCATTCTGATTCTTCTTTTGGTACTTCAGCAGGATTTCCGTGATGGATGCCAGAAGATTTGCCTTCATTGGTACATGACGTCCTGCTAGTATGCATTTTCATAACCTGTTGTCAATATAATTCATAAAACGCATTACTTTATCCTTCCATACATCGAAATGGCGTTCGTCCAATATTGAGACGTGGTTCGCATTTGACGTAGGTAGCATGTAGTGTGTATGTGCCATTGGATCTTATCTCTCAAAAGATCAATCTTGGAAAAACTAGTTTTCGAAGAGTTAAGCTCTGATACCAATTGTTAGTCCCAAATGGAACAATAATAAGCTAGAAGGGGGGGGGGATTGAATAGCTTATTTAACACTTAAAACTTTTCGTATAAATTCCTAAAACAAGCACTTGCAATCTATTGAAAAGATTGAAGTAGCGGAAGTCTTGTAAGGAAGACAGTTCAAGTCTACCGGTGAAGCACTACCGGTAGACTTTACTGAATACTCAAGTTTGCAGCTGAAGCGATAAGTGAAGAGATATGAAACAGTATAAAGCTGTAAGCAACAGTAAGGAAAGAACAAAAGTATTTTGAGATGGTTCGCACTATAAAGAGTGCTACGTCCACCACCAAGGCATTCAACCTTGGATTTAAATATGCACTATGTTTTCCACTAGTTCTATTACAAAGAAGTCTAATGAATCGTGTACAAATTATTTGACTTGTGTTTGCGGTTGGGAATTGAATATCTGGACAAAACAGATTATTCAATGTGCAAAAGAATAGTAGAAGAAACAACAATAAGAAGCAAAAGATTCAATGTTGATGCAGATCTTCTTGTTGATGTTGAGGACTTCGTTGATTAGTTTATGATCTCTTGAATGCACTGAATGTATGAAGTTTGATGTTCCGCAGAACTCAAAACAGGAGATGTCTAAATATCACTAAGAATAATATCAAATGGCATAAAAGTGCAAGAATGATATTCTCTGCTTACCCTTGCAGCCTTAATGATACTCTTGATGTTATTCCCTCCTTGATTTCGGCTGAGCAAAGTGCCATTCTTTCCACTCCTCCCACTTCCGAGGAAATTAAGGATATTGTTTTCTCTCACTGTGCTGATAGTGCTACCGGCTCGGATGGTTTTAATGGTAAATTTTACACTATTTGCTGGGACACTATTGTTGATGATTTTTGCCTTGCGATTTCTGAATTCTTCGCAGGGTTTGATATGCAAAAGACTTGGACTAGCACTCTCATGCTCACCATTCCTAAATCCAGTCAGGTTGACTCATTTAAAGACCTCCGCCCGATCAGTTTATGCAATTTTTGCAATAAAGTGCTTACCAAGATTCTTGCCTCTCGGCTTGCTCACATTCTTCCCCTTGTCATCTCTGATAATCAAAGTGCTTTCACAAAGGGGCAGCTCATCCAGGATAACTTGCTTCTTGCCCATGAGCTGACTCACCAAATCAGGAAGAAGGTCAATGGATCTAACGTTATCATTAAACTAGATATGGCTAAAGCCTTTGACAATATCTCCTGGAATTTTATTATTAAGGTGCTTCAGAAATTTGGATTTGGAGAATCTTTTATCGATATGATCTGGCGTGTTATCTCTAACAATCATTTTTTAGTTTTAGTGAATGGTTGTTTGGTGGGTTTTTTCCCTTCCTCCCATGGCTTACGTCAAGGAGATCCTCTCTCCCCTAGCCTTTTTATCATTGCTGCTAAAGTTCTTAGCAGGGGTTTAAACAAGCTCCACTAGGATCACCCGAATTTTGCTTATTTCCCATTTGGCCTTTGCTGATGATATTGTCATTTTTTGCAACGGAAATAAGCACTCTATGTCCCGTCATCGCAATCTTCTTGAAGCTTATGAGAAATGTTCTGGCCAATCTATTAATTCGGGGAAAAGTTGTTTCATGGTCTCGGATAAAATGGCCGATTCCAGGGTTGCCTCTATTAGAAGACATGTGGGGTTCAATCGCAATTTTTTTTCCGGTCACCTACTTAGGTTGCTCTCTCTTTGAAGGTAGGAAAAAGAAAAGTCTCTTTGATCCTATAATTGGTAAATTACAATCTAAAATTAATTCTTGGACGGGGGCTTTTCTTTCTCAAGCTGGGAAAGTCACTTTTCTCAATTCCGTGTTACAATCTGTTGTTATGTATCAAATAGCTGTTCTGGACCCCCCGGTGGCTATCATCAACCACATTCACAGAATCTTCGTTAATTTCTTTTGGGGTTCTATTGATTGCAAGCAAAAAGCGCATTGGGTCGCTTGGGGTAAATGTTGTCGGCCCACCTCTGAAGGAGGCATTGGTATTAGAGTCGTTCCTGATGTTATCTGTGCCTTCTCTATTCAAATTTGGTGGAGATTCCGCTCCTCGGACAGCCTTTGGCATCAGTTTTTAAAGGCTAAATATTGCTCGTCTTCGCATCCAGTTTTATCGACTAAAAATGGTTCCTACGCTTGGAGGCGTATCTGTTCAGTCCGTGAGGAGTCTGAACGGCACATCAAATGCATAATTGGGCGTGGTGACTGTTCGATATGGCTTGACAACTGGATGCCCGTTTCTCTTCTCCGACCAATTTCCAACAACATTGGCAAAGTGAATGAGGCCTTCAGCTCCTCTGATAATTTATCTGTGGCTGTTGTTTCTGAGATTGGTCAGGAAGCAGCCAACACCATTATTTTTCACGGCATATCCCTTTTAGACCAACATGATGTTGCTTGTTGGTGCATTACGAGTAGAGGTAATTTCACACTTTCTTCGGCCTGCATCTCTCTCGGAAAAAGTGGCCTATCATTACTTCCACCAAATTTATATGGTAGAAGCACATCTCGAAGCAATTAAGTTTGTTCATGTGGCGCTTGTGGCAGAAGAAGCTGTCCATTGACGAAATTGTGATCCAAAAAGGAATTTATATGGCCTCTCGCTGTTCCTGTTGATCTGTGGGTAAGTGTGAAACTTATTCCCATGTTTTTCTTGACAGCCCGATTGCTAGCTACATTTGGAATGGATTCAATATGTTGGGGGGAATTAGATTTAATGGTTACTCAGTTAAACATGTCTGCTTTGCTTGGTGGTCAGCTCAGCATAGCTCTCTCCTCTATTCTATCACTCCCTCTATTATTTTATGGGAACTCTGGACGCATATAAATTCTTGCTTGCATAATGGATCCCGAAGCACCCCTTGGGTTTTAATTGACAGGATCAAATGTTCTATTATCTCATCTATCAAGAGCGATGGTCTCTCTCCCCATTTTGGGCCTCTTGGGATTTCATTTTCTCTGCTCGGTTGGGTCGTACCTTTCCCAAAATCACTCGCTCGGTGTGTTGTCATAAGCCCCCTTTGGGAGTCCTTAAGCTTAACTGTGATGGAGTTAGTAGAGGTAATCCGGGTCCAAGCTCAGGTGGAGGGATTATTCTAAATAGCGACGATGATTTGATTTTTGCTTTTGCTCATTTATATGGGAATTGCAATAGTTATCAAGCGGAATGTAAGGCTCTTCTATATGGGTTGCACTGGCTTGAAAGTAAGGGGTGGTCCCAATCTATTTTAGAGATTGACTATAAAGGTATTATCAACACAATCAAAGGGGTTGGTAGGCTGCCTTGGATATGTGCTTATTTGTTGCTTTCCATTTCGAATATTATCCAGGATTTGGGGATTGCTATTCATCATACTTATCGGGAAGCTAACTCGGTGACAGACGCTCTGGAAAATTATGGTTGTGATCAACGTGATGATGCTCAATTTGTCTCGTTTTTTTCCCTGCCGGCCAAGATCCGTGGTCTCATTGCTTTAGATAAATCTGAAACTTCCTATGTCCACATATCTTAGTTTTTTTTAAATTTGTTTTGGTATCCTTGTATTTACTTTTCGAGATTAGGCTCCTTAGTCCTCCCATTTATAAGGGCCAAGCTGGTTGTCCCCCTCAAGTCTGTTTTATTTTTCCCTAATCTATAAAATATAGCAAGGTGCCGCCTCAATTTCCCGAAAAAAAAAAGAGATGCAACAAATGGCAATTTAATATGTTTTCCAAGAGAGCAAGAATGACAAATATGATTACTATTTTGTCTATTACAATCAATAAACTTATTTTGGCGAAGGGAATCAAAAATAGGTGCTCCTGGATGACCTAAACGGGCTTGCTATAAGGATGGAACAAAAGCTACAAAGGTAGAATGAGAGTTGGTCGAAGTGGTGGAAATTACGTTGGTGATAGGATAGAGCTCGCCTCGACTATTACATCTCATTAGACACATCCCCACCTAAAAATCCTTCATAGAAAATCCAAAAGGGTCAGATTCAATAGAAACGAAGTTATCAGAAGTGAACTTCCTAACAGAAACTAACTTTTTGATAATTTGAGGAGCATGAAGAATATTCTTTAAAATGAGAGGTGGATTTGGGTGGGAAAAGGTTGTATGCCCATAACCAATAATAGAAATATAATGACCATTTCCAACAATTATTCCACGATTATTGCTCAAATTAAAATAAGACGGGAGTGTACCATGTCCGGATGTCATGTGAGACGTAGCTCCTGTATCCATGTACCAGTTTGGAGCTGGAGGAGATAGGCCAAGAGTATGCATCGTAGCTTCAATAGCAATCGAAGGATTGGATGAAGTAGTAGCAGAATATGCCTGCAGTGGACGCGGGCTAGGAAGACTAGCCTGGGGAGACGGTGCATTGGGCCTAGCCCAAGGAGTAGTGGGGTATGTGCAAGGGGGAATAACCCACGGTAAGTAAAAACTGGCACACTGCTGTCCAGGACTCATCCAAGAAGACCATGCGTGTGGTTGTTGGGCTACTACTGGCCACCTCGATGTGTACCACTACCATTCCTAGTCCGTGCTCCATCCCCTCTGCTACCACCGTGACCACCGCTGCGGTATAGATCCCCATTGTTACAATTGTCACCCTTTCGACCATTACCGTGTGGACGATATTGAGAAGACACATTGGTTAAGGGGTGATCCTCAAGGTCTTTGAAAAGCATGGCAGTAGGCGAAGTTGTTGCTACTGTTTGGTGGGGCTGGCTTCCTTAAGAGTAATCATGGAGCGAGCTTGACAGAAGGGTGGAATAGGATTGCTTTGACGAAGAAGAGTTCCCGCTCCACTTAGGGGTGAGCTTGGTCCGGTTCGGTCCATTTTTTTGGAAAAAATGAGAGAACCTAGACCAGACCAATAGTCCGGTTCTCAAAAAATATAGAACCAGGACCAACCCAATATGTCTGAGAACCAATACATTGGTTCGGTCCAGAACCAATTGAAGACGTACGAGAACCAGGACCGGACCAATACGATGGTTATTTATTTTTTACCTGTTTAATACAAATACATAATAAAATCTAAAAGATTTAAACTTCATAAATAGATTAAAAAACCTTCAATAAAATTACATTCAACAATTAAAAGTGTCGAAATCATAGACTCATAAACATAACAAAATAGTACAAACGAAATAGAGAAAAAAATAACAAAAAAGTCTGAGCTTAATAAGTGTTTTGAGTGTTGATGCTAGAAATGTAAAATAACAAAAGAGTACAAAACAATCTATTAAGAGCACCGAAGGCGAAGGAGTGTAAATCGGAACCTCCTCAGTCTCCAATTCTCCATCCCCAACCAAGCAATTCCTTGCCTGCAAAATAGATCAACAAAAGTAAGAAATAACAAAACAGACCGAAGAATTTGGATGGATCAATGAGTAATTTCCCACACCAAAAATGGAAATTCAAAAACAAGATTCTGTAATATGCATATATTTTCTCACTCCACATCAGTTCTACAAAAACCCTACAAACCTGCACAAATGAGCAGCATAGATTTTCAAGAATTTGGAAATATTACAGGTTAAGGACCTTTAAAGTTTAAACCATTTCAGCACAAGAGGCAACATTTCCAAAAGTTTGGTTGCAGACATAGAGAATAGATCAGGCAAGAAAATACGAAATTAGAAACTACTACAACATTTGAGCGCCTGCAATGAAGATTGCCTCACAAAAATGAAAGCACATTTGAAATCCTTGGTTCCTCCAAAGGATGCTCATTCAAAAACTTACAAAACTACAATTATTTCCTTAAACAACATGCCTATTGAAGAAATATACATTCATCCATATTGTACCCTCTCCTCTATGAATTCAGCCAACATATGTTCTCTTATAAACTAAAGCACAATAACCTTAAAAAATTTCATTCAAATCTATGTGGCAAGATATGGAACTGGTTAAGCAATTAATGCCATACTCATCACATACCTTTGCCACATAGATTTGTATGGAAATTTTAGGATTTTTTTTTTGGATCCACATCATATAACTACTCTTACTTCAATCATCACTACACAAATAACTTAATTTCACACAATAAAGGCAATATGATCAACTGGTCAACGTAAAGAGTGACCTGACAGTAACACAACTCTTCAAAGTAGCCATACTGTTCATCGCATGTCGTTTGCTGTAGTGTTTAAAACAGAGAGCGGGCATCATCTTTCCACATTATTCGAATCATTGACACCAACTATTAATCTCAGTTGCGGACTTTGGAAAAAGAAAGAAACCAACAGGAGTCCAGATTTGATCAGTCCTAATACATTGTAAAATCAAATCATGCAGGCACTATATAAGTATACATACTTGTGCCTACTTGCTACATTTTTCATCCAAAAACAGATACAGTTTTTTATGTGTTAGGCGCATTATTAATCAGATTCTTTTCCCAAGCAGATAGATACAATAATCTGGACCACAAGGTACTGTCCACACTGTACTTAAAAACAGTTAATAGGTATGTGGCATGGTGAAAGCTACCTTACAAATATGAATGACAATCAAACCTGCCTAATTTCTACTACATACCAGAATTTAAACTAAAAAAACTATTGCATTTCTACTACATACCAGAATTCAAACTCTATAAAACTGCTACATATCGAAGGGGTATACAGAGAATCAGAGAATCATTGCATGCAAGAAGAAGAAAGCATTAGCAAGAAAAAAAGTTTTCATATTAAAAAGTAAAAACAAGAACAAAAATAATAACCAATAACCTCTTAAGTATCAGCCATCAATAGTTATTGTGGAAGCAGTTTTCTCATACTCTGAAAACAAGAAGTGAAAATAATAATAATCAAGTATTAGTCACAAGAAAATAAAGTAGAAAAGTCAACAAATAATACAAATAAATCAACATACAAGTCATTACCTTTTTCAATATTCTCCATCTTCTCAATATCATCTAATACATCGAATATGTCTTCAACTTTCCCCGTCGACCTCAACCAATTTTGACCGCACACAAGAGCCTCTACCATCTTTGGACTTAATGAACTCCTAAAAGAATAAAGGACACGCCCACTAGTGCTAAAAGTTGACTCTGAAGCAACGGTTGTGATAGGGATAGCTAAGACATCTCTTGCAACTTGAGAAAGAATGGGATACTTTGAGGAATTTTGCTTCCACCACTTCAAAATGTCAAATGAATCGGTCATACTTTCACAACCATCGGCTAAATACCGGCCAATCTCGGACCTACTTTCAACACTTTGCTCATTTTCTAAATGTTGTGCAAATTGTGACTTCAAGAGGATAGTAGGGCCATCATTGACATTAACACTCATAAAAGTAGATGTAGATGAACAATCCAAATCAACAATTTCAGCTCGAATGGAATGATTGCTTTCAAGTGATTGGTAATGGTCGTACAACCGTCGCAATGTAGTTTCAACCTTATCAACCATTGTTTGATAACGAGAAGTGAATTTCCCATAACATTGACCAAAACAAAATATGAGATATTTCATTTTATAGCAGGGATCCAAAACATTTGCAACAAACAACACATAATTCAAATGACCCAAATCTTCCCAATATTTCTCATAATTGGTTTTCATATTTTTGGCCATACCACTCAATAAAATTTCTTCCTCCACATTTCCCACATTACTAGCCCATGTGACCAAACTAGTTCTAATGGACATAAGCTCAACAAAGAAAAGATTGGTGATCACGTAATTAGTACCAGAAAACCTTTTGGTGGGGACGTAAAAAATCTTCAAAAACCGAATGAAACATCTAATAGTTTGCCATTGCTCCATGGTAGGTGGCCCAATGCGACCATCAAAGTAATCCCCAAACTTACCCTCATCCTTCAATCTCTCAAAGGCTAGCTCAAACTTTTCGGCAGCCTCCAACATCAAATAGGTAGAATTCCACCTAGTTTCAACGTCAAGGCAAAGAAGGCTCTTGCTTGGAATCTTTTCAGCTTCAACACTAGCTTTAAAATATTTGGTCCTAGCAGGAGAAGACCTTACAAACCTCACTACATTCCTAACCACTGAAATCGATTCATGTTGTTCGGTTAAACCCTCTATCACAATGAGGTTTAGTATGTGTGCATTACACCGAACATGCAAAAGTTGATTATCCATGATGCACCCTTCCCACCCTTTTGTTTTTCTTGACAAGTATCTAATTGCAGTATCATTGGAACTTGCATTGTCAACCGTTATTGTGAAAATCTTATCAATCCCCCAATCAAGAAAACATGCCTCAATAGTCTTTCCAATGGTGTCTCCCTTATGATTAGCAATTAAACAAAAGCTCAAAATCTTTTTATTCATATTCCAATCACTATCAATCCAATGAGCGGTAAGACACATGTAGTTCAAATTTTGAATCGAGGACCATGTATCTGTAGTAAGACACACACGTTGAGACTTTAGGAGTTTCTTAAGCTTGGCTTTTTCCTCAATATAAAGACCCATGCAATCCCTAGCAACAGTGAAGCGAGATGGCATCGAAAATCTAGGATTTAAAGCTCTAGTGAAACGTTTAAAACCCTCTTTCTCAACAGTCCAAAAAGGCATCTCATCAATAATAATCATAATAGCAAGTTCCTTCCTAAGGTCTGCAAAGACCGTAGTGGATCGCCTAAGGGTACCACTAGTTCCACCATCGGTTGTAACACCCTCACCTTCTCCCTCTTTTTTTACTGGCTGAAATTGAAGGGTTGTTTGGTTTTTATCTTCTTGGAAGTGTTCCTTATAAGGATATTCAGGGCATCCTTTTGGATTATTGAGGTGTTTCCATAGACTAGATGTACCATTCTTGATTGTATCTGCGTGATATTCTTTCGAACAATAGTTACACTTAGCCAAAAGCCCATTCTCATCGAGCTTTTCAAAATGGTCCCAAATTTCTGATTTTTTCCTAGATGCATTCTTTATCTTAGCTGCAACTCTCTTTCTTTTTTGAGGACGAGGGGGAACCTTAGTCAAATCTATTACATTGGAATTTGGCTCATGTGTGGGTGGGATTGTGGAATTGGGAGAAGGATCCACAGTGTCTGTAGCAGCAACATTTTTAGCAACATTTTCAGATTCCATCTACCAAAAACATGATTAAATAACACATGGATAAGTATAGTCATATTCTATTTAATACGGAATACAGAATCACAGAATACAGAACCATGATTGCTTTCAGGAATTAGAAACATTTAAAGTGTGAAGTAGGTAGGGTATATAATATCCGTTCATGGCATGTCTACCATCTACTTATAAAAAACATATATATGTGAAAAAACAAGAATATATGACGAAAAAATTAGAGTAATAGGGAAACGTACCTCAGAATATTGAAATGCCAAGAAAAACGAACTGGTCCTTTACCGCGTAAGAAAATTCAATACATTGACAAGTTCCACTAACGCAAAGCTATGTAAAGAAGGGGGAACAAAACAAAAATCTATATCAGTTCTGGGCATATGAACAAAACAAGAATTAGAACAAAACAATCTTGGAAGAGGTAGAGTAATAAGTTTAAACAAGTTTATGTCATACATGTAAATATATTTCTGGGCATGCCCATGTATACATCATAGGTAGTTATTGGATTGAACATCACCATGGCTCAAGCAAATATTCATATAGTGGTATAAGAACCAGAATAATCCTACAGACCCAAAATATTCTTTCCACAAGAATGTGCTTGATGCATGGGTATACCATTACTCCTTAAGGTTGCTAAAATAGAAAAGAAAAGTTTAAGGTTTCTGTGTTCCAAGATGCATAAATCTTCAAAACTAAAAATATGACTTCTATCATCATTATTATCAGAATAATATTGATAGTCACAGACTTACTTCACTTAAAGTGCTCATAGGGTGGGTGGACACTTGTGTAAGTCTGTTCTTGATCCCGCATCAGCTGGTGGGGAATGTTCGAGCTTAACCTAGGTCACGGCCCACAGGGCACGTATATCAATTGAAACAGGCTATTCTAGCTAACCATATGTCACATGTTCGAGTCATGAAAATACAGTTGCTTTAAAATACGCAAGTCCCTTGTTTAATTCAGTTGAATCAGCCCACATACAATAGCAATGTAAGAAATCGTATGCAAAATTGTTCTATATGCATAATTACGGAGGCAGTAATATGCATAATAGAGGATTTACGAAGTTCAATCTCCCCAGAAGATATTCATTTTTTAGTGTTATAAGAGTTCTGAGTCTCCAATCTCCATCATTCATTGGTCATGTGTATGTAGATGAAGTTTTGAGTTTTTTTCTATATCCAGAGAGACATAATTGAGCAAAAGCTGGAGATTCACATTAGCTCTTTTCGTTTTGGGAAATCTAGGGTTTGAGAATTGAGAGAGATAAATAATAATGGAGAGAGAGGTATCGTACCTGGAGGTCCTGGACGCTGGCGGAGGGCGTTAATGGCGGACGCTGGACGCCGGACGGACGAACGAAGATTCACGGAGCGAGAAGAGAGATTCAGTTTCACGAAGAGAGATGAAGTCGATGAGAGAGGCCGAGAGGGAGAGGGTCTGTTTCTGTTTCACGAATAGGAATTATAGGATTTAGTTTTAGGGTTAGTAATTTAGTATTTATATAAATATATATATACATATATATAAATATATATATATATATATATATATATATATATATATATATATATATACATATATATATATACATACATTGGTTCGGTTCGGTTCGGTTCTAAGTTTTTGGTTTCTGGAACCGTGGACCGACCCAATTCTCCGGTTCTGTGAAAAATCAGATCCAGGACCAATCCAAAGTATTGGTCCGGTCCATTTTTGACTGGTCCGGTCTGGTTCCGGAAAATTTCTGCACACCCCTAGGCCTCCACTATATGAGTCAGTGAGACAGGCCACCATTTGAAAAACCAGACGATTGTTGGAGACCGACGCACCGATGTTTTTAAGTTGACTAGACAGACTCTTGAGTCGTTGACAATATGTAGAGGCGTTGGGGAAATCCTTCATGGTAGTGTGAAAGAAATCATGTTCACGAGTAAAAACACGAGAATTCTTGTTGTCTTGGAAGATGTCACGCAACCTACCCTAAGCTTCCAAGGCGGACAAGTCTGGTTCGATAATGGTCTATAACAGATCAGTCGAAATAGTGGTATAAATCCATTAAAGGACAGTAGCATCCAGGGTTGTCCACAGTTCTTTCTCCTCATCTGTGGTAGGTGCAGTCGTGGAACCCTCAGCCGGATGGATAATATGGCTGATAACCCGGTAAGAACGAGTATTAATCTTGAAAAGTTCTGCCCACATCGCATATTAGACATTTTCCATCTCAAGGGTAATGGAGATGTGGTTCTTGATGTTGGAAACATCAAGGGCCGGGTGGAAAGAAGATTTTGAGGTAGTCATGACTATGGATCAGAAGAGGATTGATAGAAGAAAACTATGGAAAACGGTGGAAGGAGAAAAAAAAAGTTCCCTAGGGATATGATACCATGAAATATGGTGTTAATCTTTTATTGTTTGATTTGATCACCAATTAGTGATCTATATCAGTTTTACAAGATAGGAATTAGGCTAGAAATTAGGAAGCTAACTATACGCCTAATATGCCCCTAAGGGGGTGGCTCAGTGGTAGAGATGAAACTTCACAATGTGTGAGGTCTCAGGTTCGATCCCTTCCCATGCCCCCCTTAGGAGAAAAAAAAAACTATACGCCTAATATACATTTTTCTAGGCCATAAACAAGGTAACAAATATTAGGATAATTATTTACTATTATAATTACATATATTCTAACAGTTGCAACAAAAATTGTAGAAGTAATTATAAATGATAAATACTTGTCTAAGACGGTTTTATAAACATTTTTGTAAGATGAATCATCTTTACCCGACCCAACGTGTGTTGGAGGGTTGAGCCGTGAGAGAGTGAGGCTCCGTCTTACGAACTAAGACCCATAAAACGATCTTACAAGAGACTTACTCATTATAAATATATTAAATTTAATGTAGAAGTACGACAAGATAATCCCTACCCACAAACTTTTCTCTTGATAGGCACATTTTATCATCAAACCTTTTTATAGAATTATTTCGATATGCATGTGCGGGGATAAATGGTATCCTCCATTACATTTATAATTGTTAGGGTGTAATTGCTGGATAGGTCAACAATTGTTATCAATTTGTACCCCCTCCGTTCCACTCAACTTCGAAAAGTCTAATTATTAAGAAATATATTTTTAAAGTAAAATATATTTAAATAGTATGATTGACTCTTTATCTGGAATAGATTGAATATCTATTAATTGATTTTTCAATTGCTTTCGCTCTATACAACATTATATTATTACTACAAGTTTTTGTTTTGTTTTCATCATATAGTTGTAACACTAATCTTGATATGTAATTATTGTTATGTTTGTAATGACTTAAAATTTTATCCGGCGGTATGGATGTAAACCTGATATAACTATACCACTATTTGAGCTACTAATATCATAACTCAATATTAAATAAGTAAGTTTTTGTGATATCGTTTTACGGATCATAATTCGTAAGATGAACTTTTACTCTCTCACAATTCGACTTGCCAATAAATAAAAAATTAGATCATAAGGATCTATGCTACAGAAATAATTGTAAGACAAAGTTTATTGCGCGCGGTAATAAAATTGACTTTGATAGTGAAGTGGTAACATTAAGCAATTCAAAAACAAACCAATGAATCATTAACCATTAATCTAGATTCCTCAAAATGATGTTGTAAAACAAACAAACCTTTTCCACTCATGTCATGATCAAACATGACGTCATCTCTTCGTCACTTGATACTTTGTTTTATAACAAACGACCAATAATATAAAAAGGAATAATCAAAAGTAGAGAAATTGAGCATGTGCCACTTGCTGAGTAATACTTTGATTATTCTTTTTGAACAAAGGAGTCACTGTTATGAAAGTCTTCTAGCCTACCTATAGGCATGTAGGTGAACATTAATTGTAATGTATACTTTTTTTTTGTCTGTGTGCTGCTGCTCGATTATAAATACCGAGCAGCATGTTGTTTATTACACAGACAATTCCACTGAATAAATATCTCTCTCTCTATCTCTCATACACACTTTGTTCTATTTTGTGGTTATTTTATAACACGTTATCAGCACGATTGTTCTACTGTTAATAATCTCAATCGATAAAATTTTATACCGATATATTCTTTATTTTATGTCTCTGTTTTACTTCAATATATATCGTATATCACCATTATTAAGAAAATGTTGGCTGAGCCACCGTCGATAATATATGGTGAGATGACGAAATAATAATTTATTATTTAACGCATAATATATATGTTCGTTGATGCTTGTGCGGAAATAACCCCAAGCTATAAACTGAATATTTATATATATACATATATTTCAATTTTATATATATGAATAACTTTATATACATATATATTTATTACTGACTTACAAACACCCACAGAAAGGCTTGCTGAGTAGCGTGACGTGAATATATATGTATGCTATATAATAGATGTATAAAGTTGACTGGAAAAATATTCATGCGGAGTTATTTTATTTATTGCTCCTAATAAGTTTTATATTTATTCATAATATAAATGCAATTCTATTAAATCAGAATTTTTACATTTTTACCCATATCCTATAACGGCTATATAACGGCTATAAACGGCTAGTTGCTGATTTTTATTTATCTCCTCCAACGGTAATAAACGGCTAGTTAACGGTCATAAACGGTCATTTTTTCCTCCATATATACGGCAACATCTTAATAGATTACTCACATTTTTACTATCTCCTTACAAACTCTCAATATCATATCTTCTTCTACAAAATGTTCCCTCCAATGTTGATGATTATTATCATACTTGTTATTGCATGCACCGCAATGGTTTTTGTTGCTGAATTCCCTCCAAACGATTTTCAGATTTTTATTATCCTTCTTTGTATCATGTATGTCCTGTTAGCAGTTACAATAGCTTTCAACATACATTTTAACATGTACTGATTGATTATCGTATGAATAAAATTTTCATGTCATCATTTTATTAATATATATATATGTTTCATTTTTATAGTTTTTCTTCACAAAATGGCAAACATTGCTAAGCTTGAATTTGAAAGGCTCGACATAACTGGAAAAAACTATATGTCTTGGAAAATAGATGTCGAAACCCACCTGGCCGCCAGAAGCCTCGAAAATACTATCCAACAAAGTAATAGTGAATGGATAAGTAATCAACATCGGGCTCAAGCCATGATTTTCCTCCGACACCACGTCCACGAAGACCTAAAAATGGAGTACCTCACGGTTAATGATCCACTCGTCTTTTGGGAGAGTTTGAACGAAAGATATGACCATTTGAAAATGGTCATTCTCCCAAAAGCACACTATGATTGGATTCATATCCGCCTACAAGATTTTAAAACCATCAATGAACATAGTTCAATGATGTACAGAATAACCTCACAGTTGAAATTATGTGGGGAAAACATCACTGAATATGATATGTTGGAGAAGACTTTCTCCACATTTCGTGCCTCGAATATGCTCCTGCAGCAGCAATATCGAGAAAAGGGTTTTAAAAGGTACTCAGAATTGATCTCTTGCCTCCTTGTAGCTGAACAAAATAATGAGATTCTAATGAAAAATCATGAATCTCGACCAAGCGATTGACCCCATTCCTGGCGAATGGGACTATGTATGATGAAGGCCAAGAGCGTGGGCGTGGTAGTGGTCGTGGTCGCGGTCATGGTCGAGGCCAAGGAAATCATGGACAAGGCCGGGGTCGTTGTCGAAATCAAGGCCGAGGAAGAGGCCGTGGACGAAATAACTTTCGTCGCCATCATCATCATCCGTATAATGGAAATTCCTCTCGCCACCTGAAGTGGAACAGAGATGATGATAGAAACACCTCCTCGAGTAGGCAAAATGTGCGTCCAAACAATGAAGAGAGTTCATGTTTTAGGTGTGGCATGACAGGCCACTGGGCACGCACATGCCGAACGGCTAAACATCTAGTTGATCTTTATGAGAGATCACAAAAGGAAAGAATGTAGAGACAAATTTCCTTGAAAATGATCCTGAAGATCTTCATTTTGATTTCGGTGATATGGCCAACGTCGACATGACCAATACCATTAGTGATGATATTGGTCATGAACAATAAATTCATATAGGAATGAAGCTATGGTCCGAGTTTAAGATAAAAGCTGTGGAAAAAGTAACATGTTGTTATGTAGGAACATTATCTGCTTTTCCTATGTATACTAGCATGCTTACAATAAAGTTTATATATGCATTTTGCATTCAATGTGTTATCATATTTATTCATCTTATTTTACTTTCTCTCATATTGAAATAGATCACAAATATGTCTGAATTCAAAATCCAAGGAGGAGATTTATGTCTTGCAGGCAGCGCTACTACGCATACCATACTTAAAAATAAGAAATATTTTTCTTATCTAAAAATTGACAATGCTAATGTCAACACTGTATCTGGTAATGCCAAAATAATTGAAGGATTTGGCAAGGCAATTTTCTAATGCGGAGGCACGAAATTTATGATAAATAATGCATTGTTCTCTCCTAAGTCTCAAAGAAACTTGTTAAGTTTCAAAGACATTAAATGCGTCTAATGGATATCATATTGAGACTATGAATAAGGGAATGATGAATATCTTTGCATTACCTCAAACACTTAGGAAGCAAGTGTATATTGGAAAAATTGTCATCTCTATCATCCGGATTGTATAGTACAATCATAAGAATATTTGAATCATATTCTACAAGATAAACGAAGTTCTTGAAACATTTAAAGCTTGGCATGATAGATTGGGGCATCGGGATCAATAATGATGCTTAGAATTATAGAGAATTCTAGTGGTCATCCATTGAAAAACGAAAGATTTTTCAATCTAATGAACTCCTTTGTGAGGCTTGTTCTCAAGGAAAGTTGATAATTAGACCATCACCAACTAAAGTTGGATATGAATCACCATCGTTTTTGGAACGAATTCAGGGTGATATATGTGGACCTATCCATCCACTAAGTGGACCATTCCAATACTTTATGGTATTGATTGATGCTTCTAGCAAATGGTCGCACGTATGTCTATTATCAACTCGTGTCACGGCATTTGCCAAATTCCTTGCACAAATAATCAAGGCGAGAGCACAATTCCCGAGATTATATGATCAAGAAAGTGAGACTTGATAATCTTTGGTGAATTTACATCTCAAGCATTCAATGATTATTGTATGGCAATAGGGACTGATGTTGAACATCCAGTAGCCCATGTTCATACACAAAATGGTTTGGTTGAATCGTTGATCAAACGTATTCAACTTATTGCCGGACCATTAATGATGAAACAAAGCTCCCTACTTACGTATGGGGTCATCTTTGTTTTACATGCGGCCCTGGATTCGCCTCGGGCCAAGTGCATATCATAAATACTCCCCATCTGAGTTGGCATTCGGGCGAGGCGAATCTATCCCATCTAAGAGTTTTTGGTTGTGCGGTATATGTACCAATTGCTCCACCACAACGCACAAAGATGGGACCCAAAGGAGATTGGGAGTATATGTTGGGTATGAATCCCCTATAATAAAATATCTTGAACCAAAAGCGGGTGGCGTCTTTACGGCACGCTTTGCCGTGTCATTTTAATGAAGACAAGTTTCCACCTTTAGGTGAAGAGGGAAACAAGTGGGAAGAGAGATCAAGTGGTGCACATCATCGTTATTGCACCTTGACCCTCCCATGGCTTAAACGCAACGTGAACTGGAAGTTCAAAAGATCATACATTTACAAAATGTAGCGAATCAATTGCGGATGCATTTATAGATACAAAGAGAGTGACAAAGTCACATGTAGGCTGCTATAAATGCTCTGCCGAAGTGAAATACCAAAGAGGCTGCCAAATGATAAAATGACAAATGAATCTAAGACACGCTGAGCGTGGGCGACCCGTTGGTTCAGTTGAAGGATAAAAATCACTCAAAAGAAAGTGATTGAAAATCCCCATCACATGAAAGAAGTGTTCGAGAAGAAACACACGATCGTGAAATTGTTCGAAAGAAACACACGATCATGCAAATCTAGTAAGCCATGCGGTAATGATAACCATGAGATTTCCATTAATTACATGTGTAATGGAAAAATATGGAACCGAGATGAAATGGAGAATATTGATGATATATTCTCTTATTCGGTATCCCAAGAAATTAATAGCGGGATGATGATCCCGAACCAAAATCTGTATCGAATGTCAAAAGAGGCATGACAAGATCAAATGGATAGATGCCATGAAATGAATTAAATTCGTTGAATAAGCGAAAAGTATTTGGATCTATCGTTCTCACGCTGTGAAACCCGTTGGAACTGAGATGGATTTTTTGTTCGGCGAAATGAGAAAAATGAGATTGTGAGATACAAGGCTCGCCTTGTTGCACAAGGATTTTCTCACGGGATTGATTATGAAGAAATGTATTCTCTGTAATGGATGCTACGTTTAGATATCTAATCGGCCTATCGGTTTCGAAAAATCTAGATATGCATCTCATGGATGTTGTAACGGCTTATTATACGGATCATTAGATGCCGATATTTATATGAGAATTCTGATGGAATTAAAGTGCTGAAGCACTGAGCTCAAAGCCCAAAGAATTATGTGCAATTAAACTACAACGATCACTGTATGGATTAAAACAATCGGTC
>CM028380.1:106275737-106406197 GCA_013146195.2 Codonopsis lanceolata | reverse complement strand
ATATTTATAGGTCCTGCAGGAAACCCCACTATAATATTTATTATTTTTCTTTCGTTTTTGTGGTTGGTTTCCTTTTTATAATACTAATTAATATATTAGTATTACTATCTCGTCCCTAAATTATCGCTCCTTCCTTTCTTTGTCCGTCCCAAAATAATTATTCACTTTCAAACTTACCTTTTTAGAACTTTACTTTTACCACTTTACCCTTACTTTTTCACTCTACTTTAATTATGGGCCACATATACATGGATATTAAAAACTACACATTAAACCAATATAAATAATCAAATCAATTCTTTTTAACAGCGTCTTGTGGGATCTGGACGGAATTATATTAGAATCGGAGGGGTATTATCTAACTTTAAGTGAGACTTATTCTTTCGTTTAAGCACCTCACCATTGACTTTCTGTTTCAAAGATTATTCCTATATACAAATGGACATGTCGGCCGTATGCCTAGAAAATAACTACAATCGGCCATTAGTTAATTTGGTTAGCTCGTTTAATACTAATTCTTTTCAGCCAACTTTAATGCTCAGAAAACCAACATTTTATGGATAGGTACCGGCTACGTTGTAACAACCACATAAATAAGTGACTTTTCTAACTTTCGTTTAACTAATTCTCTTTCTTTATAGTTTGTCACTTGGGCCAGTTTAGGCCAGGGGCAGATCCAAAGTCAAATGGAGGGGTCTCCATACGTCTCAATTTGGCGAAAAAAATGGTATTGGAGGTAGATGTACCTTTTAAAATTTATAATCGTTAAAGTAGTCTTTTTTTTTTTCAATTAGGAAAAATCATTTTTATGAATAATATCTACGATACCCTTAATTAATTGAAGGAGTGCCACGGAGATTATTTTTTGTACCGTTATAAAATAATTTTTACATCACGGTACATAACATATTATCTAATCAATTTTTTATACTGCGAAAAAATAATTTTTACACCATGATATATGAGTTTTGATTACCTAATCCAATTTTGCAGCACGATAAATTATTTTTCGAACCGTGATACCTAAAATATTATCTAATTTAATTTTGCACCGCGATACAAAATAATAATGAACCAGATCATGTCATCCACCTTCTTCTTCCTCCTCCTCCTTCGTCTTCGTCCTACTGAAAAATCCTTTAACCCAACAAAGATCAATTATAGTTTCGTACTTAATGAATTAAAAAAGCTGTCGCTGCCCCCTCGACTCCCGCAACATGACCAGGCAAGTCGATCCTCATTTCGTTACCCAACAATGATGATTTTTGAATCAAATGTGTTTGTCAGAACTGTTGAAGAAGACGATGATATTTTCGGAACAATATTTCAAAAAATGACCTTTTGCGGTTAAAAAAAACGAGGTACTATAGGGGTTACAAACTTTGAAAAATTGACCGACCAGAATTTCACAAAAAAAAAAAATTACTCTCTTCGTTTCATCCTAAAAATTTTTGTTTGAAAAGTCAAATTATTAATAGATATATAATTAATATTAAAGCTGATCATAATTCTCATAATGTTTGAGCTTAAATAATACGTTAGTGTCGTCAAGAGGAGGCTCTGATACCAATTGAAAGATCAACGGTAGCTATGATTCACAGAATCTATCGATGTAGCTTGTGATGCAGCTGCATCCAAAGGTGCATCGACTAGAAAATCTGATTTGTAAACAACGGAAGTCTTAAGATTATTAAAGCAATAATAAAAAAAAAGATTTATCAAACAATTTACAAGTTATGCTTGTAGATCCAGTCTCATGGCTAAAAAAGATTTCATTAAAAAAATTATGAGTTTCTCAAATACAAATATGAAATCTTCTAAAATCAAAAACCTTTTAACAAAACATAAAGTTTGTGGAGGAAACCCACAAATAAGATCGTATAGAAAACGTGAGATTAAAAAATAAGTTTCCTAAAAACCAAGGTTCTAAAAATCGTTAGGCGGTACACTAGCGCCTAGGGGACTAATCGGGGCCTAGGTGAGGCCTAGAATTAAGGCATAATTACCATTTTTTTTTGATAATTTACATCAAATATCAAACACATTGAATACAAATTTAATTTTTTTTTATGTTTGTCATTTTATCAAACATTTGTCTATATTTGTAAAATGAACAAAAATATACAAACCTACCATTAATCTCAATTCTCAACAACCCCAAAGCAATAAGTCAACCAAGTTTAGAACTAAAAACAAAAAAAGTTATTACTCCAGTTCGCTCCCCATTACCACTCTCTCTGCCTCACCATTACCACTTCCCCTTCCTTCTCCAGTTCGCCCCCTCCCTTCCTTCTCTGATCACTGCATGCGACAAAATCAAAGTTACAAAAAATCAAAAATAAATTAAGGTTGACGAGGTTTGGCATAGACGCCAACTTGGTCGATTAGGCGGCGATTAAGAAAGTCGCGGCGGTAGAGAGGGGCCTAGCGCCTAGGCGGAGCTAGACGGAGAGTTTTAGAACACTGCTAAAAACTAGGAATGCAAACAGCAAAAACAGCGATATAGCTTAGGATGAAGTTGCATCCACACTTCAGCGAAGGCTCTCAGTTTTTCTCTGTATTTAGCGTGTATATGTCTGTATACAAAAATCTTCAAGCTCATGCCTATGACACGATACCAGTATATCTGATTTCACCAATTAAAATGACAGTGCCTAAATTGAGGTGCGATTAAAAAAAAAGTTACAGTTGAGGGATTGATGTTTTATAAGGGGTAACTGTTAAAAAGATTAATCGCATGGTGTAACTTCATAATGTGAAGATAAAACATAGGGAGAAGAAAAATGATTGACTGCTCATAATATTAATTGTAGGGGTTGATTTCTAATAGGGAAAGAAAAAATAAGAAGTTAAAAATGGATAACTACCCACATATGTGAATGTGAAGACGAATCTCAATAGTTAAATTTTTTAAGATAATTTAATCTCAACCTCTGAATAGCCAAAATTAATTACCTAATTGTTCTATAATATAAATCCAAGTTTCATTTGATAATATTTGAATTTGAAACCGTAAGAAATAGAGTGAGAGAGAGAGAGAGAGAGGGGAAGAGGGGGCGTATGCATAGTTTCCCTCCTTTCTTTATTATTCAACTCTGAGTCCAAAAAGGGAGCAAGAAAGAGGAAAGGAAATAACAACCTAAGAGCATCATCATTGTAGTTTTTTTTGGTATTCTTAGCAATATTCTTAGCTAAGAATATCAAATAACAACAATGGGAGAACTTCTTGACTTTATTCTTAGGAGGAGAGAGAAAAACAAATTCTTAGCTAAGAATTTTTAGAAGGATTATTCTTAACTTTTTCTTAGCCTCAATTGTGAGAGGGGGGCAAATTAAGAATATTATACAATGGGAGATATATATTCTTAAGTGGGTTAGAACGCAGAAATGCCAGTAGAACCCAACTAAGAAGTTATGTAAGAATTTTAAACAATGTGGATGCTCTAACAACTAACCAACCATTAGAAACAACCAACACAACCCTTAACTCTCTAGATTAACATACGACACCCTTCAAGTCTTCAAGAATTCCTTGTTGACAATCTTAGCTTCAACATAATTCTCTACAATATTAAGTAAAATATATTAAATACTGATAAAAAAATAGTCAAATTGACTTTAAAAAGTTAACATGTGCATAGTTTAATTTTATTAGGGAGGAAAGATCTGATCAAAAAGAATATTCTCTTTGTGAGAATCAAAATATTAGTAAAAGAAAGAGTAAAGACTACGTAATCTACGTTGATATAGAGTAAGTGAGAAAAAAAGTATATATAAGAATATCCACATTGTTCAAAATTCTTACACAATTTTTTAGTTGGGTCTTACTGTCACATACATATTTTTTTTCTTTTTAACCCACTTAAAAATATATTTTCCCATTATATAAATTCTTAGCTAAGATTTTTTTTCTCTCTCCTCCTTAGAATAAAGCCAAGAAGCTTCCCGATTGTTGTCATTTGATATTCTTAGTTAAGAATAATGCTAAAAATACCAAAAAATAAAAAACGGTGATGCTCCAAGTATTTAGTGGTTTTCCTTTTTATTAGTATTAGTTCACTAAAACTAAATATTTTAGGTTACTATTTTCTAAGATAAATATTATGTTAGACCTATTAAATAAACTAATGGATAACCTTGTTTGATCGTATAAACTAATGGATAACGTTGGATCTGTCTGTATCAAAATTTGTTGGCATATTCAACCAAAAAATTATAATTGACATAAATAATAATTCCTCATAACATTTTTGAATAATTCTATATATTATAAAATTCATTTTTTGATGTAAACATAAGTACATATTGGAATTAATTCTGAATACAAATTTTTTTTGGATGGTAGTAATCTAAAGACTAAAGCGCTGAGTTAACTTATGAGCAGCCATGGAGGAACGAGATAAAGAAGGGATATCTTCAAAATTTTCTAAATGTTAATAACTACGATATTGTATCGAAATTTGCAAGCGATAAATAATCTCTAAGATATTTACGAGATGTTTTTAAAACATATGAATATTGAAATCAATCAACAATCATCTAATCCAGCTAATTATATCACATCGAAAGAAGAGATATCTTCAAAATTTTCAATGAATAACTACATATATCTATCACGAAATATTTTTCTGGACTCCATTTTCGACCAGATATTTACATTTCCTATCTTAAATGTTCATCAAATTATGTACCCTAAAAAGAAAAAGAGAAGAAGAAAAATTTCCCTCTTCTTTTGCATCAACTATGATAAAGGATATGAAGAAACTAAATTCATGGGAATACAAGGAGAGTTCATCCAAGCCCTAGAATGCAATTTGAGTATTTCTCCAGCTCTATCCTTAGTCTTTTTCCCACAATCCACTTGAAGCACCAAACATAGCTTAGCCACCACTCCCAACTGCAACATCTCTTGTACAACACTTGTACTGCTCCCGGCAAACTTGGAAATTGATAGCAAAATCTTCACTCCTCTCTCACTAGCCACCTGAGAAACCCTAAGTATCTTCTTCGACACCACCGCTAACCCGGCTCCATGTTTCAATAGCTCAGCTCTTCCATCCGCGCATTGGCAAAGTAGGTCTAACACTATTAGTGCCATTTCGCACTTACGTTTTTCTGAACTATTGAGGAGGATGTCGACTAATGCTGAAACTGCTCCTCCTTCAACTGCTTTAATCCTATTTCATTCCCACGGGCATACAATGGATAGAAGTTTAAGAGTGGCTTTGGATACCTTTAGAGATATTTGATCCTTCAAGATTTGGACTAGCTCGACGAAAAATTGAGTTTGCAACCTAATCACTTGCATGGGTTCAGCTACTTCGAACATAGACTTCAATAAGAAAACTGCGTAGGTACGTGACTCGTAATTGGCGCGTTGCATGACACGCATTAACGATTCGACAAATTCGTCGTTTTTGCCAAACAAAACCTTGAGGCTTGATTGGGATAATTGAAGATGATAGATAATGCTTAGGGCTTCATCGCTAGCGGTTGTCAGCTCAAACCCATCTTCGGAAACATCTTCTGATGATGAAACATTGTTGGAATTAACGTTGTTTATCAAGATCAATGCTAAGAACTCAGCTGCACCGACGGCTTCCATTAGTCGTTTATTCGTGGGACTTTCCAATGCAATTGTCTTGAGTCTTTTAAGGCACTTCATTTGCAAATGGGGAGCTTTGGAGTCATTGAGGAGTTTGAGGATTTGTGATTTTCCGATTGGAGGCCTTGGTGTTGGGAATCTCTCGATGCCATATGAGGCATTGAGGGTGCACCAAGATTGGATCAATCGTCGCAGGGTGTGGTTAGGGGTCAATTCTATATCAGTTAGGGCTTGTTTGGTTACCGGACAAGTATCGTTTTTGTCAGTAAACATCCATTTCTCAATGCTTTCGCGATCGTAGGTTATCCCGGTGGAAAGGATCACGGGGTCTTTCATAATATCTAGAGAAATAGGGCATAGAAAAATTGGAGGAACCTCAATATCATCACCCATAATATATATCAAGAATTTGTGAAGTAGAAGAAGAGTTTGAAGGGTTGTTTATATTGGTTGAGAAGTGAGATTTTGTTGAATATGTAGAAGATGAAGATTTAGCTGTTGGAGAGTTGTGAATTGGTTTGAATAAGTTTGGAGTGGGGAGGGTTTGGATTTTATATATGTGCTGGCAACTGGCTACTCTAGAGAGAGAGAGAGAGAGAGGAGGGAGGGGACTTTTCAAAGGGTAGATGAAAGGGCTCCAGAAAGACAACTTTACGTGGTCTTAAATGCAAAAGTGTGGGCAATCTGTGTGGACAGAGTGTAAGTGAAAGAACTTATCGTATCATTTTGACTTTCTCTCTCTAAAAAAACTACATGGAAATCTTGTTTCTCTCTCTAACTCGTGTTTAATTTATGATGATGACTTGGATGTGGAGATATGCATGCAGGCTGCAGCTACCGACAACAGCTCAACGAGGTTTTTCTGTAATTATGAATATAGTAATATCACGACCTGCATCGATTGTTTTGCTGTTTATTTTCTTATTTGTTAGAAAACTTATTTTTTAATCTCATATTTCTTTTACTCGTATTTTTATGAGTTTCCTTAACAAACTTCATAGTCTTGTTAATGATTTTGGTATTTAGTTAGATTTCACGATTTTTGTAAGACTCATAATTTTTTTAGTGAAATTCTTTTTGACCATAAGACTGGATTTACAAGCATTGCTTGTAGATTATTTGATATACTTCTCTGTTTTATTACTGCTTTATTAGATTAAAGATTTCCGATGTTTACTTGATTTTTTATCTGATCAATGCACCTTTTGATGCAACTGCTTTAAAAGCTGCATTGACAATTTTCTTGGAATCGTAGCTACTATTGCACTTACAATTAGTATATGGTATATATATATATATATATATATATATATATATATATATATATATATATATATATATATATATATATATATATATATATATATTTATACCGTTTTACGGGTTTTTTGTAAGACGAGTATCTCTAATCCAACTCACCGTGTGTTTGTGGATTTAACTGTGAGAGAGTTGGGGTTAGTCTTAAGAATTACGATTCGTAAGATAGTTGCAGATGAGAATACTCAAAAGTTTAATGTGTCCAGAAACTACACTAAAAATAAATTTTACAAATTCTAACTTTTATAATTTTAACAATAAATATTTTTTTTAGTAAATTCTTTGAATCAAATACAGTTTAAATGAATTTTTTAAAAAAAAAGGTAAAAGAGATTTTTATGAAGCGGAGGGAGAGTATGATGATCTATACTCGTAAGAAATATAAATTATTAGAATATGTTCCCTCTGTTCCGAGTAAAGAGTCTCTGTTTGAAAGTCAAACTTTTAAAAAATATATGATATTTTTAATGAAGTAGTGGAATGATAATGCAATTTAAAATCTTCCTTTGATAAAGAATGTTGTACAACTGTAACGACCCGAGTCCAAGAGCCCGGTCCGCTACGTGTAGCCCACACACTGGCCCACTGAGCACGCTGCACCTTGGGTCATCAAACCCACCACAAGTCGACAAAAAAAATCCATGGATGATGTTGGTGCCCAGTAGTAGCGCATGGCTACCTTATAAATCAAACACAAGTCTCACATCTACCCGATGTGGGATTGAGGTTTTTATAATCTCCCCCACTCAAATCCTTGACGTCCTCGTCAAGGCCGAATCGCACTACGGACGATGAGAGGTGGCTCAAATCGAGGGATCAAGAGGTGGCTCCCACCTTCTGCGGTGTAGCACTTTCGCCCGCACAGCACTTTGTTCCCATATTTCTGGCTGGGATCCGCTTTGATACCATTTGTAACGCCCCGAGCTCGAAAGCCTAGTTCACTACGTATAGCCCACACACTTGCCCACTGAGCATGCATCACCTTGAGTCATCAGGCCCACCACAAGCCGACCTAAATGTCCATGGATGATGTTGATGAATCGCGGTTCAAAAATAGACCAGCAGTTATACTATTGAACCGCGGTGCAAAAAATAATACGATAAAATTGATGAATCACGGTGCAAAAATAATGACCTCCATAGCTCGCCCACAGTTCATTTAGGATATCGTAGTCATTTTGCCACTAAAAGTGACTTTTTCCGGTTGAAAATAAAAAGAATATAATTTAGCAATTAAAAGTTTCAAAAAGTGGACGATCCGTAATTTTTTATAAATATTAATTTTGGTTATTAAATAAGGGCCCTTTTTTTCTTGAGTTTCGCCCTAGGCCAATTAAATGATAGGAATGACTCTGAACGGTTTAAGTAGAAAAGTTGGGGAGATCACAAACACAAATTTAAAAACAAATTCTATAAATAAATAATTTCAAAATAAATTATTAAATCTCGATCAGATAGTAGTAATAACTGAGAAAACGAATATCCAAGTGATTATTACCAGTAATAGGCTTTTCCTAATGTCAACAAACAATAACGTTAGTTTTCCATATATCCAAGTTTAATTTAACCTAAAAAAGAAATGTATTTATGTATTAGTTTTTAACCTAGTTAGATACCATAAATATGTGTATCATTAAAATTTTCTAATAAAAGAGAGATAATAATTTCAACCCTAAAATATTGTGTGTCATCCGTTCTCTTTTTCAGTTATGATCCGGTGTCTCTTATCATCAACACCATTCTACTTTGATTCTTCTCTTATCTAGGTTTGTGTGTATATATGGGTGGAATCTTGTTCGTTACCCCACTTTAATAAATCATCCAAATTTATTATTTTTCTTCTATTCTTGCTATTGGTTTCGTCTTTATAATACTAATTAATATATTAGTATTATTTTCTGTGTTTTCAAAATATTGTTTATTTTGATCCGATACATCGTTTAAGAAAAAAGTAATTGACTATATTATAAATATTGGTGAAATATATTGTTTCCTTTAATTCCCTTGGGTATGTGACCATAATTAAAGTAGATAGAAAAAGTAAGAATAAAGTGGTAAAAATATTTTCCTAAAAGAGAAAGTTTTAAAAGATGACAATTATTTTTTAAATGGACGAAAAAAGAAAGGTAGACGATAATTTGAAAACGAATGAATTATTATCTAAGTTAACATTTGGTATCAGAGCTAGTTCGTGGTCAAAATAATTTGTAGCAAGGTTTATATGAGTCCCAAGTTTGATGAAAAAATTAATTTTTCTGATTGGAGATATTAGATGTACAATTTTTTTGTGGTCTGTGATTTAGAAAAATACGTAGATGAGAAACTTGTGGAGAATACAGCTAAAGGGGGGAAAATCGAGTCTACTGAAACACTTGAATATATTCAAAGCTGTCAAAATGGGCTGGGCCCGTTGGGTTGGCACGCCCCGCCATTTAAAAAATGTGGGCTGGATTGGGAAAATTTGAACCCATTAAGAGGTGGGTCAAATGGGTTTAGCCCGCGGTGGGTTGCGGGTTGAGGTGGGTCGGGGCCGGTTTTTAATCGTTAAAGTAATTTTTTTTTCAATCGAAAAAAATCACTTTTATGGGTAATGACTACGATACCCTTAATGAATCAAAGATGTCATAGAGATTAATTTTTATACCGCGATAAAACAATTTTTACACCGCGGTACATAAAATATTATCTAATCCCTTTTTTACACTGCGAAAAAAAATTAGTTTTACACCGCAATATATAATTTTTAATTACATAATTCAATTTTAGTTTCATACTTAATGAATAAAAAAAAGCGTCGCTGCCCCTCGACTAAAAGGCAGCAAAAAAGAGGAAAGGAAATAACAACCTAACAACTAACCAACCATTAGAAACAACCAACACAACCCTTAACTCTCTAGATTAACATACGACACCCTTCAAGTCTTCAAGACTTCCTTGTTGACAATCTTAGCTTCAACATCATTCTCTACAATATTAAGCAAAATATATTAAATATTGATTAAAAAAAATAGTCAAATTGACTTTAAAAAGTTAACATATGCATCGTTTTATTTTATTAGGGAGGAAAGATCTGAAAAAGAGAATATTCTCTTTGTGAGAATCAAAATATTAGTTTAAAAGTAAGAGTAAGGACTACGTAATCTACGTTGATATAGAGTAAGTGAGAAAAATGTGTATATAAGAGTATCCACATTGTTTAAAAATTTTACATAATTTCTTAGTTGGGTCTCACTGTTACATACATATTTTTCTCTTTTTAACCTACTTAAGAATATATCTTTCCATTGTAAAATATTCTTACAAATCTTCTTACACAAAAAAAATTAAATCTTAGCTAAGATTTTTTTTCTCTCTCCTTCTTAAAATAAAGCCAAGAAGCTTCCCCATTGTTGTCATTTGATATACTTAGTTAAAAAAATGCTAAAAATACCAGAAAATAAACAACGGAGATGCTCCAAGTATTTAGTAGTTTTCCTTTTTATTAGTAGTAGTTGTCATAAAACTAAATATTTTAGGTTACTATTTTCTAAGATAAATATTACTCCGTATGTTAGACCTATTAAATAAACTAATGGATAACGTTGGATATGTCTGTATCAAAATTTGTTGGCATATTCAACCAAAAAATTATAATTGACATAAATAATAATTCCTCATAACATTTTTGAATAATTCTATATATTAAAAAAATATTTTTTTGATGTAGAACATGAGTACATATTGGAATTAATTCTGAATACAAATTTTTTTTGGATGGTAGTAATCTAAAGACTAAAGCGCTGAGCTAACTTATGAGCAGCCATGGAGGAACGAGATAAGGAAGAGATATCTTCAAAATTTTCTAAATAAGAATAACTACATATATCTATCACGAAATATTTTTCTGGACTCCATTTTCGACCAGATATTTACATTTCCTATCTTAAATGTTCATCAAATTATGTACCCTAAAAAGAAAAAGAGAAGAAGAAAAATTTCCCTCTTCTTTTGCATCAACTATGATAAAGGATATGAAGAAACTAAATTCATGGGAATACAAGGAGAGTTCATCCAAGCCCTAGAATGCAATTTGAGTATTTCTCCAGCTCTATCCTTAGTCTTTTTCCCACAATCCACTTGAAGCACCAAACATAGCTTAGCCACCACTCCCAACTGCAACATCTCTTGTACAACACTTGTACTGCTCCCGGCAAACTTGGAAATTGATAGCAAAATCTTCACTCCTCTCTCACTAGCCACCTGAGAAACCCTAAGTATCTTCTTCGACACCACCGCTAACCCGGCTCCATGTTTCAATAGCTCAGCTCTTCCATCCGCGCATTGGCAAAGTAGGTCTAACACTATTAGCGCCATTTCGCACTCACGTTTTTCGGAACTATTGAGGAGGATGTCGACTAATGCTGAAACTGCTCCTCCTTCAACTGCTTTAATCCTATTTCGTTCCCACGGGCATACAATGGATAGAAGTTTAAGAGTGGCTTTGGATACCTTTAGAGATATTTGATCCTTCAAGATTTGGACTAGCTCGACGAAAAATTGAGTTTGCAACCTAATCACTTGCATGGGTTCAGCTACTTCGAACATAGACTTCAATAAGAAAACTGCGTAGGTACGTGACTCGTAATTGGCGCGTTGCATGACACGCATTAACGATTCGACAAATTCGTCGTTTTTGCCAAACAAAACCTTGAGGCTTGATTGGGATAATTGAAGATGATAGATAATGCTTAGGGCTTCATCGCTAGCGGTTGTCAGCTCAAACCCATCTTCGGAAACATCTTCTGATGATGAAACATTGTTGGAATTAACGTTGTTTATCAAGATCAATGCTAAGAACTCAGCTGCACCGACGGCTTCCATTAGCCGTTTATTCGTGGGACTTTCCAATGCAATTGTCTTGAGTCTTTTAAGGCACTTCATTTGCAAATGGGGAGCTTTGGAGTCATTGAGGAGTTTGAGGATTTGGGATTTTCCGATTGGAGGCCTTGGTGTTGGGAATCTCTCGATGCCATATGAGGCATTGAGGGTGCACCAAGATTGGATCAATCGTCGCAGGGTGTGGTTAGGGGTCAACTCTATATCGGTTAGGGCTTGTTTGGTTACTGGACAAGTATCGTTTTTGTCAGTAAACATCCATTTCTCAATGCTTTCGCGATCGTAGGTTATCCCGGTGGAAAGGATCACGGGGTCTTTCATAATATCTAGAGAAATAGGGCATAGAAAAAATGGAGGAACCTCAATATCATCACCCATAATATATATCAAGAATTTGTGAAGTAGAAGAAGAGTTTGAAGGGTTGTTTATATTGGTTGAGAAGTGAGATTTTGTTGAATATGTAGAAGATGAAGATTTAGCTGTTGGAGAGAGTTGTGAATTGGTTTGAATGTTTGGAGTGAGGAGGGTTTGAATTTATATATTTTCTAATAAGACTTAATTTTAAGAGGGGGGATTGAGGTTTGATTTTATATATGTGCTGTTTTGAGGAGAGAGAAATCCAAAAACAGAAAGTCAAAACACGGGAAATAGGAAACCGCTGGCAACAGGCTACTCTAGAGAGAGAGAGAGAGGAAGGAGGGGACTTTTCAAAGGGTAGATGAAGGGCTCCAGAAAGACAACTTTACTTGGTCTTAAATGCAAAAGTGTGGGCAAAATGTGTTGGGCAGAGTGTAAGTGAAGGAACTTATCGTATCATTTTGACTTTCTGTCTCTGAAAAAATAGAAATCTTGTTTCTCTCTCTAACTCTTCGATGATGATTTGGATGTTGAGATCATATGCATGCTGGCTGAACCGACAACAGCCGTTAAAATTGAGCCCGGTTCATAGTTTCGTCCAGTTCAGCCGATTTTTCTTGAGCCATCAGCCTCAATTTAGAAGGCCCGAAAAGGCGTGTCTATATGGCCCAGCCCGTGGACCGTGTTTGGTCAAAAAGTCCGACTCGGTTCGATTATAAAGTTAAACATTTAAAATTTATTACAAAATTAAAAAGTAAAACATAAATCTAAAAATAAAAAATTACCAGACATTCATTTAGATTATATTTTTTCTTTTGGTTAGATAAATTTATAACACAGTATGATCTATTTCCAAATTATTGTTCTTTTTTTGATTAAAACTCATATTATAAATTGATGGAAGTGAAACTTACAAAGAGGAAATGAGTTGATCTTCCAAGTTTCAATCTAGTCTAATATGGTTGTGGTTAGTAATTTTATCGAAACTGATCTATTTAATTGAGTATCTTTATCTGATATTAGCTAATAAAAAGTATTAATATTATAAACTTGATAAAAAAATAAAATTTAAATGTTAGATTGTGTCGGGCGAATAAAAAAACGAACATTTGCTGGTTAGTATGGTTTTGTAAACTAGAATCCGAAAAACTTTGTCTATCCTTAGAAAACACATATTAAAAAATTGGGGATAGTATGATGAACTTCAATTTGGTTATAACTTTTTTTGAAAAAAATATCCTTCAAGTAGCACATGTATTTTTTTCTTTGGTCTGTAACATTATAGTTTTTCTAGTTTCTGTTTCGTTTAATTGTTAAAGTTACTACATTTGTTTATATTTACTGTAGTTGCACTTTTGCTTTGTAATTGTGTAAGTTAAACTAGTAAGTATGTGGGTTTTGAACTTTTTTGATGTGTTATATAACTTTTATTAGCTAATTTATGAGTTTTTTTTTAAATAAAAATATATTTATTTTTTTGGCCCATAGGCCCAAAGTGTGCATGGATCGAGCTTGAATTTTATGAAGCCCGAAACTAGTCCGGCCCGGTCTGACCCACCGTTAAGCGAGGCCCGTTGGGCTTGAGCCGGGCCGGCCCTCTTGACAGCTCTAACAACAGCTCAACGAGGTTTTTCTTTAATTATTTGGTAGCTACATGCTACCTTCACTTCGACCCAACATTATTTTTCTACTTTTATTTTTTATCCGTCTTAAAATAATTCTCTTATTTAAAACTTTCTTTTTTAGGATTATAATTTTATCATTTTAATCATATTTTTTCATCATACTTTAATTATTAGTTACATACATATATGTTTTAAAGTAAATTACACATCAAACTAATATTAATAATCAAATCAATTATTTTTCTTAATCCATGTATCAGATAAAAAAATAATAATTTTGGGACAAATGAAATATTTTTTTTTTTGGTATTTTATACGGTTTATATCTTTTTATATGTTTCCACTTACTATCTCATTTGACCTGTTTTTACAACGACTTATTTTTGGTAACTACTAACTTGTAAGGGTCGCCAAGAGAAAATCATTTTTAAGAATCATTCACCAATTTTTACGATAAATTGTTATTTGTGGTAACTTTTAAGGAATCTCCAAAGGGTAAATCTTTTAGGCAAAAAACCATCTTTTTAAGTGCATCTTTTGCTCCATTCGTTCATGATAAGATGTTTTGCTAGAAAAAGACAAGAATTAAGAAAATTTTATGATTATATTATAAATATTAGTGTAAGGGTAAAACATGGGCTTTCTATTTTATTTATTTTATTATTGTGCATTTTCTTAGTTCTAAAATAATGATTAAATGTTAATATAATTAAATACTTTCAAAAATCCTCAATAGTTAATATTTAAGTTTGACAAAATCTTTGGTAAGATCTTTTATTTAAATTAGGAAACTAATTTTAGGAGCTAATCTATTTATTTCCTAATTCTTTGTTTCCTTGGAGCTGTTGGTTTTCTTATATGTGTAAATCTCCTAATTGAGTATATATTGTTAAAAATACAAGTTCAATCCATGTAAGTCCATTTGGCCCCATTTATATTGTTAGCTCAATTACTTTGTTTTAAATATAAATTCATGATGTAATAGTTTTTTTTTTTAGGAATCAATTCAATAACAATACAATTCCTCTTTTCCTCTCTTGCCTGTTCTGCGCAATCTCTTATCTCTCTCACGTCCGGCCACCACCGTTAATGGTGGTGGTTCGGCTACCCTCATCACATCTAACCATTCACCAAAATTTAACATGGTATCAGAGCTAAGATTCTGATAATCAATCCCTCCTCAAAACCCTCTCAAACACATCAACCCGAATCTTGACAAAGATCCGAACCGTAAACTGCAATCCTTCACCAAACGGACGACATATCACTTCTTGGACAGCCTCTCATTGACGATTCGCTAAACCGTCTCGCCCGCCTCCAGTTGCTACTGTAAGTTGTTGTCTCGTGTCCACCGGAATCCGACCAAGAAGAACCCGTCCACGGGATTGGGTTTTCAAGGACCCGATCGAACAATTGAAGAAATTAAGATTGAAGATCGATCAACAACGAAACAAAGTTATGAGATTACTGAAAATATGAAGTCCCAACACCATTAACGCTGATCTGGACCACTGATGGCAATCTTGTTCTAAAGAAAGGGGTTTTATGCATACCCATCTCGTTCATTACCTTCATTAATGGAATTTTGATAAACCCTCAAAACAACCAGTAGAAGCTGGGTCTTTCTCTGCTTCTTGGATTTCTGTCAAGTTTCTTCGACACGCGGGTGACGCGGACGTCATGTTCTTGCCCGGATGTTGCTTCATAAACCCACATACAGTTTTCACGAAGAATGAAGATGAAGAATAAATTCAGTTTTATCAAGAAAATTGGATAATATGTATCCAGTTTCAAGATCAATCAATTACTTTGTATTTCTTCGATTGATTTCATAATAAAGATGAGTTTGACTTACAAAATCAATCATCTGTCGGGAGTCCGTTGTCACCACCGTAAAGCCGCGACCCTCAACTGTCGTTCTGGCACCTCTCTATCTCCTCTATGGCAGTAGTCGCATTTGCAAAAGGGGACAAATCAATGGACCAATCTCCTTCTTCTCGTCTCTCTGATACTATCACCGCCGCCGAATCTCCGTCCTCCTCACCCGCCGTCGATCCATCTACTAATTCCAGTTATTCCCCCAGTCATTCCAAACAATTCGATGGTCAGCCGTCTTTGAAGAGCGAAGAGTATCGACAACTGTTTTGGCTTCCTCCGGATGAAGTCCTCATTCAAGATTTTAATTGTGCTAAATGAAATTGTATAAATTTCTTTGAACTTCTTTGATCGACCAAAGTCAAATGTTGACTTGGTTTTTCATATCACTGTGTGGTCGGTGTCCGATTCACATTTTCAAATTAAGGATGTAATCTTTACGAACAGAAAAGTTCGATTTGAGATACGCTTTCGTCATCTACTAGCCATTGATCGAGCAAGCTTTTCGGGGATTGGCTCCTGTTTGGGCTTCTCTACATCTACTACAAGTGTTCGGGATGATCCGTTCTGATCAACTTGTTCAACATCTACTACAAGTGTTCGAGGTGATCCGTTTGTAGGCTTCGATCAACTTGCTTGACATCTTGCTAAAGAATGTTACTATTCTGGCCCTTAGAGGCCCATTTGCCGTAAAGGCTCATTTGATTTGTATTGACCCAAGAGGCCCAACCCATTGAGGCTCATTTGTTTGCACCTCTCCAACTCGATCATTTCACAATAGTTGCGTGTTCGAGTTGAGGGGAAGCGTTAAAAATATAAGCCCAATCCATGTAAGCCCATTTGCGCCCATTTACATTGTTAGCTCAATTACTTTGTTTTAGATATAAATTCATGATGTAATAGTTTTTTTTAGAAATCAATTCAATAACAATACAATTCCTCTTTTCCTCTCTTGCCGTGTTCTGCGCAATCTCTTATCTCTCTCACGTCCAACCACCACCGTTAATGGTTGTGGTTTGGCTACCCTCATCACATCTAACCATTCACCAAAATTAAACATATATATAAGAAGAGGTTGTGCAGAGACACCAAGAAACACACGCTGATAGAGAGAAAATACCGAGAACTTTGTTTGTAGTATTTGGATGTAGCTGTGAATGCAGTAACATCACGAACTACATTGATTGTTTTGTTGTTTGTTTCCCTAGTTGTTAGTAAATTTATTTTTTAATCTAACGTTTGATTTATTGGTGTTTTTGTGGGTTTCCTATACATACTTTATAGTCTTGTTAGAGGTTTTGGTATTTGGTTATATTTCACTATTTTTGTAAGACTTATAATCTTTTTAGTGAAATCATTTTTGGCCTTAAGACTAGATCTATAAACATTGCTTGTAGATTGTTTGATATAATTCTCTGTTTTATTACTACTTTATTAGATTAAAGATTTCCGATGTTTACTTGATTTGTTATCTGGTCAATACACATTTGGATACAACTGCATCGGATGCTGCATTGATAGTTTTCTTGGAATCCTAACTACTATTGCACTTTCAATTAGTATGGTATATATTTTTTCTTTAATACCAATGTGCAAGTGAGACTCACCACTAAAATAACAAGGAAATAAATTAGTATAAATTTAAAGTAAATTTCTACAAAAAAAAAAAAAAAAAAAAAAGAGGTATGATATTTTAAGCTCGAAATTGTGGTATATTTACAAGTTTTAATGTTAATGTTGTCATATCAAATTTACTTTAGTCTCACCGTCAGATCAAATTTGCCAAATTCTAATTAATGACATGAATATTTCAAATTAACACCAACTTAACTATTCAATGGCCCAAACGCTAAAACTCGTAGGAGTGCCATAAACTAATGTTCGTAATATTTGTAAGGGTAAAATAAGGTCGACCTATTTTTATCTATTGAATTTATTGTTGTGTCATTTCTTGTTGTAAAAGTAATGGTAAGTAGTTACCATATTTAATACTTCCTAAAAGCTCTCAAGAGTCTTTGTTTAAATTTGACAAATTCTCTGGTAAGATTATTCTTTTAAATAAGGAAACCAAATTTGAAAACTAAATCTCTTATTGTATTTCCTAATCTTGTATTTCCTTGGAGAATTGGGTTTCTTTATTGTTTCAGGACACCTTGCTCGAGTATATATATAAGAGCAGCTCGTGTAGATTATATAGACCTCAAGAGACTTAGAGAGAATATCTGCAAGAGAGAGAAAGATGAGAGCTTACTGGAAGAGTCATTGTAGTTATGAATGCAACTGCATTAGAAGCTACATCGATTATTTGTTTTTCCTAATTGATAGGAAAACTGATTTTTTAGTCCCACATTTTCTTTACTTCGTTTTTGTGGGTGTAGACACCCCAATTTCGTACCCCTGGTATGTGACATGACATAAAATATCAAGACCTGTTAAAACATTAACAAATGTCAAATTACAGGGTCAAAAATGCAAAAGGACAAAACAGGATGCGCAAAAGAGTGAAATGCAGGGCTCAAATCGTCAAAAATAAAACTTGTGAATAGTGCTGGCTCCACCCACATTAAAAATGGGAGTGGAGCCAAGTTTCAATGTGGGTGGCGCCTAGTTTCCTCAAAAAAGCACTATTCATTTGCCGTAAGATGCAATTTCCTCAGCAGTGTGTACAATCGATCGATGCAAGGACCAAAGTGTGAAATTTGAAAACCTGTGAATAGTGCTGGCGCCACTCACATGAAATCTGGGAGTGGCGCCCAGTTTTGGTAGGAGTGGCGCCCAGTTTGTTGATAAAGCACTGTTCCTTCGCTGTAAAATGCAATTTCCTGAGCGGCTGGTACAATCGACTGATGCATGAAGAAGGAATTTTAATTCCCTCGGTGACCTCACTCTAGCCTATAAATAGAGGCTTCAGGATCGACCTTCAACACACCAATTCATCCGCAACACTCTCCGCGTCCTCGTTACGCTGAAGAAATAGAGAGCGAAGTGAGATAGTGAGTTATCACCTCAAAGCCTCGAAACCCTGCCAAACCTCCTCCAAACACAAAACCAACCGGTAGAAGTAAGCCTTAGCCCCCCAGCTAGGTATCCACTTTATTTCCCCGGCTCAAAAACCATAAAGTAAGTCGTTACTCTGCCCGAGTAAATAGGCTGAAATCACCTGAAATAAGCCGTTATTCCGCCCAACCAAATAAGCCAAAACCACCACAAATAAGCCGTCATTCTGCCCGAGTGAGTAAGCCAAAAACACCACAAATAAGTCGTCACTTTGCCCAAATCACAGCAGCAACAACAATAAAAGTCTCACTCTCCCGAGAAGGACAGAGCGAGCACACCCTAGGCCATCAGTAAGTATGTTTTTTAAGTTTTATTTGTAAAACTGTTATTTCCAATCCGGCCCAATGTAGATATATAAGCAGTTGTGCTGCCCGGACTTAGTTAGGAAATAACACTAAAAAGATCCGTTATTATGGCCAAATATTTTCAAGTATATCTGTAATTATTTGTAAAGAGGCAGTTGCAAGTCTGTAAATAATGTGGACAATGGATGTATTTGTAGGCAGCTAATGCTTTATTTATCTGTTAAATAAATATAACAATAAGCATACTTTAGCAAAAAACTGTTTTGAGACCGAAAGGGCGAGTTGGGTGCCTAGCACCTTCCCAACTCGTAACTTAGCCTTCGAACCCGTTTTTCACAATCTCTGGTTTTCTTTTTTGGTTTTGCTTTATTTTTTCCTTAAAATAAAGATGGCGACTCTAAAACATTTTGGATCCAGTGGGGTCTCGCAACATCTTTCCTTGCACTTTTCCATTTTCCCATAAAAAAGGGAAAATGGGAATGGAAAGGTGATGTATTCCTATATCCTGGTATCCCATAAACAAGGGATAACTTGATGTAGAAAACCCAAAGCACCCATAGTGATCCGAAATAGGCCATAAGGCTATTTTCATAAAATCCATAGTGGGGGCGCCGCAACACTCCTTTCTTGCACTTTTCCGTTTTCCCCTAAAAAAGGGAAAATGAGAATGAAAGGGTGATGCATTCCCATATCCTGATATCCCCTAAAAAAGGGATAACTTGATGCGGGAAACCCAAAGTTCCCATATTGGATCAAAACTCCACTAAAGGCAACCGAGGCGCATTCCAACGCGCTATTTTAGACAGCACTCCTCTCGCACTTTTGATTTCGTTTTCCCCTAGAAAAGGGAGGGTGGAACAAGAGCAGTGGTGTCCCGCATCCGCACGTACGCGCACCCCTATCCAAGGGCGCGCGGGGCGCGGGCGCACAGTCCTTGGGAACCCACAGTGGGTTTCCTCTTTAGACTTGTTGTTTTGTGAGAAGGTTTTGGTCTTTCGGTGATTTTCACTATAAGAATGGATCTACAAGCATTGCTTATATATTGTTTGGTATATTTCTGTGTCTTATTACTGCTTTATTATATTAAAGTCTTTCGGTGTTTATTTGATAAGCTATCTGGGCATTGCATCTTTGAATGCAACTGTATTAGAAGCTGTAATGACATTATTCTTAGAATTCTAGCTACTATTGCAATTTCAATATATTTTGTCAAAACATAATTAGAAAATAAACACTCTTTTGGAGCAACCAAAAGAAGAAAGATTGACATTATATCTAAAATATTCAAAGATTGATTCAAAGAATTTAACTCTCAAAAGAGTAATACAATAGGAATACCACATGTTTAAACTCGTAATATCATTTAATTCAAATATTGATTATCATTTGAAAAGAGTAATACGAATAGTTCTATCTAAAATATTCAAAGATTGATTCAGACTCTCAAAAATCATTAATTATAAACGCAAGATAGGTCAGTTATATATTGATAAGATCTTTGATTGATGGATCATGTTATAGGGTTTTTCTAGATCCAAATAGTTGGGTCTTTAAGGTGTCGATCAACAATTGTGTCAATATCTAATCGACCCTTTCATGTGTAGCTTATTTGACAAAATTTGGTTTTTAATTTGAGAGTTTGAATCATTTTCTTAGTACTTTGATTATTATTGTAAGATAACTCATTTAGAAATCGATATATGTACTGTAATACCCTGATAATTTTAATTAAAAATATTAATTCGTTTTAATTAAAATTATAATTATTTTGGACCTATTTAATTAATACTATAATTGTTTTGGGTTAATCTGATTGTTTTGAACCTATCTAGTAATAATTTTAATTAAAAATATTAATTCGTTTTAATTAAAATTATAATTTTTTTGGACCTATTTAATTAATACTATAATTGTTTTGGGTTAATCTGATTGTTTTGGACCTGTTTAATAATTAATTGAATTGGGTCGGGCTAGGCCCACTTTTGACTAAGACTTTAATACTAGTTTCCAATTAATATTACATCATTAATTTCGATTCAGTTAACTTTAGGATTTTAGTTTAGGGTTAGAAACCTAGTAGGGTTTAAAATTAATAGAGTTGAGAACGGGAGAAAGAAAGAATTGCCGCAAAATAGCCGAGAGAGAGAGAGTGACGATGGCGGAATAGGGACGCCCAACAGAGAAGGATTTTGATTGTAGCTTGAGGTGAGTTATGTATCTTTTTTTCTTTTGTCAATTTTGGAATTGTGGAATATGGAACATAACCTGTTTAAATGGATTTGGAGAAAAATAATAAAATATATATGTGAGCTGAGGGGGAGAAGACATCAAAAGATAAATAAAGAAAAGAGAGTGATGTAGCAAAAATGCAGCTTGGGTCGCCGTGTGATGGGTATGATATATGGGCTTGATCTACTTCCTTGAACCTAATTAAGACCACGAATACACCTTAGTGGGGGTGCAAGGCTTGGCCTCGCGAAACCACTCCGGCGTGAGAGTAAGTATCGTGTGAGAGAGTCAAAAGAGAATTTTACAGAGGTTCAAGGCTTAAGAAAGAGTATATACCTTGTTTATGGTTTATGGAGGGTTATTTATAGGCCCCCAATGTCATTGAATCCGTTTAGGATTCACTGCCTTAGTTATCTTGTAGCCTTGTAGGATTAGGAGAGAATCCCTAGATTTTAGGTGTGATAGGCGGCTGACCGGTGAATGTAGGAGCATATATGGTAAGTGTCCTGCTCGGATCAGGAAACCTTTGACTTTTCTTGGAGAGCAAGTTTCCAAGGCTCCCTGCTCGATACGTGCACGGGCGAGAAAGGCCCTACCCGGCTATAAGATGTAGACTAATTAGAGATAAGTATAGATCCCGGGCGTGGCCCCTGGTCGGACAGGCAAGGCCAGTGCTCGACCAGGATTGGACGGGGTGAGTTTGATCCATTGCCCGATGTGAGTGTGGTCCCCGTGCATGGCCCCTGGTCGGGCAGGCAAGGCCTCTGCCCGACCAGATTTTGACCGGAGTTATATTACTCATTGTTTGATATCTCGCTTGCTCTACCCGCTGGGTTGATAGGTTCCATGCTAATCAAGCTCGTGACTAGCACGTGGTGGTCGCTCGTGCCTTGCTTGTGACTCGGTTTGGGCCGGGCACATCAGTGGCCCCTAGCTCCTTCTCTGGCGAGTATTCATGCTCGGAGCGGGGAGCACTTTTGCTCGATGATGTTGCTCTTGTGCCGGACTCCAACACTTGTGAATTGTTAAAAAAATTGCAAAGGGACCGGACGAACTTGTGGAATGTTCTGGAATCTTGGCGAATGGACAGCTGGAATGTATTGAGGAAGTTTGCTGTCGGAGAGTAGCAAGACGAGTAGGTATGGAGGCGCGTGAAGCCGTCAGTTAGTGGAAACGACATGATGGGAGCGCAAACTACGAAGCGACGCATTAAATGCACGTGTACTTACGTGATGCCAGTCGTCCTTGCAGGTGCCGTTTCGGCGTCCACTTTCCCCCCAAAACCCATAAACCTCGCCTATAAAAGGCCAACCCCCTTCCTTCTTCAACCTTTTACGGTTTTTGAGTTTTCTAGAGAGATGATTTTTTAGATTTCCTTGTGTTTTTGCCGTTGTCGTGCCTTGCATTCTTAGATTCCGACGCCCTCGTTTCTAGTTTCCAACCGGTGTTTGCTTCCAGGATTCGCAACCTTCCGTCAGCTCAATTCCTACACCAATTGTTCACAGAAGACGTTCCAACCCAGGCTTGAGAGTATGTTTCTTGCCCTTTTTTTCTGGTTTGTTCTTCACTTTTCTAGGTTTAATGAAGTTTTTAGGTTTATTTTCTTCGTCTTCATACATTTCTGGGTAGGATCCTTAAGATTAGAATCAACCCTTAGATAGAGATCGAGGAAAAGACCAAGTGGTCTTACTCGCTAGGCGGGCATGGCTCCTTGGTATACATAGACTTAGGAATTTTCCCTTTTGCTGTGTCCGCCACGCGGGCAGAATTTTGACTTTGTTTCATCGATCTCTTTTGTAGATGTCCGATGTTTCGTATAATGACTGGGAAGTCTTCAGCTACGGCGGGCAAAAAAACTCACTTAGCAGCGAGAAGACTCCCGTTATAAATTTCGTGCGAGAAGTGGGGGAGGAGTCTGTGGCCGGAGAGACCATACCTGGGTGCATGGCTCCCCCAATAGTTGATCTTATCGACTCCTCCAATGGGCACGACCACTCCGGAGAGGAGAGTGTTAAGGGAGGAAAATACGCCGATGGGCGAGGCCCCGAACAGCAGGTGGACAGGGCCAAAGGCGTCGCGGAAGAGGTGCGACCCGAGCAGGGAGAGGCTACTAGGGATACTTCCAAATTGGATGAAGTGGATGGCAAACCCCTTGCCCACCGCATGAAGAAAACTGATTGTTCTCAAGTGGAGGTCATGCTTGAGGAGGCTAGGGATGAAGATGATGATGACCCCGACTGGTATGTAAATGCTGATGAGAGTCGGTATGCCGTGCACTGGGCCTCATTGGACACGGCGGATGAGGTGATGGCCTGGCTCACATCCCTTGGTATCGACTCCACTTATTATAGGGCGAGCAAGATGGACGTGCCCAGCGGTGTAGAGTTGTCCCGCGAGCAAGGAAATGAGCTCCTATTTTTTGCTGATTTCTTCCGGGTCAGACTGTGCCTTCTGTTGGAGCCTTTCTTGGTGGATTTCCTGCTAGAGACCAAGGTCGTGCCTTGTGACTTGATGCTGAACACTGTTCGGGTGATCACGACCTTCATGGTAACTTTCTGTCTACTGGGTTTCGAGCCAGACATGTACCTGCTCCGTAAGCTTTTTATCTTTGCCCCGAGGGCAGGCGGGCCGATTAGAGTGATGTCTACCTCCAACTTTTTGAGACATTTGTCCGATGTCCCTAGGAAGGTTGAGGCTTGGGACAGTAGAGCCCTTTTCATTGAGTCCTGGGTTGGATGGTCGTTTACGCCCACATCAACTGGTGAAATAAAAATCCTGAAGGTCTCCAAGCAAGACTTCAGCTCAGGCGAGATTTCTTTCCTGGCGGCGTTGAAGGCTGTCGTTGGGGTTATCGAAGAGAATGAAAAATGGGTCAGCTAACAATTCTTACTCGATTGGAAGGAGCTAGTGTGCAACCCGCGCAATCTACGTATGGCCGATGTGATCCAAGCCGAAGTGCCTGGGGTTGATCCCCTCTTAATCCACTCACCCGAGAGAACCCATCCATACTGAGGTGATTGCCACGGGCATATGTTCAAGCGCGAATGCGTGGAATGTCAACGGCTGGTCCCTGGTGTGAACTGCTAGCCAGTTTACGAGGATAAGAACTGTTGTTCGCCAATTGTTAACATTTTCAATTTCTGTCCTTATCAAACTTTACTCTCCATAACTGTACTGATCGTGCCATGTTCTATTCTAGGTATGAAGAGCTTGGCCTTGCTGAAAATGAGGAAGAAGCAGGTCGACCAACGGGCCACCTACTTAAAGGCTAGTGAGCCCATCACCATGCCCAAGGTCCCTTCTGTCCACCGGCAAAGAAGACTCTGGCTTCGGGCAAAGGTTCGAGCCCAGTCAAGAATGTGGTGGCTCCAAGAGTCGCGCCCAACGAGAAGAAGGAGGCTACTGCTGGTAAGGCCACCAAGGCCCATGTTGTCAAGATCTCCGAGGTCCTCGCTTCCAAGGAGGCTAAGGCAGCGGGAAAAAGAAATAAGAGTCCATCTACTCCCCCTACTCGGACCATGCGTCAACGCGGTTCAGGCTCTGAACCTGCTGCAACTCCCCCAGCTCACGACGGGACTACTACCTGGAGGCAGTCAGGTTTTGAGATGCCATCCACCACCAGCGCTGCTCGGGCACTCGTGAAAGAAATTTCGGGTGTTGTTCCCATGCTGGGGGGGTATTGATTTGTTTACCCGTGGGAGCCCTGAAGGCCTGGTAGGAAAAGGGGTTTTTGAACGGGCTATGCACGACGGGCTGGCCTAAGATCGGGAAACTGTCAGCCACATCATGGTCGGAAACGTTGGTCTCTGCTTGAGTGAGGTAAGAAAACACGCAGCCTTTCGATTTACCTTTTGTCCGAATCAGTGTTAATCTTCTCATATTTTGCTTGCAGATTGCCTCTACTTGCACCAACCTATAAGACCGCTACACTGAGGAGAAGGCGGTTCGCAAGAAGGCAGAGGCTAATAATGCTACCCGGGATAGCCTCCTGAAGTAGAAGCTCGACCAAGTTTCTTCTTTGTCCAAGCAGCTGAAAGAAAAAGAGGAGGCTGCTAAGCTGAAAGAGGCCGAGTTGCTGGAGCGCAACCTTCTGCTGGTCGCTTAGAATATTGTGCTCTTCGCTGAAAAATTGAGGTGGTAGGGCAGCTGAAGAAAGAGCAGACCGCGGTGGAGGCGGTGACCAAACAATGGGAGTAGCTGCAGGTCGAGCGGAATGCTATCAAAATACAGGCGATCAAGGATGGGATCCTCAGATTTTGAGGCCGCCGTAGATGAGGCCATCATTCCCTACTATTCCCACGGCGCCAACCATATTCTGAGGATACTCGCTGGTCATGGAGCGGTGGGCATGTCGACGATGGCCGAATGGGCCGTCCTCGATCCCTACTCCGAAGCTGCCCGTCAATTCCATCACTTGGTTCCCTACTCCAAGGCGGAGCTAGAAACTCTAGCCAAGGGCGATGCTGCATCTGGTCGCGAACTCTGGGTCCTGCCCACTCCACTAGACGTGAAAGTAAGCTCCTTGAAGAGGACGTTGCTGAAGCTGCAGAGCAAGAGGAAGCTCGCAAGAAGCTTAGCTTCAAACCTTCCTCCTCTCCCAAACCAGGTTTAGATTAGGAATATCCCTGTCCGACCTACGTGCCCATATTTTTTTCTTTCCAGTTGTAATATTTCCCACTGTTGTAATGCAAAATATATTTTTGCTCGATCACTATTGTTTTTACTTGTATTTTTCTGCGCTTGATTAGTACTCAGTAACATGCCTATTTATGAACACAAGTGTAGGGCAAACATAATTTGATCGACCATAGTAAAAGGTGCAAATAGTGACCTAAAAATAATAGGCTAACTTAGCTGACGTATTACTTTAAGTTCGGATGTTCAAGGAAGTGTTTTTACTCGGACTGAGTGCTTGGTTTCTAGCCAAGGCTTTGAGCGAGCATGGCCCTAATCGCTTGAGAGCGAGCATCCTGAAGACCTCCTAGCGGGCATGGCCCGACTCTAAGCGGTGACCAGCTAACCGAGCTTGGCCCTGTCTGACGTTTGTACGTCGAGGATGTTGCTAGTATATCAACTGGGTATATAGGTATACGACTAACAGTGTTGCTCGGTCACTATAGGAATCCGAGGTAGTTAACCGCTACCTTGTGGGCATGGCCCCTATCGGCTTGCGGGCTTCCCAGTACGTGAATCGGGCAAGGCCCTATCTTTCTCGCTGAGAGGATAAGATATGTTCACTCCTACTCGGGTATAGTGGAAGGTTGACCGGGCGTGGCCCCATCTGCTCGTCTTGCGAGCAGATTTTGTGAAGCAATCCGAAAACAATTTATAAATGAAAAAAACAACTTGAACTAACACATATAGATAACTTGCCTTTTTCATTGATAAAATGATGATGACCCTCAACAGGGCTGAGGTTCTTGCCCGTTTGTACATTGAGACTTGCTCAATGGTAGTACTTTTTCAAGTGATCCGCGTGCCAAGGATGCTTCAAGTCCTTGCCCTCCTGTGTCCGCAGCGTGTAAGTGACTTATCTGGTTATGCTTGTGACTTGAAAAGACCCTTCTCAGTTAGGCGAGAGCTTTCCCATTTCTAGTCGGTGGCCCGTTACCTCAATCTCTCTGAGTACCCAATCTCCGACCATGAACGCTCTTCCTCAGATTCTTTTATCGTGGTGAGCCTTTGCTCGCTGTTTGTAGTTGACCATCCTCAGCCTTGCATCCAATCTTCTTTCTTCTAGTCGGTCAAGATCTATTGCCCGGGCGAGTTCATTGTTTTATTTGCTGTAATGGGAAACGCTGTAGCTTGGCAAGGCCATCTCTACTGGGATCATAGCCTCCTTCCATAGGTAAGTACGAACGGGGTTTCCCCAGTTGGACCCCGAACAGTGGTTCTGACCGCCTATAAGGCCCATGGTATCTTCTCTACCCATTTTCCTGCTCGCCCCTCTAGGTTTCTTTTGAGAGCGTTCAAGACTTGCATGTTCCCGGCCTCTGCTTGGCCGTTGCCCTATGGGTAAGCTATCGATAACTACTAATGCTTGACGCCTAGGTGAGTACACTCTGCCATGAACCTATCTGAGAAATGAGTACCATAGTCAGAAACGATTGCCCGAGGGAGACCGAATCGGCACCACACTTGATCGTGCACGAATTTGATGATATTGGCCTCTGAAATAGTAGCCAACGGCTTTGCCTCGATCCATTTTGTGAAATAGTCTATTGTGGCCACAACGTACTTGTATTTGTACTGTGCCAAGGGGAACGGACCAATTAAGTCAATTCCCCACATGTCGAACGGCCAGGCCGCGACGACTGGAGTTTGCACGGTGGAGGGAAACCTTGGTATGTCCGCGTACTGTTGGAATTTGTCGCACTCACGGACATATTTCTCTGCATCTCTCTTGAGGGTAATTCAGTAGTACCCTGCGTGTAGAACTTTCTCTGCTAGGGCTCTGGTGCCCGGATGGCCACCACATTCTCCTTCGTGGACTTCATACAAAACACCCTAAGTTAATTCCAGGGGGACATAGCGAAGCATAGGTCTGACCTTAGATCGCTTGTATAAGATTCCCCCCGACTACTGAGTATCTGCAAGCTTGTCTTCTAACCATGGTGGCTTTGACATTATCCGCTGGCCGGACTCCTTGCTCGATGTAATACTTGTAATCGTCGATCCAGCTCCTGACCGCTGGCTCGATGTCCATTACCACTGGTCTGTCGATGGCCGGAGTTTCCAAGTGCTCGATCATGACTGATGGATTCAGTAGTGCCAGACTTGTTTCAGCAATTTTTGATAGGTAGTCTGCTCACATGTTGTCTGCTCGGCCAATTTTGATAATTTCCCAGAATTTGAAAATTTTCAATATTTCCTTGACAAGCTCACAGTATTTGACCAGGGAAGGGTGATGCACCATATACTCCCCCTGGACTTGGTTCACTACTAGTTGTGAATCCAAGTACACCGTGACTGTTTCTACGCCCATATCAGCTGCAAACTAGAGACCAGCGATCATTGCCTCGTATTCGGCCACATTTTTGGAGGCGGGGAACTTGAATCGGAGAGCCAATTCGAACTCTGTAACCTGGTCGAGAGATGTGAGAAGAATGCCAGCTCGCTCCCGACCTTGCTCACCGCTCCGTCCACATAAAGGTCCCAATAGTAGCCCGGTCGAGATTGTGGAAGCTACTCGTGCCCGGGCTCTGTTGGTTGTTGAGCTTTAAATTCTTCTTGTTGAGTGAAGATTGTCTCCACCAAGAAATCGGCCAAGGCTAGAGCTTTGATTGCTCGTCTAGGCTGGTAGTCGATGTGAAACTCTGTGAGTTCGATCGACCAGTTGAGTAGCCTACATGATGAATCAGGCTTGTGCAGGATTTTGCGCAGTGGCGCGTCTGTGTATACTATGATTACATGTGCGGAAAAATAAACCCTTAATTTTCCGGCAGCTATGAGAAGTGAGTAAGCTAATTTTTCTATATTAAAATAACGACCCTCAACAGGACTGAGGGCCTTTGATACATAGTACATAGGTTTTTGACTTCTTACCTCCTTAACTAAAACAGCGGCCACAGCCTCGTCTGTGGCTGCAAGATACACGTATAAAGGCTCCCAGAGTACGGGGCTGCTAAGGAGGGGCGGTTTGCCAAGATATTCCCATAGCTGCTCGAGGGCTTTGGCACATTTTTCGTTCCACTCGAACCCTTTGTTGTCGCGCAAGACATTGAAGAATGGAAGACATTTTTCTGCTGACCGAGAAATGAAGCGACTAAGGGCAATGATCATGCCATTTAGTCGCTAGATGTGTTTGATGCAGTAAGGCTGCTCCATCTCGATAAAGGCTTGGATCTTCTCCGGGTTTGTCTCTTTCCCACACTAATTGACCATGAACCCGAGAAACTTTCCTACTCGGACTCCGAACACGCATTTGCTCGGATTCAACTTCATGTTATGTTTGCGCAGATTGGCAAACGTTTTTTCTAGGTCTAGAGTGTGGTCGCAACCTTTGGTTTTGATGACCATGTCATTAATGTAAGCCTCCATGTTTCTGCCGAGCTGGGAGCCAAAGACCTTGCTGACCATGCATTGATAAGTGGTCCTGCATTCTTCAGCCCGAAGGGCATCATTTTGTACCAGTATAGTCCTCCACCTGCTCGAAATGCGGTTTTTTGCTTTATCTTGCTCGTTCATCTTCACTTAGTGGTACCCTGAGTACGCATCCAAAAAGCTGAGCATCTCGAAGCCGGCTATGGCGTTAACGAGCATATCAATACGCGTAACAGGCAGCAGTCCTTCGGGCAAGCTTTGTTGAGGCCCGTGAAGTCAATGCACATGCACCATTTGTCATTGGCTTTTTTGACCATTACCACGTTGGCTAACCAGATCGGATGTTGGATCTCCTCGATGATGTCGGCTTTGAGGAGCTTTTAGACCTTTGTCTTAATTGCTGCACTCTTCTTGGGGGAGTACTGCCTTAGCCGCTGTTGAATTGGTCGAAAGGTTTGGTTCACGTTCAGATCGTTGCGGGCAACATTCTCACTGATTCCCTGCACGCCTTCAACTATCCATGCGAACACATTAAGGTTGTTATTGAGTTGCTTGATCAATCTGGCCCGAGTTTCGGGAGGCATGGCCTTCCCGATCTTAATTTTTTTTTTTCGGGGTAAGCAGGATTGATGATGATCTCTTCCAGTTCACCTTGTGGCTAGAATTCAGGCTCATCTCGGACTTACAGAGTATCCATCTCAATATCTTGTGCCGTGGGGCATCGGGACTTACGCACATGGATTAATGGCGTGGGAGCTTGCTCGGGTTTGTTGATCTCCATGAGATCTGCTGTTCCAGAAGATTCCTCGAGCTCGATATTGTTTATGGGGACGGAGCCCGATGTAGTATCAGTTGGAGTCTCTTTGTTAGGAACTGTAATTGTCTGCTCGGGAGTGTCCACAATCAGCTTTTGTTTTTCTACTGGGAATCTCGGACATACTCCCACATTGCCCGGGGCTTGCTATTAAGGATACCGACCCCGTCTTCTATATAGAACTTGGCCTTTTGATGGGGAATGAGAGTTACCATCTGGAACTTGGCCATAGCAGGGGCTTCTAAAATGCAGTTATAAGCGGACTTGAGATCGATCATCAGGAATGTGATCATTTATGTCCGCGTGTGTGCCCCGTCTCCCATAAAGACCTCCATCTCGATGTTACCTTTGATACTCACTTGATGGTTAGTGGAACCTTCAAGTTTTCCCAAGTACGGCTTGAGCCGGGCATCTGATAACTCCAAGCCTTTGAAACAGGAGTAGTACATTATATCTCTGCACGCTCCCGTGTCTAGCAATACCCTGTGAACTTGCTAATTGTTCATAAGGCAAGAAATGACTAGCGACTGCTTGGATGCCAGAAGGGTGCTCGCAAGCTCACTGCGGGTGAAATAGATGCTAGGTTCTCCTGCCCGCTGCACTGCCTGGGAGTTCACGGCTATGGATAGGGAGTATATATGCTTCCCGATCTGAGTGTTGGACAAGAGCTCTTCTTGAATCACGTTAACTACCCCTTGTATCTAAGGGGCTTGGCCACCTCTTCCTATCGGGAGCCTTCCATGGCGGTCATTACCAACATTATTGCATGCGCCCTGGTTCCTTTTGAAGCGGTCCAGCTTGCCCGCATTGATCAACTTCTGAATTTCCCGCTTCAACATGTTGCATTCCTCAGTTGTGTGACCGTTGTCATGGTGGTAGTCACAATACTTTGTGTTGTCCCTGGTGTGAGCGATCTCAGGGTCGAACGGGTAAGGCACCGGCAAAGCGTCCCCGACCTGGAACATGATCTCCTCCCAGGTGGTATTCACCAGGGTAAATTGTGATTCCCTGAATCTATGTCCAGGAGTGGATGTGTGCCTCCTGTCTATACGCGGGCGGTTATTACCCTCTTGGTTCTGGTCAGCTGGCGTGGTCGAGTATCCTGAGTCTTGTCCTTATTCTTGGACTTGTCGCCCTTGGTGTTCTCGGCAGAGCAGAACAAGTGTGAGTTAGCCAGCAGTTCCGCCTTTGACGCATTCAGGTTCATGGTCAATATAGTTTTCAGCGGGCCTGCCCTCATGTTATTGAGGTAGCAGAACATGATCTCTGGGTCATTGGTGGTCGTTACTTGGTCGAGCATCTCTTTGAACCTTTTTAAATAGCTTCTATATGAATCGTGGTCGCCCTATTTGATTTTACCGAGATCAAATCGGTTTTTGGGTATAGGACCCGCCGTGCCAAACTCTTCTAAGAACTTTTCTTAGAGCATTTCCCAGCTACCAATGGATCCTCAGGGACTCTTCCCAACCATGATTGTGTTTTGCCCTGAAAAGCACCCTCAAAGGCTTGCATTTTCAAAGCTTCTACATCCATGACCATCCGAATCTGTGCCTCGAATGATCTGATCCAGTCACTTGCCCGCGTCTTCCCAAAATATTTTTCAAATTGTGGGAAGGTTACTCCTTGTGCGGGTGACGCGTTCTCGATCTCTGGAGTGAATGGACTGCCCTGTAGCGGCTTTGGGCTCCATAAGTGGGCTTGATCACGGCTAAATTGGCCATTTGTTTGGCCATGTCTTGCTTCATGGCTTCCATCCACTCAGACAGGCATTTCTCCGCATCCACAGTGAGTTTGGATGAGTGGGCATGTTCTGACTGCTGACTACGCGCTCCCTTGGAACATTTGACAGCTGGTGGGCAAAAGGTCGGTCCATAAGTAGCTTTCGCTTCCCACTCAACTCGCGCCCTATGCCTTGGTCGGTATGCCTCTGCCTCCGCATATTCGAGGGCTCTGCGGTGGCTATGGCTCTCTTCCTGAGCATGATGCTCCTATCGATGGTGATGTTTGCGGGAAATATTTTGGCAGCTATATCTGTTCTCTGTCTGATCGTCTGCCCTCTGTACCTCATTGGCTTGCTCTGAGCGTACATGAATAACGGAAGGGATCCGTCTGTTCGGAGTGGGCAACTGTTGGGAGGCCTGGCCAGCAACAACAAGTGCTGGATTGCTGAGAATGGGCAACACCAAATCTGCAACTGGAACCGGGGTGTGGCCCAAGGCAAGCAATTGTTGGTTGAGCGCGTACATCTTATTATAATACTCCGCTTGGACTTGAAGAGCAGCAGCCTGTTGGTTAGGGTACATATTTAGTTGATGGTAGTGGTATATTAATGATATCCATGTTAGGTGTGATTATTAGAATAAAATTTGTTAGTAATTTTTATTACATTGAAATGTTAGGTTCGAGTAAGAGGAATTATATACTCGCGATTCGGTGAATTGTTATTTCAGTTGTGCTAATGCTAGTCAGGTAAGGGATTATACCTCAATTAGGTCTTTTGAATTCTTCGTTCCATACTGTTAGGCTTCCGCTATTTCTTTGATAAATATTTACCTTTCCTTTGTAACGTGTGTCGATTTTGTTTCGGTATTTGATTTTGAACTCCGTCAATTACGTTCATTTGCTTACTCATTATTATGCTCCTTGTTAAATCTCACATACTTATCAAGTCTCACGTGAGATACCTATTTGATATATAATGTGCTTATCGTTTATAGTGATTTTGTAAAATATATTTGATTATTTAAAAGTTCCAACCTTGATCACTAAGTCAAATAACCTAGTCATGGGTAAATGTGACCTTTCGATTTACCTAGTCATGGATTAATGTGACCTTTAGATTTACCTAGTCACGGGTTAATGTGACATTTCAATTTACCTAGTCACGGGTTAATATGACCTTTCGAAACCCTTTAACCACTAGAAATATGGTTAGTTATCCGGATATACTCTTTAGAAACTTTTACCCTTATGGGTCTTTAGAATCTTTCGGAACATTGTTCGAAGAGATCTTTGACCGCTTATGTGATCTTGGTATCTGTGAGTCGTCCGTTATCTCCAGCTGGTATGGGACGGTTGGTGACAATTGAACTACTTGAGTCGACTTTTGCATTATTATCTTTCGTTTGGAATCCTAAATATTTATCTGTGAGTCGTCCGTTGTTGCCAACTGGTATGGGACGGTTGGTGAGAATTGAATTACTTGAGTCGTTTGTTGCATCTTTATCCTTCACTTGGAATCCTAAAAATTTATTTGAAATTTGAATATTTGAACTTTGACTATTTGACTTTTGCATTATGGATATTTGAACTTTCAATCTTGATTCTTTGATTTATTTCGGTCAACTCCTCCTTAGTAACCGAAGGTGTTGTATATGAACTTGCTGAGCATTGTTCGCTCACCCTTTCTTATTCTTTCTCTTCCAGGTGATATTTAGCTTGGTTAGATGAGTTGTTTCTAGTAGATGAATGAAGATTGTCAAATAAGTTTTAGACATTATTAGTTCATTTGTACCTTGAAAGTTTAATTAACTTTGATCAGTTTTATTTTGGATTTCGTTTAGGATATTTTGTGGTTGTATTTAGTTACATTTGGAGGATATTAAATTTATTAATTTTTACCTTTGGGAGTTATTATGAATTTTAGGTATTGATTGATGGTGCGGTTGATTACTTCTCTGATCAACTTACAGCAGACCCATTATCTCATGATATTGATCTTTCCATGATTCCTAATCTTGTCACTGAGGAATGGAATCAAGTCCTTATTAGTCCTCCCACAAAGGAAGAAATTTTTTCTTCTATTTCTGCAATGAACAAGGACAGCGCTGCTGGTCCGGATGGATTTACGGGTCAGTTTTTTGCTTCGTGCTGGGATATAATTCAAGAAGACCTTCTCTCCGCCATTCTGGAATTTTTTGCTGGGTTCTCTCTCCCTCGTTCTTGGACCAGTACCCTCATAGCTACTATTCCAAAAACGGACAATCCAACCACTTTTAAAGACTTCCGCCCGATAAGTCTTTGTAACTTCTGCAATAAAATCATCTCTAAACTACTTGCTTCTCGCCTGGCTCAGTATCTTCCCCAGATTATTTCTCCTAACCAAAGTGCCTTTACAAAAGGAAGGATTATTCAAGATAATGTCCTCCTGGCTCAAGAGTTGGTCACTTTCTTGGGGAAAAAGATTAATGGTTCCAACATCATCCTTAAGCTTGATATGGCGAAGGCCTTTGATCGGGTCTCATGGCTTTTCCTTATACAAGTTCTTCGAAAATTCGGTTTCCACGAGATATTCATAGATCTTATCTGGCGCCTTATATCAGACAACTGGTTCTCCGTTCTCATAAATGAATCTCCTTCTGGGTTCTTTAATTCTTCCCGTGGTCTCCGTCAGGGTGACCCGCTCTCTCCCAGCCTTTTTATCCTTGCAGCTGAAGTATTGAGTAGAAATCTGAATGCTTTGCATACTTCAATGGCTCGGGCTCGATTCTCTACTTTAAGTGGCTGTCCGGTCATATCCCACCTCTCCTTTGCTGATGATGTCATTATTTTATGTAACGGCAATAGTTGGTCCATTCGCAAACATTTGGAAGTTCTTCACTCTTATGAGCTGATGTCTGGCCAACTGATAAATAAAAGTAAGAGTCGGGTTTTTGTAGCTCCATCTCTCAATTCTGCCAGAGCTAATCGAATAGCTGATGCCTTCGGGTTTAGTCTGGGTTCTTTACCCATTACATATTTGGGTTGCCCTCTTTACTATGGGCGCAAAAGGCGAAGTCTATTTGATCCCCTTTTTTCCAAACTTCAATCCAGAGTGGAGTCTTGGCAAGGATCCTTTCTTAATAAAGCAGGGAAAATTACTTTGATCCGTCATGTGCTTCAATCTATCACGGCTTATCTTCTGGCTTCGTTAGATCCTCCTAAATCTGTGATAAATATGATTGATCGATTCCTTGCAAATTTCTTTTGGAGAGACACAGAAGGCTCTCATAGATCCCATTGGGTGGCTTGGAAAACTTGTTGTAATCCAAAATCAACTGGTGGCCTTGGTATTCCCTCTATTTCATCTCTGGTTCAGGCTTTGTCTATCAAGCTCTGGTGGCGGTTTCGAACCTCAAAAAACATTTGGTCCAACTTCATGAATTCCCGATACTGTTCCTCATTGCATGCTACTATTTCTACAGCTAAGGGATCACATGTCTGGCGCCGGTTAAAATCTACCCAATCTGTTGCTGAGCCTAATATACATTGGAACATCGGCTTTGGTGATTGCTCAATCTGGTTTGATAAGTGGCTTCCCGGGCAGATTCTCCCTCGTCCTCCTGACTGTGATTTAAATTATGTCAAAGAATTATTTGATTCTTCCGGCCTCCACTTTAATTCTTTGGCTTTCTCAATTTTGTCGGATGATATAAGATCAGTTATCCTCGCTCAAGGTACTTCCCTCTCGTCCCAGCCTGATCTTCCCAGTTGGACTATTAATTCCTCGGGTAAATTCTCGCTTTCTTCGGCTCTCTCTATTATTTCTCCAAGTGCTCCAGTTTTCCCCTATTCCAAGTTTATATGGCACAAACTCCTGCCTACCCACATCGGGGTTTTCCATTGGCGTTTGTTGTTAAAACGACTCCCCATAGACGAAGCTCTGATTCACAAAGGTTTCCACCTAGCTTCCAAATGTGTCTGCTGTTCTCATCCTGCCATTGAAACTTTTAGCCACCTCTTCATTCAAGGTCAATTAGCTTCATCGATATGGTTGGCATTCAACATCTCTCATAATCTTTCCATCACGGGCAGTACTGTTTTGCATAGATGTATGGCGGGTTGGAGTTCAAGGTTGACTGCTCATAAATTACTTCCCTCACTCATTCTTTGGCATATATGGAAATGTCGAAATGCCTTTATTTTTGATAAAAGTGGTTCATCTTCAGCCTCAATTATTCAAGCCATCTCTCAGGATTTATCTCTAATTATGGGGGGAGGAAATTACTTTGCTTTGCCAACAAGCCCGGGCTCTCATTCTTCCTTTGCCATCCGAAGACAAATCAGGATTCAAGCTGTTTCTTGGACCAAGCCGCCAGCTCCCTTTCTCAAGCTGAATTCGGATGGTGCCAGTCGGGGAAATCCTGGCCTTAGTGGAGGAGGAGGTATCATCCGTGACTCTGAGGGTAATATTATCTATGCCTACGCTTCCTATTATGGTAATGCTTCGAACACTACAGCTGAGTTCAAGGCTCTTTTTCAAGGTGTTTTATGGCTTCATTCTCGTGGCTTTCGCAATGCTATAGTTGAGATGGACTCCATGGTTTTATTAAATTGCCTCACTAAAGGGTATAATCCTCCTTGGTTCCTTCTCTATTTTATCCGCCGTATTCTAGCCATGCAAAGGGACTCTTTATTTACATTTCGACACTGTTATAGAGAAGCTAACTCCGTTGCTGACGGTCTGGCCAACTTTGCTATCGATTCGCGTTTGGACTCCGAGTTTTCCTCTCTAGTAGATTTGCCGACTCTTTCTAGAGGGAATTATATCTTGGACAAACATGGCACATCCCACGTTCGAATTTCTTAATTCTTTTCTTTTATTGTATTCTTCGATTTCGAGGTCAGGCTCCTTTGTCCCCCCAATTATAAGGGTAAGGCTGGTTGTCCCCCTCAAGTTTGTTATTTATTTCTTAATTAATAAAATCTCGCAGGGTGCCGCCCCTGTTTCCTAAAAAAAAAAAAATAGTGTCGCTATAGAGTTTGGGGCGTTACAGAATGGTATCAGAGCTTAGGCTTCAGATCCGGATGGTTTTAGGATTTAGGAATTAATATAATTAATTAGGAATTGATTGTTGTGTAAGGTTATGATTTTGTTTATACCATTAGTTACCTAATGGCTTTAAGTGTACGATTGTAGTTTTAAGTTTACGATTATAGCTTTAAGTTATAATTTCCTTTATTTTGATTGGGACGGATACACTATTGGTTACTTGTATGAATTTGTTATATTTTAGTTTATTAGACTTGGAATACACAAGGTGTATCCAATTTTTGAGACATTGGAAAAAATTTGATATTAAATAAATTTTGAGGAATTTTTTTTGTATTCGTTTGATATTCATTACGAACTATATCTCGTGTTGGTGTATTTTGAGTGCACAAGATTATAAGATAAGCGTTGGAAGAAATTGATGCTTCTTAATAATTATGTAAATTGTTTCCATTTACGCCATGCCAGTTAGCGAGCACCATTTTAGTGTGATAAATATTGTAGGTATTATTTGAGACTTCCTCGTTTTTGTATCAGTATCAAATGGCACGTAGAGGAGGGCGTACCGCTAACTGAGGTCGTGGTCACGGTCGAGGAAACATGGGAGGGAGAACAGTAGAGGACTCCGTGTCTGAGAGCGTAGGGGAGTAATTTGGAAGCCAACTTAAAGTGAATAACGAAAACCCTGCCCCGGAAGCACCTCAACCTAACGCAGCAAATCACACCTTAGTAGACCCTGTTCTCATGATGAACCTTCTGCAGAATTTGACCCAAGCTGTGGACAAAATTGGTCAAATTGTTCAACATCAACCGCAACCGCAACCTCAGTCTGAAGCCCCACAACCTCAGCTTGATGTATCGCAACCTCAGCCTGAGGTACCGCAACCTCAACCTACGGTTCCTCAACCTCGACCAGTGGCAAAAGACCCACTTGACATCTTCCAAAAGAGAAGCCCTAAGCTTTTCTCAGGCACACCAGGAACCATTAAGCTAGAAGAATGGGTTGAGAGTATGAAGATCTTTAGAACTATGACCCTCATGAGTGAACAGAAAGTCAACCTCGCCACGTTCAAGTTCGAAGGAGAGGCTGATCAGTGGTGGCAGTCAGAGATGAGGATTGTTGAAGCAAATGGGTGGGAGGGTACACCTGGGAGACTTTTCTCGAAGTCTTCAATAAGAAATAATTTCTTGAGAGCATGCAGGACAATAAGCTGGTTGAATTTCTCAATCTAAAGCAAGGAAAGATGACGGTAGATGAGTATGGTATCAAGTTCACGGAGCTATCAAAGTATGCTCCAGGTCTCATTGAAAATGACAAACAGAAGGCCAAGATGTTTGAAAGAGGCCTCGATGGAAAGATTAGCAATTGATTGATAGCCTTACAGTTGAAGACTTATGCTAAAGTTGTAGACCGGGCTAGAATACTTGAACGAGTATCAGCAAACTACCAAAAGAAGAAGGATGAGAAAAAGAGAGATTTTAAGAGTCTTAGAAGTAGTTCTCGAGATAAGTCGGGCTATCAAGGAGGAAGTAATAGTGGAAATAAGAAGAGAAACATAGAGGACAGCCGCTCTAAGGGATCAAATCAGTGGCGGAATCAGAATCAAGGTCACCAGTAGAATCAGAATAATGACCCTGAGTGTAATATGTGTGGTGGAAAACATAGGACTAATACTTGTTACTGGACTACGGGAGCCTGCTTTAATTGCCGAAAGATAGGGCATAGGATCAAGAATTGCCCATAACCACTGAAGGAGAACTTTGCGCGAGGAACGGGCAGCGGCGATAAACCAAAACCAAATGAGCAGGGAAGAATTTATGCGATGGCTGCCCGAGATGAATGAAGTGGAAAGTATAGTGCATACATATCTTCAAGACTTTTAAATTTTTATTAAGCCCGGTGTTTCATAATCAATCAAATTGTCGCATTTACACGACCTATCAAATTGTCACATGAGAACTTAGACGTCGATTAATTATAACCATAACGACCAAGAGGTCCATTTCCATTACCTAAGTATTTAGATCTTATCCTTTGAGTTTCTTTAAGACGTTGATGATTTTGACGTATGGTTTGGGCCATTTGCTTGTTGGGCGAAGTATAGGCACTAGGAGTTTTACATGTGACGTTTGGACTAATAGATAGTCTCGGTTACATTTAAGGATTGAATGCATATGTTCTACAACATTTTATTCTTCGTTGTCATTGTGTCAATTGGAAGTAACTTGGTTTATTCTAAATTTGAAGATGAACATCTTGAACTCTTTGTGTGACTTGGTGTGTTAAGTTTAGGGACTAAACTTTTTTTAAGGGGGTGATAGTGTAATAGCTCGATAATTTCAATTAAAAATATTAATTCATTTTAATTAAAATTATAATTGTTTTGGACCTATTTAATTAATACTATAATTGTTTTGGGTTAATCTGATTGTTTTGGACCTATTTAATAATAATTTTAATTAAAAATATTAATTCGTTTTAATTAAAATTATAATTGTTTTGGACCTATTTAATGAATACTATAATTATTTTGGGTTAATCTGATTGTTTTTGATTCAGTTAACTTTAGGATTTCAGTTTAGGGTTAGAAACCTAGTAGGGTTTAATATAAATAAAGTTGAGAACATGAGAAGGAAAGAGTCACCGCAGAACAGCCGAGAGAGAGAGGGACGATGGTGGAATAGGGACGCCCAACAGAGAAGGATTTTGATTGTAGCTTGAGGTGAGTTATGTATCTTTTTTGTCTTTTGTCAATTTTGGATTTGTGGAATATGGAACATAGCATGTTTAAATGGATTTGGAGAAAAAATAATAAAAAATATATGTGAGCTGTGGGGGAGAAGACATCAAAAGATAAATAAAGAAAAGAGAGTATTAGGTTGGTTGTCTTCTAGTGTGTATGCTATACATGTGTGTTTGTGTGTTGTGGATAGTGTTTGAATTGGAGGAAGATGTTAATGTGTGTGTGAATGGTCGGTAAATTAGTAGGTGTGAATTACTTTGGAGTTATGATGCATTGTATATTCTGATTGGATATTAATAATTTAAATAATGGAATTTTTATTGTACCCAAATCGGTTGGTATTCTTTAAAGAAAATGGGTAACCGATTAGTGTTATTTTGGAAAGTACTTAATTAAGACTTTATACTTAACACCAAGTACACGTTAAGTACATATTTAGTTGATGATAGTGATATATTAATGATATCCATGTTAGGGGTGATTATTAGAATAACATTTGTTAGTAATTTTTATTACATTGAAATGTTAGGTTCGAGCAAGAGGAATTATATGCTCGCGATTCGGTGAATTGTTATTTCAGTTGTGCTAATGCTAGTCAGGTAGGGGATTATACCTCAATTAGGTCTTTTGAATTATTTGTTCCATACTGCTAGGCTTCCGCTATTTCTTTGATAAATGCCTTTCCTTTGAAACGTGTGTCGATTTTGTATCGGTATTCGATTTTGAACTATGTCGATTACGTTCATTTGCTTACTCATAATTATGTTCCTTATTAAATATCACATACTTATCATGTCTTCATGTGAGATACCTATTTGATACATAATGTGTTTGTTGGTCCGCAATAAAACTCAAATAGGCTAGATGGAGGGGGGGTGAATAGCCTATGATGCCACATTAAAACTTTTCTTTTAGGTATTCATGAAGTATAGATTTCAGTGTTATAAACAGTTGATTTATAGAGCATGTCTGTTGTTAGTTTAGAATAGAATAGAACAGAAGACTTGCTCTCAGTGGTGAACCGTTTAGTAAAACAAAAGCTTGTTTTAGAAAAAGTCTATGCAGCGGAAATATTAGGCTTAAGTTTTAAGAAGTCTTAAGTAGTTGTACACGATTAGATGATCAGAACAACAACATACTTAATCCTTCTTCCAAAATGCAGGTTTTAGGAAGTCATTGAAGATGTGGTTGTTCAAAAGGTAAAACAGTTTATTAAAACCACATAGAGAGATAAAGATTGGAAGATGAATAATTTAAAGAACATCTGAATTTATTTAAGGATAAATTACAAATTACATCAACCTAGACTCCCTATGAAATTTTTTGTTCTCATCTTCATCAATCCCCTAATTTTGTACTTTCGTTTATAGACAAACTCTTAAGTACAAAGGACAATAGGAGACCAGATGAGAAACAATGATGAGAAAACACTAAGGTTATTCGTTTTGATAATAAATATCTGAACGAATGAGTGCATAGTACTCGACCTCCTAAGATGATTGATTATTACACAATCAATATCATTTGTATCGAAATACAAATCTGAAGATATGAATGTAATATGTACAGACAGCTCTTCATCTTCTTTTGACAACATATGGGTTGATCTTCAAATTGATCAACGACTTGACCTTTAGCTTTAGAAATAGGTTTCTGAAGCTTTAGCTAAAGGCTGAGTTCTTTGAAGAAGGATGAAGAACTCAAATCAAGAACTGGGTTCTTGACAAAGACGAGAATCTTGACTGTAGATGATCTCTGATCTCTCTTCACTTCTTCAAGGAGATTCTTCCTAGCAATTCACAGAAGATGAGTTGCTAAGGTCTGGGTAGGTTCACTGCAACTAGGATGTAGAGCTATGAGATACGTTGGGGAAGACGATCTCGTTGTCGATCTCTTTTCTTCTTCGAGGTTCTTGATACAGGTTCAGAGACTTTTTTATTGTCTCTTTGTTCATCATCACTCTGTTGAGAGTAGAAGAGATATTTCTTTTTATATTCATCGTTGTCAAGATGATCGTTGAGATTTTGAAGATACAATTTCTATCAGTTAGAAATGTTGAATGTTGAAATCCGTTGGATAGAGATGTGTTGTTCAGTTGGACCTTTGATCGATAGATAAAGTCTTTGTCTTTAAGGTCCTGAACTGGTTGCCTATCAGACCATCATTGATAGGTTCCTGAAAAGTAAGTCTGACGTCTGATGCACTGTCTGAGTGATCTGTCCAATAAAGTGAATTATTTTTACAGATCTCAAGAGAGAGAAAAGATCTTGCAGTATCAATGTTGTCAGGCTTCATGAGGATTTGAACGGCTCTTGAATCCTGAATACTTCTAGTCTTTTGTCTTGATCTGCTACAGTCTTGACTTCTCTGAAGCACGTGCATAATAAGGTCTGCTGGTCTGATGTTCAAGGGTGAGTCTATCTTGAGAGAAAGATTGATGCTTGTTAATGTGAACATTCAAACTGTGACAGATCTGCTGGTGGGTCTTCAAGGTGTCTTCGAGATGAACTTGACAAGTTTGCTGGTGAGGAATCCTTTGAGACTTTGTCACAGTAGCACGTCTGCTGGTGGCGAGTCTTTAGGGTGTCCTTTAGTGCATTCAACAAGTCTGCTGGTGACGAGTTTTGCAAAGAGCCTTTTGAGACTTCAGCAAGTCTACTGGTGCTTTGTGCATATGAGGTGCTGTTCTGTTCAATCATCTATAAGGAGGTTAGGACTAGACTAGGACGACCTAATCTTAGACCTATGTGTTTTCAAACAAGCTGCCACACTAATCGGCACGCAGACCTCTTAGCCACTTGTTATGACACACTGTAATGGGAACAAGCAAATCAAAATATTAGGGATATGCAACAAGATAATTTGATTATCAAGAAGCATATTCCAACAATCTCCTCCTATTTGCTTGGAACCATTACAAAATGACATATACAAAGCACTTAGGCATTTTATCAAAGCATAGCAATAACATGCCTACAATGAATGATCATTTTATCTCCAGGCATGCCCTATGTTGATAATTACAAGAGTGATAGCTTTGTATAGTCTACTACTGCTATTACAGACTCGATAAATAAAAGTATAGAACAAGTAAAGCAGTAGTAAGAAAAACAGTTTAGATCACTCAATGATTTTGAAAAGATTTGAGCAGGATCTAAAAAGTTTTGAGTTCCTTTCTTGCATAAAGATATTTATATGTGAAGAGTTGTTTTAGCAAGAGGGGATATCAAAACCTTAATTGAAAATTTTGTTTTGAAAATGGTTAAGGTTTGCTGCTGGTACCAATTCTCCGTAATTGAAGATTTGAATTTGAAAAGCTTTAAGGATCTGTTATTGATACCAATTTTGTTGACAAAAATGAAACATTTATATCAAAAAAATATTTGATGAAAATGATATTGAAACATTGTAGAATCTCTGTTGAAGGTAGAACTCAACAGAGATGTTTTAGTGTAAAAGGATGTTTCAACAGAAGTGCCACAAAGGCCTAGAACATGATCCACAAAGAATCAGTTCAAGGTAAAATTCACATTGTGTGTCTTCCATTGATGTAAGATTGGGCAAATTCTTCTCCTTAAGGTGAGTTAAAGCTGCAAAGCAAGCAATGTAACTTAAACTCTTTTCCATAAAACTAGACTATCCTCCTTAAGTTCTACGCAAGAACTCTCCTCCTTAATGGTTGCAAGTAAAGAATGGGTTCTGAAGAGCAGTGGCAAGCAAAGAGAAGAAGGACAGAGAACAGAAGAGAAAGACAAGAAAGTCCTATTAATTATTGAATAATATATATTAATTTGAGTCTTCAAAACTACCAGTGCTAGAATCTAAGGAATAACTTCTATCCTGAACAGAAAAACTTCTGTTGCCGAACAGTTCTTTAGTGATTAGCAGGTCTCCAGTAACAGGAAGGCGTTCGTCGTCGTGAATCATGGAACGAATGGTGTGGTAGGAGCATAGGAAATAGCTAATAATCCTAGTGTACTTGTGAATACCAGACCCATTCACTCGTCTTCGCAGAACAGACCGACAAATGAGAGAGAAGACTACTTCAGACCAGATTGATGACATGAGAGTCGAGAACAGCAACGGTGAAGTTTTGAAGTCTTCTGGTGTCGCTTCCTGAGCCTAGTTCATGAAACAGAAGACATTGGCTCAGAATTTCACCAACACAGTACATGTCTAAAGGATAATTAAGAATATCCCATGTGCTGTAGTCATCGCGAGATTGTTAGCCAGTACGGTGCAGCCATGATTCGTTGAGAACATAATCATTAATGGAGTCGGGGCCAACAGAGGGAAGGTTGAAGACTCTTGACAGGCTGTCAGCATTGAGGACGAGATCAGTACCTCGAATGCGACCGTGGATGCTCTTACCGTCTCTTGTCAATTGCATCCTTGAGTAGAATTCATCGACTAGTTGAGGGCTAAAGAATTCTTCGCGAAAGGAAAGGATGGGGACGAGTCCAAAACTGTGGAAAAGATCTATAATCTTTACTCCAACAGTATTATCAAGGAGAAATTGTTCTCCTTGAATCGTACAATCAAGAATGTAGGATTGATGACCTACTTTGGTGACGAAGGAAGATTCAGGAGGAACAATAGAGTTAGAGACGCTGTTGGAAGAAGAGGCGGCCATGGAGATTTTCTGAGGAAGAAAAGAAAACACTGATAGCAATCGTATCAATTGTTGAAGGAAGGACAAAAGATAACGATTGAGAGAGATAACAAATTAGAATATTTTCAATGAGCATATTTATATATTCAGTACTTTCTGAGAATGTGCCAGAAGAACACGATTATCAAGAACCGTCGTTTGAGTATCCACTGTAGAGCAGTAAATGACTAAAATGAGAAACGATGAAGTAATCATTTCGAAGCTCGATTTTGAGTGGACGTGTTTCTTGGAAAGGCGGCGATTCATGATTGCGATATTAAGTCACTTCTAGGGAGTATGAATTTGGACATCTATGTGACTTAAATCGAGGATTTCAATACCAAAAAAAAAAAAGAAAAAAGAATGAATTAGAAGACTAAAGGTATTGAAATTGAGTTGTGTTGATATCAATGAGTAGAGAAAATAATATAGCAAATTTTATACAAAATATGTTTAGGGAACAAGATAGGCTTAAAGTTCCAAATGTTCTTATAGATAGTTTACGGGGCATTCTGAATCATCTACACAATCATCAACAATCTCCCTAATCTATAGAATTTTGGAACATAAATAATTTCAAAAATATTTAGTAAGTATCTTTTTAAGAAAATGTTTTGCAAAACAATTGATATCTTTTTGTTCTTTGTTTACTAGAAGAAACTTTCAGGGCTTTCTGAGTCATCCATACAGTCTTCAGCAATCTCCTGAGTCTTCTAGTCATTCCAGAACAGAAAATATGTTTTGAAATCACCTTTTTAGAAAGATTTGTGAAATACAAATTTTTGAAATCCTATCAATATTCCTAAACGTTTTATGTCAAAGATATCGTCACACAAGGGTGATCAGCATAGATAAAGTCTAAAACCAATTTTGATGACTAGTTTCAGAAGAGTGTAAAGAGTGCTGATACAAGAGTGGGAACAGCAGAGGTGAGAGTCTGCTGTTTGAGTAAAACCAGCAGAGTTTTGAGTCTGTTGATTAGGGACAACCAACAGAATTTTGAGTCTGCTGGTTCAACTGATAATCTTAGAGTGTTCAGCAGGAATAATTGTCTGCTGAAACTAGTGCTTAGAGATGCATTATTATCAGTTGTCTTGAACACACTTATGAGATCAGCAATGTAATTGTTGTGATACCAATTGTTGAAAGATCCAATGTTCAAGAAGTATGGAAGTCTACTGATACTGATTTTGAACGATAGGTGATCAATAGACTAAGATTTGCTGATGTCAAAGGTTATGAAGATTGGTCAGCAAAGACTGAGATATGTCGTTTTCGAATGATAAGAGTAGCTAGAAGGTCGGCATAGAATAGGGTCTGCTGATTGAGGCTGATCAGCAAAATTTTGAGTCTGCGTAAAGCAGAGTTTTAGAGTCTGCTGATAAAGGCGGATCAACAGGATAAGGAGTCTGCTAACAGAGAATATAACTTTACAAGCTAAGCAGACTAGAGGGTTGCTGAATAAGTGTGATACAGCAGATATGAAAAATCTGCAAATACCAATTGAATAAGCAAGGTTTCAGCAAGGTTATCTTTTTGGAGTGCCTCGTCTTTTGGAAGGATATACCATAGGCTTCATTGGCATGGATTAGGTAATGACCATGCTCCTCCTCAACAGAATCCCGGTATGTGAGTAGAGCAATAGATGCGACATAGAGTTAACAGTCACCTTAGTTAAAGTACTTGTATCACAAAGAAGCAAGCGGCTTATACTAAGCTTCACTGAAGATAGAGAGAAAACACATATCTGTCACTTCAAGGTCAACAGCCAAGGATGCTGACTCTCCTTTTTGGGGAAGAAAGTCAATTGTTCAAGACTTAACAAGGGAAAGAGAATATTTTGAGCTGGGTTGTCTTGAACAAAAGAAACAGCAGGTGAGAAACAGAAGAGGCTGCTAGTTCCTTAGAAGGTCATTCTTCTGACAGCATTTATGGAGTCTATTGTTGGAATTTTGAGACCAGAATTTTGAATGAGAATGAAGATTCACTAGAACATCATGGGTTAAGGTGAAATCTTCAAGTCCTGAAAAGGAGTTGCTAGGTAAGCAGTCCTTCCTAAGAAACCCATAACTAAGATAATCCATATTCCAACATTGATTCTTCTGATGAGATTTCTACCAGTAATCATTGATGTTTTTAATCAAAATAAGGTTCTTTAGAAACCAATTGATCTAGTTGTAATGACAACAATTTAAGCAAAGATTGTCATTAAACTAGAAATCAACTTAGTCTTTTAAGCACTAGAAGTTTTGATAAAGCGTTTAAAGTCTTTTCTGCTATCTGAGTCACATATAAAGAATGGCACACCAGATTTATAAGACTAATATTTAAAGAATAGATCCTGGGATTGTCTCATCAGAATTGTCGTTTTGTGGAATAGAGATACTTGGTTAAGGATTGGTTTGTTGTTGGGTTAACAGCAGAGTTATGCTTTGCTGTTGTGGATTTGAAATAAGTACTGTTATATGAAGATCAGGATCCATAGGCGAACACAAAAGTTCATGCTATCAAAAGATGTACAAGCAAAGGCAGATAGGCATGAAGTAAATTTGCTTTGAACAAGTTTTCATTTAGATCAAAATATATTCGAATACAAAGAGGATCTAAACATTACAAGTTTCAATACAACTTCCAATGACTTAACTACTCCTATTAAACAACTAATCTAAACACCTGATACATTTCTAAAAGATAAAAAAATGTTACAATGAGATGTCTAAGAGGATTATGGACCCAGATTCAGCTAACCGTTTGGCAAACAGAATACAGGTCCGGATCAAGGGGCTCAAAGTGAGCCAAGGAGAGAACGGGACTCATCCTTATCTCCTCTTTAGCAGGTTTTCTCTATCCCAGACACACTGCATAAACATTTTCTAGAATTTTCTAGATATCAGTTTCAATGCAGGCGCTCATCCTTGGAGGTTTGAGAGGGGAAATCCGAGGAGAGTCATATTTGGCTCACAGAAGATAGGAGGATCTTCTAAATGAGAAGAAGCAATCAAATGTGTACTAAGATAGAGAGAAACAGAAGAAAAATGCTAAATGGTTGTTGAGGAAATTCTTCATACAAGAGAAATCCTCGAAACTAACCAAACAACTTTTGGGGAATAGAAAGAATAATTCCAAGTTGTTGAGAGAGAGGCTTGATCTATCGCTAAGAATTCTCCTAAGTAACATTTTGGAAGAAAAAGCTTTTGTATCAGCGTCTATCATAGTGTTTGGAGATAGTTTGCAAGTGATAGAGAAGAAGGAGGGAAGTCTCTATTTATACTTGCTGAGGCAAGACTAAGGACTGGTCTTAAAGGTGAACTAATAAAGTGTGAAGGGTCCTTTCATCTGCTCACTGTAAAGTCACAAAGACTCAAGTGAGAGAGAGTTAATTCCTAGATATTTGGTAAGTTGTTCTCCTTGGAAAGCCCAAAAGAAGATTGAAAAGACAAATCGGCTTTCTTGAGAAGATAAAAAGGTTTTTGATTTGTTAAATCAACTTTTCAGTGAGATTTGACAAAACAACTTTTCATAAATAGTTTTTGAAGAAAAACGTTTTACCCTTTTGAGCATTTTGTTTAACTTTACCGATAATCTAAGGAATTTGTCATTATGCTCTAAGAAGTAGTCAATTTCGAAGAGCTTAGCCTCAACCTTTGTAGAAATTGCAAAGATACCCATGTAGTTTGCACATTCTCTACTAAGGTGGAAGCTCCTATAAGTCAGCACATAGAACTGAGCTTATGAAGTTCTTGCACCAAGAAGGATCATTGAAAAAGGAGAATTGATGTTACAAATACACAGCAGATCAAAGATAACTTTGAATAAAAGACATCAATTCAGATTGGTAATGTATATCATACTTAAAGGAAGAAAAGGAATCAAAGAACGTAGTATGATAAACAATTACCAAAGCATTTATATTTGCAGAAGAAAAACAGAGATGAACATAGCATGCAAATATAAATGATGTGCAGTGAGGATTTATTCCTGAATATCAGAGAGAAAGAAAGACATAGTAGATATTAGAAATAAATCATAGTACCTAGTAAGAAGAAGATTTGACTGAAACAAAAGAGTAGAAATCGCAATTCAGTCAGGTAGAGAGATAGTCAAAGGTAGCTAGATGATCTTGAGAAAATCTGTATTCCTGAATGAAAATCAAGAAGATCATCAGTAACACTTTGCGAGCTTTAGGAAGCTTCAGATCAATGTAGACGTCTTCCCGAATAAGCCTTTAGGAATCTGAGCTATTGTGTCTGTAGTAGATGTTACTTAAGGATTGATTTCATTTGTGACATTTTTAGGGAATTTTTATTCAAGTTTCTTAGTAGCTGATTACGGATGTCTCTCTGAAATATAGACTAAGTTCCCAAAAACTAAATATCATAAAACAGAGGGATCAATCAATGTTTCATGATATAGAGTTTTTGACTCTTAATCTTTTTCATAAGATGAATTAGAGATCAGATAAAATTCTTTCACATTAGAGTTACATAATTTTAACTAAGAAATTTTCTCTCGAGAAGGTGTTAGATTGATAACAATCGTTAGCCTTGTGTCAAGAGAATTTGAATGTCAAATTCCATTGTTATGAAGCATCCATCGAAGTTTTTATACATCAAAAAAAATTATTCATAGTGCCAATGGATATACATATATATCTATCTTATGAATAAGTTCTTACAATCATCAAGGTGAAAGTATCTTTCTCAAATGATTTTTGAAAAAAACAAAGCGTATTCAAATATAAACTGGTTTTCAAAATATTCAATGAGATCCTTGTCAAAAAGTTTTGAGAAAAATTTTGACACGCATTTGGAATGAGCTTTTGAGGATCAAACTCTCAGGTGGTTAGACCTGGCATAAAGCTTGAAGAGCTTGGCTCTGATACCAATTGTTGGTCCGCAATAAAGCTCAAATAGGCTAGAGGGGGTGAAAAGCCTAAGATACCACATTAAACTTTTCTTTTAGGTATTCATGAAGTATAGATTTCAGTGGTATAAACGGTTGATTTATAGAGCATGTTTGTTGTTTGTTTAGAACAGAACAGAACAGAAGACTTGCTCTCAGCAGAGTTATGAACTCTGCTGGTGAACCGTTTAGTAAAACAAAAAAGCTTGTGTTAGAAAAAGTATATGCAGCGGAAATATTAGGCTTAAGTTTTAAGAAGTCTTAAGTAGCTGTACACAATTAAATGATCAGAACAACAACATACTTAATCCTTCTTCCAAAATGCAGGTTTTAGGAAGTCATTGAAGTTGTGGCTGTTCAAAAGGTAAAACAGTTTATTAAAACCACATAGAGAGATAAAGATATGAAGATGAATAATTTAAAGAACATTTGAATTTATTCAAGGATAAATTACAGATTACATCAACCTAGACTCTCTATGAAAATTTCGGTTCTCATCTTCATCTATCCCCTAATTTTGTACTTAATCATTTATAGACACACTCTTAAGTACAATGGACAATAGGAGACCAGATGAGAAACAATGATGAGAAGACTCTAAGGTTATTCGTTCAGATAATAAATATCTGAACAAATGAGTGCATAGTACTCGACCTCCTTAGATGATTGATTATTACACAATCAACAACATTTGTATCGAAATACAAATCTGAAGATATGAATGTAATATGTACAGACAGCTCTTCATCTTCTTTAGGCAACATCTGGGTTGATCTTCAAATTGATCAACGACTTGACCTTTAGCTTTAGAAATAGGTTTCAGAAGCTTCAGCTAAAGGCTGAGTTCTTCGAAGAAGGATGAAGAACTCAAATCAAGAACTGGGTTCTTGACCAAGACGAGAATCTTGACTATAGATGATCTCTGATCTCTCTTCAATTTTTCAAGGAGATTCTTCCTAGCAATTCACAGAAGATGAGTTGCTAAGTTCTATGTAGGTTCACTGCAACTAGGATGTAGAGATCTGAGATGCGTTGGTGAAGACGATCTCGTTGTCGATCTCTTTTCTTCTTCAAGGTTCTTGATACAGGTTCAGAGACTTTTTTATTGTCTCTTTGTTCATCGTCACTCTGTTGAGAGTAGAAGAGATATTTCTTTTTATAATCATCGTTGTCAATATGATCGTTGAGATTTTGAAGATACAATTTCTATCCGTTAGAAATGTTGAATGTTGAAATCTGCTGGATAGAGATGTGGTGTTCAGCTGGACCTTTGACCGATGGATAAAGTCTTTATCTTTAAGGTCCTGAACTGGCTGCCTATCAGACCGTCATTGATAGGTTCCTGAAAAGTAAGTCTGACGTCTGATGCACTGTCTGAGTGATCTGTCCAATAAAGTGAATTCTTTTTACAGATCTCAGGAGAGAGAAAAGATCTTGCAGTATCAATGATGTCAGGCTTCACGACGATTTGAACGGCTCTTGGATCTTGAATACTTTTGGTCTTTTGTCTTGATCTGCTGCAGTCTTGACTTCTCTAAAGCATGTGCAGAATAAGGTCTGTTGGTCTGATGTTCAAGGTGAGTCTATCTTGAGAGAAAGACTGATGCTTGTTAATGTGAACATTCAAACTGTGACAGATCTGTTGGTGGGTCTTCAAGGTGTCTTCGAGATGCACTTGACAAGTTTGCTGGTGAGGAATCCTTTGAGACTTTGTCACAGTAGCACGTCTGCTGGTGGCGAGTCTTCAGGGTGTCCTTTAGTGTATGCAACAAGTCTGCTGGTGACGAGTTTTGCGAAGAGCCTTTTGAGACTTCAGCAAGTCTACTGGTGCTTTGTACATATGAGGTGTTGTTCTGTTCAATCATCTATAAGGAGGTTAGGACTAGACTAGGACGACCTAATCTTAGACCTATGTGTTGTCAAACAAGATGCCACACTAATCGGCACGCAGACCTCTTAGCCACTTGTTATGACACACTGTAAAGGGAACAAGCAAATCAAAATATTAGGGATATGCAACAAGATAATTTGATTATGAAGAAGCATATTCCAACAGTGTTTATCGTTTATAGTGATTTTGTAAAATATATTTGATTATTTAAAAGTTCCTGCCTTTATCACTAAGTCAAACAACCTAATCATGGGTAAATGTGACCTTTCGACTTACCTAATCACGGGTTAGTGTAACCTTTAGATTTACCTAGTCACGGGTTAATGTGACCTTTTTATTTACCTAGTCACGGCATTAATGTGACCTTTCGAAACCCTTTACCCACTATACATATGTTTAGTTATCTGGATATATTCTTAAGAAACATTTACCCTTATGGGTCTTTAGAATCTTTCGGAACATTGTTCGAACAGGTCTTTGACCGTTTATGTGATCTTGGTATCTGTGAATTGTCTGTTATCTTCAGCTGGTATGGAACGGTTGGTGACAATTGAACTACTCGAGTCGTCTTTTGCATTATTATCTTTTGTTTAGAATCCTAAATATTTATCTGTGAGTGTTCCGTTGTTGCCAACTGGTATGGGACGGTTGGTGAGAATTGGATTACTCGAGTCATTTGTTGTATCTTTATCCTCACTTGAAATCCTAAAAATTTATTTGAAATTTGAATATTTGAACTTTGACTATTTGACTTTCGCAATATGGATATTTGAACTTTCGATCTTGATTCTTTGATTTATTTCAGTCAACTCCTCCTTAGTAACCGGAGGTGTTGTATATGAACTTGATGAGCATTGTTCGTTCACCCTTTCTTATTCTTTCTCTTCCAATTGATATTTAGCTTGGTTAGATGAGTTGTTTCCAATAGATGAATGAAGATTGTCAAAGAAGTTTTTGACATTATTACTTCATTTGTACTTTGAAAGTTTAATTAACTTTGATAAGTTTTATTTTGGATTTCGTTTTGGATATTTTGTGGTTGTATTTAGTTACATTTGGAAGATATTAAATTTATTAATTATTACCTTTGGGAGTTATTATGAATTTTAGGTATTGATTGATGGTGCCATGGCGATACTGTGGGACCGTAGTGTCGCTACCGAGTTTGGGGCTGTAGACACCCAAATTTCGTACCCCTGGTATGCAACATGACATGAAATATCAAGACCTGTTAAAACTTAAGCAATGTCAAGTTACAGGGTTCAAAGATGCAAAAGACAAAGCAGGATGCGCAAAACAGTGAAATGCAGGGGGCCAAAGTGCCAGAAAAGGACCAAAGAATGAAAGTTGGCGCCACCCACACTCAAAGTGGGGGCAGCGCCCAGTTTGGCAATTGGAGGTGCCCACTTTGTGCTACAGTAGCTCCCAAACTGCTACAGTGTGCTCTGAACATAACACATTGTGTAAATTATTCAGCATGCGGTACAAGGAATTGAAGCACGCAAGAGGAAATTGTAATCCTTGATAAGTCCTTTTCTCAGCCTATAAATAAGGCTTCGGGTATCGCTTTCGACACACATTTTCTTCCTCAGAACTCTCCGCGTAGTTGTTACGCTGAAAAAATAGAGAGCGAAGTGAGATAGTGAGCGATCCTTCTATAAAGCTTCGAAACCCTGCCAAATCTCCTCCAAACTTAAATCTAACCGGTCAAAGTGAACCTTAGCCTCCCAGCTAGGTTTCCACCCTATTTCTCTGGTCCAAAAATCTCGGAAAGAGCAGTTGCTCTGCCCGAGTGAAAAGGCCAAAACCACAAAAAATAAGCCGTTACTCTGCCAAAACCGTAGCAACGTTAATATAAAAAGTCTCCCTCTCTCGAGAAGGACAGAGCGAGCACACCACGCTCTAAAAAGTAAAGCCTTTAAGGGCATTTATTTTATAACAATTCTTTTCAAATCCGGCCCAATGTAAAAAATTTAAGCCGTTGTGCTGCCCGATTTAGATAGGAAATACTATTTAAAAGAGTCATTATTATGGCCAAATATTTTTAAATGTATTTGTAATTATTGTAAGGAGACGGCTGCAAGTCCGTAAATAATGTAGTCATGGATGTGTTTGCTTTTATTTCCTTTCTTTTAATGCTTTGTTTATTTGCTAAATAAATATAACAAAAAGCATACTTTAGCCAAAAACCGCTTTTGAGACCGAAAGGGCGAGTTGGGTGCTTAGCACCTTCCCGACTCGCAACTTAGCCTTCGAACCCGTTTTTGCAATCTCTGTTTTTTTTTTTTGGTTTTGCTTTATTTCTTCCTTAAAATAAAGATGATGACTCTATAAAATATTTTGGATCTAGTGGGGTGTCGCAACACTCCTTTCTTGGACTTTTCCGTTTTCCCAAAAAAGGGAGAATGAGAATGAAAGGGTGATGTATTCCTATATCCTAGTATCCCATAAAAAATGGATAACTTGATATAGAAAACTCAAAGCACTCATAGTGATCCGAAATAGGCCATAAGGCTATTTTCATAAAATCCATAGTGGGGCCTCACAACACTCCTTTCTTGCACTTTTCTGTTTTCCCCTAAAAAAAAGAAGAATGAGAATGAAAGGATGATGTCTTCCTATATCCTGGTATCCCTTAAAAAAGGGATAACTTGATATAGAAAACCCAAAGCTCGCATATTGGACCAAAAATTCACTGAAGTTACCGAGGCGTATTCAACGCGCTTTTAAAGACAACACCCTTTCCGTATTTTTAATTTCGTCCTCCCATAAACAAGGGAGGGTGGAATGGAAAGCGTGGTGTCCTGCTTCTGCACGTACGCGCACCCCTATCCAAGGGCGCGCGGGGCGGGGGCGCACTCCGGGGAACCCACAGTGGCGACTCTGCTGGGGAGATCATTTTTATTTTAAATAAAAATGGAAGGCTAGACTCATAAAAAAGAAACTTTTTTGTTTTTCTTTGTTTCTGGCTAAAGTATGATTGTTATATTAATTTATGCATTTGAATATTGCGTTCCTATATATCCGTGTCTATATTTGTGGATATGATCCTCCATCTTGCATCAGTCTCGTTCCAATAAATATTACAGGTATGTTTAGAAATATATATATATTTTTAAAAAATTCAAAATAAAAAAATATATATCATATATAAGTTTGCAATAAAATTACGGGCAGCACAATATAAGGGCCGGGGCTTTATTTTTAACATTGCTTCATTCTGCCATTTTATTTTGGGGATATAGGACAAATTTGTGATTAATAGGAATAGATAGATTCTCCGCTTTTCTTTCTATTTCTTAATGTGATTGCTTGCTTGCTTGCGCTCAAACTCAAGAAGCCAAGAAAATCCGCAAATAACAGTAAGACATGCCATATCTGTTTTATTTTTTGTTTTTATATCTAAAAAAGAAAAAAATGATTTTATTGCTTTTTAGATACCGCACATACGCGCGCACATGTAAATATATTCCGAATTGCTACCCTACACCATGGCCAGCCTACCCCCTGCATAAGCCATCGTTAGAATATATATAGATTCTCAGGATAGTTTAAAGACCGACCGGTTTTTTGCATCTTTGAATCGTGAGTCAGCCCCTGCAAAAGAAAAAAATAAATGATGAAAATTGTGCAACTCAAAAAAAAATGTATATATATATATATATATATATATGAAAAAAATGCGCAAGTCCAAAAAAATAATAAATACACAGGGACTGATTGATTATTATCTGATGTTCGAGTATAAGCCCTTCGCCTGAGATCAGTCCGATCTTGGGGAGTCGAAAGGCAGGTGGAATATGTTGGTCCTATACTCTGGAGAAAGAATCCACTGTTCCAGGAAAAGTCCTGAGACTGTCAAAATAAAGCAGGTGCTTATCCGGTCAATTGTAGGAAAATAATAATAATAATAAAATATACTAATAAAGGCACGCTGTACTCCAAGCCCAGAAAGCCTTCAACCGACCCTTCTGATACCTCCAAACCCATTTTCCTCAGAAACCTGACCCGAATTTGGAAAGGTAGAGACAGTATTGACCGGTTAATACGAGAAACAAGTGCAGAGATCAGATCAGACGGTATCAGGAACATGTCAGATATGGGCAGTATCAATTCAAAGGGCGTAGATCTGGGCATAATGGCCGCTAAAAATAAACAAGCAATGACGGGGACTAGCAATGATTGGAATAGCTTGGAACCAGAAGAAAAACCTCCTAAGTATGCACCTCCTCCTAGACTTGAAGCCTGGCCAAAGAGAGAATTAGATGCACATGCGGAAAGAATAACAAATCATGTGATGAATGATCTTTTAGCAGGTTTCTAGGAAACCCTTGTCGCTTTCTCCCAAAAGATCAAAATCCCTAAATATGTCCCTAATACTTCTCTAAATATGTCCCTAATACTTCTCGCCTCCCTGAAGTAAACTGTCCTGATACCTCATAAAATATTCTTTTCCAAGCTTCTGGGAAGCGACCAAGTGCCAACCATCAGCCAAATAATGATCCCATGGCCCAAGAAGGTATGATTTCAAATACTCATAATTCTAATCCATATCCTCCAGAAATTAACCCTGATCTCCCCCACCTAAATGCCTGCTACTATAACCAAAAGAATTATCTTCCTCTCGATCCCTCAAATACCTATTCTCAGCAAATGACCCCGGGAACTCCAAAAGAAATTATTTTTGTACTAGAAAAGGAACCTCTCTTAAACCAGGGTTTGGGCAACCCAATCCTAGTGCAGTTTTATCCAAGGGAGAGAACTCCACCCAGCTATCTGACCAAAGCTCAATCTGGTAATCCACCCAGGCCAAGAGGAAGGAAAGAAATAATTCCCAGACACTATGATGATCTACCTGCACCAAGGTCTGAAATACTCCAAACACTGTGGGCCCATAGGATACTTAAGCCCATTGACAATTACCAAACACCCAATCCATTACCCGTTACATGAGATCAGATCAGACGGTATCAGGAACAGGTCAGATATGGGCAGTATCAGTTCAAAGGGCGTAGATCTGGGCATAATGGCCGCTAAAAATAAACAAGCAATGACGGGGACTAGCAATGATTGGAATAGCTTGGAACCAGAAGAAAAAACTCCTAAGTATGCACCTCCTCCTGGACTTGAAGCCTGGCTAAAGAGAGAATTAGATGCCCATGCGGAAAGAATAACAAATCATGTGATGAATGATCTTTTAGCAGGTTTCTCGGAAACCCTTGTCGCTTTCTCCCAAAAGATCAAAATCCCTAAATATGTCCCTAATACTTCTCGCCTCTTTGAAGTAAACTGTCCTGATACCTCATAATATATTCTTTTCCAAGCTTCTGGGAAGCGACCAAGTGCCAACCATCAGCCAAATAATGATCCCATGGCCCAAGAAGGTATGATTTCAAATACTCATAATTCTAATCCATATCCTCCAGAAATTAACCCTGATCTCCCCCACCTAAATGCCTACTACTATAACCAAAAGAATTATCTTCCTCTCGATCCCTCAAATACCTATTCTCAGCAAATGGCCCCGGGAACCCCAAAAGAAATTATTTGTGTACTAGAAAAGGAACCTCTCTTAAACCAGGGTTTGGGCAACCCAATCCTAGTGCAGTTTTATCCAAGGGAGAGAACTCCACCCAGCTATCTGACCAAAGCTCAATCTGGTAATCCACCCAGGCCAAGAGGAAGGAAAGAAATAATTCCCAGACACTATGATGATCTACCTGCACCAAGGTCTGAAATACTCCAAACACTGTGGGCCCATAGGATACTTAAGCCCATTGACAATTACCAAACACCCAATCCATTACCCGTTACATGAGATCAGATCAGACGGTATCAGGAACAGGTCAGATATGGGCAGTATCAGTTCAAAGGGCGTAGATCTGGGCATAATGGCCGCTAAAAATAAACAAGCAATGACGGGGACTAGCAATGATTGGAATAGCTTGGAACCAAAAGAAAAAACTCCTAAGTATGCACCTCCTCCTGGACTTGAAGCCTGGCTAAAGAGAGAATTAGATGCCCATGCGGAAAGAATAACAAATCATGTGATGAATGATCTTTTAGCAGGTTTCTCGTAAACCCTTGTCGCTTTCTCCCAAAAGATCAAAATCCCTAAATATGTCCCTAATACTTCTCGCCTCCCTGAAGTAAACTGTCCTGATACCTCATAAAATATTCTTTTCCAAGCTTCTGGGAAGCGACCAAGTGCCAACCATCAGCCAAATAATGATCCCATGGCCCAAGAAGGTATGATTTCAAATACTCATAATTCTAATCCATATCCTCCAGAAATTAACCCTGATCTCCCCCACCTAAATGCCTGCTACTATAACCAAAAGAATTATCTTCCTCTCGATCCCTCAAATACCTATTCTCAGCAAATGACCCCGGGAACTCCAAAAGAAATTATTTGTGTACTAGAAAAGGAACCTCTCTTAAACCAGGGTCTAGGCAACCCAATCCTAGTGCAGTTTTATCCAAGGGAGAGAACTCCACCCAGCTATCTGACCAACGCTCAATCTGGTAATCCACCCAGGCCAAGAGGAAGGAAAGAAATAATTCCCATACACTATGATGATCTACCTGCACCAAGGTCTGAAATACTCCAAACAATGTGGGCCCATAAGATACTTAAGCCCATTGAGAATTACCAAACACCCAATCCATTACCCGTTACATGGAATCACGCCCAGTATTGTGAGTACCATCGCTGCAGTGGTCATCTTATCGATAAATGCTACTCACTCAAAATCACAATCCAAGATCTCATCGATAACGAGGTAATTACGGTGGCAGGTACAAATATCTTCGAAACAAATCAAGCTAGAGAGGTCTAAAGGGGAGATGAACCCTATTCAGCCAGAAGAAAGGTGCTATAAATACACTCACCAATAAAAGGAGTTTCTAACGACGGTCTAGGAGACAGCTTCCTGGGTATGATAGACGGAGGCACTGTTTATGAGAAGCTGCCTACTGAGTTTGAACTTATTACTAATAAGCCTCTGCAGAACTGATATACTACGACTGGCCCGCTTTTGACGCCCCCAAATCTGGTGGACCACTTCGTATATACTATCCCTACTTCTTCCCCTAGCTTTACAGATTGGTCATCTACCGATCCGCTCCCTAAAATTGAGGATCTCAAATCCCAGTTCCTCAATAATGTAAATAACCCTGTACAGTTTGCTATTAATGATAATCTAAATGTCTTTGCTTATTCCTTAGTTGCACATACATTAAAAGACGCATTAAATAATAATAATAATGAGTCATTTAATGAAATGGACCCAAAAGATAAAAATTATTTGCTTGAGCTTGTAAAGTCAGTTGAGCACCAGGAACAACATCATTCATCAGCAGCAACTGAAGACTTGTCCATCATTAATCTGGGGCTGGACAATGAAATAAAACAAATCAAAATCGGCAGCTACCTGCAAGGCTCTGAAAGGATAGCACTTATTGATCTCCTCAAAGAGTTCGTAGATATCTTCGCCTGGTCCTATGAAGATATGCCAGGGCTGGACCCAGCCATAGTTGAACACCAGATTCCCATATATCCGGATGCTCGGCCAATCAAGCAAAAGCTCCGCCGGATTAAGCCGGAATGGTCACTACAAGTCAAAGAAGAAATTATGAAGCAGTTGCGCGTCAATTTTATTCGGGTAATCGAATACCCGATCTGGCTTTCCAACATAGTGACTGTTCCTAAGCCCAACGGGAAGGTCCAGATCTGTGTAGATTTCTGCGACCTTAACAAAGCATCACCTAAGGATGACTTTCCTCTACCCAATATTGATATTGTGGTAGACGTCGTCGCTGCTCACAAAATCAGATCCTTCGTCGACGGCATGCTAGGCTACAATCAAATTAAAATGGCAGCAGAGGACCAGGAGAAGACCTCATTTACTACTCCTTGGGGGACCTACTGCTACAATGTCATGCCGTTTGGGTTGAAAAATGATGGGGCTACTTATCAAAGGGCTGCCACCGCCCTTTTCCACGACATGATCCATAAAGAAATGGAGGTCTATGTTGACGACATGATCGTGCACTCCAGCGATGCTAACGGTGCCCATATTAAAGACCTTCGAAAATTCTTCGAAAGGTTAAGGAAGCACCAAATGAAGCTTAACCCCACCAAATGCACATTTGGGATTACCAAAGGCAAGGTCCTGGGATTCTTGGTGACCGAGCAGGGCATCGAAATCGAGCCGGCCAAAGTTAAAGCCATCATAGAAATGCCGCAGCCAAAAACTCCAATCGAAGTTAAAGGCTTCCTAGGCCGGTTGCAGTATATCAGCTGTTTCATCCGACAGCTGACGTTTATATGTGAGCCCCTCTTCAAACTCTTAAAGAAAAATACTAACCAAGTCTCGGACGAAAAATGCCAGCTAGCCTTCGAAAAAATACCAATCCACCTGTGCAAGCTCCGCCCCATACACATAAACCTCTCCTCATATATTTAACCGTCACAGACACATCTGTAGGGGCTATGCTCACCCAAGAAAAAGAAAATTCCTACGTTAAAAATGCTATCTACTTCATAAGTAGGAAGCTGCAAGGAAGCGAGTTAAACTATTCACCGCTAGAGAAAAGCTGCACTGGCCTAGTCTGGGCCATGCAAAGGCTCAAGACCTACCTGCAAGGACGATCCATCAAGCTCATCTCCAGGATGGATCCTATAAAATACATCTTCGGCAAGCCATCACTTTCCAGCCGACTGGCCAAGTGGTCCTTTCTTCTCAACGAGTTTGACATAACTTATGTCACACTCAAATCTATCAAAGGCAGCGTAATCGCAGACCACTTAGCCGATCTTCCCTTAAAAGCCAAAGATGCGACTGAGCCTAGCTTCCCAGACGAAGGTATCTTGGAAATTACTGACCACGACACCAGCTGACAGATGTTCTTTGGCGTAGCCGCAAATAAAAGAGGCTTTGGCATTGGAATCTTGCTAATTGATCCAGCAGATTCCCATACTCCGTTAGCCATAAGGTTGGAGTTCGAGGGCTCGAACAACACAGCTGAGTACGAAGCCTATATTGCTGGCATAGAAGAAGCTCTCCAAAGGGGAGCCAAAGACTTGGAAGTCTACGGAGACTCCGCTCTAATCATAAATCAAGTCGAAAGGAAGTGGAAGACCCAGGATCCCCGGCTGCAGCTCTATCACGCCAAGTTAACAGCACTTGCCACCCGATTTGATTCTATCTCGTTCCACTATCTGTCACGAGATAGAAATCAATTTGCCGATGCTTTGGCCACCCTGGCATCATTGGTCCAAATTCCCGCAAAAACTAATGTCCAACCATTTATAGTTGGGAAAAAGGTCACCCCGGCATACTGCTACAAAATCAATGCAGCCCCTGAAGTAGATCACGAGCCTTGGTATTCTGTTAACTTAAATCTGCTTCAAAAATGGATCTATCCTCCCGGCCTAGATAAAAGAGGGAAAGTCTCCCTGCGGAGGTGGGCATCACAATTTGTGTTGAGTGGTGGCAGTCTATATAAAAGGCATTATCAAGGCCTTAATTTATTATACGTCGACCAAGTCAACGCCGAACAAATCATGGATCAGCTACATGGTGGTACCTGCGGGCCCCACATGAATGGCCATATGCTATCCAAGAAAGTTATCCGGCAGGGGTACTATTGGAGTACGTTAGAAATCGATTGCATTTGGTGGGTGCATCATTACGACAAGTGCCAACGTTTTGCAAATTTGCAGCACGTGCCCCCGTACGTCATATATAACTCCACAGCCCCCTGGCCCTTCTCAACATGGGGAATCGATGTCATAGGCCAAATTCACCTGAAAGGATCCAATGGCCACGAATATGTCCTAGTAGCCGTCGATTACTTCACGAAGTGGGTGGAAGCCTCTTCCTATAAAATCCTGAATGCTCGAAAGGTGTCTGAATTCATTCGGACCAATATCATATATCGCTACGGAGTACCTTTCGAGATAATTTTCGACAACGACACACATTTTGAAGGGGACGTGAATCGTCGGCTCGACGAATTCAAGATCCAAAGGCATAAATCCTCCCCCTACCAGCCGCAAGCAAATGGTGCCGTTGAAGCAGCCAACAAAACACTTGAAAATATCATCAGAAAAATGGCTGACATAGGAAGAGACTGGCCAGAAAAATTTCCATTAGCCCTCTGGGGCTATCGCACTTCAGTCCGCACACCCACTGGGGCTACCCCCTATTCTTTAGCATATGGCACGGAGGCGGTACTTCCAATAGAAGTTGAAATACCATCATTAAGAGTAATGATAGAATTTGCCATAGCAGAAATTGACTGGGTCAAGGGGCGATATGAAGAATTAGCCCTAATCGACGAACGACGCTTGCCAGCCCTAGAGCATACCCGAGCATATCAAAGACGGATAGCCCGAGCCTTTAATAAAAAAGTTAAAGGCTGCGACATCCAAGTTGGGGATCTCGTGCTTCGAGAAAAACCCCCTAGTTATGTTGATACTAGGGGAAAATGGAAATCTCCATGGATGGGACTGTATATTGTCAAAGAAATCCGGTCAGGAGGTGACGTACTCCTCACGAACCAAGAAGGAGAAGATCTCGTTCAACCCTTCAATCTCGACAAGCTCAAAAGGTATTATGGTTGAGCCGTTCTATCTGGCAGATGCTTCCCTCTCCAGCTCGCTAGGTTGAAAATCTGAAAGGGTGGCCTAGGCAAAAATTAGAGCATAAAAAATAAAAAAGAAGCAAAAAGGAGAAATAAGGGCTCGCTAGGTTGAAAACCCGAAAGGGCAGCCTAGGCAAAAGTTAGAGCAAAAATTAAAAAAAATGAAGAATAAAAAAATATCAGGAGAAAAAGGGGAGGGAAGGCACTCTTTGAATTCTCGGCATCCTACTTCCAGTCTTCAGCATGCAAGGGGCTCGACTGACAAAAGAAAAAGAAAAACCACAACAAAAGCTCACATTAAAACACTAAAAAATATATATTAAAGGTCCTAAGGTGCAACTTAGGAATAATTGTTAAAGAAATTTAGATTATGCATTATTTGCCTGTACATATCTATTATTGCCTCTACCCCCTTTGTTCCCCCTAAACTATCCTTCATTTTGCAGCTTAAGCCCCAAGGTGGTCCATCATTGCCTGCGGCGTCCGCCCAGCCGGGCCCATATACTCCTTCTGCGAGGTGCAGAAGAGGCTCTAGTCTCGCCTTCACGAGAGCCCTCGGAAGTGTCCTCTTCTTCATCATCAGCATCTCCATTTTCCTGAGCAGCTGTATTACTCGGACCGGCCTCATCATTCCTAAGGGCAGTGCCCTATCCAATCTGAGGGGGAGGGACAACCTCCTCTGGTTCCCAAGGATTATGCTGCCTACTCGCATTGCTCAGCCGAGGAGGCTCGTTGCTTATCGATCCTAATGGCGTACTCCCATCCACCGAGGGAGAGGAATAGGCATCGGTTCCCAAGGGTTAGAGTACTGCTTACATTGCTCAATCGGGGGTGCATTGCTAGGACCTGCTGTATTTGGACCAGGAGCCATCCGGGCCCCAAAACTGTGCACTCACCTGAACTCCTCCTGCAGGGCCCGAGGAACATCTAGCCCTGAGCTCTCTATGTCCTCGCCTATTTTCATTAGGCGAGCATATATCCCGCAAGAGATGTGACGGCCCAACAGTCGCCTCAATCCACACCTGATTGCACGGGAGGACCCTTCAGCAGCCACCATGATCCACGACAGATACTCGTGGGAAAGGAGCATATAATCAGATAATAAATAAGCCATCTGCAGCATATCAAAATCCCGCTGCCACATTTCCTGGATGGTGATTCCCAGGTCCCTGCTATTATCCAGCTCCAAGAACACAGGACGAGTCGAGTCAGGGATAAGCTGCTCTCTCCCAAACTGGCGCAAGATCCTGTCTGCCCTGTAAAAAGATGTCCGCTCAATGCCCAGCAAGACAACCTGACTATATCTCGCGGAATGCATGATAAAGCGCCAGATCTGCCAGTGGCTGATCACCCATACTATATCCATAGAGCCCCTACGAAAAAAGCTCTCAGCCTAATCATACTCAGAATAATTGGTCTGAGGGAAATGACCGCGAGAGCCATAGAGCCCTGGATCATACATTGCTCCCGACGGTACTGGGTCCATCACCCAGAGAAAGTGCTCTTCCAGCCACATGTGGATCAAAATAAGGCTGCTAGTAGGGAATAGCTCATCACCACCTGCAAAAGCATCCATGCCCGCCAAAGTCTCTACCAGAATCACAAGGATAATATTCATCCGGCGATCCCGTGCCTGCAATGCTAGGTCCACGACCCGCACATCGATGAATCCGGGTTGACCCACTAGCAGGTATCTCCCTACTAGGCAAAGAAAAAGGGCTGACAGCCGACGCCTCAAATAATCCAGATCATCCTCCCTGAACTATGTGAAGGCTCTAGGAAGAACGGTCAAATCAAAATTTACTCCATTATAGAAGCCTGGAGTAGCAAGGCGAGTGGTATAAAAGAGCTCCCTAATTGCCATGTGTGGACACCTTCGATGGGAGGGCACGACAATAAGACGGGAAGGTGTCATCCCTAACATTGCACAAAACTCCTCAAAGGCAGGGCACATTTCGTTCATGCCAAAATTGAAGAGGTGGTCTTGAGGCGACCAGAACCTGGAAGCTCCCTTCAGCATGTCCCAGTTTATAATAATGTTCCTCGAGGACAACATGCACCTATATCCAAAAATATGTTCAAACTAGTCGCGTTCGTCCGACCGCAAGGAGATGATCCAGAAATCCAGAGCATTTTCATAGATCTCTATCTCCAATGCTGTGTGAACTGGTGCGGCCATTTGGGAAAAATAGAAAGCTTATTTGATAAGAGAAAGATTAGCTCGGCAAAAGAACGAGCTTAAGAGAAAGCAAATGCGAAAGAAGAGGCAGTTGGTGTGAGAAATTACGCTGTCTCGGCCTCCGTTTTATACACAAATTTAAAGAAACAGACGAATTCTTCGCAAACTGTGGCAAACAGTGGCCGAAAAGGATTGCACAAAAGAAGGAACCGGGCGCCACCCATTCTCAAACAAGGCTCGGTGCCCACTTCATGTATGGGTGGCGCCAGCTTTGTCATTTCTGCCTCCCGAAACAGCCTGGTATCTTGGTTTTCCTCTCCGATCATCGACTGTCGCTCTTGTCTGATCACAAAGAAAGTAAGGAGGCTACGAGAGATAACCTTACAGCAATTATATGCCCAAGCACAGGAGGAGGCGGCTGCCTCTTCCTCCCCGCATATCATCAGAAAAGCCCTCTCGAGCCTGAAGGTGTATTCTTTTAAAAACCGTTTCTAAGTCGCAGCGTGCCATTACCATTAGATATCGATATAGCTTTATTTTCTGCATGCATTTTGAAGTCTGCATTTTATTTTCTCGCATCATATAAAATTATATTGCATTACATAATAAATGTTTGTACAGATTTTGGTGCAAATAAAAAATAAACAGAAAAAAAAGAGAGAAAAAACTAATGTGTGCAGGTAGTAGGAGCTAATAATCGCAGGAAGCTCTGCCTCTATCAAAACCACCTCCCATAACTCAAGGGCCCGCTCCGCCGCCAAGCCTGTGACCTCCACCTCTCACCCGAGGGCGACTCGACCCGCCAGCTTCATCTTCTTCATCATCGCGGAGTCTGGTCTGCCGTATAGCATCATTTCCCCGGCAAGAAAAGTCATCCATAAGCCGCTGGTAAAGTTTGTTGATGATAACAAAGCCTCGCAGCAGCCTCTTGTATGTCGACACCTTAACCTGAAAAGAAAAAAAGAGAGAGTGTTGAAACAGAAAGAGAAATGCATCAGTCTAAAAAAAATGATGCTAAAAGAAAAGAGGGTGATGATATATATCGTATGAGCATGCTCAGGAAAATGATATTCCTCAGGTGTGGGGGTGGGGAGTGGGGAGTGGGGGGAGGGTTTTGTTTTTATTAGATGATGTTAAATTTAATATTTTTATATGTAAGAAGATGTGTAAGAATATTATACAATGTGAAAATATATTCTTAAGTGGGTAAAAAGAGAAAAGTGTGTATGTGGCAGTAAGACTCAATTAAGAAGTTGTGTAAGAATATTAAACATTGACGATGCTTTAATAGAAGATCAAACAAATCAAGAAAGGATCTAATTTGGATTTTCTTTGTTACGTCTCCGGAGTAAAGACCGAAATTTACGGAAGAAACTCCCATGCATTGCCGGCCGTCTCTCTCGCTCACAAGTGGGGCCATGCTATTTAGGCTGGTCGCCTGTGATCATAGTTGAAGTTGGCTACTGAAGGGGTGTAAGTGATTTGATTTAGGCCAAAACTACAAACATAATCGTACCTCATTCGTCTAAAAAATTTCAAACCGAACTGAACCGAATCGAAGAAGGATTGGAACTGAATCATTCGATTTGGTTTAGTTCGGTTTTGTGGTTTATGTAAACTATTTTTAATCAACTTAATCATCATTAAAAATAATAATAATAATAAAATTTTAATTTAGAATTAACATCAAAATTAGATAATAACCTAGTAAAATAAAATTATTATAAAGATTACAATACAAGTTCCAAAATAAACACAAACAATGGAAGAAAAAATAGTTCTCCAACAATCAAGATTTTGTTTGTTTAGTATGTATATATATATATATATATATATATATATATTATGACTAAATCAAGATGACCTAAAAGTTTAAAATAGTTAATAAATGATATATAATATACATTATATAATAAAAAAATAAAAAAATATATAGGTTGGTTTGGTTCGATACTAAAAATTGTAAAGCGAAACTGAACCGTCTTTGATCAAAATGGAACCAAACCAACCGAATTAATTTGGTTCACCGTGGTTCGGTAGTTCTGATTTACATCCTAGTCGATAGTTCTTTATCATTCATTTTTGGTCTCCTTCTACCGTTGACCTACTACTATCCCAAATAAATGTAGAAATAAAATTGGCTTAATTCTAAAAGCCTCAAAATCAGCTATTCAACCCCTTTCAGCAAGTTAAGGTTTTTTACTTGTTAAAGTTATAAAATTGAATATATTGTGGACATATAATTGGGATAAACTACTACGGAGTATTTATTTTTATTTTTTTTAATATCTTAAAAGGCTACAATTATAAATAAACGATGTCTTTAATGTGGTTAGAATAAATGATACCTCTGGTGAGACTTTGACACCCGACCACTAGGTTGAGAGTAGTGAAATACTAGGGTGTCTCTGGTAGGACGTGAACAACAGCTAAATGGGGCCTTTTTGGGGTACATAGGTACTTAATACAACACCTATTTATACTTAATACAACACTTTTTGAAATGAGTTAACCAATTTGCCCTTTGTTCAATTTCAAAATTAAATTGAAAATTATAATTAAATGAAAAAAAAAGAAGAAAATTGGTGGTGGAGGTGGGTGGGAGTTGTTTTTAATTAAATGGAAAGCAAAACTATTTTTTTGGTGGAGATGGTGGCGGAGGTTGGGCGGGCTGGGGGAGGGGCAGGCGGTTGGGCTGTGATGTGGGCTGGGTGAGGGAGCGACTGGGGGAGGCCCAGTCCATATGGGATGGGTGGGGGAGGGACTGGGTCAAGAGCAGGTGGGTGAGTTGGGGCTGGTGGAGGGATTGGGCTTGGCCCAGGCGAAGCGGGAGGGCTGGGGGAGGGACTGGAGCTGGGGCAGTCGTGGGTTGGGGTTGAGGGAGAGACTAGGCTTGGCCCTGGCGGAGTGAGATGGCTAGGGTAGGGACTGGGGTTGTCATGGGCTATGGGCTGGGGGCTGGGAGGAGGGACTAGGCTTGGCCTAGGGCAGTGTGGGAGGGTGGGGGACGGGCTGGGGGTTGGGGCAGGCGGTGGGCGGTGGGGTTGGTCCGGTGTTCAATTTTTTTTTAATTTTATCAAGGGTAATATAATATTTTTACAACAAAAAGTGTTGTATTAAATATTTTATATGTATTGTATTAAGTATTGCCCTTTTGGATAAAACTGAACAACAACGGTGCCTCTGAAAATATTTGAATACCCGATCTCTCTATTGATTGAAAGTTATAAAGTTCAGGGTGTATCAAGTGAGACTTGAACACCCGACCTCTCCATTAGGAAAAGTGAGCAGTACCAGTTGAGTTAAAACTCATTGGTGAGTATTTGGTTTAGTATTATCCTAAATAAAAGGTTTATTGCAACTTCCATTATGTTCTACATAATGATGTCACTTAAGAAAAATAATCCCTACAATCTTCATAGGGTTAATATTTCCCAAAATTATTATCTTGTTTTTAATTTTCCCCAGTCCCAAAATAATGGTTTGCTTTGAAACTTTCATTTTTAGAACATTTTTACTAATTTACCCTTACTTTTTTTATTTTACTTTAATTATAATTTATAAATTAAATATATATGGGCTTTAAATGAATCTTTAATTTAAACTAATATTAATAATCAAGTTAATTTTTTTTAAAAATTTGTATATGCCGGGTCAAACTAGACAATAAATTTGAGATGGAGTTAGTAGCATTTAGGGTTCAAGGTTAGCACCAGTTTTCAATTTAGAATCTCAGGTTTCAAAATTAACAATTTAGGCTCCATTGTTGGTCAAAGGCAATTTGGCCATAAAGTTGGCAATCTAATAATGGCCGGATCGAAGATGATCTATTAGTTTATTGAATACATCATATCAATAAACAAAAATATATATTCTCTCGTAGTCTTTATTTTCTTTTTTATCCATCCAAAATAATTATCTTTTTTCATAATTTTTCTTTTTAAAGAAATATTTTTAATACTTTATCCGTATTTTTTCTACTTACTTTAATTATGATCACATATAAAAAAGTATTAAAGGAAACTCCACATTACACTAATATTTACCCCTTTCGTTCCGGGACTTTATTTTATTTATAGATGTTTCAGTTAAAAAGTCTACTTTTAAAAATTAAAGTATAAAAGTGTCATTTTATTAGTAATGAACTAATAAAAGTGTTTTTTAATTAAAAAAAATTGACCTTCAAACTGGAACTTTTTGCCCAAAATAGAATAATCAATATAATATAATCCATTATTTTTTTAAATGGTGTGTAATGTCAAAGAAGAAAATAATTTAGAATCGGAAGGAGTATATTATATTTTGATCCAAATTAAAAAATTTAGCTTACATATTACATTTGATTCAAATCATTATTCATTTACATCAACAAAAAATATTTGCCCAAATAATTTTTTTATTTTTGGTTCAACGAAGAGCCAAAGCCCGAAATGACAAAACAAACTAACTAGAAATAGAATGAGATTGTACTAGGCTTAGTGCTTGTTTGGTGAAGCATTTTATTCAAAACGTTAGCAAAAACTGTATCATTTTCTCTTTAAAACTGTTTTAATGTAGCGTTTTAAAACGCAACGTTTTAAAAATATGTTGTGTTTACAACTACCATGTTTATGAAAAATAGTGTTTTGAAATAGTTTTCCAAACATGTTTACAAAAATAAAACTACATTTTGAAAATACTGCGTTTTAGAAACGCTGCGTTTTGAAAAAGCTTCGTTTTCAAAACGCTGTACCAAACGAGTTCTTAGACCATTAACAACAAAGATCTTACATCGGATCCTATATGATTAATTGGGATTCTACAAAATAAGAAGGATTATATTAAGAGCTTAATTAAGCAAAAAGACAATTTAGGAGCTTAAGCTCTCCAAGTTGGGGAGCTTTGTTGTGCATGCTCTTAGTGACTTATTCATTAAGCTCGCCTCCACGAACATAGGGGGATCCACCGTCCACGAGATTTTCTGGTTAGTCAGCTCTATCTAAACAATATTTCCATTAATTTCGTACAACAATTAGCTTCCTAGTAAATTTGAACTATTTTGTAGTTTCAATTTCTCTTAGAAATTCCTTAAATCCTTCCGATGACTACAAGCTAGCGCGAGGATTGTCTGCAAGGATGGCATGGGTAGCCTCTGATGAATAAGAGTAGGAGAACGTTACGGTGTCCCCGCAACCAAGCCTCTACTAAACCTCGCGGTATGGCCCATCGTTTAACCTCCCAAGCTATTGCGAGTTGCGACCCCCCAGTTAGATTAGAAAGCCACATATCCATTGGTTGAGATGGTTTAATCTATTTTTCTTCAGTTGATCCTATAACACCATAATTTAACATGATTTATCATAACACTTGCTAGAAGGTCACACTCACTCACATTCACATAACCCTCAAGTAGTGTTAGTTGATTGTGTATCTCCTTAATTATGTGTAACAGCCGTTGTACATCATTCTTTATCAAAGGAAGATTTAAAACTACATTATCATCGGATAACCCCATCTCTTTTGAAGAGCTTCATGATAAGCTCATCAACATACAACTAGCCCTTCGTCATAAAATCTAGCCCATCATTATTCCCTGCCATCGCCAACCCCACCAACACCCGTCGCAAACAAAACCCTGTCACTTCCTTCCCTCGCACCCCATCTTTTGTTCCCAAATCCCATCCCGGTGACCACTCCTCTAACCAAGTTAACTGTATTCCACCCCGCTCGTTTCTTGGTCGATGCTAATGGTGGATCACCAAGGGACATGTCCTTGCCCACTGCTCCCTTTTTCACCAATCTCACCCTCACCTAAAACCACCACCCCTTCACTCTCAACCTTGGCAAACCTGTCCCCAACCCCGTGCTCACATTGCTACTGCCCCTACCTCTCCCAACCCAAATTGGCTCCTAGATAGTGGTGTCTCTCACCATATAACCTCTGATATTCAAATCTTGCATCTCACACTACCCCATTCCCTATGATGGCTCTGATGATATTGCCATTGGTAATGATAAGGGGCTTCCAATCACTCACACATGTTTTAACTCTCTTTCTAGCATCTCAGTCTTTTGAATTATTTAATGTTTTATGTCTCCCTACTATGCAAAAGAATCTCATTTCGATCTCACAATTCTGTAGTACTATTAATACTTATGTTGAAGTCTCACTATCTTCGTTTTCTATGAAGGACTTATGCACGGGGGCAACTCTTTTCTAGTGTTGGTCATGAGCAATATATTTGGCCAATAAGTTGGCATGAGTTGGTCATGACCAATTTTCTGGACTATTTATCCGAATTAAAAAAAATTAGCGTACATATTTACATTAGATTTAGATCATGATTCATTTACATCAATAAAAATATTTCCCAAATAATTTTTATATTTTAAGTTCAACGACGAGCTAAATCCCAAAAAAAGACAAAACAAACTAACTAGAAATAGAATGAGATTGTACTAGGCTCAGTGACTCATTCAATAAGCTCGCCTCCACGAACATAGGGGGATCCACCGTCCATAAGCTTTGCTAGTTAGCCAGCTCTGTCTAAATAATATTTCCATTAATTTCCTACAACAATTAGCTTCCAGGCAAATTTGAACTATTTTGTAGTTTCACTTTCTCTTAGAAATTCCTTAATTCCTTTCGATGACTACTAGCAGGGCCGGCCCTGAGGGTAGTTTGGGAGGGCGACCGCCCTGGGCCCTCAATTTTGAGGGGCTCAAACTTATAATACAGCCATATATATATATATATATATATATATATATATATATATATATATATATATATATATATATATATATATATATATATATATATATATTATACTGTCATTTAAATTTCATATATGATTTAGTGGTCCATTGGATGAGGTGTTTTGATTTGGTTGAGAGATTATGGGTTCAACTCTTTAAAAGTTATGTAAAATTTATTTTATTTTTGAGTTGTGAATTATCAAGTATTATATACTTCATCCGTTCCGGGTAAAGAGTTCTCATTTACCAACGAGCTTTAGCTCAACTGGTACTGCTCACTTCTCCTAACGAAGAGGTCGGATGTTCAAGTCTCACTAGCGACTCCCTGGACTTTACAACTTTCAATAGAAAGATCGGGTGTTCAAGCCTCTTCAGAGGCAACGTTGTTGTTCAAGCCTCTACCCAAAGGCCCCATTTAGCTACTCGCTTATCTTAACGGAGAGGTCGAGTGTTCAAACCCCACCAGAGGCACCCTGGTACATCACTACACTCAACCGAGAGGTCGGGTGTTCAAAGCCTCACCAGAGGCACCATTTGTTCTAGTCACACCAAAGGCATCATATATCTATAATTGTAGCCTTTCAAGGCATTAAAATATTTTTTTAAAAAAATAAGGGTAGGAGTAAGGTCTATGTCCTCTCCAACCTTTGTCAAAAAAAAAAAAGTTCTCATTTGAAAGTCAAATTTTTTTTTAAAAAAATGACATTTTAGTAGCTCATTAATAATAAAATGACACGCCTAATCAACAAAAAAGCCTAATTATCTTAGAATATAGATTAATGGATTACAATAATCGAATAATCAACAAAAAAGAAAAAAATAAATATGTAACGAATGAGCCAAAAAATGAGAGAAGATGATATAGTTGAGAAAGATTTTAGAAGAGTGAATAAATCTGAAATATCTTATAGATGTTTTTTATAGACATTTTGTATATTTTAATATATAAGAAAATTAGCAAATCAAGATAGAAAATAACTAGTGTACCGAAATATGTAAACGAAGTAATTTTAAATAATTATTTCATATACTTATATATTAGTATGCTCGTAGATGTTATATTTTGAACGATGAAAAATTGAAAATTTATTTATTTCAAAATTTTATTTTTTATATCTATAGGGGTCCATTTTATTATTTTTGCCCTTAGCCCCCAAAAATTCAGGAACGGCCTTGACTACTAGCTAGCGCGGGGATTGTCCGCAAGGATGGCATGGGTAGCCTCTAATGAATAAGAGTAGGAGAACGTTACATTGTCCTCCCAACCAAGCCTATACTAAACCTCGCCATATGGCCCATCATTCAACCTTTCGAGCTATCGCGACCCCCAATTAGGTAGAGAAGAAAGCCACATATCCATTGACTGAGATGGTTTGATCTCTTTTTCTTCGCTTGATCCTATTACACCATAGTTTAAAATGATTTACCATAACACTTGCTAAAAGGTCACACTCACGTTCACATAACCCTCAAGTAGTGGTAAAAACTGGTTTTAAGTTAAGAATTAAAATTATAGGACCACTCTATATTTATAGTAAGTACATAATAAAAATCCTTGACGAGGTATAACTATTTTCAACATTATTGATGAGTTTTTATATACTCTCTCCGTTCCGAGCAAAGAGTCTCATATTTCATTTTTGGATGTTTCTCTTAAATAATCCACTTTTAAAAATTAAGACATAAAAGTGTCATTTTATTACTAACGTACTATTAAAAATGTCATTTTTTAAAAACTTTGATTTTTAAACGAGAACTCTTTACCATGAACGGAGGGAGTACATTCTAATTATTTTTTTCTTACGAGTATAGATCATCATACTCTTCCTCCGCTTCATAAAAATCTCTTTTAACGTATTTCTTTTTGGAAATTCATTTAAACTGTATTTAATTCAAATAATTCACTCCAAAAAAATATTTATTGTTAAAATTATAAAAGTTAGAATTTGTAAAATTTATTTTTAATGTAGTTTCTATATGCGTTAAACTTTTGAGTATGTTTCATGTGAAACTGTCTTACTGATCTTAATTCATAAGACAAACTCCACTCTCTCACAGTTCAGCTCACCAACACATGATGAGTTTGGTTAGATAGATCCGTCTTACAGAAAATACACGTAAAACGATCTTTCCTAAGTTTTTACCTAAACTTTTATCATCTAAATTGAAACAAATATTAATTTCATATGTACATATATCGATTTCTAAATGAGTTATGTTACAATTAGAATCAAGGTACTAAGAAAATGATTCAAACTCTCAAATAATTATATAGAAACGTGTATAGAAACCTATACTGACAAACAACATGGAAAGAGCCCTTATGCACCAAGCTAATCCTCCAAGTCTAATACACCAGCACTCTAACGTCCAGATCACAAATTTAAATTAGAGTTGGGATAACTCCTATCATATATTTTATGTAAGCCTGTAACAAACAAACTTAAGATTATTAATTATCTAACTTCCCTTTTATCTTATAAATAGTGAGATTAACAATATTATCAATACATGAGTAATAATAATAAAACCAATTGTTGAAGCATTTAAGTTACTATTTTTTATGGTATCAGAACATTAGTATCCCACTAAAAAAATATATTTTTTTTTCTCTTCTTCGTCATCTTAGTTTTCATGGCTGAAATCAATGATGGTTCCCTTTCTCCATCCCAATCCACTAGCCCTACTGTTACTAACGCTCCACTTGAACATACCACCACTACTAAACCGTCAAACCCGATCCATATATCGTGTATCAAAACGACAACCTAACCTCTGTTTTCTATACTCCTTTATTGCAAGGAGATAATTATCCAACGTGGGTTCGTGGTATCTCAAAAGCCTTGAATGCTAAGGCAAAACTAGGTTTTGTTGATGGCTCTCTTCCAGCTCCAAAGAATGATCCTATTCTTTACGATTGCTGGAAGCGCTGTGATGATTTGGTAGGGAGTTGGGTGCTTAATTATGTCCATGAAAGCATTCGACCAAGTTGCATCTTTTCCAAAACAGCCCATGACATCTGGATAGATTTACAGGTGCGTTTCTCTCATTCCAATGGTCCCAAACTTTTCCAATTGAAATCGGCCATTGCTAATCTCAAGCAAGAATCTATGACGGTATCCATGTATTACACCCAACTGAAAAGTTTATGGGATGAGCATGATTCCCTAGTACCTGTGGCACCCTGTATCTATGGTGCTAGCAAACTTCTCCTCGAACGCCATGAGCAAGATCGTGCCATGGAGTTCATGCAAGGTCTTCATGACCGTTTCTCAGGTCTCCGTAGTCAGATTTTACTGCAAGACCCATTACCACCTATTCTTCGAATCTTCAGTTTTGTATTACAAGAAGAGGAGCAACAAAGCATTAATGATAAACAAATCCCCTCCATCCAATCTGCTGATCTCAATTTCAGCAAACGGTGCCCCACCGTTAGCCTCTTCAACCCCAAACAATGGTTCTGCTTCCTATAGCTCTAAAGGAAAGAAACAAGAACGTCCTCTCTGCGATCACTACCATAGACACAGTCACTACCGCCAGACCTGCTATTACCTTATTGGGTTTCCCGATCGACCAACTCAACCGCGGACAAACATGGTTGAAGCTCATTCTCCTTCTCCGCCTACACCTCCTTCCGCTGCCCCTCCTACCGCCATGTCTGCCATGCTAGCAAATCTCACAACTTCTCAATGCAGTCGTCTTCTTTCTCTCGTTACGACAGAGGATGCCAACACAAACATGGAACCTCCTATTAACAACCTTTCAGGTATAACACTTTCTACTTCAGATCAATTTTCTTCTTCACAACCACCTATCCCGTGGTTTGTAGATAGTGAAGCCACCCATCATATGTGCTCTTCACTATCTTTTTACTCTTCATATCATTTAATTCCGCAACCCATCTCAATGCAAATGCCTAATGGGTCATATACTGATGTTAAACATATAGGAGAAGTGTCTTTCTCTCCTTCTTTTTATCTATCAAGTGTATATCATATACCAAGTTTTAAATTCGACTTTATATCTATACGTCAATTAATTCGATCTCTAAACTGTACTGGACTATTCACACGCAATATGTGTTTATTTCAGGACCAAGCAACCACGAAAGTGATTGGTAGAGGAGAACTTGTTGCTGGACTCTACCGCCTCCACATTCCCCCTGCTTTTAATTTACATTCTTCTTGTTTCTTCAATAAAATTCCTTTAGATTTGTGGCATTGTAGGCTTGATCATCCCAATCTCGACCGTTTTAAATTTATTTGTCGTTCTTATGAGCATGTTCATTCCAATTTCTCTTTCGATTGTAATGTCTGTCCTCAAGCAAAACAGACGCGTTTGAAGTTTAATAAAAGTTCCATTTCATCTAAATCTTGTTTTGAGCTAATACACTTTGATATATGGGGAGCATTTACTCTTCCTTCCCTTACTGGTGCAAAATATTTTCTCACCATAGTAGATGATTTCTCTCGTTGTACATGGGTATATCCCATGCACACTAAAACAGAAACTATAAATTTCTTGAAATATATTTTTTAATTATGTGATAACTCAATATTCCAAGAAATAAATAATGTATCTACTGGATCCCTAAATATTTTTCTCCCCAAACTCCCATGTTTTCGATAAGATAATGAACAAGAATTTTTATCCCGTGAAATACAAACTTGGTTCCATGATAATGGGATTCATCATCAACGAAGTTGTGTTTCCACTCCCCAACAAAATGGGGTCGTAGAACGGAAACACCGCCATCTACTAACTGTCACTCGTTCTTTGAGATTCCAAGCTAACCTCCCATTAGATTATTGGGGGGAGGGGAATGCATTCTCTCTGCCACTTATTTGATCAACAAATTTCCATCTCCAGTACTTGGGCATAAATCACCCTAGGAGATTCTTCTTGGCTCACCCCCTGATTATAGACATCTACGTATCTTCGGTTATCTATGTTATGCTCATAATAAAAATGTTCAGCATAAGTTTGATCTAAGAGCCAAACCTGGCATTTTTCTTGGCTATCCTTTTAATCATAAAGGATATATTATTTTGGATTTGGCCACTAAACGAACTTTTGTTTCTAGGGACGTCACATTTCATGAGCACGTTTTCCCTTTTAAAGAATCCTCTCCCACTTCTGATGATTTCTTCATCTCCACTCATCCCCAAGTGCCTGTCAATGTCAATCTTGAACATGACTCTTCAGTGATTCAGTCTGGTTCTCCACTTCCTCACATTTCACCTCCTATTTCGACTAGGAGTACCCCTTTTTCTTCTTCCAATGGGCTTGACCCCTCCCTACAAGCCTCACTTCCCGAATCTTCACAAGATCCTGTTTTGGTTCCTGAACCTGTCAATAATATGGACTTTGTTCCTAATGAACCTGTCAATAATTTGGACATCATTCCTCCTACCCAACCACTGCGCTACTCCGATCGTAGTCAACATCCTCCAAAGTGGTTGGGTGATTTTGTATGCTCTACTCGTCATTGTACGGCCTCTTCACCTTATCCTCTCGTCGATCACCTTTCTTTCTCCTAGTTTCACCCCCACCATTGCACTTTTCTAACCAGTGTCATCACAACCACTGAACCTAATAGTTTCACTGAGGCCATGAAATATCCTCATTGGCAAGAGGCCATGCGCAAAGAAATTTCGACGTTAGAAGCGAATAACACCTGGACACTAACCCCTCTCCAACCTGGAAAGTCCACAATTGGTTGTAAGTGGATTTACAAGGTCAAGTTTCGCGCTGATGGTACCATTGACAGGTATAAAGCCCGCTTGGTTGCAAAAGGATTTAGGCAACAAGAAGGGATAGACTTTCATGATACTTTTGCACCTGTGGCCAAACTAGTTACGGTTCGTGTCTTATTATCCCTCGCTTCCATCAATGGTTGGATTCTCCACCAACTTAACGTTAGCAATGCCTTTCTCCAAGGTTATTTACATGAAACCGTTTACATGCAAATCCCACCTGGTTTGAATTCAAAAGGCGATTCACATGTCTGCAAGTTAAAAAAATCTTTATATGGTCTTAAACAAGCTTCTCGGCAATGGTTTGATAAATTTTCCACCACCCTCTTAGCTAAAGGATTCACCCAATCACAAGCTGATTATTCACTTTTATCATGCGTTCCACGCATTTCACGGTTTTTGTTCTTGTTTAGGTTGACGATATCATCACCACTGGCGATAATGAATCAGAAATTGCCTCTCTCAAATCAAACTCAAATCTAAGTTCTCCATCAAGAACTTAGGACGTCTTCAATATTTCCTTGGGATTGAAGTTTCTCGTTCTCCCTCAGGCATTTTTTTATGTCAACGTAAAATATTGTTGACATCCTTGTCGACTCCAATCTTTAAGATGCCAAACCATTCCCTTTTCCAATGGAACAACATTTGAAAATTCTCCCCACTGCGGGTGCTCCATTACAAAATCCAAGCCAATATCGTCGTCTCATTGGTCGACTGTTATATCTCACAGTTACCAGGTCCGATATCACCTTTTTGTTAAATTATCTTAGCCAATTCATGCAGCATCCTCGCGAGCCCCACATGGCCGCTGCAAGTCACATCCTTTGTTATTTAAAGGGTACCATTAATCATGGTATTTTCTTATCTTCATCTAGTACTCTCAACCTTAAAGGGTATACTGACTCAGAGTGGGCAGGTTGCCCAACCACTCGCCGATCTACAACTGGGTATTTTACGATGCTCGGTGACAGCCCCCTTTATTGGAAATCCAAGAAGCAGCCTACTGTGTCTCTCTCCTCCGCTGAGGCTAAATATCGGGCCCTTGCTAAACTAACATCGGAGTTACAATGGTTATATTATCTTTTTAACGATTTAGGCATTCCTATTTTACAACCAATTTAAGTCTTTTGTGACAATCAAGCATCTATTCATATTGCTGAAAATCCAGTTTTTCGCGAATGGACGAAACACATTGATATTGATTATTATTTCGTTCGTGAGAAAATTCTATCGGGATTGATTAAACCAGTCCACGTTTCATCTGTCCAACAACTTGCAGATGTCTTTACAAACCATTAGGTGCAGATCAATTTCGACGTCTCGTGGCCAAGTTGGGTGTCCGTTCTGATGTCACTTCAGCTCCAACTTGCCGGGGGGGGGGGTATAGAAACCTATACTGACAAACAACATGGAAAGAGCCCACATGCACCAAGCTACTCCTCCAAGTCTAATACACCAGCACTCTAACGTCCAGATCACAAATTCAAATTAGAGTTGGGATAACTCCTATCATATATTTGATGTAAGCCTGTAACTAACAAACTTAAGATTATTAATTATCTAACTTCACTTGTATCTTATAAATAGTGAGATTAACAATGTTATCAATACATCAATAATAATAATAAAACCAATTATTGAAGCATCTGAGTTACTATTTTTTAAATTAAAAATCAAATTCTGTCAAATAAGATACACATGAAAGGGTCAATTAGATATTGACACAATTGATAATCGACACTTTAAAGACCCAACTACTTGGATCCAGAAAAACCCCATAACATGATGTGTCAATCAAAGATTTTATCAATATCCAATGACCCATCATACGTTTATAATTGATGATTTTTGAGAGTTAGAATCAATATTTGAATATTTTAGATATAACTATAGTATTATTCTTCTCAAATGATCATCAAGATTAAATGATATTATGAACTTGAACTTGTAGTATTCCTATTATATTACTCTTTTGAGAGTTAAAATCTTTGAATCAATCTTTGAATATTTTAGATATAATGTCAATCTTTCTTAATTCTTTGATCTGCTCCGAAAGAGTGTTCATTTTCTAATTATTTTTTGGCAAATAATATTACGAATTTGAGTTTGTGGTATTACTACGAGCTTTAATGTTTGAGTAATTGGATAATTAAGTTGATATTAAATAGAAATGCTTATGTCATTAATTAGAATTTGACAAATTCGATCAGAGGGTGTTGAGACTAAAGTAAACTTAACACTAAAAACTTGTAAAGATACTACAAATTCAACCTTGTGTTATCATACATCTTTTTTTTCCTTTTTAGAAATTTACTTTAAATTTTTTTTATTTAATTTCGGTGCTATTGCTATTTTAGTGGTGAGTCTCACTTACACATTGATATTAAAGAAAAATATATACCATACCACATTGGTGAGCATAACATCTTATTATGAACGGATGGAGTAAAAGATATATGTACTTAAAATGAGATTCGATAGGAAGAGCTTAAAAAGATGGTTTTTGCCTAAAAGATTTATCATTTCAAGACGGGTAATGCTTATTCTTCTCTTATTTTATATTAAAAATTAGATACGCAATAATTTGACATATTTTTCTTGGTTAGAGTGGTAAGACCTATAAAATATACAATTAATGACAATATGTCAAATAATGGAGTAACCAATATTTGGAGACTCCTTAAAAGTTACCACAAATAACCAAGTCATTGTAAAAATTGGTCAATGTTTCCTAAAATGTTTTTCCCGTGGGAGAATGAAGTAGTAAGTGGAAACATATAAAAAGATATAACATAAATTTTGATCCAAGTGAAGGTAGCAAGTAGCTACCGAATAATTACAGAATAACCTCGTTGAGCTGTTGTCGGTAGCTGCAGCCTGCATGCATATCTCCACATCCAAGTCATCATCATAAATTAAGCACGAGTTAGAGATAGAAACAAGATTTCCATGTAGTTTTTTTAGAGAGAGAAAGTCAAAATGATACGATAAGTTCCTTCACGGCTTCACATACTTACTTACACTCTGCCCACACATTTTGCCCACACTTTTGCATTTAAGAGCAAGTAAAGTTGTCTTTCTGGAGCCCCTTCATCTACCCTTTGAAAAGTCCCCTCCCTCTCTCTCTCTCTCTCTAGAGTTGCCTGTTGCCAGCGGTTTCCTTGTTTCCCGTGTTTTGACTTTCTGTTTTTGGATTTCTCTCTCCTCAAAACAGCACATATATAAAATCCAAACCCTCCTCACTCCAAACATTCAAACCAATTCACAACTCTCTCCAACAGCTAAATCTTCATCTTCTACATATTCAACAAAATCTCACTTCTCAACCAATATAAACAACCCTTCAAACTCTTCTTCTACTTCACAAATTCTTGATATATATTATGGGTGATGATATTGAGGTTCCTCCATTTTTTCTATGCCCTATTTCTCTAGATATTATGAAAGACCCCGTGATCCTTTCCACCGGGATAACCTACGATCGCGAAAGCATTGAGAAATGGATGTTTACTGACAAAAACGATACTTGTCCGGTAACCAAACAAGCCCTAACCGATATAGAGTTGACCCCTAACCACACCCTGCGACGATTGATCCAATCTTGGTGCACCCTCAATGCCTCATATGGCATCGAGAGATTCCCAACACCAAGGCCTCCAATCGGAAAATCCCAAATCCTCAAACTCCTCAATGACTCCAAAGCTCCCCATTTGCAAATGAAATGCCTTAAAAGACTCAAGACAATTGCATTGGAAAGTCCCACGAATAAACGGCTAATGGAAGCCGTCGGTGCAGCTGAGTTCTTAGCATTGATCTTGATAAACAACGTTAATTCCAACAATGTTTCATCATCAGAAGATGTTTCAGAAGATGGGTTTGAGCTGACAACCGCTAGCGATGAAGCCCTAAGCATTATCTATTATCTTCAATTATCCCAATCAAGCCTCAAGGTTTTGTTTGGCAAAAACGACGAATTTGTCGAATCATTAATGCGTGTCATGCAACGCGCCAATTACGAGTCACGTACCTATGCAGTTTTCTTATTGAAGTCTATGTTCGAAGTAGCTGAACCCATGCAAGTGATTAGGTTGCGAACTCAATTTTTCGTGGAGCTAGTCCAAATCTTGAAGGATCAAATATCTCTAAAGGTATCCAAAGCCACTCTTAAACTTCTATCCATTGTATGCCCGTGGGAACGAAACAGGATTAAAGCAGTTGAAGGAGGAGCAGTTTCAGCATTAGTCGACATCCTCCTCAATAGTTCGGAAAAACGTGAGTGCGAAATGGCGCTAATAGTGTTAGACCTACTTTGCCAATGCGCGGATGGAAGAGCTGAGCTATTGAAACATGGGGCCGGGTTAGCGGTGGTGTCGAAGAAGATACTTAGGGTTTCTCAGGTGGCTAGTGAGAGAGGAGTGAAGATTTTGCTATCAATTTCCAAGTTTGCCGGGAGCAGTACAAGTGTTGTACAAGAGATGTTGCAGTTGGGAGTGGTGGCTAAGCTATGTTTGGTGCTTCAAGTGGATTGTGGGAAAAAGACTAAGGATAGAGCTGGAGAAATACTCAAATTGCATTCTAGGGCTTGGATGAACTCTCCTTGTATTCCCATGAATTTAGTTTCTTCATATCCTTTATCATAGTTGATGCAAAAGAAAAGGAGGGAAATTTTTCTTCTTCTCTTTTTTTAGGGTACATAATTTGATGAGCATTTAAGATAGGAAATGTAAATATCTGGTCGAAAATGGAGTCCAGAAAAATATTTCATGATAGATATATGTAGTTGTTCTTATTTAGAAAATTTTGAAGATATCTCTTCTTTATCTCGTTCGTCCATGGCTGCTCATAAGTTAGCTCAGCGCTTTAGTCTTTAGATTAATCCGAAACAAATTTATATTCAGAATTAATTCCAATATGTACTTATGTTCTACATCAAAAATTTTTTTTTTATAATATATAGAATTATTCAAAAATGTTATGAGGAATTATTATTTATGTCAATTATAATTTTTTGGTTGAATATGCCAACAAATTTTGATACAGACAGATTCAACGTTATCCATTAGTTTATTTAATAGGTCTAACATAGTATTTATCTTAGAAAATAGTAACCTAAAATATTTAGTTTTAGTGACAACTACTGCTATCTGCTAATAAAAAAGAAAACTACTAAATACTTGGAACATCACCGTTCTTTATTTTTTGGTATTCTTAGCATTATTCTTAACTAAAAATATCAAATAACAATAATGGGGAAGCTTCTTGGATTTATTATTAGGGGGAGAGAGAAAAAAAAAATCTTAGCTAAGAATTTAATTTTTGTGTATAAAAAGATGTATAAGAATATTATACAATGAAAAAATATATTTCTTAAGTGGGTTAAAAAGATTTTTGAGCAATGTAATACTCTTATATACACTTTTTTCTCACTTACTCTATATCAACGTAGTCCTTACTCTTTCTTTTAGACTAATATTTTGATTCTCACAAAGAGAATATTCTTTTTTTCATATCTTTCCTCCCTAATAAAATTAAACTATGGACGTGTTAACTTTTTATATGGTTTTCTGAGCATTAAAGTTGGCTGAAAAGAATTAGTATTAAACGAGCTAACCAAATTAACTAATGGCCGATTGTAGTTATTTTCTAGGCATACGGCCGACATGTCCATTTGTATATAGGAATAATCTTTGAAACAGAAAGTCAATGGTGAGGTGCTTAAACGAAAGAATGAGTCTCACTTAAACTTAGATAATAATACTAATATATTAATTAGTAATATAAAAAAGGAAACCAACCACAAGAGAGGAAAAAGGACTCCATCCATATACCAATATACACCCCAACCTAGGTAAAAGAAGAATCTACTAGAGACGTCGGATCAGAACTTAAAAAAAGAAGGAACGACACCCACAATATTTTAGGGTTGTTGAAACTATTATCTCTTTTATTAGAAAACTTTAATGACAAATATATTTATAGTATCCAACTATGTTAAAAAATAATACATAAATAAATAAATTATTTATCTAATTGGACTTGGTTTAGGACCCAACATTATCTCCCTTAAACCACGTCTTCAAACTTGATCATGCATAACATAGTCTTCAACTTTCAAAATAGCTCGGTTTTCAATGACTTCGTAAAAATATTTGCAACTTGATCTTCAGTCCGACAATTCTCAACCACGATCTTTTCATCTAGAATCAAATCACAAATGAAAGTGAAACTTGATGTCAATATGTTTGCTTGCTTCGACCATGAAAAACTATATATTCTTCGACAATGCAATCACTGGCTTGTTATTATATAAAATCTTCATTGGACCATCTTACTTAAATTGTAAAACGTTGAGAAATCTACGCAACCACACCGCTTGAGTAGCACTACCCGTTGCTGCCATGTATTCTGCTTCAACTGTAGAGAGAGCGACAACCTGTTGTTTCATTGAAGACCATGAAAACACGTCCGAATCAAGATAAAATGCATAACCCGAAGTACTTTTCATATTCTCAGTATCACCAGTCCAATCGTTATCTGTATAACCAACTAGCTTCCCATCACTAGAACTTGAAATAAAAATGTCATCACTACACATACCTCGGATATAGCGCAAAATCCGCTTTGTAACTTACAAATGAGATTGACGTGGAGACTCCATAAACCTGCTAATCAATCAAACACCATAAACAATATATGACCTTATTGAAGTTAAATATCTCAAACTCACAACCAATCTTTTAAAATAAGTAGGATCAACGAAACCACCATTGTCGTCACTCACTAACTTCAATATCGCCTTAAGTGGAGTTAAAATTGGTTTAACTTTATCCATCTTAAACTTCTTTAAAATATCACTAGAATACTTTTTTTGCGAAATAAAAATGTCACTATCTACTCAAGTAACTTCAATTTCAAGAAAGTAAGACATAAGCCCCCAAATATGTCATCTCAAATTGATTTATCATAGTCTCCCTAAATTGTGCCACCAACGTTGGATTATTGCAGTAAAAATCAAATCATCAACAAACAGGCAAACAATAAGAATATCACCATGCAAGGATGTGACATATAAAGTATGCTCGTATTGACATCTCTCAAAACCATTCTCCACAAAATAATAATCAATGCGAGTATACCAAGCTCTAAGAGCTTCCTTCAACCATATAAAACCATTTTTCAACATGTAAACTGTATCTTCGTTGCCTCCTTTTACATACCCTATAGGTTGTTCAACATATATCTCCTCTTCAAGAACGTCATTCAAAAAAGCTGACTTAACATGCATTTGATAAAATTTCTAACTATTTTGTGTAGCTAGAGAAATAATCGTACGGACAGTATCAAGTCTAGCAACTGGTGCAAATACTTCAAAATAATCAATACCTAGTTTTTCCTTGTAACCTTTTGCAACTAACATTGCCTTGTAACGATCAACTTCACCACTTGATTTGTACTTTGTGTTGTACATTCACTTCACAACATTCGCCTTCTTACTACTTGGCAAAGTAGTAAGTTCCCATTTATTATTCTTCTCTATCACATGAATCCCATCATCCATTGTTTGAATCCAATGATCTTCCCAAGATGCATTGTCAAAGTTAACTCGATCACAATCTGCAAATAAAGCAAAATTCACCATATCTTCATCGGATATCTCATTATTTTTACCAACAACATAATCCTGCAACCTAGCTTGTAAGTTACACTGTCTCTACGGACGCCATGAACTTTCTCCCTATGCAACTGTAGGAGTTGGAACATCACCTTGAACATTAACATCTTCATTTTGAGCAAAACCTTTAGGAGAATCAAAACTTGAATTTTCATTTTCTTTAGAACACAAATCACAAACACCAACTTTATCAAAAGTCACATCTCTACTAACAATAATTTTATTTGTCACCGGACGAAACAATTTATAAGTTTTTAACACGTCACCATAGCCAATAAAAATACACTTTTCACTTTTGTCATCAAGCTTCTTTCTCAAATTATCAGGCACATGAACATAAGCAATGCAACCAAACACCCTAATATGTCCAATAAAAGGTCTTCGAACACTACATACCTCCTCTAGAGTTCTATCATACACGCTTCTTCTTGAGTACATGTTCAATTCAAAACATAAATTGCACACGCAATTGCTTCGACCAAAAAAAAATTGGGCAATTTCTTGAAACAAAACATGCATATAACCATATCCATAATTGTTCTATTTTTTTTCTCTCTGCTACACCATTTTGTTGTGGAGTATATCTAGCGGTCAACTGATGTTCAATACCATGTTTCTGAAGAAAATCATCACAAACAAGATACTCAGTGCCCTTATCAGTTCTCAAAGATTTAATTTTATTTCTACTTTGTTTCTCCACAAAATATTTAAACTTCTTAAACATATCACAAGCCTCATTTTTCTTTCAAAAAATACAATCATGCTTTTCTATTAAAGTCATCAATAAACGTGACAAAACACCTGCAACCTCCGTTAGAAGCAACTTCAACTGAACATATAGCACTACTAGAAAACTGCTTATTAGTGACGGAAATTTTCCGTCACTAATTAAGATTTCCGTCGCTAATTAACAATTAGTGACGGAATTATTCCGTTTCTGCTAAGCTGTCGTTGGTAGCGATTAGAGACGACATGTTTTCCGTCGCTAATTAGAGACGGAATAGAAGAATTCCGTCGCTAATTAGCAACGGAATATTCCGTTGCTAATGTCCGTTTCTAATGGTTTCCGTCGCTAATTGGAAACGGAATTTCCGTTGCTAAAAGTTTTGGTAAAATGTAAGTTAAAAAACTTAGCGACGGATTATTCCGTCGCTAAATTATTGAAAAATATTTTTTATAAAAACTTGATTATTTTTAGAAAGCGAAATGTTCCGTCGCTAATTGTTATTTTTCCGTCACTAATTATTATCAAAAATATTTTTTTATGTAAATATAAATTAATTTTAGAAACGGAAATTCCGTCGCTAATTTGCACAATTAATTTTTAAAAATATACTAAATTAAATAAAATAATTTTTTTAGAAACGGAAATTCCGTTGCTAATTTGTACAATTAATTTTAAAAATATATTAAATTTAATAAAATAAATTTTTACTCGATAAAATACAAATTACATTTGTAAATAAAATTCATTTTGCATAAAAAGGCATCACAATTAACACAAACAACAATTAATAATTGTCATCTCTGAAAATACATAAACATTAATAAAACAAAGTTTTAAAACATTAACAAACAAAGTCTTAAAATGTCACATGTCCATCACAAAACAAAATTCTAGCTACATTCTCGGGGAGCGAGCGGGTACTAAGAGGGGGGCGGTTGGTGCCGCATCTGCATCTCTAATAACGCATTCAATTTTGCGTTCATCTCTGCCATTGCTGCATCCCGCTCTGCCATTGCTACATCCCGCTCTGCCATTTCTTGTTGCTGCTTTGCCAAGACTTCTTACGTCTAGTCGGTGAGCACGTAAGCGCCAACACTTCTTCACCGTCATCTCGGAACGAACATATGACCGTGCGGAGTTGACGGTGAACCCTTGGATTTTGCCGAAATAGCTTCTCCCCATATTCCCCCAACCCATACACTCTTTTGTCCCTCTTCTTTCGCCCATCACCCAAGCAACAGAAGCCACGCAATGTGTCCCATTCAACTGCCCCATTCTTTGGGTTCCACTAAACCCGCCTCAACTTGAGCATCCCTCACCTCCGAGATAAGCGACTAGAATAACAAAATAAACAAGTAAAATATTAAAACACAATATATGATTAACACATATTGAATGACCGTCACTAAACATTTTTATACTTACAAATGTGGATTACGCCTTTTCATCGACGATCCAATCACGTTCATCACGAAGGTAGAAGTTGTGTGTGTACTTACAAACACGTCTGCTGGAGTGACATGGGGACCATATCGTCAACCTACAATCATTATTACTATATTAGTGAAATAATAAAGCATCTAAAGACTAGAATAAACAAGATATATAAAGCTAATTTTTTTGGACGTACCCTATGGCTGAATCGGCTTCACCAAAAACAGTCCCAAAATGTGCTCCAACAAAACTCTCCAAAACAGCCTTACAACCCGTCACAAACCCTCCCACAATGCTCAAATTATAAAGTTTCCTTTGTAAAATACTACCCAAACTCCCAAGCTTAATTTGGACAGATTACAAGTTCAAAAACTGCTCCAAACTATGAATTAAATTCACCCTGAGCAGGTTTATTGTAAATGCAATTTCTCCTTGCAAAAATGACTAACCAAATAGCAACCAACTTCCTTGCAACAACTTTATCCCATGCCTAATCACAGCAGGTGTTAGGCTGCCCAAACAACCTCCCAATTCCAACAAACTCACACACAAAAATATGTTCAAACCCGTGCCAAACTCACGTCCAATCTAGGAGGCTGCCCAAACAACCTCCCAACTCTTGTATTACTTGTTTAGATACTTATGCTTTGGTAATGATTTTACGGATAACATCGTAACTAAATGTTACACTAACACCCCCATAGTTCTACTATTTACACTAACACCTCCCAACCCAACTATTTTAACAACATAAACAAGATATATAAACCATGTATACTAATTAAAGTCATGGATTTCATAGCATCAACATGATTACCCAACTATACATGTTCAAACAATAAGTAATGCAAAGCTAATAACATCGTAACTAAATGTTACACTAACACCCCCATAGTTTACATCTATTTACACTAACACCTCCCAACCCAACTATTTTAACAACATAAACAATATATATAAACCGTGTATACTAATTAAAGTCATGGATTTCATAGCATCAACATGACTACCCAACTATACATGTTCAAACAATAAGTAATGCAAAGCTAATAACATCGTAACTAAATGTTACACTAACACCCCCCCCATAGTTTACATCTATTTACACTAACACCTCCCAACCCAACTATTTTAACAACATAAACAAGATATATAAACCATGTATACTAATTAAAGTCATGGATTTCATAGCATCAACATGACTACCCAACTATACATGTTCAAGCAATAAGTAACGCAAAGCTAATACAAATGTAACTAAATAAATTAAAAGTAAAAGTACATACCATTCGTTCAAAATGCTCATTTACACTTATAGACCCTGTTGTATGCTTTGTCCCGCTCCCTGAGACACTAGCTCGATTCTTCCTTGCCGTTTCGGAGACCTTTATGGATTTCTCACTTTGCCAATGGGCTACCCACTGGCTCCAAATCTCCTCTGGGAAGATTCGTGGCCGCTGAAAATCCCTGTTCGCAATCCATTCTTGCTTGATCTTGGAAATGATGCCCTTGTACCGATTTCCGCACATGGCGACAAAAGCAGCAAAGGCGGTAGCATCATCACAATTTACCCATCTGTACCTTTGCTGCAAATTAAACAATTATGCATAAATTAATAACAAAAACATTAAGCAAATGGTATGCACGTGTAATGTATTCTAGTACATACCCCAATTTACCCATCTGTACCTTTGCTAGAAATTCCATGAATTCGTGTAATGTATTCTAGTACATACCCCAATTAAACAAGCTCTTTAAAATAAAAATAATAAAAAGTTAAAACAGAGTGATTGGTGAGGGCGGCTCTGGGTATGCACGTGGCAAGAAATGGGTGACTAATACAAACAAAGCAAATGTGGACCAAGTTGGATGGGCGGTGGTGGTGGTGGTGATGTGTGAATGGCTAGTGTTATGATTGATGAGGATGGTCGGTTCGCACTTCGCAGTGATTATAGAATCACACTTCTTCTTTGCTCCTTTGATTTGACCTGTCGTCTTACGCCTATTTTTTTTTTATAAGAAAATTGAGTTATAAAAGATATGATTACGAAGACAGTCTTATATATATATTTTACATTATTGTAAAATCGTGTTTTATCAATTCTTTTTTTTCAAATTTGAGACTAAAATCTAAAACATGTTTTAATTTTTAGACTTTATTTCGGTTTGATCCCACAGTTTTTTCTTATTTGCTTCAACTATTCTTTACGCCTATTAACAGTTTTTTCTTTACAGTTTTTTCTTCTTCTTATTATTATTATTATTATTATTAATTAAAGAAAAAAGAAACAACACACGATCTAGCTATTCTGCCCGAGTAACGCTTTCCTAAAACTAGTCAAAAGCTTGGATAAGAATTGAGAAGTCTGTAGAAAAGCATAAGACAATTTAACAAAATGACACCCTCGGTGCTCTATATCTCATTCCCCATTGCTTGGTGATTCGTTGACTTATCTTTTTCTTTCATTAACAAAACTTTAATAGTTAGGTTCCATTTGGTGCAAGTGTTTTAAAATGCAACATTTTAAAAAAGTAGATTTTTTAAAACATATTTTTTATAATAAACGCATTTTGGATTTCTTAAGTAGAAGGCAAGGTATATTTGGGTGTTTATGGAGAATCCATCATTTTCCCTACACGTTTTGGAAAAAGCTACTATTTGTGATGTTTAAACGGATGCTGCAAAACGCAAAAGCAAAACCGCATTATTGAAACGCTTTTCTTTGAAAAAAAGCAGTGTTAATTTTAGAGCATTTTGGGGGCAAAATGTTCCACAAAACATTCTCTAAGTATATATTGATCTAAAAAAGGTGTTGACTAGAAAATCTATTCCAAATTGATTGGCTACTCAATTTTTTATTAGACAATTTATTTATTTAAATTCAAAGCCACTCAATTAATTACCACATATAAATAGAAAATCTTAATTCAAAACTAAATGGTGTAGGATTACTGATACGCAGGCATAATTTTTGAAGAATCTCTTGCCTTCAATAAAAATGGTGTAGGATTTCTGCGATGGCAAGTGGAGTTATTCAGAGCATTGGTAACATCTAAAACTCCTCAAAGCCGTGTGTATGTGTGTGTTTCGTGAACTTAGCTTATATCTCACTTTTATTCCAACTTAATTAACATCAAGCTACCAGAATAGAACACGCAAGATCTCTTGTTTGATCAAGATCCAATGATCACCAACTAACACAACAAATCCTTGCAATAGGTAAGTTCTTACTGGCACTTAAACCAAGAGTACTTTGCCTTGCTATTTGATAAAGATAAGTTAAGTGTTATGGATGATGTGCTTAAGTTCGTGAGTCGACATCGGGTTGTGACAAGGATTTTGCGGACTTGAACACACTCTTAAATTTCTTGGAGCAGATATTGCTGAATATGTAATAAAGTGACGTACTCAGTAGGCTAACTATATGCCTTTATCGCTGTTAAGTTACCAACTTATCAAAAAGCTTAAACTACTAACAATGTTTATCAAGCTAACACTCCCCATCACGTGTGACCCGCTAACACGTGGAGATATAAAGAATGATGCCTGCTGACATTTATATCATAGAAACCGGAGCAAGGAGCACGACATCGAACTTTAAAAGGACTTACTTAGAATCTTACGTTCGAGTCATGCCAAGAAACCTATATCAAAGGTTATATACCTCCCATCCAAAAGCAATTTACATCTAGGGATCTTATACAATCATAATCCAAAAGCGTCACAACCCTTGAAGCACAACCAAGCAACATTCACTTCTAAAATATTATGTTTTAACAGCCACCAAAAATATTTGGACAAACTATAGCGATGCTAAAAAGTTCCCTAGACATACTTCTTTTACGAATCTACAGATTGAGATAGTTTGTATATGGACGCACACCACCAATGTATTAAAAAAAATCAAAGCATTGACTACATTTGATATAATGATATCCAAAGAATTGATGGACTTATCCAAGTAGGATCAATGAATAAATACTCACTTTCTACCAACTAATTATCAAACTAATTTTACCCCTAATTCTACCAACTAATTATCAAACACAAATTTAAAACTATCAACTACATTAATAAATAATCACTTTTCTTACCAAATAATATAAATAGGAAAAATACGCAACCCACATTGTAAAAAATAGGCAAGAAGTTACCTTTTAAAGTATTTATTCTTTTACTAGATTCACCTTCACAAGCTATCATGTGCAAAATTATGAATCACCGCTGGCAATGAATAAAGTGGACATGGTGTAGTAACATGTATCTACCAATAAAATTTCTAAAAGTTAACATCCTTGATTTCCTTGAAATAAAAATGACAGCTTTAGGGCGACGTGGGGACTATAACCTACCTTTTGATCTATTGCAATGAATATTTTCAAATTTTACAAATTTGAGTTCAAACATCTCAGAGAGACACCCAATCTCGTTATCTACATTTTTTATAAACTTCCGTCAACATATGTATGCTAAATGGACTAATTAAACTATGTTTGAATGTTTCAAGAGGGTCAAAATATGAACATAAAATTTCTTTCTCTAAAGATCTAATGTCTAGTACATAAAATTTTTTTTTTTTTTATTTCTTTTTTTTTCTTATTTGGTTGCGTATTTTTCCTATTTATATTATTTGGAACTAACTGTCTCACACTCTAAAACCCCGCGACCCCATCGGTCTCACATTAAAACCCCGCGACCCCACTTCCCCACACGCCTCAATCAACTCAGACATCAATGTGTTCCAAGTAAAACATTTAATGCACATTTCATCAAACAACAAGCATGCACAAGAAATTTCATTTATCATAAAAACAAGATCCGATTTTGCAAAGACAATAAATCAACCTTTCTCATCAAGGAAACTTTACATTTATCATAAAAACTCAAGATGAAGGCGATTTTAAAGACAATAAAAACCCTTTCGTTAAGATTAAGCGATCAAGGCTAAATGAACTTTGCGTGAAGAAATTTTTGAGGATTAAGCTTACTTGAACTTTGCCGTAAATTTTTGAGGAAGAGAAGTGCCGACCTAGAGTTTCAAACCCACCGCTTCAAACCCACCGGCGCATGAAATCAAGAGGAGCATGGGAAGAATCTGATCATGAGAGTGGCGCTGGCAGATTGAGCGGCGCGGTGGCGCGCCAGATTGATCAGCAGCAAGATGACGGAGAGAGTGAAAAGAGACCCCGGAGAGTGAAAAAGAGACCCCGGCGTGCGAACCGTGCGAACCGAAAGATGAGATCGCCATTTGGGAGAGAGTGAGCGCCTTTAGGAGGAGAGGGAGAGCTTAGGTTTAGATAAGATAAAAAAGTTGTATTTATACTTAGGGTTTTTGTTTTTTTTTTTTTAGTTATCATTATCAACTTTATTTTTTTAGTTATCATTATCAACTTATAAACTGTACGCACGTGAAACTAGTTAAATATTACTCCCTCCATTTCGGGTAAAAATTTTTCTGCTTGAAAGTCAAACTTTTTAATAAAATGATATTTTTAGTAGCACATTAGTATTAAAATGATATTTTTATATTTTAATTTTTGAAAGTGGATTCTTTAATTTTTTTATCGAGCTCGAGTCACAAAAATCGGCCTCGGTCCAAGGGTCGTCAAACTGTCGACATGTTCATGTTTCGACTCATTATCCGCTTCATTATCCGCCGACCCGACTCGATTCGACTCAACTCATTTTGACCCGTATTGTTTTAGGTTATAACGGGTCACGACCATTTTGGTGCGGCTTGGAGACGTAGATGAAGCCGGAGAAGATTGAACGAGGAGGCCGGGTTGTTTTTTAGGCCGGCTTGGGTTGTTTTTTATCCGGGGATCCTCAGAAGAAGGAAGAGATGATGATTGGAAGCGGGAAGGAAGAGATGGAGCCGAGGCTGAGAGCGGTATGGAGGCTGTGGCGTTGAGAGGTGTGTGGATTAAGGTTTAGTCGCGTCGTGATAAAGGTGTGTGAAGTCTGGTTTAGATAAAATTTATCTAGGATTTTTGTTTTTGTTTTTTTAATTATCACTAGGATTTTTGTTTTGTTTTTTAATTATCGCATAATTTATATTGTCTTTGTTTAAATACACTTGAATTTATTTTAATTTAATTGTCTTTGTTTTAGACAAAACAATTTTATTTGAATATTTTATTAATTTATACAAAACAATTTTATTTGAATATTTTATTAATTTATACTTTATTTTGCTTGAATTTAATTTAATAAAAAATGTGAGTCTTTATTTTGCTGAATTTAATTTAATAAAAAATGGTCCGGCCTCGTGAGCACGTTCTTAAGAAAACGCACTGGGTCCCACTGCATACAACCGGTTTAATGTTAAGCAGTCCTACCGGGTTTAATGTTAAGCATTTTACCAAAATATTAGACCCGTGTTTTAATTAAATATTCTCAAACTATAGTATTTCTTAATCTAATTCTCAAAATATTGTAGTTTTAATTAAATATCTCAAACTATAGTATTTCTTAATCTAATTCTCAAATTATATAAGGTACTTTCAAAAATACTAATGATATAGGGACGTGGACCGAACTCGAGTGGTTGGGTTGCGAAAGTGGTCAATAAGAAAAATGTTGAGTCAAGATATAAGAAAATGTGGCCGCAAGTGTGGTGGTCAGTGAAAAGCATGGGTGCCGGTTTCAGTACAGAAAAAACCAAGATCAAGTGGGTGGTCAAAGAAAGAACTTTCTAGATCCACCGGTTGGGGAGGAACGAATTGAGAAAACCCCCGGAGGCCCGAGGTTGAGACAAGTGGTTACGTTACGCTACGTTACGTTAAGTTACATTATGTTACGCCACGTTAAGTTACATTACGTTACGCCACGCGTTAAGTTACGTTACGTTAAGTTAAATTAACTTATGTTACGTTAAGTTACGTAAGTTAATAAATATAACGTACGTTGCTACGCTATTAAGTTACGCTACGCAGGCCACGCTAAGATATGCATGTTATGTTACGCGTTATTAACGCGTTAAGTTAGTTAAGTTAAGTTGTTGCTAAGTTACGCTACGTTATTATAACATTTCGCCAATAGGCGTAGCGGTTTTCATGTTATAATGGTACATTGTACTCCATTATACCATTTCGCCAATAGGCGTAGCGTGTTTTCATGTTAGAATGGTCCATCGTATTCCATTTTGGGAGGATCTAAGTCCCGTGAAAGATATTGATCACCGGGTCAAGTACTTCTTTGAGGAAGAAAGTTTGTTAATGACACCCAACCTTGGTTGACCGATCAAAGCGAATTCAATCGGCACTTCACCGGTTGACAGCCAAATCGAGAAAATCCCGAACCAAACAACATCGCAAAAACCCGAGGCCGAGGTTGAGACAAGTGGTTACGGGTGCGTTACGCTACGCTACGCTTGCTACGTTATGTTACATTACATTACGTCACGTTAAGTTACATTACGTTACACCACGTTAAGTTACGTTACGTTACGTTAAGTTAAATTACGTTAAGTAAAATTACGTTAAGTTAAGTTAAATTATGTTAAGTTAAGTTAAGTTAAGTTAACTTACATTACGTTAAGTTATACCATTTCGCCAATAGGCGTAGCGTGTTTTCATGTTATAATGGTTCATCGTAGTCCATTATAACATTTCGCCAATAGCGTGGCGTGCTAAGTTAAGTTACATTAAGTTGTTAAGTTACGTTAGTTAAGGTTAAGTTAAGTTACATTACGCTAAGTTCGCGCTTAAGTTAAGTTACGTTAAGTTAAGTTAAATTATGTTAAGTTAAGTCGAGTTAAGTTAACTTACGTTACGTTAAGTTACAACATTTCGCTAATAGACGTAGCATGTTTTCATATTATAATGGTCAATTGTATTCCATTATACCATTTCGCCAATAGGCGTAAGCGTGTTTTCATGTTATAACGGTCAATCGTACTCCATTATACCATTTCGTCAATAGGCGTAGCATGTTTTCATGTTATAATGGTTCATCGTAGTCCATTATAACATTTCGCCAATAGGCGTAGCGTGTTAAGTTAAGTTACATTACGTTAAGTTAAGTTACATTAAGTTAAGTTACGTTACGCTAAGTTACGTTAAGTTAAGTAACATTACGTTAAGTTATATTACATTTAAGTTAAGTTACATTACGTTAAGTTAAGTTAAGTTACGTTACGCGTGCTAAGTTACGTTAAGTTAAGTTAAGCTTAAGTTACGTTAAGTTAATAAGTTAAATTATGTTAAGTTGTTAAGTTAAGTTAACTTACGTTACGTTAAGTTACAACATTTCGCCAATAGACGTAGCGTGTTTTCATGTTATAATGGTCAATTGTATTCTATTATATACCATTTCGCCAATAGGCGTAGCGTATTTTCATGTTATAACGGTCAATCGTACTCCATTATACCATTTCGTCAATAGGCGTAGCGTGTTTTCATGTTATAATGGTCCATCATACTCCATTATACCATTTCGCCAATAGGCGTAGCGTGTTTTCATCTGATAATGGTTCATCGTAGTCCATTATAACATTTCGCCAATAGGCGTAGCGTGTTAAGTTAAGTTACATTACGTTAATTTACATTACGTTAAGTTAAGTTACGTTAAGTTAAGTTACGTTACGTTAAGTTAAATTACGTTAAGTTACCTTAAGTTAAGTAACATTACGTTAAGTTAAGTTATATTACATTTAAGTTAAGCTACATTACGTTAAGTTAAGTTAAGTTACGTTACGTTAAGTTACGTTAAGTTAAGTTAATAAGTTAAATTATGTTAAGTTAAGTTAAGTTAACCTACGTTACGTTAAGTTATAACATTTCGCCAATAGGCGTAGCGTGTTTTCATGTTATAATGGTCATTATACCATTTCGCCAATGGGCGTAGTGTGTTTTCATGTTATAACGGTCAATCGTACTCCATTATACAATTTCGTCAATAGGCGTAGCGTGCTTTCATGTTATAATGGTTCATCGTATTCCATTATAACATTTCGCCAATAGGCGTATCGTGGTTTCATGTTATAATGGTCCATCGTAGTCAATTATAACATTTCGCCAATAAGCATAGCGTGTTTTCATATTATAATGGTTCATCGTACTCCATTATACCATTTCGCCAATAGGCGTACGTAGCGTGTTAAGTTAAGTTACATTACGTTAAGATAAGTTAAGTTACATTACATTAAGTTAAGTTAAGTTAAGTTAAGTTAAGTTAAGTTACGTTAAGTTAAGTTAAGTTACGTTACGTTAAGTTACGTTAAGTTAAGTTACGTTATGTTAAGTTCAATTACGTTAAGTTAAATTACGTTAAGTTAAGTTACATTACGTTAAATTTAAGTTAAGTTAAGTTAAGTTACGTTACGTTAATTTACGTTAAGTTAAGTTAAGTTACGTTAAGAAATTAAGTTACGTTACGTTACGTTAAGTTATATTACGTTAAGTTAAGTTAAGTTGTAATGTGAATATTTTAATTTTTATATTGATGCTAATCATTTAATTATTGATATTATATTGTCAAATGAAATATAGAAATCCACTAATTAATGTTCAACAGTCAAATCGAGTGTTTCAATATTGTTTGATTTAATTGATTAATTCCATAAGATGATTTTAAAGTTTGACAAATACTATGTTTAAAAAAATTGAGTAAAAATAAAATTTTTTAATGATTAATGCGTATATATATATATATATATATATATATATATATATATATAATAGTGTGACAACATACAGATGTAAAATGACTTTACTTAAACTAAATTGATGCGTTAACGACGGAAATTCCGTAGCTTTATTCCAAAATATTTAGCGGCGGAAATTTAGTGACGGAAATTCGTAAAAGAGCTAATTTAGCGCGGCGCAATTTAGCGACGGAAATTCCGTAGCTAAAGTATTAAATTTAGCGACGGAAATTTAGCGACGGCAATTCCGTATCTAATTTATTAAATTTAGCGACGGAAATTCCGTTTCTAATTTATTAAATTTGGCGGAAATTCGTAGCTAATTTATTAAATTTGTTTCGTAGCTAATTTATTCCAAAAATTGTCGCTAGCGGCGGAGTTAACACATTTCCAAAAAATTATGTAGAATATTCAGATATGTAGATGCTTTAAAAGATGGCTTTTGGCGAATTTGGCGGCGGGAAGTCGCTAATAATAATTTAGAAAGCGAATTCGTCACTAATTTAAAGTTTAAAGTCGCTAATTAGCAACGGAAATTTCCGTCACTAATAATTCCGTCGCTAATTATCTGTTTTCTAGTAGTGATAAATCTGAATAAATCAACTCAAACGTTCTCTTCACCCTCCAAAATTTGCTTGTAGGAAAAACATCTCTATGTTCCTTGTTCATCACTAATACTAAAAACTCCATTAAAAATTCTCATATCATAACCCTTTTCTGAAAGTTGCTCCATACTCAACAAATTTTTATGAAGACTTGAAATATAATAAACATCGGGGACAAAATTTTTAGAACCATCTTTCAATGAATTTGCGATCCTTGTTTTTCCCATCATCGGTACTTTCACATTATTACTAAATTTTACCTCATATCTAACAGACTCATCCAAATTTGTAAATAATTCTTTGCTCGCACACATATGATTGTTTCACCCAGAATTCAAATACCATGTATTTTTATCACTCGAGTTCTCACAACTACTGACCAACAACAAAGTTTCCGAATTTTCAACATTATTTTCAGCATAATTATTGACATGATAATTTCTATAACAACAATTATTATTACCACAATTATAACAACAATTATTATTGTTACCTCCGTAATTATTACCTCCACCCGATCTGTCATGCCAATAATTATTTTCTCTTTGTCCACCACTTGAGTTGTAATTGCCTCTAGCTCGATTGTTGTAACCACGACCACCACCATTATTATTGTAACTTCGACCACCGCCATTATTGTAGCCACGACCACCACTATTGTTGTAGACACGACCACCTTCATTATTGTTACCGCGACCACCTCTATTATTCTAACCACGACGTCTGTTGTTGTACCCATGACCTTTACCACCATGGTTTTGGCTTCCATGCGTTGATCCACCATTGTCCTTTGTTGATTCATCATTCACGTTTTTCAAATTTACTTGACTTTGCAATGCATCTTCTTCTGTTTTCTACGATCTTTCACCAAATAATAACTCATGACTAATAAGAGCGGATTCTAATTCTGCTACTGTCAATGTCTTTAAATCTTTAGTCGTTATATTTATTTCTGCAGCACCTTGAAAAGCTTTCGTCATCGAATGAAGAATTTTCAAAAAAATTCTTTCATCTGAAACATCATATCTCAGTTTGCCTTCATATCTGAATAAACTAGATCACTCATACGAGAGATATATACTCTGAAACTTTCTCCGACTTCTCCATATTTTTATTTTCAAATTTCTTCGTCAAAACTTGTAAATAATTTCTCTTAACTTTATCATTACCTCCGTACGTCTTTGTCAAAACATTGAACGCATCATGTGTTAATTTAAAATCCATAAAAAAAATTTCATGTACATTATCTTCAACTATATTGAAAATATAATCAAGTGCTTCAGTGGACTTTATTTTCCCCCTTCTAGCTGCATTCTCCGCAAGTTTCTAATCTACGTATTTTTCTAAATCACATACCACAAAAAAAATTGTACATCTAACATCTCCAATCAGGAAAATTAATTTTTTCATCAAACTTGGGACCCATATAAACTTTGCTACAAATTATTTTGACCACGAACTAGCTCTGATACCAAATGTAAACTTAGATAATAATTCATTCGTTTCAAATTATCGTGCACCTTTCCTTTTTCGTCCGTTATAAAATAATTGTCTTATTTTAAAACTTTCTCTTTTAGGAAAATACTTTTACCACTTTATCCTTACTTTTTCTGCCTACTTTAATTATGACCACATACTTAAGGACATTAAAGGAAACAACATATTTCACCAATATTTATAATACAGTCAATTACTTTCTCTTAAACGATATACCGGATCAAAGTAGACAGTATTTTGAAAACGCAAGGAGTAATACTAATATATTAATTAGCATTATAAAGACGGAAATCAGCCACAGGAACGGAAGAAAAATAATGATTTTGGATGATTTATTATAGTGGGGTAGCGAACAAGACTCCACCCATATACCAACTTACACACCAACCTAGGTAAGAGAAGAATCAAAGTAGAATGGTGTTGATGGTACGAGACGCCGGATCATAACTAAAAAAGAGAAGGGATGACACACACAATATTTTAGGGTTGAAATTATTATCTCTTTTTTATTAGAACATCTCAATGAAACACATATTTATAATATCCAACTAGATTAAAAACTAATACATAAATAAATTTCTTTTTTAGGTCAAATTGAACTTGGATATATGGACAACTAACGTTATTGTTTGTTGACATTAGGAAAAGCCTATTAGCGGTGATAATCACTTGGATATTCGTTTTCTCAGTTATTACTACTATCTGATCGGGATTTAATAATTTATTTTGAAATTATTTATTTATAGAATTTGTTTTTAAATTTGTGTTTGTGATCTCCCCAACTTTTCTACTTAAACCGTTCATATGTCCAACTTCAAAGATACCATCTATTTTTATTATTATTTCTCTATCCATCTTGGAAAATAATCTTTTTTGGCAAGTCAAAATTTTTAATATTGTATTTTTATTTGAATACTTTTCCTGTATGCACTAATATACAACTTCTTCTTTTTTTGTTTTTTTAAGTTTTTTTTTTCCTATTAAGGAGGGCGTGGGAAGAGATCGAACCTTAGATCTCACACTTTATGATTAATGGTTATGAGAAATGTCTTCTAATATTGTTAGTTTGTAGGATAAATTTTTGAAAAGAGATCGAGATAAATTTTTAGGATTACCCTGTGATTTGTTTACTGCCGCACTTGGGGATTTGTGATTTCAATTTTATGCATTGGGGTTTAAAGTTGCATTGTTGCAACTAAGGGTTGAAAGCGAGTTTTTGGTAATGTTTTGATGAAAATTTGTCATGCACTGTTCACTTGCTTTTTCGTGGAGTTATTTCGGTTTTAATTTTAACACTTGATTATTGAGGGTATTTACATTCATCGTGAAAAACTTGTCAAACTCATAAATTTAAAAAAAAAAACATGTTAAACACAAACATTACCACATAATTTGAGTTACTTGTCACTATTGTAGAACTTGAGAATGATATTTACAAAAATACTATGTTTGCAAATATTTCTACATCTTTTGCTACGACTAAGTCTTATTGAAAGACAAACGGTTTTAGAGAAAGACAACGCTGTCCTCTTTCAAACCTTAGTTGCTGAAAGAAGGTGTTAATCTTTTGTTATTTGATTTGATCACCAATTAGAGATATATATCTGTTTTACAAGATAGGAATTAAGCTATAAATTATGAAACTAACCATACGCCTAATATGCATCTTTCTAGGCTAGAAACAAGGTAACAATTATTACGATAATTATTTACTATAATTACATATATTCTAACACACCCCTGTAGTCGAAACGGGACGTTGATGAACGCTGAGACTGGCATGAAAATATTCAAACATAATCAAAGGAAGTCCCTTCGTAAAAATGTCTGCAATTTGGAAACATGAGAGAACGTGTAGAACACGAACTTGACCACGACTGACCTTCTCACGGACGAAGTGAATGTCCATTCCAATGTGTTTAGTACGCTGATTTTGAACAAGATTTCTGGATAGATAAACCGCACTAATATTATCATAGTAGACCAAGGTAGAAGTCGGAATTGAAATGAAGCCCAAGAAGCAGGTTGCGTAACCAACAGTATTCAGAAACAACATTGGTGACACCTAGATATTCTGCCTCAGCACTTGAGCGAGATAGCGTAGCTGCCGTTTGGAAGACCAGGAGAGCAGATTGTCACCAAGAAACACGTAGTACCTCGAAGTAAAACGTCGAGTATCTGGGCAACCACCCCAATCTGCGTTTGTGTAGGAGACGAGTTTCTATGGTGGAGAGGTATATAGATACAAACCGAGATGGAGAGTCCTTTGAACATAATGCACAATGTGCTTGTGGATGTCCATGGGGTTATGTATGAATAAGCAAACTTGTTGGACCGCATAGGAGATGTTGGGTCATGTGAAGGTAAGGTATTGGAGAGCTCCGGCAAGGCTGCGATACAGAGATGGGTCAGTGTTTGGTATGCTAGAGGAGGCACTGAGCTTTGGCTTAGTATCAATTGGCGTAGGGTTCGGTTTACAAGATGACATAACGTCACGTTCAACAATTTTTGCAGCATATTTCTTTTGAGACAAAAATAAACCCCCGGAGTGATGGGTAACAGCGAGGCCTAAGAAGAAGTTGAGAGGCCTCAAATCCTTCATAGCAAACTCAGAGCTGAGAAGAATCACAATGGATTTTCGTAGATTATCAAATGAAGAAGCCAAACTTATATCATCTACGTACAGTAGAAGATAAACCATATCATTTCCTTTTCGGTAGATGAAGAGAGAGTGATAAGATTTGTTGTTGGAGAAACCAATATGTGAGACGTAATCAGTGAATCGTTTGAATCATGCGCGAGGTGTCTGCTTGAGCCTGTACAGAGATTTTTTCAATAAGGAGACATGATCCGGGCGAGTAGAATCGCGATAACCCAAAGGTTGATGCATGTAAACAGTCTCATTGAGTTCCTCATGGAGAAAAGTGTTCTTTACATCAAGTTGGTGAATTTTCCATGCCTTGGATATGGCTAAACTAAGGACAATGCGAATAGTCACCGGCTTGACGACCAGACTAAAAGTTTCACCACAATTCACACCAACATTTTGAGTTTTGCCATCACCTACAAGTCGGGCTTTATGACTCTCAAAATAACCATCATAATTTTCTTTATGTCTAAAAATCTACATAGAACATATAACATTAACATTAGACGGATGGGGTACTAAGTCCCACGTCTTATTTGTAATAAGAGCATTATACTCGTCATCCATGGTCAATTTCCAATTTGGGTCCTTAAGAGCAGATAATGGGTTACTCGAGATAGGATATTTTGGAAGTTGTGAAACAAAACTGTATTTGGTGTTGGGTTTGAAAATCTCACATTGACTCCAAATGACTGGGTCGTTGGCTGGGAGGGGAGGAAGGGATGGGGGGACTGGAGATAGTCCAGGGAGAGGAATAGAAAGAAGCGACCCAGTATGAGGACTGGACATAGAATTTGGACTGCCAGAACTTGGATCGGGGCAAGCTGGACGACCAGAGGCTGGGATGGGAGAAGGAGAAATGACTGCACTAGGGATGGGTATTGATGCTATATGGTGGATTATAGTAGTGTCAAATTCAATAGAAACGAAGTTATCAAAAGTGAACTTCCTAACAAAAACTAACTTTTTGATAATTTGAGGAGCATGAAGAAAATTCTTTAAAATGAGAGGTGGATTTGGGGGGGGGGGGAAGGGTTGTATGCCCATAACCAATAATAGGAATATAATGACCATTTCCAACAATTATTGCACGATTATTGCTCAAATTAAAATAAGACAGGAGTGTACCATGTCCGAATGTCATGTGAGACGTAGCTCCTGTATCCATGTACCAGTTTGGAGCTGGAGGAGATAGGCCAAAAGTATGCATCGCACCTTCAATATCAGTCGGAGGAGTGGATGAAGTAGTAGCTGAATATACCTGTGGTGGACGCGGGGCAAGAACACTAGCCTGGGGAGACGGTGCATTGGGCCTAGCCCAAGGAGCAGTGGGGCATGGGCAAGGGGGAATAGCCCACAGTAAGTAAGAACTGGCGCACTGCTGTTGTCTAGGACTCATCCAAGAAGACCATGTGTGTGGCTATTGGGCAGCTACTGTCGGCCACCTCGATGTGTACCACTACCATTCCTAGTTCGGGCTCCACCCCCTCTGTTACCACCGCGACCAGCACTGCGGTGTAGACCCCCATTGTTGCGATTGTCACCCTTGCAACCATTACCGTGTGGACGATATTGAGAAGACACATTGGTTGAGGGGTGATCCTCAAGGTTTTTGAAAAGCATGGCGGTAGGCGAAGTTGTTACTGCCTGTTTGGCGGGGTCGACTTCCTTAAGAGTAATCATGGAACGAGCCTGATAAAAGGGTGGAATGGGATTGCTTTGACGAAGAAGAGTTCCTTCTCCACTATATGAGTCAGTGAGACCGGCCACCATTTGAAGAACCAGGCGATTGTTGGAGACGGGCACACCGATGTTTTTAAGTTGACCAGACAAACTCTTGAGTCGTTGACAATATGTAGAGATGTTGGGGAAATCCTCCATGGTAGTGTGAAAGAAATCATGTTCAAGAGTAACAAAGGGTTTTACTCTTTTTTATCCTACGCGATAATTTATTCTTCTTCCTTAATATTCTTTGCTTGTACCCCCTCATTTTCACCCAAAAAAATTCTTCATTCAAAAAGTCTAATTATTAAGAAATGAATTTTTAAAGTGAAATATATCAAAATAGTATGGTGGGCTTTTTGCCTAGAACATATGGAGTATCTATTAATTGATTTTTCAATTGCTTTTGTTGTGTACAACATTATATTATTATTACTACAAGTTTTAGTTTTGTTTTCATCAGATAATTGTAACATTAATCCCGATATGTAATTGTTGTTATGTTTGTAATGACTTAAAAATTTATCCGATGGTATGGATGTCAACCCAGTGGCGGATCCAGGAATAATGCTGATCGGTGTCCAAGATTTTAACTATTACATTAAAAAAAATAGAAATTACAAGTGTCATTTACGCGTTTTTATGCGTTGAAAACACATAATTACATCATCATCACTAACATTCATTAACAAGTCTTTTTCGATATAACATACAAATTCTATTAATTAAACTCATTTTTTTAAAACACAAAACCTTCAAGATATAAGCTTAAAAAAATTATCAAGAAACCCAACAAAATAATAAATAATTCTAACAATGAAATTTTACCTTTAAATTTCCCAAATTCTCCAATCAATATAAGCTCAACCAAAGTTCCAAATGCACCAAAACTTGTTTTCCTATACAAAATAATCAATCTATAATTTTACATTTTAACCCAAAATCCCCCCAAATTCAAAAACCTAATTTCCGATAAATAGAATGTGATTTGTGAATTGACTAATTGAGAAATATTGAAAATATATAATAAAATGAAATGAAACTATGATTAATGATCTATGAAAAATAGAATTTGAAAAATAATTAAAAAACTGAATTTATAGGACTTATGAGGGCTAGAAAGGGTCTAGTATAAAATTTGGGAGGGGTCCAATCAAAAATTTGGGAGGGGTGCAATTGTTAAAAATTATAAACTTACTTACCTTTTTTTCTTCCAGCGGTGTCCATGGACACCGGTACGATACAAGTGAATCCGCCACTGTGTCAACCTGATATAACTATACCACTACTCGAGCTAGTAATATCATAACTCAATATTAAATGAGTAAGTCTTTTGTGATACTGTTTTACAGATCATAATTTGTAAGATGAACTTTTACCTTCTGACAGTTCAACTTAACAATAGAAAGAAAATTGGGTCAGAAGGATCTATATTACAGAAAATATTTGTAACACAGAGTTTACTGTGGTAATAAAATTGACTTTCATAGTAACATTAAGCAATTCAAAAACAAACCAATGAATCACTAACCATTAATCTAGATTCCTCAAAAACAAGAGACTGATGATGTTGTAAAACTTACATATGATATACACTAGTATTCCCTTCAATGGGTAATGTAATGTTCAACGAGTTTGAACAACTTAAAGTCTTAAACCCATATAATTAAAGAATATCATAAACCTTTTCCACTCATGTCATGATCAAACATGACGTCACTCTCTTCGTCACTTGATACTTTATTTTATAACAAACGTCCAATAATATAAAAAGGAATAATCAAAAGTAGAGAAATTGAGCATGTGCCACTTGCTGAGTAATACTTTGATTATTCTTTTTGAACAAAGGAGTCACTATGCTCTTGACATTTACCATTTAATAATGAATTAAGCATTATCTTAATATTTATAATAACATAAATTAATTCTACTGTAAAACCTTCTTATGAATCATATTTCGTAAAATGAAGTTTTATTTTTTTATAATTCAACTCATCAATACACGATGAGTTAAATCAATTGAATCATTTTTAAATGAAATAATTATAAAACCATTCTACTTAAGATTTCATTTAACATAAATTATCTTTTCTTAATTTATGTGCTGAATCAAACAAAACACTCATTTAAAAGCATTACCGCTGATGATGTAAAAAATTACCACTAATAAGGGATAGTTTTTCAGGGGGTGCGAATAAAGGTCAAAGTCTCATTATAGTAATTCCGTTGACAACATAGGACTAGCACTAGTGGTTACAACTTGCAATCAAAAAAATACGGCTGGTCGCCTGTGATCATATTTGAATCTGGATAGTTCTTGCTCATTCATTTCGCATTCCACCTTTTTGGTCTCCTTCTGCCGTTGACCTATTATCCCAATTAGGTGTAGAAACAAAATTGGCTTAATTCTAAAACCCCCCAAATCGGCCATTCTACCCGGTTCAGTACGTTAAGGTTTTACCCTATAAAGTTATAAATTGAATACTCATTTCTTTTCGGATAAATAGTTCCCGTTAAAATGTCAATTTTTTAAAAAAGGTAATATTTTTAACTCATTAGTAATATAATGACACGTTTATGTCTAATTTTTTTAAAATCGAGTCTTTAATTGAAACATCCTAAAATGAAATAGTAGATTCTTTGTCCAGAACGAAAGGATTATATTGTGGAGATAAAATTAAAAACTACATTTCAAATTAATATTAATAATTAATCAATTGTTTTTCCTTAATTCGTGTATCAGGTCAAACTAGACAAAAAATTTGGGACCAGCGCTAGTAGCATTTTAGGATTCAAGGTTTGTACCAATTTTCAATTTAGAATCTCAGGTTTCACATTTAACAATTTAGGCACATGTGTTGGTCATGAGCAATATATTTTGCCAATAAGTTGGCATGAGTTGGTCATGACCAATTTTTTGAACTATTGATCCGAATTCAAAAATTTAGCGTACGTATTACATTTGATTTAGATCATATTCATTTATATCGATAAAAAATATTTCCCAAATAATTTTTATATTTTATGTTCAACGAAGGGCCAAATCCAGAAAACAACAAAACAAACTAACTAGAAATAGAATGAGGTTGTACTAGGCTTAATGACTCATTCATTAAGCTCGCATCCATGAACATAGGGGGATCCATCGTCCATGAGCTTTGCTGGTTAGCCAACTCTATCTAAAATTAATTTCGTACAACAATTAGCTTCCTGGCAAATTTGAACTATTTTGTAGTTTCAATTTCTCTTAGAAATTCCTTAAATCCTTTCGATGACTACTAGCTAGTGCGTGGATTGTACACAAGGATGGCATGGGTAGCCTCTGATGAATAAGAGTAGGAGAACGTTATGGTGTCCTCCCAACAAAATCTATACTAAACCTCGTGGTATGGCCCATCGTTCAACCTCCCAAGCTATTGCGAGTTGCGACCCCCAATTAGATTAGAAAGCCACATATCCATTGGTTGAGATGGTTAAATCTCTTTTTCTTTAGTTGATCCTATTACACCATAATTTAACATGATTTATCATAACACTTGCTAGAAGATCACACTCACTCACATTCAATAACCCTCAAGTAGTGTTAATTAGTTGATTGTGTATCTCCTTATATATGTGTAACAACCGTTGTACATCATTCTTTATCAAAGGAATATTTTAAACTGCATTATCATTCTTCTACTTCTTTATGGTATCAGAGTCCAACAATCCACTTATTATGGTCTCATTCCATAACTCCATTAAGTTATCGGCCATCAACTACCTCTCTTGGAAAATACAGATTCAAGTCATTTTAATCGGTTACGATTTGCACAAATTTGTGAATGGCTCTCATCCCATTCCACCTGAAAAGATTACCAAAAATAACCAAGAGGAGTCCAACCCTGAATACACAACCTGGGTTCGCCAAGATAAACTAATCTTTGGCACTCTCGTTGAAACCCTCTCCCCAACCACTGTCCCTCTAATCATTCAATCAAAAACTTGTCAAGGACTCTGGGAGATTTTGGCCAACACCTATGCGAAACCCTCTCGTGGTCACATCAAACAAATTAAAGACCAAGTCAAGCAACTCACCGAGGTACCCAATTCGTCTTCTAGTACATGCAATCCATCAAAACCCGATCCAATGAACTTATAGTTCTTGGTAAACCACTTGACAATATATGGGGACTTGATTGAAATCATCCTTGACGATCTCGGTGATGACCATCAGTCCATTATCGGTACCGTCAATGGTTGTGATAACCCCATCTCTTTTCAAGAGCTTCATGATAAACTCATCAACAAAGAACTAGCCCTTCGTCATAAATCTAGCCTATCGTCATTCCCTGCCACCGCCACCGCCAACCCCACCAACACCCATCACAAACATAACCCTGCCACTTCCTTCTTTCGCACCCCATCTTTTGTTCCCAAATCCATCCCGGTGAGTGGTGACCACTCCTCTAACCAAGTTAATTGTGTTCCACCTTGCCCGTTTTTTGTCGCTGTCAATGGTGCAACACCAAGGGACATGTCCTTGCCCACTGCTCCCTTTTTCACCAATCTCACCCTCACCTAAAACCACCACCCCGTCCCTCTCAACCTTGGCAAACCCGTCTCCAACCCCGTGCTCACATTGCCACTGCCTCTACCTCTCCTAACCCAAATTGGCTCCTAGATAGTGGTGTCTCTCACCATATAACCTTTGATATTCAAAATCTTGCATCCGACACTACCACACTCCCTATGAGGGCTATGATGATATTTTCATGGTAATGATAAAGGGCTTCCAATCTCTCACACATGTTTATCTCTCTTTCTACACCCTCTTAGTCTTTTAAATTATCTAATGTTTTATGTGTCCCTACTATGCAAAAGAATCTCATTTCAATCTCACAATATTGTAGTACTAATAATACTTCTGTTCAATTCTCACCATCTTCGTTTTTTGTGAAGGACTTATGCACGGGGGCAACTCTTTTCTAGGGTCCAACTTAGGGTGGTGTCTGTGAGTGGTCGGCAACCAGTCTCTCTCCCACGTCTCCACTCATTACTTTCTCATGTATTAAAACCAAATCGTCCACTTGGCACCAACGACTTGAGCATCCCTCTTTCGCTATTTTTAAACACATTATTTCTTCTTTTAAATTAGATTGTTCTGATCACAATGTCAAAAATTTCTCTTGTAACTCATGTCAATGCAATAAAAGCCATAAGTTACGCTTCTCAACTTCCACTATTTCTTTTTCCTCTCCCCTCGAAATTATTTTCACTGATGTGTGGACATCTCTTTATTCGCTGGATGGTTACAAATATTATGTTATATTTGTTGACCACTTCACCAAATACACTTGGCTTTATCCTCTTAAACACAAGTTCGATGTGTGTGACATCTTTTCTCATTTCAAAGCACTTGTTGAAAATCACTTTCAAATAAAAATCATTACTCTCTATTCTGATAATGGTGGGGAGTATAATGCTCTTAAAACCTTTCTCGTTGAAAATGGAATTGATCACTTCACATCTCCCCCTCACTGGATTTTCCATCATGTCTCATGCATCCATGCCGTTAACCTATTGGTATCATGCCTTCTCTGCTGTGATATAGATCTTATTAATCGTCTCGCCACCCGACTCTTCGCTTACGTTTTCCTTATCACAAGCTCTTTGACATCCCACCCAATTATTCTAAACTATGAAAATTTGGGTCCTTATATTATCCATGGCTCCGGACGTACTCCCCACACAATTAAACTTGTACCACGTTCTTTCCCCTGTGCTTTCATTGTTGAAACAATTTTCCCTTTTGCTTCTCCTTCCACTGCAAGTCCACCCACCCAAACCATCTCTCACTCTGAATGGTGTCTCTTAGTCCTACCTATCCTCGTTACTTCTCCCCGTCCCCCATTTTTATTCCCAACCCACAGTCACCTCCTTCCCTACACCCTCTTCCTACACTCTCACCCCCTACTGATTTACCCAAACCCACCCTTGCCCCCCCTTGCGCTTGTTAGCAACAACCTCAACCTCCCACGTACCATCTCACCAGATCCCAAACAACATCCACAAGCCTATTACTAAACTAAACCTCACAGCCCAACTCAAGCATAATCCCGAAAACTGTGAACCCATTACTATAACTCAAGATTTAAGAGATCCCAAATGATGCCAAGCTCTCTCTACTAAATTTGACGCTCTTGTTCAAAATGGCACATGGGTCTTAGTTTTTCCTTCCTCCAATGAGAATTTGGTTGGTTGCAAGTAGGTGTTGTGAGAACCCCATTTCGAAACCCCCCACCCCACGTAAAAGCGAGTTCCTTTGAAACATCAGAGTGCGTGGAATGCGGCCGGTCGGTCTCATTGTGGACCCTAAATATGTATGTACAGAGTCGTCACCTCTATTTTAAGGTTAAACATAGAAAAACCAGTTATTCCAGAAAATATGTGGGTTCGGAGGCTAGGTTACGAGTTGGGAAGGGATTAGACACTCAACTCGTCATTTCGGTCTCATTTTAGGGTTTTAAAATGAATTAACATGCTTTTTAAAATATATAGTCTAGAAGGAATATATATATATATATATATATATATATATATATATAACATGCAAGATTATATATTTATAATAGGTATAATTACGTTATTTACATATTATATTATATTTGTATTTAATTAATTATAATAATATTATTATTATTTACATAGCGTGCATATTATAATATTTTATATTAACGAGAAAGACGGTAAATTGGTACTTACCTCTTGTAGCGTTAATGTCTGACCCGGTATATACGCCTAGACTTTAGCCCACTAGGCGCTCGAAGATTCTGATTGTGCTTCCCCAGTCCTTTCGAGAAAGGAATTCTTTTTTCTGCTGCGGGTTGTGCTGCTACGGGTGTTGAATAGGTGTTTACTGTGTGAATGTTGGGTTATGGGTCGATGGTGGTCATTGTGGTGTGTCAAATGAGAGTGCCGAAGCCACTATTTATAGGTTGAAGACAGTTGATTTAAACGGCGATGTCTTGAGTTTTTAGTGCATAGCGCGCTAGGTGTAAGCCTGGGATGAAAACAGCAGAAGACGCACGAGGCGACTAAGGAGAAACGGTAGGGTTTAAGCTACTTTGGAGGAGCAAGAGCATGGAGCGGCTCCAAGGGTTTTCTTAAGGGGGTGTAGACACCCCAATTTCGTACCCCTGATATGTAACTCTGGCATAAAATATCAAGACATGTTTAAACTTAACAAATGTCAAGTTACATGAGTTAAAAATGCAAAAGGCAAAGCAGGATGCGCAAAACAGTGAAATGCAGGGGGCTAAATCGTCAAAACTGAAAGTTGAATAATGGGCTGGCGCTGCCAAAAGGGGACCTTGGCGCGGCGCCCAAGGGACGTTTTGGCTGCGCCCAGCTAGCTACAGTGCACCCCAGACTTAACGCATTGTGTAATTTTTGAAGCGCGGTGTACAAGGAAATCATACACGCTGAGAGAAAAAGAAATTCCCAATGAGTCCTCTCCTTTAGCTAAAAATAGAGAGTTCGGGGCTCACTTTCAGAAACTCCGTTAAAACTAGAACATCGATAAAATTTCTCCGCGTCGTCGTTATGCTGAGAAAATAGAGAGCGAAGTGAGATAAGGAATGATCCTCCTATAAAGCCTTGAAACCCTGCCAACACTCCGTCAAACCTAAAACCAACCGGTCAAAGTAATCCCTAGCCTTCTAGTTAGGCATCTACCCTATTTCCCCGGTCCAAAACCCTCGGAAAGAGCCGTTACTCTGCCCGAGTAAAAAGGCCAAAACCACCAAAAATAAGCCGTTACTCTGCTCAAATCGCAGCAACAGCAGCATAAAAAGTCTCCCTCTTTCGAGAAGGACAGAGCGTGCACTCCCCGCTCTAAACGGTAATAGCCTTTAAGGGCGTTTATTTTATAAAAGTTATTTTCAAAATTCGGCCCAATGTAGAAAATATAAGCCGTTGTGCTGCCCAGATTTAGTTAGAAAATACTATGTAAAAGAGTCATTATTATGGCAAAATATTTTTAAATGTATTTGTAACTATTGTAAGGAGATGGCTGTAAGTCCATAAATATTGTAGTCGCGGATGTATTTGCTTTTATTTCCTGTCTTTTAATGCTTTGTTTATTTGCTAAATAAATATAACAAAAATCATACTTTAGCCAAAAACCGCTTTTGAGACCGAAAGGGCGAGTTGGGTGCCTAGCACCTTCCCAACTCGTAACTTAGCTTCCGAACCCGTTTTTGCAATCTCTGGTTTTTCTTTTTTGGGTTTTCTTTATTTCTTCCTTAAAATAAAGATAGCGACTCTATAAAACATTTTGAATCCAGTGGGGCATCGCAACACTCCTTTCTTGCACTTTTCCGTTTTTCCCTAAAAAAGGGAGAATGTGAATGAAATGGTGATGTATTCTTATATCCTGGTATCCCCTAAACAAGGGATAACTTGATGTAAGAAACCCAAAGCACTCATAGTGATCTGAAATAGACCATAAGGCAATTTTCATAAAATCCATAGTGGGGCCTCGCAACATCCTTTCTTGCACTTTTCCGTTTTCCCCTAAAAAATGGAGAATGAGAATGAAAGGGTGATGTATTCCTATATCATGGTATCCCCTAAAAAAGGGATAACTTGACATAGAAAACCCAAAGCTTCCATATTGGACAAAAAATTCACTGAAAGTTACCGAGGCGTATTCAAACGCGCTATCTTAGACAGCACTCCTCTCGCACTTTTAATTTCGTCTTTTTCTAAACAAAGGAGGATGAAATGAGAGCAGTGGTGTCCCGCATCCGCACGTACGCGTACCACTATCCAAGGGCGCGCGGGGCGCGGACGCAGTCCCGGGAACCCATAGTGGCAACTCTGCTGGGGAGATCGTTTTTATTTTAAATAAAAATGGAGGGCTAGACTCATAAAAAAAACTTTTTTGTTTTTCTTTGTTTCTGGCTAAAGTATGCTTGTTATATTAATTTATGCATTTGAATATTGTGTTCATATACATCCGTGTCTATATTTGTGGATATGATCCTCCATCTTACAGCAGTTTCGTTCCAATAACTGTTACATGTATGTTTAAAAATATTTTTTTAAAAAAATAATAAAATAAAATTTAAAAAAAAAATCATATATCATATATCATATATCATATATATTTTACAATAAAATTCCTGGAACACAATATAAGGACCGGGGTTTTATTTTTTAATATTGCTTCATTTTCGGCTCTATATTATTATTTTGTTTTGTTTATTATTTTTATTCCGCAAAATATGTATGTATTTGCATTCATTTTGCTATTTTATTTTGGGGACATAGGACCAATTTGCAATTAATAAGGATAGATAGATTCCCCACTTTTCTTTCTATTTCTTGATGTGATGTGCTTGCTTGCTTGCGCTCAAACTACAAAAGCCGAGAAAATCCACGCATAACAGCAAGACAGGCCATATATCTGTTTTAATTTTTCGTTTTTATATCTGAAAAAAAAAGATTTTATTGCTTTCTAGATGCTACACACACGCGCACGATTGTAAATATATTCTGAACTGCTACCCTACACCATGGCCAGCCTACCCCCTGCATAAGCCAACGCTAGACTGCATATAGATTCTTAGGACACTTCAAATACTGACCGGTTTTTGCATCTTTGAATCGTGAGTCAGCCCCTGTAATAAAAATATGAGATAAAAAAAATGAGATGAAAGAAAATAAAATAAAATAAAATGCGCAAGTCAAAGAAAAAAAATGATGATGAAAAAATTTTTGCGTAAGGAAAAAATAATACGCAGGGGCTGATTTATTATTCTCTGATGCTCAACCTAGACCATTTTGAATGGTGGATCCTGGAAAGAGTATAGGCCATTCGCCTGGGATCAGTCCGATCTTGGGGAGTCGAAAGGCAGATGGAATACGTTGGTCCTATACTCTGGAGAAAGAATCCACTGTTCCACGGAAAGTCCTGAGACCGTCAAAATAAAGCAGTTGCTTATCCGGTCAATTGTAGGGAAATAAATAATACTCCCTCCGTCCCTAATTAATCGTCTAGGTTGACCCGGCGCACAGTTTAAGAAAAAGTAATTGACTTGATTATTTATATTGGTTTAATGTGTAGTTTCCTTTAATGTCCATGTATATGTGGCCCATAATTAAAGTAGAGTGAAAAAGTAAGGGTAAAGTGGTAAAAGTGATGGTCTAAAAAGGAAAGTTTCAAAGTGGACAATTATTTTGGGACGGACGAAAAAGGAAAGGAGGACGATAATTTAGGGACGGAGGGAGTAAATAAAAAATACTAATAAAGGCACACTGTACTCCAAACCCAGAAAGCCTTCAGCCAGCCTTCTGATACCTCCATAACCCATTTTCCTCAGAAACCTGGCCCGAATTTGGAAAGACAGAGATAGTACTAGCCGGTTGATACGGGAAATAAGTGCAGAAAGCAGATTAGAGTGTATCAGTATCAGTATCAGATCAGATAAGGGTAGAATCAGTTTAGATGGTACAGATCCGAGCAGTATGACAGCAGAAAGTGAGCAGTCCGCTATGGGTATAGATACAGGGGCTCTAGGGTACGCTCCGACTCCGGGAATGCAACAGTGGCTAGACCAAAATTTGGGTGCACAGGCTGATCGTATAATGAACCAGATGGCTAATCTGGTGCAAAATTTAAAATTCAGTGGTGAGGTAATCTCTTCCCCTGCAGCCCCTCAAAAAGCATCAACATCCCATGCTCCTCCAAACCCAAACCCCCAGCCAAACACTAACCCACCAAACACTGTCACTACCCCAAATTCAAGTCCCTACTACCCAAATATCAACCCTTACCCATCCGATCCTCCATATCCTTTCCCAAGCACCAATATTCCCCAGAGTCCAAATGATCTCCCTTTTCCCATAACCAACCCACTCCAAAATATGCCACATATGGACCCACAAAGCTATAACCCACCAGGCCAAGTTACCACCTTTTTGCCTTTTAACGATCCTGGTTGCCTAACCGAAAATGCCAATAATTCACCAGCTCAAATTCCACCAGCCCAAAATCCTTATCCTACCCAAGTTCCTTCAGCCCAAAATCCTTATCCTGCCCAATATCCACATCCAGCTCAATATCCATATCCAACTCAAAATCCATATCCAGCCCAAAATCCTTATCCAGCCCAAAATCCTTACCAGATACCACAGCTAGAAATTAACCCAGCCTTCCCTAATCCTACCAGCATATACCAAAAGCCAACTCCCCCAGCCACCAAAATAGAGGCTGACATGGAAAATATGAAGACCATGATACTCAAACTTCTCAACAAAGGGGAATTTTCTACGCGGGCACTAGCATTGCAACCTTCAGCAATATTAACTTCAAAATTCAAAATTCCCGACATAGAAAAGTTTGATGGGACTGGATGCCCTATATCTTATTTAAAATCCTATTCCACTGGTATGCAGTCAAGGGGAGCTAGCTTCAAAGCTATGACTTCCAATTTTCATCTCACCCTAATAGGGGCTGCCAAGCAATGGCTAATGTTGTCTGATAGTAACACCATGAATACTTGGGACCAGATAGCTGAAGGGTTCCTTGAAAGATACAAAGACAACACCAACCCTGAAAATAAAAGGGACCTCGAGTCGTGCACCCAAAGGGAAAAAGAAACCATGTGCTGAGTTTGCAGTCAGGTGGAAAAGAAAGTTGGCCCAGACCTTTGACAGACCTAATCCGGCTGAGTCCTACAGAATGTTCATTAAAAATCTCCAACCCATATACCAGGAACATATGCGGTATCTCCCCTATAGCAATTTTAAAGAAATAGTGGAGATAGAAACCCGTATTGATGAAGATATACGACCGAGCAACTAAAAGTGCCTCCTAGCTCTTTCCGTTACTCTAAAGGAAAGGCAACCGCACCAGCACCAGCCGTCAATATGGTAGGAAATACATCACCCCATTTTCCTACCCAAAATTATAGCACTGTTCCGTGGTCCTATGGGTCAGACAGGTCTGTCAACATAGTTGGAGGAAATCATGGCTCAGGCAGAAATTTCAGAAATCAGAACAAGGTGAATCGGTATTATGATGAACTGCAAGCTCCCCAGCCTGTAATACTGCAGGGGCTAATGGCATAGGGAGTGCTAAAGCCCTTGGAAAGCTATAAGCCACCGAACCCCCTGCCCAGGACATGGAACCATGCCCAGTACTGTGAATACCATCGATGCAGTGGTCACCTCACCGATAAATGCTATGTACTCAAAGATGCTATCTAGGACCTTATAGATGATAAGGCTATTGAAAAGCCTCCACCCAGACCAAATATAGTCAATAACCCTCTACCTCAAATCAATATGATTGAGGTCGATGAAAAAAATTGTGTACCCAAGTTCGAAATAAATAAACACCCATTACCATATATCCTTGTTCATTTCCCTCCATCTCTATCCATAAAAGGGCCTAGCTGCAATATGCTCTCTTGGGACATTATCCTGGGTAGCCAAAATACCTGCAATATTGAAAAAGCCACTTGGGTTGGTGGGGATGTTTGCCACCTTACCCGATCTGGCCGAGCCTACCAGCCAAACCTGGAAAGAGGTGACCACTTTGGCAAAGACCAAGCAACAGATACTGGGGCTAAAACGGTGGAAGATACCCTATTAGCAAAGATGAAGAAAACTCAGGCCAACATTTCCATCTGGGGCTTACTTTGTGCTTCTAAGACCCACCGTGATACGCTGGCTAAATCTTTAAGCTAGTCAGTCGTCCCTATTGAAACCTCCCCAAATGAGCTTACTTAAATGATCGGGAACATTCACTTTGGGAATGTGATAATGTTTACTGATCTAGATCTGCCAAGAGAAGGAACCAACCACATTGATGCTCTCCATATCATTGTGGGAATAATGGAAAAACGGGTCCCCCGAGTTCTGATAGACAATGGGTCTTCTTTGAATGTGTGTCCCGCTAGCACGCTGGCCAAACTGGGTACAAAAATATCAGACTCACTCCTTCCTCGCAGACAGTAAGGGCATACGACAACAGTAGTCGATGTGTCATGGGGGTGGTCACTTTAATGCTGACTATTGGGCCATTAAACATGCCAGTTGAATTCCAAGTCCTGGATATACCAGCCACTTTTAGCCTGTTGCTGGGATGCCCTTGGATCCATGGGGTAAAGGGGGTAGCTTCTTCATTGCACCAACGTGTCAAATTCATCCACGATGACCACATAGTAATTATTTTGGTTGATAAGATTGTGGAAAAAAGAGAAAGCGAGATATCCCGATCCTCGAGATAGAGCATGAAGACACTGGTATTTTCCTCAGTGGATTTGAGGTTATCCCTCAAGCTGTGGTCAATGTCATTGAATATGGGCAGGAAACTGACATCACCAAAAAGAAAACCACTTCCCTAAGAAACATGGTCCCTCTAAACATGTTTCGAAAAATGAACTATATGCCTGGTCTAGGTCTCAGCAAAAATCAGCAAGGACTTGTTAATTTAGTTCAGGATGAACTTAAGGAATGTATCCCCTCTTTCGATCTAGGATACACGCCTACTCCAGCTGAAATAGCCTCAGTCATGAAACAGAAATGTGAGAAAAGAAAAGCAGAAAGAGAAAAGCGTCCTTATAAATATCCCCTTCTCCAACCATATTGAAAAACCTTAAATGGTTACTTTGTAAGGGAAGGGGAAACAGAAGCCTATCTCACGTTTCCTGAGCCCTGGTTAGACCAAAATGGGAAAAGATGCCCTGGTTGGGAAATCTTTGAAGATGTTCGTCTTCTCACAAATAGAATGGAACAGGTTACCCTGAAGCCCCGTAGCACTGCATATAAGACTATCACTATAGAAAATACTTGGTCTATAGACCAAGATGATTATGCTCTGGCCCTATTAGATGATGACGGTCTAGGAGACAGCTTCCTGGGTATGATAGATGGAGGCACTGACTATGAAAGGCTCCCTGTTAAGCCTCTGTAGAACTGGTATACTACGACCGGCCCGCTCTTAACAACCGCAGATCTGGTGGACCGCTTCGGATATACTATTCCCCTTTCTTCCCCTAGCTTTACGGATTGGTCATCTACCGATCCGCTCCCTAAAGTTGAGGATCTCAAACCCCAGGTCCTCAATAATGTAAATAACCCTGTATAGTTTGCTTTTAATGATAATCTAAATGTCTTTGCTTATTCCTTAGTTGCACCTACTTTAAAAGACGCATTAAATAATAATAATAATAATGAGTCATTTGATAAAATGGACCCAAAAGATAAAAATTATTTGTTTGAGCTTGTAAAGTCAGTTGAGCACCAGGAACAACATCATTCATCAGCAGCAACTGAAGACTTGGCCACTATCAATCTGGGGCTGGACAATGAAATCAAAATCGGCAGCTACCTGCAAGGCTATGAAAGGGTAGCACTCATTGATCTCCTCAAAGAGTTCGTGGACATATTTGCATGGTCCTACGAAGATATGCCCGGGCTAGACCCAACCATAGTCGAACACCGGATCCCCATGTATCCGGATGCTCGACCAATCAAGCGAAAGCTCCGCCGGATTAAGCCGGAATGGTCACTACAAGTCAAAGAAGAAATCATGAAGCAACTGCACGTCAAATTCATTCGGGTAATTAAATACCCGATCTGGCTGTCCAATATAGTGACCGTTCCCAAGCCCAACGGGAAGGTCCGGATTTGCGTAGACTTCCGCGACCTCAATAAAGCGTCGCCCAAAGACGACTTCCCTCTACCCAATATTGATATTGTGGTAGACGTCGTTGCTGCTCACAAAGTCAGATCCTTCGTCGATGGCATGCTGGGCTATAATCAAATTAAAATGGCAGCAGAGGACTAGGAGAAGACCTCATTTACTACTCCATGGGGAACCTACTACTACAATGTCATGCCATTTGGGCTAAAAAAATGCCGGGGCTACTTATCAAAGGGCTGCCACCACCCTCTTCCACGACATGATCCATAAAGAAATGGAGGTCTATGTTGACGACATGATCGTGCACTTTAGCGACGCCAACGATGCCCATATCAAAGACCTTCGAAAATTCTTCGAAAGGTTAAGGAAGCACCAGATGAAGCTTAACCCCACCAAATGTACATTTGGGGTTACTAAAGGCAAGGTCCTGGGATTATTGGTGACCGAACAGGGCATCGAGATCGAGCCAGCAAAGATTAAAGCCATCATAGACATGCCACGACCAAGAACTCCAACCGAACTCAGAGGGTTCCTAGGTCGATTGCAATATATCAGCCGCTTCATCCGGCAGCTGACAACCACATGTGAGACCCTCTTCAAACTCCTAAAGAAAGATACTGACCAAGTATGGGACGAGAAGTGCCAGCTAGCCTTCGAAAAAATAAAAGCCTATCTTACCAATCCACCTGTGCTAGCTCCACCCCATACACATAAACCGCTCCTCCTATATTTAACTGTCACAGACACGTTAGTAGGGGCTATGCTCGCCTAAGAAAAAGAAGATTCCTACATTGAAAATGCTATCTACTTCATAAGTAGGAAGTTACAAGGAAGCGAGCTAAACTATTCAGCGCTAGAGAAAAGCTGCACCGGCCTAGTTTGGGCCACGTAAAGGCTCAAAACCTATCCGCAAGGACGATTCATCAAGCTCATCTCCAGGATAGACCCTATAAAGTACATCTTCGGCAAGCCATTATTGTCCAGTCGACTGGCTAAATGGTCATTTCTTCTCAACGAGTTTGACATAACCTATGTCACACTCAAATCTATCAAAGGCAGTGTAATTGCAGACCACTTAGCCGATCTACCTTTAAAAGCCGAAGAGGCAACTGAGCCTGACTTCCCAGACGAAGGTGTCTTGGAAATCACTGACCATGACACCAGCTGGCAGATGTTCTTTGACGGAGCTGCAAATAAAAGAGGCTTTGGCATAGGAATCTTGCTCATAGACCCAGCCGATTCTCATACTTCGTTGGCCATAAGGTTGGAGTTCGAGTGCTCAAATAACATGGTAGAATATGAAGCCTGTATTGCTAGCCTAAAAGAAGCTCTCCAAAGGGGAGCCAAAGATCTCGAGGTCTATGGAGACTCCGCCCTAATTATAAATCAAGTCGAAGGGAAATGGAGAACCCAAGATCCCCGGCTGCAGCTCTATCATGCCAAACTAATAGCACTTGCCGCCCGATTTGACTCTATCTCGTTCCACTATCTGCCACAAGATAGAAATCAATTTGCCGATGCCTTGGCCACTCTGGCATCATTGGTCCAAATTCCCGCAAAAACTAATGTCCAACCATTCGTAGTCGGGAAGAAGGTCACTCCGGCATATTACTTCAAAATTAGCGCAGCCCCTAAAGCAGATCACGAGCCTTGGTATTCTGATATCCTGAACCTGCTCCAAAAAGGGATCTATCCTCCCGGCCTAGACAAAAGAGGGAAAGTCTCCCTACGGAGATGGGCATCGCAATTTGTGTTGAGCGATGACAGTTTATATAAAAGGCATTATCAAGGCCTTAACCTATTATGCGTCGACCGAGTCAAGGCCGAGCAAATCATGAACCAGCTTCACGGTGGTACCTATCGGCCCCACATGAATGGCCATATGCTATCCAAGAAAGTTATCTGATAGGGGAACTATTGGAACACGCTTGAAACCCATTGCATGCGGTGGGTGCATCATTGCGACAAGTGCCGGCATTTTGCAAATCTGTAGCACGTGCCCCCGCACGTCTTATATAACTCCACAGCCACCTAGCCCTTCTCAACATGGGGAATCGACGTCATAGGCCAAATTCACCCGAAGGGATCCAATGGCTATGAATATGTCCTAGTAGCCGTCGATTACTTCACAAAGTGGGTGGAAGCCTCTTCCTATAAAATCCTGAATGCCCGAAAGGTTTCCGAATTCATTCGGACCAACATTATATATCGCTACGGAGTGCCTTTTGAAATGCTCTCCGACAACAGCACGCATTTTGAATGGGACGTGAATCGTCTGCTCGACGAATTCAAGATCCAAAGGCATAAATCCTCCCCCTATCGACCGCAAGCCAATGGTGCTGTTGAAGCAGCCAACAAAACGCTAGAAAACATTATTAGAAAAATGGCTGATACAGGAAGAGACTGGCCAGAAAAATTTCCATTAGCCCTATGGGGCTATCGCACCTCAGTTCGCACACCCACTACGGCTACCCCCTATTCTCTAGCGTATGGCATGGAGGCGGTACTGCCAATAGAAGTTGAAATACCATAATTAAGAGTAATGATAGAATCTGGCATAGCAGAAGTTGACTGGGTCAAAGGGCGAGACTAAGAATTAGCCCTAATTGATGAACGACGCTTGCTAGCCCTAGAGCATACCCGAGCATATCAAAGGCGGATAGCTCGAGCCTTCAATAAGAAAGTCAAAGGCCGCGACATCCAAGTCGGGGATCTTGTGCTTCAAGAAAAACCCCCTAGTTATGTTGATACTAGGGGAAAATGGAAATCTCCATGGATGGGACCGTATATTGTCAAAGAAATCCTAGTTAGGAGGTGTCGTGCTCCTCACGAACCAAGAAGGAGAAGATCTCGTTCAGCCCTTCAATCTTGACAAGCTTAAAAGGTATTATGCTTGAAGCCAACCTATCTAGCAGTTGCTTCCCTCTCCAGCTCGCTAGGCTGAAAACCCGAAAGGGCGACCTAGGCTAAATTAGAGCAAATATAAAAAAAAAACAATAAAAAGGAGACATAAGGGCTCGCTAGGTTGAAAACCCGAAAGGGCAGCCTAGGAAAAAATTAGAGTATAAAAAAATCAGGAGAAAAAGGGGAGGGAAGGCACTACCTGAATCCTCAGCATCCTACCTCCAGTCTTCAGCATGCAAGGAGCTCGACTGACAAAGGGAAAAGAAAAACCACGACAGAAGCTCACATTAAAACACTAAAATATAATATTACAGGTCTTAAGGTGCAACTTGGGAATAATCATTAAGATATTTGGACTATGCATTATTTGCATGTACATATCTATTATTGCCTCTACCCCCCTTGTTCCCCCAAACCATCCTTCTTTTGCAGCTTAAGCCCCAAGGTGGTCCATTAGTGCCTGCGGCGTCCGCCCAACCGAGCCCATATACTCCTTCTGCGAGGCGCAGAAGAAGCTCTGGTCTCATCTGCATGAGAGCCCCTGGAAGTGTCCTCTTCCTCGTCATCAGCGTCCCCATTTTCCTGGGCAGCTGTGTTACTTGGACTGGTCCTATGATTTCCAAGAGCAGTGCCCCATCCAGTCTGAGTGGGAGGGACAGCCTCCTCTGGTTCCCAAGGATTATGCTGCCTGCTTACGTTGCTCAGTCGAGGAGGCTCGTTGCCATCATTTCTAAAAGCAATGCCCCATCCAGTCTGAGGGGGAGGAGCAGCCACTTCTGGTTCCCAAGGGTTGTGTTGCCTGCTTGCATTCCTTAGCCGAGGTGGCGCATTGCTAGGACCTACTGTGTTTGGTCCAGGAGCTGTCTGGGCACAAAGATTGTGCACCCACCTGAATTCCTCTTGTAAGGCCTGGGGGACAACTAGCCCCGAACTATCAATGTCCTCCCCTATTTCCATTAGGCGAGCATCTATGCCACTAGCAATATGATGGCCCAGCAGTCGCCTCAGTCCACGCCTAATCATGCAGGACGACCCCTCAGCAGCTACCATGATCCACGACAGATACTCGTGGGAGAGGAACATATAATCAGAAAATAGATAGGCCACCTGCAGCCTATCAAAATCCTGCTGCCACATTCCCTGGATAGTGGTACCTAGGTCCCCGTTATTATTATCCAACTCCGTAAATACGAGTCGGGGGGATAAGCCGCTTCTCTCCAAAGGCGCAAGATCCTGTCTGCTCTGTAAAAAGAAGTCTGCTCAATGCCCAGCAAGACGACCTGATTATACTATACGGAATACATGATAAAGCGTCGGATCTGCCAATGGCTGATCACCCAGACTATATCCATGGAGCCCCTGCAAAAAAAGCTCTCAGCCCAATCATACTCCGAATAATTGGTCTGAGGGAAGTGACCGCGAGAGCCACAAAGCCCCGGATCATACATTGCTCGCGGCGGTACGGGGCCCATCACCCAAAGAAAGTGCTCCTCGAGCCACATGTGGGTCAAAATGGGGCTGCCGGTAGGGAATAGCTCATCAACGCCTACAAAAGCATCCAGACCTGCCAAAGTCTCTGACAGAATCACTGGGATAATATTTAACCGGCGATCCCGTGCCTACAATGCTAGGTCCACGACCAGCACATCGATGAATCCGGGTTGGCCCACCATCAAATATCTCCCTACCAGGCAAAGAAAAAGTGCAGATAGCCGACGCCTCAAGTAATCCACGTCATCCTCCCTGAACTTTGTAAAGGCTCCAGGAGGACAGTCAAATCAAAAGTTACTCCATTATAAAAGCCCGGAGTAGCGAGGCGAGTGGTGCGAAACAGCTCCCTAATTTCCATATACGGACGCCTCCGATGAGAAGGCACGGCGATAAGATGGGAAGGTGCCATCCCCACCATTGCACAGAACTCCTCATAGGTAGGATACATCTCGTTCATACCGAAGTTAAAGAGATGGTCATGAGGAGACCAAAACCTGGAGGCTCCCCTCAGTATGTCCCTATTAATGGAAATATTCCTCAAGGATAGCAGACACCTGTATCCAAAAATATGCTCAAACCAATCACGCTCGTCTGAGCGCAAGGAAAGGATCCAGAAATCCAAAGCATTCTCATAGATTTCTAACTCCAGCGCTGTATGAATTGGTGCAGCCATTTTTGAGAAAAATGCAAAGGATTATTTGATAAAGGTGGCAACGGCTGAGCAGAAGCAAGGCTAAAAGTTTATGCTAGGAGAGCAGATGAGTTTGTGAAAAGAGGCAATCCCTCGTTCGCCTTTTATACCGAAAAGTTAAGAAAGCGGATGGTTTCGAGCACGACGCGAACAGTGCTAAGCAGGATTGCACAAGAAGACTCGGCTCGCCATATGCGGCGCCGCGCCAAAGGCCTTGTTTGGCAGCGCCAAGATGCTTGTTCCCTTGAAACTAGCCGGTATCACGGTTTTCGGCTCGACATCTCTATTATTTATGTCTGATCACGAAAGAAGAGTGAAAGCCTATAAACAATAGCGTTGACAGCAATTATATGGCCGAGAACAGGAGAAGGCGGCTGCCCTTTTATTCCCCGTATATCATCAGAAAAGCCCGCTCGAGCCCGAAGGTGTATTCTTATAAAACCCGTTTCTAAAATACTGCGTGCCATTACCCTTAGATATTGGTATAGCTTTATTTTATGCATGCATTTTTGACTCTGCATTTTTAATATTTTGCATCATATAAAATTGTATTGCATTGTATAATAAATATTTGTACAGGTTTTAGTACGAAAAAAAAAGAGAAAACTAATAAGCGCATGTATCCAAGACTAATGTGCAGGGACGACCGTCGCTCTATCAAGACCACCTCCCATAACCCAAGGGCCCTGGGGCACTAGCTGTATGCTCGTCTCGGCCCGGCGCTCGACCGGCCCGCATCATCGTCATCATCATCCGGTGCACTTGCGCGTCATTCCCCTGCAGAAAACTTCGTCAACAAGCTTTTGATAAAGCTTGTTAATGTTGATACTAAAAAGCCCCGCAGCCTCTTATAAGTAGGACACATTCACTTGAAAAAAAAAAGTGAGACAACAAAAGAAATATATTAGTCTCCAAAAAAATAGATATGCATCTAAAAAAAAGAAAAAAAAGGTAAAATATATGCATGATAAAAAAAGAAAGAAATGCAAAGGTAAATGTGTCTACCGAGCGAGCTGAAGACGATCCTCGGGAATCTCGACATCTGGAAGCATTTCCTCTACCATCCGGCCGCCCCAATGATATTGAAAGGTAGAGAAGACATCATCAGGCTCGACGAATTCCAGATGCTCGTCGAGAGATGGGATGGAAGGCCTTGGCCTAACAGATGCATCAGAAGCCCGTCTAGGTGCAGCAAGAGCAGGAGGGGGAGGATGAAGCACGGTCTGCAAGAAATCCTCATACGCCATAACCGGAAAATCAGTCGCGGGCATAAGGAATTTCGACAGGTACTGATACCTGTTTGGCAGGTGATCCGGCTCTATAACCCAAAAAGGAGGCCTAGGAGGCACCACTGGAGGCACCGAATAATATCTTGGCGATTGACCCGCTCGCCCATGTATAAAAAATCTACCATGATGGATACCATCAGTATCCGGCAGCGGCTCAGCCCTAAAGCCACAACATAATGTCCCTCCAGGCCTTCCCAAGGAAGGAAGTGCACTGTACCCGCACTCGAGCTAGCAATCCGCTCCTGCACCCGCTCCTTCTTTGAGCAGCCGCCGTCCTGGTCCGGCCGAACCCTGTTCTCGTCCACAAACTCAAGCAGATAAGGTGGCTGGTGGACACGCTGACGTAGCCGACCCGGCGTGAAATGAAAAAATGAGAAAGCCCAGACCTGCTAAAGAAGACGAAAAAAAAAGAAATTTTATCAGCAATAAAAAATATATATATGCTGCAAAGAAATATGTGCACGAAAAAAAAATATATGTTATGTGAAAAAAAAAACAAAAAAGAGAGAAGCAGCAAAAGCAGGAAAAGGCATATACCTCCCACGCCGGGGCAAATCCATTCAGAGTCGGCGAGTCATTTCGGCTAGCCCTATCCATGGAAGCATAAAGTTCGGCCAGGCCCGCCTGCCCCCAGTCATAAGCAGGAATCTGCTCAAAATCTGCCAGGCATGCCAGGACAGAAACTCTCAGGGTGGTGGAAGAATTGGCAAAAAGTGATGTGCCAAGAAAGAAGAATAAGAACGCTCTAGCAGCGCGAGCCACTACTACGGGGTCATTTTCTGGAACCCGTCTGGCGTTGTCTAGAAGCCATTTCCGCACGCTGCCAATATAAATCTCATCCGTCGACTTGTATTCCGGCTCAAAACCCAGGAGGTCCTCCACCTCATCATGATGCCGCCGACGGAGAGTATAATCAGGCGCTAGGGTCCAACCAACGCTGGTAGGAAGGCCGGTGATGGCAGCAAAGTCACAGGGGGTCATGGTCGCCTCCCCCCAACTGAAATGGAATGTTTGGGTAGTATCCCATCAGTAATCCTGGAGCACGTCGAAAATGGACAAATAGCTTGAAAAGGGCGGAAGGCGTGTAGGAAGGTGCCGAACCAAAACTTGTGCCGCCTGGGCATGTGATAAATATCGCCACGTTGGCACAAGTGGCTCGAACCCGAAAACGGCTGGGCTAAAAAAAAGATGAAAAGAAAAGGTAAGTTTACTATCTTTTATTTCCTTTGCCATGTTGCATGCATCATATTTTGTAAATCATAAAATGGCAACATTATAATTTCCGTGATGCATTTTTAAAAAAATATATATATATAATAAAACATCATTTTGCATGTGAAAAATATATAATAAGCATTTGGCATCCATAATTTAAAAAAAACACATCTTTTAGTATTTGAAATATATTTTGCATCATGCAATAAAAATACATATGTAGCATTTTAGCATTTTAAATTTTAATTGCATTCTAAATAAAAATAAAAATGCATTTGTGCATTGAAATTTTTCGGTATCCGAAGAAAACAAATCTTTATCACATTTTAGCATTTTCAAAATTTTAATTTGCATCTTTAGCATTCATAAAAAATAATAATAATAATAAATGCATCTTTTGCATTCTAAATATGCATTTTGACATTTTAGGCATTATAAAATTGTATATTTTTCTTTTAAAAGCATATACCACATTATTGCATTTTCACATGCATAATAAAATAAAGAATGTTCATGCATCATGTTAGCAAGCATCCCATAAATTTTTCGCATTGCATTTGCATCAAATAAAATGAAATATGCATCTATCATTTGCATTTATTGTCCAAATAAGCTACATTATGACATTATAAAGAGAATAAAGTACCATCAATCATGAAAATAAGATATTCCCATGACATTTATTAGGCTCCTGCAGCATAAGCATGCATGAAAAGTGAATTTTAGGGCATAAAATACATCTGTTTTGTCCTGCATTTATCCGAAAATATGTCCGAAAAAATTTGCATTATATTCCAAAAAGTCCGTTTCATAAGCATATAGCATATAAAATTAATATTCAGCATAAAACATGCATCATATAGCCTCAATTGCATTAATAATATAAATCATGCATTGAAGGGTCAAATAGTGACCACTAGTTCAATTATGCATCGCAAAAATAAATTGAATAAATTCATGCATCATCACTAAATTGCATCATTTTAGCATAAATATTGCATGCATAAGCATTATTAACATGGTCAGGAATGCTCCAAAAGCCCAAAGCAGTGCTAAAATCTAGCAGATTTGAGAAAATATCCAAGTAAATTTAGAAAGAAAAAACTTATCGAAGTACTTGGAAGATTGGACACATGGGTGTCCCAATCGCGAAGAATATTTCCCCAGTCATCCTTGGAATATCGATATTTGATTTTATTTTGGATCAAAGGAGGGAATTCCTTCCTCCTCTCGCCAGATTCTTGGTGCATGAGAGCCTTCCCATCCCTGGATCGCGACGAAGAAGCCATCTGCTAGAGAAAACACGCAAATTGGCGGAAGAAAAATGAGAAAAGGAGCAAAAATGGAAAAGAAATGAAAATGGGCAACAATGGCGTCGCAGAAAGAAGCAAAAGGAAGAAAGAAGAAGAAGTGAAGCAGTAAGCTTCACTCCTGCTTGCCCGTCCACTTAAAAGGGTGGAAAAAGGAATTTTTCCTTTTTCCCCCTCCAATGTTTGAAGTTGCGGCACTTAAGTCCCCGGATTACAAAAGCTACGAAATGGCCCCTAAAGCTTAACGAAAGTAATTTTGTTAACCAAATACGACGGCCATCCATTCAAGAGCAAGGGAAAAGTGGTATCCCCAGCAGACCAGCTGCAAAATAAGCAGAAAAGCCATGAAAACCGGCACCAAAGGTAAGCATTTTGTAAAAATAAAGCATTTTGCAAAAAACAAAAAAAAAAGAAGAAAATGAAAAAAAGAGAAAAAATATGGCATGCAAATAAAAAAAATGGCAAGCATGCGAAAAGAAAGAAAAAAAGGAAAAAAAAAAGGCAACAGAAAAACAAAAGAGAAGAATGCAAGAATATGAAAAAATGCATGCAAAAGAAAAAATGCAAGCAAGAAAATATATGCATGCAGCAAATAAAAGAAAAAAAGAAAAAGAAAAGAAAAAGAAAAAGAAAAAAGAGAGAGAGAGAAGGGAAAAATGCATGCAAAAGAAAAAGAAAAAGAAAAAGAAAAAATGTATAAATGCATGCAACAAAAAGAAAAAGCAAAAAGAAGAAATTTTCAGCTGAAGCTAGAAAATGCAGCAAAAAGAAAATGCAACAGCAAGAAAAAAGAAAAGGAAATTCCAGCTGGAACCAGAAGATGCAGCAGCAAAGAAAAGAAAATTTCTAGCCAAGGTTAGAAAGAGCAACAAAAAGAGAAGACAAATGCATCAGCATAAAGAAAGATTTTCCAGCTAAGGCCGAAAATATAGCGGAAAAAGAGGAAATGATTTCTAGCCGAACGGCAAAAAAAAGAAAGAATCCCCAGCAAGTGCAGCAAAGAAGTAACAAGTGCAGCAAGAACAGCAAAAAGAGTAGCATGAAGTAGCAAGAAGCAAAGCAACAAAAGAAGAAGTAGCAAGAGCGAAGCGAAAGCGGCGGCAGCGGATGGTCACATGGGCAAAGCAAGGGTAAGGAAAGAAAAGTATCTTTTTCCTTTTCTGTGCATTTGTGTGATGTTTGGAAAACTTTTCCTGAAGGGGCAGGTAACGTCGGATCGAGGGAGAGGCTTTGTTCTCCAACGAAGGTTGCGTTCCTGGGGAGGAAATGTATTCCAGGCATTTATAGCTGTGTTGGAAACTTTCCCTTAAGGGGCACGCAACCCGGATCGAGAGGAAAGTTTTGTTCTCCCGATCCGAGGAGACATTACATTCACCCAGCCAGACGAACTACGATTGGTCTGATTCCTTGTATAAGAATACGTAGGCAGCCTATTTCGGTAGGCACGACCATCGCAGAACTTGATAGATACCTTTGCGACACTCGTTTGATAAGCTTTGCAGCACTTGTTTGATAGCATTGCAGCCCTTGTTTGTTTAAGCATCGCAGACACTTTCACTTGTCCACACTTGATCCCTCGAACTACGATTGGTCTGATTCCTTGTATAAGGATACGTAGGCAGCCTATTTCGGTAGGCACGACCATCGCAGCACTTGATAGATACCTTTGCGGCACTCATTTGATAAGCTTTGCAGCACTTGTTTGATAGCATTGCAGCCCTTGTTTGTTTAAGCATCGCAGCACTTGCACCGCATCACTTGTCTGTTAACACGGCAGCACTTGATCCCCAACAGAGGTGAACTACGTTTCGGTCTGATTCCTTGTATAAGGATACGTAGGCAGCCTATTTCGATAGGCACGACCGTCGCAGGCATGATAGTTTAGGTTTTGGCCTGAACTATGTTTTGGTCTGAGTTCCTTGATTAACAGATACGTAGGCAGCCTACACTAGTAGGTCCGACCATTAGAACACTTAATTTGCATATTTGCTTAAAAACTACGATAACCTGCTATAACCGACTATATATGTCTAGGATATGGAGTTTGGTTAGCATTATAAACTATTGCATTATAACTGTAACCTGTTGCATTTCTTTCCTATTATAATTGCACGAAATTGGAGAGTCTATTGTTTATCAACGATGTTCGTCTACTCAGTAAGCCTCGGGTTACCCGTAGACTCCATCGTTGAGGGGCTCTGTAGACACCCCAATTTCGTACCCCTGGCATGTAACTCTGGCATGTGATATCAAGAACTATTTAAACTTAACAAATGTCAAGTTACAGGAGTTAAAAAATGCAAATAGCAAAGCAGGATGCGCAAAACAATGAAATGCAGGGGCTAAAACATCAAAATTGAAAGATGAATAGTGTGCTGGAGCTGCCAAAGGGGGACCTTGGCGCGGCGCCCAAAGGACTTTTTGGCCACGCCCATCTAGCTACAATGCACCCCGGACTTAACACATTGTGCAATTTTCGAGGCGCGGTGTACAAGGAGATCATGCATGCTGAGAGAAAAAGAAATTCCCGATGAATCCCTCCTTCAGCCTATAAATAGAAGGCTTGGGGCTCACTTTCAGACAGAGAAAAAACACCGATAAAATTTCTCCGCGTCGCCGTTACGCTGAGAAAATAGAGAGCGAAGTGAGATAAGGAGTGATCCTCCTATAAAGCCTCGAAACCCTGCCAAAACTCCGCCAAACCTAAATCCAACCTGTCAAAGTGATCCCTAGCCCTTTAGTTAGGCACCCACCCTATTTTCCCGATCCAAAAACCTCGGAAAGAGCCATTACTCTGCCCGAGTAAAAAGGCCAAAACCACCAAAAATAAGCCCTTGTTACTCTGCCCAAACCAAAAAAAGCGTTACAAGCGGCGGCATAAAAAGTCTCCCTCTCTCGAGAAGGACAAAGCGGGCACTCTTCGCTCTAAAAGGTAAAAGCCTTTAAGGGCGTTTATTTTATAAAAGTTATTTTCAAATCCGGCCCAATGTAGAAAATATAAGTCGTTGTGCTGCCCGGATTTAGTTAGAAAATACTATGTAAAAGAGCCGTTATTATGGCCAAATATTTTTAAATGTATTTGTAACTATTGTAAGGAGATGGCTGTAAGTCTGTAAATAATGTAGCTACGGATGTATTTGCTTTTATTTCCTGTCTTTAAATGCATTGTTTATTTGCTAAATAAATATAACAAAAAACATACTTTAGCCAAAAACCGCTTTTGAGACCGAAAGGGCGAGTTGGGTGCCTAGCACCTTCCCAACTCGTAACTTAACCTCTGAACCCGTTTTTATATTCTCTGGTTTTTCTTTTTTTTGGTTGTTCTTTATTTCTTCCTTAAAATAAAGATGGCGACTCTAAAACATTTTGGATCCAGTGGGGCATCGCAACATTCCTTTCTTGCACTTTTCCGTTTTCCCCTAAAAAAGGGAGAATGGGAATGAAAGGGTGATGCATTCCTATATCCCGGTATTCCCTAAACAAGGGATAACTTGATGTAGAAAACCCAAAGCACCCATAGTGATCCGAAATAGGCCATAAGGCTATTTTTTTATAAAATCCATAGTGGGGCCTCGCAACACTCCTTTCTTGCACTTTTTCATTTTCCCCTAAAAAAGGGAGAATGAGAATGAAAGGGTGATGTATTCCTATATCCTGGTATCCCCTAAAAAAGGGATAACTTGATGTAGAAAACCCAAAGCTCCCATATTGGACCAAAAATCCACTAAAGTCAACCGAGGCGTATCCAAACGCGCTATTCTAGACAGCACTCCTCTCGCACTTTTAATTTCGTCTTCCCCTAAACAAGGGAGGATGGAATGAGAGCAGTGGTGTCCCGCATCCGCACGTATGCGCACCCCTACCCAAGGGCGTGCGGGGCGCGGGCGTAGTCAGGGCGACTGATCGATGTTTTATTTAATCTTTTTCCTTGCAAGTGTACAAGACTATTATAGAATAGACTCGGAAGCAAGGGTCGAACCCACAGAGACAAGTGATCACGAACAGTGCGGTTATAGATAGCAAATTATTAACCTAAAGGGGTTTTTTATGTTTAATTCTATTCTAATTTACTAGTTATAGATGTTAACTAATTAGACAGTAATAACAGATATGAAGATCTTATGGTGAGTGGAAATCTAGGATTCTGGGTTTCACTTATATCTCCTTTATGTTCAATTCATAATAATGTCATTCAATGTCTTGGGTTCGTTCACTAAAAATAGATATGGTCTGTTGAACAATTGGTTCGCCTCCATCCCAAAAAATTCACCCATTCCATATCCTAAGCACGGAACTGTAATCTAGCTGTCACCTAGATTTATGATCTATCTGTCACCTAGATCATGTAAGAACCTGGTCCTAACTTATCACTCTCGTGCTTCGATAGGTCCAATTTATTGTGTTGGTGAGCCAGTGTACGACATATGCACTTGGTCATGCAGGTATCCGCACCTCTAAGCCTTTATTATTTGCGATTACATTCATTTGTTCAAAGCGAAATAATAAAGGGATTGATAAACAACACAATCAACAAGCATTGAATAGG
>CM028380.1:106151935-106275637 GCA_013146195.2 Codonopsis lanceolata | reverse complement strand
ACAAACGGCTTTATTGCAAATAATGTGTCACTTTTTAAATGAAACTTCTTTGTTGGGATATAAGAAGTATACAATTTACATTTCATCTATTATGTATTTGGCAAAGTTGACTACCTATCTAAGAAGATTATATATGGAAGGTACAAGGCGTGGAAGATTTATGGCACAACAAAGTCACAAGGAGTTTCTTTACGTGAATTGTCTCTAATAAATTACCAAAACTCATAGAACTATGGTGGAACAAAGATGGCAGTGGAAAGTTTAGTTGTCCTGATCTTCAATCACTGGAAGTCACAGGATGTGATGGTTTAAGAAATATATTTGTACCTTCAGCAATCAAACACGATATGAATATTAAAAAGCTTAGTATAAGGAATTGCTCGAATATGGAAGAAGTGGTTGGAGAGGAAGAACAGGGGAATATTATGGAGATAAACTTATTTGGTCTAGTAGAAGAGTTGTCACTTGTGAATCTACCTAATCGAGGACTTTACGTAGGTAATTACATTTTGGAATGGCCATCCTTGTCAAAAATGGTTATGAATGCTGTCCCAACATGGCAAAGTTACTTTGGGACACCTAAGCACACCACTTCTCAAGGGGTTGTTTGAAGAAAAGACATGAGGAAGTGTTGAGGAAGGAAGCAACCTTAATGATATGATTCAACATCTCTATAATCAGGTATGCAACCATGGTTAAATTACCACAGTGTTTCTTCGAAACATATGAGGCACATGTGATGATTATATTCTGGTCCACAAATTTAAGTGATTCAGATCTCTAATCAATGACATGTTTGGGATAACTTTGTTAGCTAGTGTTATTCCACTTTGTATAGCAAGGCACTTACAAACTAATTTCGTTGGTCACTATATAAAGTTACTACCCTGACTTACAGTTAAAGTGTTATTCCATGTGTTCTAGTTTTACCCTTCATATATAGTAACAACTTCAAATGATAATTATTTACTTTTACAACATTGGATTTTGCAAGCATAGACTTTTGATTAGAAATAAGGAATCAAGTTTAGACTTTAGAGCCTTCAGTTAAACTGATCAAACTTTGCAGTATTCATAAGACCAAAGTTCTATCATTTTAGTTATATATATATATATATATATTAATAATCATTTTGACTTTGTTTTATGATTCCCTAAATCTAACCGAACCCCCCAACGAGATTCGACCCTGGGACCAACAGCAGGAGGAGTGAGTGCTCTAACCAGTAGAATAAAATATTGATACCTACTACACCCGCCTACCCCCCAAGCCGCTCCTTTTGTTTTGGATTTACCTTCTGCGGGGAAGAAAAAAGTGTCCTTATCCAAGGTGTCCGAAGCCTATTAGGAACATGTGACCATTACCATCTTAATTTTTTAATAATTAGACAGTGTCTAACTTCAAATTATCTGATATCAGAAAGAAATTGCTGCGATGGAGAAACAGGAAGAAGAAACATCAGGTACTCAAGAAGCTCATTTGGAGTAACCGAAGCGAAAGAGGAAGCATAACCGACAGGGAAATTTCTACAGGATCTGATATTAATTAATGTCGGACCTAATTCTCAATTCTCATGAGGTAAGGTTAATTATCATTACTTAATATTTGTACATGCACAATAAAGCATAACCAGTAGAAAATAAGCTATACGAGTGCTTTAGAGATTTGCACACTTCAAAATTACTTCATTGGAGAAATACAACATTTTCCTCTAAGATCAGTGCTTCCTCTTTTTTGTTCTCATTGATTATCAGGGTTACTCAAGCTTTGCCACCATTTTATAATTGGTACCAAGAAGCAGTTTGTTACTGATCAAGTTGAGCTCTTACTACATTTGCAGCTCAAGTGAGTTTGTTATGAGAGCAGGTTCATGAAAGGAATGGAATCAAATGTATGTAATCTAGTGTTTTTTCGTTTGTGTTCTTGTTTTTATTGTCCAATCAAATTAAGTTGTTCGATGTCCTAGCGACGATTAAAGTTAAAACAAGTTGTTCGAGGGTTTTTTTTTTGTTTTTACTTTACGATCTAATTGAATCGCGTGGTTTCCTAGTAACGATGGAAGTTGAAACAAGTTATTAATTCTAGAGTTAAATTTCATATACCCATGTCTCTTCCATAAAGAGCAATGCGGTCCTATTATGGATGCCATGGTGCCCACTCAAATTGTAAAAAATATTTATTAGTGTAATGTTATTTTTCAATAGTTTGAAGGGTTGTTTAATGGAGAACTATGCTCTAGGAGGTGAGACTTGTTGAGTTTTAAGTACACTTACCCAAAATACCACTGTTTTGGAACTAACAAATAAGGAGCAAACCTTCCAATATCAATTCGTTTCCAATTAATCAATCAAAAAAGGAACAGGAGAGTATCTCCACTACAATTGAAAACAAAATAGTGATTAGTCCACCTATTAAAACAGTTCAATGTTTAAGAAAGGGAAAAATAGAGTATAGCTAAGCGTCCTTAAGCCTAGGCTAAGATCCCCAATTCAACTATAAGGTTTTGGGACTGCCCAACCTTTCCACAAGAAACCCCAACCCACCAAAATCCCTCTTAACAGGCTGAGATAATGTCGAAATCACAGAACCCACATACACACAAACTGATAATGTCGAAATCAAATAACCCACACACAGACACAAGTGTTTCCCTTCACAGAAGAGAGTTAAGAGAGAAAGAGAGAGATCAGTGCTCAGATAATTCGGTACCTTGAAGTTGAATGAAGGAGTATTTATAAAGCCCACTGCCACTGAAGATAAGGAGTAAGACTCCTAAGACTCCTCATCAGAGTCAACAACGGAGACTGCGACAGCAACATCAACACAACATGAGGAGGAAGGAGATTTGGTCAACAAAATTGGCTCTCAAGGGGAGAATAAAAGAATTAACAATTAAACCCTTAATTGTTACTTTGGTCAGCCGATCAAAGGAGGGAACGGGGTTCGGCCTTTTCTGGTTGCTGGGCTTATTGAATTCTAAGTAGGTTGCCCAACCAGACCTATCCAGTACTTACAATTTCATTGGTGATTTATTTAGGGGAAAATTCTGGCCGGTCCCTTTTTTTATGTTTCTAATCCCAAAAGTTTATCAATTTTTTCAATCGCAAAAGACCACTTTTCGAAATATTGTTTCAAAAATGTCATCATCTTCTTCAACAGCTTCGGCGACACACTTTGGATTCGAAAATAACGATTGTGTGCAATGAAACGGGGATCGACCTAACGAGTTTTTTTATTCATGAAATACAAAATTATAATAAATCTGTGCTGGGTTGAAGGATTTTTCAGTTGACACGAAGGCAGAGAAGGACGGAGAAGAAGAATGCTTACGACGGAGGAGATTAAAGAAGAAGGTGGAGGACGTAAACTGGTTATTTATGCTTTTGTACCGCGAATCATAGATTTCATTGTATTATTTTTGCACTGCGATTCAAAAGTTTGATTCGTGTAAAATTGTTGCACCGCGATATATTTACACTTTATAATGTAATTTATTGAAAATTAATTATTTTTTTGCACTTTAACAACCATTTCAAACCGTGATTCAGAAATCTTTTCACCGCGATTCACAAATTCAAAAGCTAGCATAGTTTTGTACCACGGTTCATAAATTCAAAAAGCTAGCATAGTTTTGCACCTCGATTCTTTTCTTAAAATTGGTGCACCACAATATATTTGCACTTTATACTTTAATTTACTGATAATTAATTTAGTTTTTTACACTTTAACAACCTTTTAAAAAGTTGTACCGCGATTCTCAAATTCAAATGGCTCACATAGTTTTGCACCCCGATTCTTTTTTCTTAAAATTGTTGCACCACGATATATTTGCACTTTATTCAGTAATTTATTGACAATTAATTAATTTTTTGCACTTTAACAACCTTTTCAAAAGTTGTACCGCGGTTCAAAGTTTGGTTCATATAAAATTGTTGTACCGCGATTCATAAAGTTTAATTGTAATGCTCATACAGTTCATTAAAAGTATCGTAGTCATTTTATCACAAAAAGTGACTTTTTCCGGTTGAAAATAAAAAGAGAGTACTGTAGCAATTAAATACTTTAAAAAGTGGACCGGCACACAATTTTTCCATTTATTTAGGGGTAAATTCTGGTCGGTCCTTTTTTTAAAGTTTCTAAGCCCAAAAGTCCATAGTTTTTTTTTCAACCGGAAAAGACCATTTTTCGAAATATTGTTCCAAATATGTCATCGTCTTCTTCAATAGCTCCGGCAACACACTTTGGATTTGAAAATTACGACTGTGCGCAACAAAACGGGGGTTGAGGGGGCAACGCCCCTTCGTGGGGGTTCGGGGGCGTTAAAGATAAGCGAGTTTTTTGATTCATAAAATACAAAACTATAATGGATCTGTGCTGGGTTGAAGAATTTTTCAGTTGGGACGTAGACATAGAAAGAGGAGAAAGAAGAAGACTTACGACGGAGGAGATGGAAGAAGTAGGTGGAGGACATGGTCTGGTTCTTTATGTGTGAGAACCCAAACCCATTACTTGTATAACATCACTATAACATGCTTAGTGTATGTCTTAACATGTTAGAGAGTTCATATTGTTCATATCATGCTTGCATTAGAGTTGTTACGATCATAGTCGCTTGAATGTCTTCAATGCGTTGCATACCTTGCCGTTTGTGCTTTGAGTGTTCATCTTAGCATGTTAGAACTTAACCAAGTCTTGTTGGAGTTCTATTACCTTTCATATATGATATAGAACATCCATTTTGATCATAGTAAGCTTGGTTGGAAGTTTAGAAGCTTTGTTGGTTCGTTTGGGTCTTAGCGATTTCCCTTGTTCCTCGTATTGCTTGTATTTCGTCTTGCAAGATTTTCATTTAGTTCCAGGCCATATATTCAGGTCATAACCATATTTAAACAAGCCTTGTTCATTCGCAAGTTGTTCTAGTTTGATTTGTGTTTGATTCGTTGGCCATTCGTCTCATGATTCGAACCTTGTTTTAACTTGTTTCAGATGTTGTTCGGGTGTGATTCTGACTTGTTTTGAGTTGGGTTAGACCTTAGAATGGTTGCCCATGAGTTTGAGACCATTTAGGACAAGTTTAGACCATGTTCAAGGGATGAACCTCGCGCTCGCATCGTTTTTTGGTCATTGGCTCGTGGAACAGTGCTGAGAGCACTCAAAAAATGCACCTAGGCTGTCAACTGGACCATGCGTTCGCATGGTCCTTAGGGGATGCGACCGCTTCACTATGATTTCCACTATACGAGATTTTTTCATGCAATCTGAATTGTGACCAATTAGCCCAATGAACCCCCATCCTAATTGACCCTAATCCATCCTATTAGACCCTAAGTAAGTTAGATTAAGCCTAACCTCAATCATCCTCCACTTGACAAGTGGATTTTCATGCATTCTCCTTGTGACATGTGAAGTTCCACCCACATTTGCATGTCACATATAAACCTCCCACATTGTGATCAGCCATTAAACCCACCATATCTGAAAATTCCCTCTCTCTCTCTCTTCCCAAGCTTTTGTGTGTGAATGGTGAGGGGAGATTAGTGTGTGTTTTCCCCATAACTTGAGCTCCCGAACTCCAAAAGGGTTTAGAATGCATTTAGCATTTAAACTCTATTGGATGAATTTATAGAGACGACTCAACGTAGTCAAATTTATTGAGCCATTGAACAATACCAGCTCAATGATAAATCCCTACGACATTCTAAATGCGTTTCTCTAAGAATATAAATTATAGACTCTTGAATTGGATTGATTACTGTGCTTGATTTAAATGTCATAGAATAGAATGCCTATTTGACATGTTGAGTTCGCTCTTGTCGAACTCAATCCTACTTGATAATTGATGAGAATAATTACTTATCATGAACGAGATCTCTCTTGTCAACCTCGTTCTCTACTTGAGATTTTGTTAAGTAAACACTACTTGGCATTTGCATGAGTCCAACTGGCATACCTGTCCTTGTTCACACACACCTCCACTGTGGCCACAGTAGTGGGGAAGTAGCCCCTTTGCTATAACCATTAGAGCACATTGGTGTGTCTATCCCGGGCATCTCCTCGGAAGGTCGATGTACTCACAATCATCTGACACCTCACATTCCAGATAACGCTTGTATGCAGGAACTACGTAGCGGCCCGGCTCTCCATATATCCTTATCTTATGTGATTTAATTATGAGCACCTATGTGAAACAATGTGCATCTTGGATATATGTTCTATATGCTTATGTGACAATATCTTGCCTTGTATGTTGCATATTGCCATGACATAGGCGTCTGTTTGAGAGTCGTGGTAGTAGTGCTCCTACTCCTTAAGGGCAGTAGACTCAGGGTAGTGGACCATTGATTTGTTCTTACTGTAACAAGATTGGGCATTCTAGTGAGAAGTGCAGAACCAGGCTTGGTACTTGTCTTAGTTGTGGAGATCCTAGTCATCGGCTCAAAGATCGCCCTAAGTCTAGAGCATTCATCCGGGTCAGGTCCGGGTCCAAGAGGGACAGTGATGGGCGTCCTAAGACGCAGGCTCGTGTTTTCGTGCTTGATCAGCGAGGTATTCCCGAGTCTACTTCTGTTATCGGAGGTATTCTTTTAGTTTTCGGTCATCATGCTCGAGTTCTTATAGATCCGGGGTCTACTCATTCTTATGTTGCAGCGCATTTCTTAGAGCATTTATGTGTATTGCCTGCCCAGTTGCCTTATGTGCTTGAGGTGTCTACACCGTTGTGTGATTGCTTGTCGGCGTCTAAGGTCTATAGAGACTGTGATGTGCTTGTTCATGATTGAGTCTTGCATGCTGATATGGTAGTATTGCTTATCAGAGACTTTGATGTGATTCTTGGTATGGATTGGCTATGTGTACATCATGCTTTAGTTGATTGCCGTCGTAAGAGAGTAACTTTTGCCATGCCCGGTATTCCGGAGTTTGTGTTTTCGGGTGATCATGCTATGAATGGTGTTCATGTTATTTCTACTTTGCGGGCTAGACAACTTTTATCACGTGGGTGTATGGGGTATTTAGCTTGTGTACTTGATACTAGCATGTCTACTGCTAAGTTAGAAGATATTCTGGTAGTTAATGAGTTCCCTGATGTCTTTTCTACCGAGTATGCTTTACCTCCCGACAGAGAGCTAGAGTTTTGTATTGAGCTATTGCCAGGGACTTCGCCTATTTCTACTGCTAAGTTAGAAGATATTCTGGTAGTTAATCAGTTACAGGAACTTCTAGATAGGGAGTTCATTAAACCGAGTGTGTCTCCTTAGGGTGCACCAGTGTTCTTTGTGAGGAAGAAGGATGGTAGTTTACGGTTTTGCATAGACTATCGACAGTTGAACCAGGCTACTATCAAGAATAGGTATCCCTTGCCACACATTGATGATCGCTTTGATAAACTTCGGGGTTCAGTTGTCTATTCCAAGTTTGACTTGAGGAGTGGTTATCACCAGTTGAGGGTTCGGGCGGAAGATGTCTCGAAGACAGCCTTTCGTACGCGTTACGATCATTATGAGTTTGTTGTGATGCCATTTGGGTTGACAAACACACCTGCAGTTTTTATGGACTTAATGAATAGGGTTTTTCATGAGTATCTTGATTACTTTGTGGTGGTATTTATTGATGACATTCTTGTGTACTCCAAGTCACGAGAGGAACATAAGAATCATTTGAGAGAGGTTCTTGCTATCTTGCGGAAGAAGCAACTTTATGTGAAATTTAGTAAGTGTGCTTTCTGGCTTGAGCAAGTTTCTTTTCTAGGGCACGTGGTGTCTAGTGTTGGTATCGCGGTGGATCCATCCAAGGTTGAGGCGGTTACTAAGTGGAAGACGCCTAGTACGGTAACCGAAGTCCACAGTTTATTGGGCTTGACAGGTTATTACCATAGGTTTATCGAGGGGTTTTCGAAGATCGCTACTGTGCACTACTAGAAACAGTGCCTTCAGCGACTGAATTCTTAGCGACGGAAATTTTCCGTCGCTGATTAGTGACGGAATTTTAGCATTAGCGACAGAATTTTGCATCAGCGACGGAATTGAGCATCAGCGACGGAATTTAGCAGCGACGGAATTTTTCGTCGATGAAGGTCACCTTTAGCGGCGAATTCAGCATCGGCGGCGAATTGAACATCAACGACGGAATTTGTCAGTGACGGAATTTTCCGTCGCTAAAGGTCACCTTTAGCGACGGAAAATTCCGTCATAATATTTAAATGTTAATTTAATAATATAATATCAATAATTAAAATGATTAGCATCAATATAATTACAAAAATTAAAACATTCACTTTACAACTTAACTTAGCGTAGCGTGGCGTAGCTTAGCAACTTAACGAAACGTAAGCGTAACAGTAACGCGTAATTTAATAACGTAGCGTAACAACAACAACTTAACGTAGCGTAACGGCAATGTAGCGTTATGTAATGTAGCGTATCGTAACTTAACGTGGCGTGATGTGGCAATGTGGCTTAGCGTAGCGTGAATTTAACAGCAACTTAACCCGGCAGCAGCAGCAACTTAACAGCAGCAGCAACTCAGCAAGCTTAAGCAACTTAGCAGCTTAACACAGCAACCTTGGCAAATGGCTTAAATGTGGCAACGTAACTTAACTTAACGTAACGTGGCGTGGCAATGTAACTTAGCGTAACGTGGCAACTTAGCTTTACTTAGCAGCAGATTAACTTAGCATTAACAGCAACTTGGCAACTTAGCTTAACTTAAGCAACTTAAATTAACTTAAATTAACTTAACTTAACTTAACTTAACAACTTAACAGCAGCAAGCGTGGCTTAACTTAACTTAACGTAACATAACTTAGCTTAGCTTAACGTCCAACTTAGCAACATAACTAACATAACAACATAACTTAACATGAAACACTACGCCTATTGGCGAAATAGTATAATGGACTACGATGGACCATTATAACATGAAAATACGCGTCGGCTATTGGCGAAATGGTATAATGGAGTACGATGGACCATTATAACATGAAAACACGTTACGCCTATTAGTGGTGAAATGTTATAATGAACTAAGATAGACCATTATAACATGAAAACACGCTACGCCTATTGACGAAATGGTATAATGGAGTACCATGGACCATTATAACATGAAGAGCGATCACGTCTTGGCTTAACGTAACGTAACTTCTAACAACATAACATAACATAACTTAGCAACTTAGCGTAACTTAACATAACTTAGCGTAGCGTAGCGTAACTTAACATAAGCAGCAACCTGCGTGGCAACAACTTGGCAGCTTAGCAACAGCAACCTTAGCTTGGCAACAACTTAAGCAAGCAGCAACCTTAAGCAACTTAGCGTAACATAAGTTAAAGCTTAGCGTGGCGTAACTTAACTTAGCTTAAACGTAATGTAACTTAACTTAACTTAACGTAACATAACTTAACTTAGCTTAACGTAACAAAACTTAACTTAGCTTAACGTAAGGTAACTTAACTTAAATTTACTTAACGTAACTTAACTTAACTTTACTTAACTTAACTTAATTTAACTTAACTTAAACGTAATGTAACTTAACTTAACCTAACTTGGCAACATAATGTAACTTAACTTAACTTAACAGCACTGGCTTAGCGTTAAGCGTAACTTAACTTAGCTTAAGCGTAATGTAACTTAACTTAGCAACTTAACGTAACATAACCCCCAAGGGGTGGCCCGATGGTAGACATGGGGCTTCACAATGTGTGAAGTCTCGGGTTCGATCCCTTCCATGCCCCCTTAGCAGGAGGGAAAAAAAAGCTAAAAAAAAAAGATTAAAAAAAAAAAAAAAAACTTAGCGTAACATAGCAACTTAGCAACATAACGTAGCAACAGCTTAGCGTAGCGTAGCAACTTAACAACAACTTTGCTTAACGTAACTTAGCAACTTAGCAACCTAACTTAACCCAACAACATAACATAACGCTTAACTTAGATTAACTTGACTTAACAAGCTTAAGCGTAATGTAACTTAGCTTAAGCGTAGCGTAACAACGCTTAACTTAACTTAACAGCAACGGTATGTCTATTAGCGAAATGGTACAATGGAGTGCGATAGACCATTATAACATGAAAAACGCTACGCCTATTGGCGAAATGTTATAATGGATGCGATGGACCATTATAACATGAAAACATGCTACGCCTCTTGGCGAAATGGTATAATGGATACGATTGACCGTTATAACATGAAAACACGCTTCGTCTATTGATGAAATGGTATAATTGAGTACGATGGACCATTATAACATGAAAACACGTTACGCCTATTGGCGAAATCTTATAATGGTGTACGATGGACCATTATAACATGAAAAACAGCTATGCCAATTGGCAAAATGTTATAACTTAGCGTGGCGTACCTTAAGCGTGGCTTAACTTCGTGGCAACTAGCGTAGCGTGGCAACCCAGCTTAAGCATAGCGTGGCAACCACAGCAGCAACTTAACTTGGCAAGCAGTGACAGCAAGCAACGTGGCAGCAGCAATGTGGCAACCCAGCAACGTGGCGTGGCAACAACGCGTGGCAAACAGCGGCAACAGCAATGGCGTAACCTGCAGCAGCTTAACCAGCAACTTAGCAGCAGCAACTTAACGTGGCAACGTGGCAGCAACAACTTAGCGTGGCAAGCAACTTAGCGACAGCAGCAACGTGGCAGCAGCAGCAAGCAGCAGCAACTTAGCAACTTAGCGTGGCTTAACAGCAATTTAGCGTAACTTAACTTAACTTTTAGCGTGGCGTGGCAACTTACCTTAGCGTAGCGTAAACCTACATTGTGAATGCGGGGGTGCGGAGTGCACATTCACATAAGTTTTACGAGCTTACGGGTGTTAATAATCAAGTGTTCTGTTTTCTTTCGACTTATTGTTTTCATTAGCAGTCATTTTGGTGACATGTTGGAAATCCAATAGATACAACCATTTGAAAGGAATGCAAATATCAATTTAATTACTTAACGTAACATAATGTAACGTAGCGTAACGTAACGTAACGTAACTTAACGTAATGTAAGTTATGTAATTTAATTTGCCGGTCCATCGCGAGTTATATTTTCATCGTGTAATTTAATTTTAATTTATGTATCACGATGCATAAATTTGATTTGGTAATTTAATAATATTATATTATAAAATATAATAATATTTAACTAGTTTTACACCCGTGCGTAAAACGCGCTCACACTTTTTTTTAATTAATGAGTGATATTTTATTATTAAAGTAATATTTGAAATGTTAATTTAATAATATAATATCAATAATTAAAATGATTAGCATCAATATAATTACAAAAATTAAAATATTCACATTAATTTATATATTTAAGAAAATAATAACAAAATTATATAAATAGAGTAAATTTGATTTAAATTAATAAAGTGAAATTATATAAATAGAGTAAAATTATATTTTGTAATTAATAAAGTGTCATTTAAAGAGTCCACTTTAAAAAATTAAGATATACAAGTGTCATTCGTTTAGCGGGTTACTCTAATTGGAAAACACCTCAATTTGTTCACGACAATGCATCAATTCGTTTAGCGGAATACCCTAATTTTAAATTTTGAAAATATTTAGCGACAGAAAATTCCGTTGCTGAAATTAAATTGAAATTAAATTCTGAAAATATTTAGCGACGAAATGTGCTAGAGACATGCAACATAGTATGACCACATGCAAATTCAAATTTACTCTATTTATATAATTTTGTTATTATTTTCTTAAATATATAAATTAATATGAATATTTTAATTTTTGTAATTATATTGATGTTAATCATTTTAATGAATGATATTATATTATTAAATTAATATTTCAAATATTAATTTAATAATAAAATATATATAAATACAAAGGGATTTGACAAAAATACAAATATTTCAAAACATTATTTATTTACAAAAACAAATATTTCAAAACAAATATTAATTCCACCGACGGAATGTATGTTTTGAAATATTTGAGATGTGTCATTTAAAGAGTTCACTTTAAAAAATTAAGATATAAAAGTGTCATTTTTTTTTATATAAACTACTAAAGTTGTCATTTTCTTTAAAAAAATGACTTTCAAACGAAGACTATTTACCCGAAACGAAGAAAGTATTTGAAATTATAAAAATATAATTTCAAGTCAATTAATAATCATGTTCCGAAAAATTAAAACTCCCTCCACCGCCAACCCCAAAATCCCCAAAAATTCATTTTACCGCCCAAAAACAATTTTCCCTCCTTAGTGAAATCCCTAAATCAACTCTGTCTCTTATCTCTCTCACTCTCTCACCGTGACATAATACTCCTCAAAGCGCCCCATGGCCGCCGCCGCTCGCCCCAGTTCGTGAGTCTCCATCCTTCATCTCCTCTGCCCGGCCATCATCCTCCATCCCCGACGTCAACCTTCCCATCTCCGACCAGATTGTTCTCAACCCCCCTAATCGCATCTCCTCTCTCTCTCTCTCAGATCTGCACATACTCCTCCAATCTACCTCATCGCTGCCGCCCTCGCCACCGGTCCGGCAACATCTGACCAGCTCACTGAAGCCGGCGATTCGCCCCAATCCTCTCTCTCTCCCTCTCCCACTCTCTCCCTATCATACACAGTTCTCCGTTCAGCAAATCTAAACCCGAATTTGAAATTACAGCTGATCGTGAGCTTGCAAACACTAATATAACAACGTTTTCGATGGGGGAACTGAAAATGGAAGACATGTCTTTGCCAAGTTTGTTCGTTTTATTTTCCTTGCGATTCTGTTTCTCTCGGTCTTCTTCTTCTTGAAAATCGAAAAAGTTCATCATTTGGCATATCTCGAGTCAAGAAAAAGTATGTTTTGTTTGACCGTCTATCTTTAGTTTTCAATGGAAATACCTCAAATGACAAGGTAAAGTTCTAGTGTAGAGAAATTTGTGCATTTATTGAACACTTTTTGCATTTGATTTTTATTTTAGATTGTGGATTTGTTACGTTTTAATAGGAAACGTTGAGAAAAGGTTGCGAAGCATTGAAACACTGCGAAGAAATGATTAGCAGATTAGGTTTGTTTTCCAGTAATGAGACAAAGGACGATATTAGCACTACCAATCTCAAATATCTTCTGGTAAATCTTCCTTCCCTTTTGATCCGCATTCATTTATCGTAATTAAGTAAATAAATAATTGATGTCGTTTTTAATTTATTTTATTGCTCGTGACTCGTTTGTAAGCTTTGAGAAATTGGATGGGATGATATTGACTTGTTGCTCTGGTTTAAATTTTATTAGCAAGTGCATGAAGATGAATATGTTTAATCCGGTATGCATATCGATAAATATATATAACAAGATAAATACCCATCTTTATTCTCTTATCCTTAATGCATCAATCGATCGATAAGGTTCATGAAAGAATTGACATCGATAATTTTCATTGTCACGTATAATGAATCTGGTTCGAGTGCCATGGATCAGGTATACTTGTTGGATGAAATGATTCAAACACACGAAACATAATAAGAGGCGAGAGAGCAGAGAGAGAGAGGCTCTTTATTTAGGATCTGGAACCTCTGAATTTGGGGTACCAAATTGAGTCAAGTGCCGCTAGGATGTGGAGAAAACATGGGAGGGATCGAATGGCCAAATGCAACCTGCATAATTTTATTATTTACTTTTCGTAATAATTTAATTAATGCGATGAAACGATTTCAATGGATGACTCGAGGACTTATTGTCTTGTCCAAAGATCCGTTTATGTTTGAACTTTCTGAAAAATTTGTTTGTCATGCAATCTAGGATTAGTGGTCTGGCTAACTCTCTTTCGATGCGATGGAAAACGTCACGAGGTAAGATTGCTACTTGAGACTTTGAGCTAGAGAGCATCAAGTTGTGGTTTACCTTCACCTTAACATTATCATAAAAGGTACCTTGAAGAAAATTGGTGATTGATAAAAACCCTTAAGAAAACGAAAAAATAAATCTCAAAAGATCGGAAGCATGTTCTTTTATACAAATACTTTATCTTTCTTACTTTTTGTGTGAAAAGATTGTGCGATTGATAGATACGTGGTTATTTACTTTTGATTAATTCTAGTAGTCAATGGTTCAATTTGGTTTCTCCCTTTAATGCGTTGGGGAGCGGTTGTCACGGAGTTTAGGACATTGTTTTAAGCAAGGTGGCTGCGGGTGTTACCTAGTTGAGTGTGGCTTTATCGATCGTCTCTAGCTTTATCTAGTTTCGATTGTCTAGTGGTGAATTTTCCAAACTAGACTTTCTACGTGTTAATTTTTATCAGTCATGATAACAAAGAACATGTGTCCATAGTCATAAAAAGATATGCATTTTAGATTAAATGTCAAAGAACAATAGGCGTCTAACCAACCCCAACCCCCACCCCACCCCAACTAACCTAACCTAAACCTAAACCTTAAACCTAAACCTAAACCTAAACCTAAACCTAAAACCTAAACCTAAACCTAAACCTAAACCTAAACCTAACCTAAACCCCTAAACCTAAAACCTAACCCCACCCCACCCCACCCCACCCCCCCAACCCTGACTGACCCCAACCCCCCCAACCCCAACCCCAATCCCCCCCAACCCTAACCCTAAAAAACCTTAAACCTAAAACCTAAATCTAAAACCTAAACCTAAACCTAAACTTAACCTAAACCTAAACCATAAACCTTAATTCGTAACACTAACCTTAAACCTAAACCATAACACTAACCTAAACTTAACCCAAACCACCCCACCCCCCCACCCCACCCCCACCCCACCCCACCCCAACCCCAACCTAAAACCGTAAACCTAAACCTAAACCTAAACCTAAAAACACTAAACTAACCTTAAACCTAAAATAACACTAAACCTAAACCTAACCCACACCCACCCCAACCCCAACCCCAACCCCTAACCCCAACCCCTGACCCCCCCACCCCAACCTAACCCTAACCTAAAAGCGTAAACCTTAAACCTAAAACCTAAACCTAAACCTAAACCATAACACATCCTAAACCTAACCCTAACCCAACCAAACCCCAAACTGACCCAACCCCCCAACCTAAACGTAAACCTTAAACCTAAAACCTAAACCTAAACCTAAACCATAACACTATCCCTAAACCTAAACCTAACCCCAACCCACACCCCAACCTAAACCCCAACCCAACCCTAAAGCGTAAACCTTAAACCTAAAACCTAACCTAAACCTAAAACCTAAACCTAAACCTAAACCATAACACTATCCCTAAACCTAAACCCTAACCCCACCCCACACCCCACCCCCACCCCCCCCACCCCCAACCCCACCCCAACCCCAACCCCAACCCCCCAACCCTAACCTAAAACTTAAACCTTAAACCTAAAACCTAAACCTAAACCATAAACCTAATAACACTAACCTTAAACCTAAACCATAACACTAACCTAACCCCTAACCCCACCCCTAACCCCACCCCTACCCCACCCCCCCAACCCCAACCCCAACCCCAACCCTAAAAACGTAAACCTAAACCTAAACCTAAAACCTAAACCATAAACCTAATTGTAACACTAACTAACCTTAAACCTAAACCATAAACTAAACCTAAACCTAACTAACCACACCCCCACCCCACCCCCACCCTGACCCCCCCCCACCCACCCCAACTGACCCCAACCCAAACCCAACCCAACCTAAAGCGTAAACCTTAAACCTAAACCTAAACCATAACACTAACTAACCTAAACCTAAACCTAACTAACCACCCCAACTACCCCACCCCTAAACCCCTTAACCCCCTAACCCACAACCCAACCTTTAAACCCCAACCTAAACCTAAACCCTAAACCTAAACCTTAAACCTAAACCTAAACCATAACACTATCCCTAAACCTAAACCTAACTACCAACCCCACCCCCCCACCCCAACCCCCCTAAAACTAAACCTAAACCATAACACTATCCCTAAACCTAAACCTAAAACCAACCCCAACCTAAAACGTAAACCTTAAACCTAAAACCTAAACCTAAACCTAAACCATAACACTACCAAACCCTAACCCCACCCCACCCCCCCCCCCCCCTGACCCCAACCTAACCTAAAAACGTAAACCTTAAACCTAAAACCTAAACCTAAACCTAAACCATAACACTATCCCTAAACCTAAACCTAACCCCAACCACACCCCCACCCCAACCCTAAACCCCAACCCTAAAACGTAAACCTTAAACCTAAACCATAACACTATCCTTAAACCTAAACCTATCCCCACCCCACCCCTAAACCTAAAGGTGTTAATATTTTTTTATTTTTATTAAATGTTAGTTTGTAATTAAAATGTTATAATTCTATTTTTATATTGTAGATGAAATATACATGAAATATACATGTTAGTTTGTATGGTACGTATGCTAGTGTAAATTTAGTGTATTAATGTTTAAACATCGATTTATATACGTTTGTTTTGGGTAGCCATGTTGATGCTATGAAATCCATGGTTTTAGTTTAATTGACTTTGAAACAAAAAAAGATAACTTTATGTAAGTTTGGGGGGTGTTAGTGTAAATAGTAAGAAATAAAAGGGTGTTAGTGTAAATTTAGTGTATTAATGCTTAAACATCGATTTATATACGTTTGTTAGCTGGGTAGCCATGTTGATGTTATGAAATCCATGGTTGTAGTTTAATTGACTTTGAAACCAAAAAAAGATAATTATATGTACGTTGAGGGGTGTTAGTGTAAATGGTAAGAATTAAAGGGGTGTTAGTATAAATTTAGTGTATTAATGCTTAAACATCGGTTTATGTACGTTTGTTAGTTGGGTAGTCATGTTGATGCTATGAAATCCATGGTTTTAGTTTACTTGACTTTGAAACCGAACAACATAACTGTATGTACGTTTAGGGGGTGTTAGTGTAAATAGTAAGAAATAAACGGGTGTTAGTGTAAATTTAGTGTATTAATGTTTAAACATCGATTTATGTTAGATGGGTAGCCATGTTGATGCTATGAAATTCATGGTGAACAACATAAGCGTATGTACGTTTAGGGGTGTTAGTGTAAATAGTAATAAATAACGGGTGTTAGTGTAAATTTAGTGTATTAATGTTTAAACATCAATTTATATATGTTTGTTAGCTGGGTAGCCATGTTGATACTATGAAATCCATGGTTGTAGTTTAGTTGACTTTGAAACCAAAAAAGATAATTGTATGTACGTTTAGGGGGGTGTTAGTGTAAATGGTAAGAAACAAAGGGGGTGTTAGTGTAAATTTAGTGTATTAATGTTTAAACATCGATTTATGTACGCTTGTTAGCTAGGTAGTCATGTTGATGCTATGAAATCCATGGTTGTAGTTTAATTGACTTTGAAACCGAACAACATAACTGTATGTACGTTAGGGGACTTTGAAACCGAACGTGCTTACTTTCAAGCAACATTTATTCCATTTCTTCTCTTTCCATTCCTCCGGTTTAATACTCATATTGGGGGTGGAAATAGGGTTGGACCATTTTTGTTATTATTATTAACTAATTGATTTTGGATAACTTGTACATGTTTAGGTTCATCCAGCAAAAAAAGCAAAGAAATGATGATTATGCCATAAATGTATTCCTATGGTAAGCTTCTAAAGCTTCTTGTTTGATCATATGAAAACAATGACTTACTTTTTCTTGTTGATTTTTAATCAAAATAGTAATTTTACTTGGACAGGTTTTCCAGTTGATTGCCTTGAAGATGAAGCTTTTTTTAATACTCATGTCGTATGATTTTTTTAATTTTATTTTTAGTTTTTTTATTAGATATAGTTTACATGGATTTGTACAAGTTTAAATTTACAAGTTAACTCTGGAAACAAGTTTTTGGTATTAATTGTTATGTATAATTTACATGGATTATTGTAATAACATTTACAGTTTGATGTTTTTAAATTGGTTTTATATTATTGTTTATTTTGTATCTTCAGTTTTGTATTAATTGTTATATTATCAGGTACAAAAATTTATAATAATAGTATTTTTGGGGTTTTTTTTAAATTTTTTACATTATTATCGACGGAATTCTCCGTCGCTGAAATTAAAATTTAATTAATTTTTAAAAGCCTTTAGCGACAGAATTTTCCGTCGTCGAAATTCAAATTTAATTGATTTTTAAACGCCTTTAGCGACGGAATTTTCCGTCGCTGAAATTCAAATTTAATTGATTTTAAAAAGCCTTTAGCGACGGAATTTTCCGTCGCTGAAATTCAAATTTAATTGATTTTAAAAAGCCTTTAGCGACTGAATTTTCCGTTGCTGAAATTCAATTTTAATTAATTTTAAAAAGCCTTTAGCGACGGAATTTTTCGTCGCTGAAATTCAATTTTAATTAATGTTTAAACGCCTTTAGCGACGGAATTTTCCGTCGCTGAAATTCAATTTTAATTAATTTTTAAACGCCTTTAGCGACAAATTTTCGTGACGGAATGGCGACGGAAAAATTCCGTCGCTGGGTGCCTTTAGCGACGGAAAATTCCGTCACTAAAGGTCATTTTTCTAGTAGTGTGTCTCTTGTCCCTACCTATCCTCGTTACTTCTCCCCCATCCCCCATTTCTATCCCCAGCCCACACTCACCTTATTCCCTACCCCCTCTTCTTACACACTCACCCCCTACTGATTTACCCAAACCCACCCATGTCCCCCCTGCGCCTTTTACCTACAACCTTAACCTCCCTCGTACCATATCACCAGATCCCAAACAACATCCACAAGCCTATTACTAAACTAAACCTCACAGCCCAACTCCAGCATAATCCTGAAAACTGTGAACCTATTGTGACTCAAGATTTAAGAGATCCCAAATGGTTCCAAGCTCTCTCTACTAAATTTGATGCTTTTGTTCAAAATGGCAAATGGGTCTTAGTTCCTCCTTCCTCCAATCAGAATTTGGTTGGCTGCAAGTGGGTGTTTCATACCAAATATCTCCCTGACGGCTCTATCGACAAACACATGGCACGTCTCGTTGCAAAAAGGTTTCATCAGCGTTCTAGGATTAATTTTCATGACACTTACAGTTTGGTTGTTAAGCCTACTACAATCCGTTTGGTACTCAGTATTACAGTAGCCCATAATTAGTCTCTCTGACAACTCGATATTAATAATGCCTTCCTTCAAGGCACATTATCTGAAGAAGTTGTCATGAAACAACCTTTAGGTTTCATCGATAATCATTATCCTCACCATGTTTGTAAAATCTGGAAGGCCATTTACGGCCTCAACCAAGCTCCTGAACCTGGTACAATGAGCTCTGTCACTTCCTCCTCACAGCTGGGTTTGTCAATTCTGTTACAGACACATACCTTTTCATCTTCAATGACAACAATACTATCATCTACTTTCTAATTTACATATATAAATGATATAATAATCACAGGAAACAACACCGTGGCTTTTCAGAGTTTCATTCATCAGCTCTCACAATGGGTTTCTCTTAAAGACCTCGGTCCCCTAGCTTACTTTCTTGGTGTTGAGGCTACCTCTCATACTCACGATATATCTCTCTATCAATGCAAGTTTATTCTTTACTTACTGGGGAAATATCACATGCAAAATGCTAAACTTGTTGCAACCCACCACTCCCCCTTATTCTCATGCCTGGCTCCCTTTTTCCCAATTCCGCCGAGTATTGAACACTTGTTCGCAATATTTAATACTTTTCCCTCACCCATCCTAATATTGCATACACATTAAACAAGTTGTCCCAATTCATGCATTGACTCACCACGGATCATTGGCATGTCGCAAAATGACTTTTACATTATCTATGTGGCACAATGGATATCACAGGATTACCCTGCATCGCAACTCCAATCCGGTTCTTCATGCTTTCTCCGATGCAGACAAGGCGAGTGAAAAAGATGATTAAACTACCACCATATGGTAGATCTAGAAATAAGGTTAAGGGGTGTCCAAAATTGTAACTATTAGATAAATAATTTAGAAGTTACAATTGTCTAATTTTATGTGTTTTCATACGTTGAAAACGCGTAATTACATCATCATCACTAACCCTGTTGAATATACGAAAAACATTAAATTAACGGTAATTTATTATATTAAAATGTTTTTATAAACATCACACAAAACCCCCTAATTTTTTTAAACACAAAACCGTCTAATTTCATATATAAACTAAACTAATTCTCAAGAACCCCAACAAAACCACAAATAATTTCAATAATCTAATTTTTAATTTTACCTTCAAATTGCAAAAAAATCTCCAATATAAGCTCAACCAAAGTTCCAAAGGCACCAAAGCTTGTTTTCATATACAAAATTATCAATCAATTAATCAAATCAACAAATTTACATTTTACCCCAAAACCCCAAATTCAAAATCCCTAATTTAGGATAAGGGGACGGACGGGGATCTGGGATTGGAGGAAGCGACAGGCGAACAACGATAGAGGAGGAGCAGCTTCCTGCGTAACTTGCGTAGTTGCGTTGAGAGAAAAAGTGAGTCAAGTGACTACCAATGTTACTGACTTACTGTTAGGAGGAAAATTATTGGGAGGGGTCCAAGGGAAAAATTGTGAGGGGAACTGTTAAAAAAATTACTCTTATATTTTAACGTTAAGGGGTATACATGGACACCCATGTGGACTAGTACCGTCTGCCCATACTTCCACCTCGACTTTTCTTATATACCTTAGTCGAACTTGTCTCTTGGAACTCGAAAAAGCAATGTACTATTACTTGTTCTTCAACCCAAAGCTGAGTATCGCTCAGTGGCTGCCATTGTTGTTGAACTTCGATGGTTTTGTGCTCTGCACACAAAATTACATGTCTCTAGTTATTTTATCTTTGCCAGTCATCTATTGTGATAATATTGATTTAGACACCTCAATTTCATACCCCTATTTTAAACACTTTATAAAATGTTAAATCAAATCAAAAGGACTAACTGACGTTAACTTTCAGGGGCTCCAAAGTGTCGAAAGAAGAATCAGAAAAGGAAAAGGACAAACAATGAATAGTAAGGGAGGAAAGTGAAAATTTCCAAAAGGTAAAACAAGTCGAGGCATGGTCTATGATGCTTTTGGGCACCGCACCCACTTCTGCAATATGTAGCACCCAGTTTGGTTTTTGGGCCTGCTAATTTCCTTCTAAAGTACCACTCTTCCAACATATGGTACAATTCCTCAAAGCTCAAATACAAAACATATGTCATCCTCCTTTGCGGTTAAGACTCCTCTTTCATAGCCTATAAATAGAGGCTTCCTCTCAGTGCAAACAGACGAAGAAATCAACACAATTTTTTACGGAGAAACTCTCTCACTCTCTCGTTGTTAAGTTGTAGAAATTATTCTCTCCTTTGGGCTGAAGAAATTCTCCCTAAACACTCCTAAACTCTGTCCAAATAGAAACCTAGTTAACCGATTAGGTTCTCACCCTAAACCCGGTCACAGAAAGCCACCAACGTAGCCATTACGCCGTTGAAATTCAGATATGACATCAACGTTTTTTCAGCAAATACAAGCAGTTACGCCACTTAAATAGAGAGGTGGAAAACAAATACATCAGTTACACCGCCCAAATCCTGACGTGAAAAACAACAAATACAAGCAATTACGCTGCTCAAATGTCAACAACAAACAACCAACAACAAACAAAAGACTTTCTCTCTCGAAGAGGACAGAGCGAGCACACCCAAAAGCCTGCCTAGGTAAAGTTATACTGGCTAGAAACCCCCACTATTTAAAAGATAGGTACCAAAGCTATTTTTATTTCTGTCTAGTTATATTATAATAATATAAATATAATATAAGTCGTTATGCTGCTATAATCTTTATTATAAATAGCTATAAAATAAGTCGTTATTATAGTGTAAAATTCATATGCTTTTATTGCAACTTTAAAATGTAGCCGTTACAAACTTTCCTTTATTTTCCTTGTCACACACACACACACAGATATATATATATATATATATATATATATATGAAGGGAACATATTAATGTTTTATTTAGATTAAATTTATAAAAGGAACATATTTACTTAAAAACCCATTTTGAGATCGAAAGGGCGAGTTGGGTGTTTAACCCCTTCCTAACTCGTAATTTAACCTCCGAACCCTTAATTTCTTGAATTTTTTGTTTTTCTCTATTTAATCCATAAAATAGATGTGACAACTCTGTTAACACATTTTTGAGTTCACAATGAGGTCGAGCGTATTTCACACCCTTAAAGTTTTGAAGCCGCCCACTTTTCAGTAGCGAGGTACGGATTTGAAACAGGGTTCTCACAATCGGTGCCACCAACCTCTCCGCCAATCCCATCTTCCATTCAAGAATGAAGCATACGACCTTTGACTACCATTTCATATGAGAACAGGTTCGGAATGCTCTCCTTCGTGTAGCTCATGTCTCTTCCACCGATCAACTTGCGGATGCTCTTACCAAGCCTCTATCCCGTCACAATTTTCAGTTTATTCAATTCAAGATTGGCCTTACCCATCGCACGTTCATCTTGCGTGGCCATGGTAGAACCAATCACGTAAACCAAGGAAACACTGTAAATCACGTCTAATAGTTGGCAGACTTGGTCGACAAGTCTGGATCCTATTTTCATGTAATTGATTGAGTCAAATATAAAATGAATATCTTTACCAAATTTAGTGATTGTGTATCTCCTTATATATGTGTAACAGCCGTTGTACAACATTCTTTATCAAAGGAAGATTTTAAATTGCATTATCATTCCTCTACTTCTTTAAGAATATCATTTTTTTTAAGTTTGACTTTCAAACGGAGACTCTTTACTCGGAACAGATTCTAATAATTTATTTTTCTTACGAGTATAGATCATCATACTCTCCCTCCGCTTCATAAAAATCTCTTTTACCCTTTTTTTAAAATTCATTTAAACTGTATTTGATTCAAAGAATTTACTCCAAAAAAGTATTTATTGTTAAAATTATAAAAGTTAGAATTTGTAAAATTTATTTTTAGTGTAGTTTCTAGACACGTTAAACTTTTGAGTATTCTCATGTGCAACTATCTTACGAATCGTAATTCTTAAGACTAACCCCCATTCTCTCACAGTTGAATCCACAAACACACGGTGAGTTGGGTTAGAGAGACTTGTCTTACAAAAAACCCGTCAAACGGTATAAAATACGTATACCATACTAATTGAAAGTGCAATAGTAGCTAAGATTCCAAGAAAATTGTCAATGCAGCTTCTGAAGCGGTGGCATCCAAAGGTGCATTGACCAGATAAAAAACCGAGTAAACATCGGAAATCTTTAATCTAATAAAGCAGTAATAAAACAGAGAAGTATATCAAAAAATCTACAAGTAATGCTTGTAGATCCAGTCTTATGGTCAAAAAGAATTTCACTATAAAGATTATGAGTCTTACAAAAATCGTGAAATCTAACTAAATACCAAAACCTTTAACAAGACTATGAAGTTTGTAGAGGAAACCCACAAAAATACGAGTAAACTAAACGTGAGATTAAAAAATAAGTTTCCTAACAACTAGGAAAACAAACAGTAAAACAATCAATGCAGGTCGTGATGTTACTATATTCATAGTTGCATCCAAATACAACAAACAAAGCTCTCAGTGTTTTCTCTCTATTAACGTGTGTCTCTTGGTGTCTCCGCACAACCTCTTCTTATGTATATACTCGATCAAGAAACATGCACACACAAGAAAACCAACACCTCCAAGGAAATATATAATTAGAAATTAAATATATTAGTTTCCAAAATTAGTTTCCTAATTTAAGTCAATGATCTTACCAAAGATTTTGTCCAACTTAAATATAAACTATTGAGGGTTTTTGGAAATATTTAATTATAGTAACATTTTATCATTACTTTATGACCAAGAAAGAGTACAACAATAAAATAAATAGAATAAAAAGTCCCTAATTTACCCTTACACAAATATTTATAATATAATCATAAATTTTTCTTAATCCTTGTCTTTTTCTAGCATAACATCTTATTACGAACGGATGGAGTAAAAGAAATATGCACTTAGAATGAAAGTCGATAGGAAGCCCTTAAAAGACTCCTTAAAAGTTACCACAAATAACAAGTCATCGTAAAAATTGGTGAATGTTTCTTAAAATGATTTTCCCTTGGAGACCCCTTACAAGTTAGTAGTTACCAAAAAAAACTAAGTCGTTGTAAAAACAAGTCAAATGAGGTAGTAGGTGGAAACATATAAAAAGACATAAACCGTATAAAATACCAAAAAAAGAAGAACATACTTCATTCGTCCTTTTTTTTTTTATCTAACACACAGATTAAGTAAAAAATAATTAACTTGATTATTAATATTAGTTTGATGTGTAATTTATTTTAAAACTCGTAATTTATAATTAAAATAGAATGAAAAAATAAAGTTAAAATAATAAAATTATTGTCGTAAAAAATAAAAATTTTAAAAAAATAATTATTTTAAAACGGATAAAAAATAAAAGCCGAACAATAATGTTGGGTCGAAATGAAGGTAGCAAGTAGCTACCAAATAATTACAGAAAAACCTCGTTGAGCTGTGGTCGGTTCAGCCTGCATGCATATCTCAACATCCAAATCATCAGCATAAATTAAGCACGAGTTAGAGAGAGAAACAAGATTTCCATTTTTTTAGAGAGAGAAAGTCAAAATGATACGATAAGTTCCTTCATATCCTTACACTGCCCACACATTTTGCCAACACTTTTGCATTTAAGACCAAGTAAAGTTGTCTTTCTTGAGCCCTTCATCTATCCTTTGAAAAGTCCCCTCCCTCCTCTCTCTCTCTAGAGTAGCCTGTTGCCAGCGGCTTCCTTTTCCCGTGTTTTGACTTTCTGTTTTTGGATTTCTCTCTCCTCCAAACAACACATATATAAAATCCGAACCCTCCCCACTCCCAACTTATTCAAGCCAATTCACAACTCTCCAACAGCTAAATCTTCATCTTCTACATATTCAACAAAATCTTACTTCTCAACCAATATAAACAGGCCTTCAAACTCTTCTTCTACTTCACAAATTCTTGATATATATTATGGGTGATGATATTGAGGTTCCTCCATTTTTTCTATGCCCTATTTCTCTAGATATTATGAAAGACCCCGTGATCCTTTCCACCGGGATAACCTACGATCGCGAAAGCATTGAGAAATGGATGTTTACTGACAAAAACGATACTTGTCCGGTAACCAAACAAGCCCTAACCGATATAGAGTTGACCCCTAACCACACCCTCCGACGATTGATCCAATCTTGGTGCACCCTCAATGCCTCATATGGCATCGAGAGATTCCCAACACCAAGGCCTCCAATCGGAAAATCCCAAATCCTCAAACTCCTCAATGACTCCAAAGCTCCCCATTTGCAAATGAAGTGCCTTAAAAGACTCAAGACAATTGCATTGGAAAGTCCCACGAATAAACGGCTAATGGAAGCCGTCGGTGCAGCTGAGTTCTTAGCATTGATCTTGATAAACAACGTTAATTCCAACAATGTTTCATCATCAGAAGATGTTTCCGAAGATGGGTTTGAGCTGACAACCGCTAGCGATGAAGCCCTAAGCATTATCTATCATCTTCAATTATCCCAATCAAGCCTCAAGGTTTTGTTTGGCAAAAATGACGAATTTGTCGAATCATTAATGCGTGTCATGCAACGCGCCAATTACGAGTCACGTACCTACGCAGTTTTCTTATTGAAGTCTATGTTCGAAGTAGCTGAACCCATGCAAGTGATTAGGTTGCAAACTCAATTTTTCGTCGAGCTAGTCCAAATCTTGAAGGATCAAATATCTCTAAAGGTATCCAAAGCCACTCTTAAACTTCTATCCATTGTATGCCCGTGGGAACGAAATAGGATTAAAGCAGTTGAAGGAGGAGCAGTTTCAGCATTAGTCGACATCCTCCTCAATAGTTCGGAAAAACGTGAGTGCGAAATGGCGCTAATAGTGTTAGACCTACTTTGCCAATGCGCGGATGGAAGAGCTGAGCTATTGAAACATGGGGCCGGGTTAGCGGTGGTGTCGAAGAAGATACTTAGGGTTTCTCAGGTGGCTAGTGAGAGAGGAGTGAAGATTTTGCTATCAATTTCCAAGTTTGCCGGGAGCAGTACAAGTGTTGTACAAGAGATGTTGCAGTTGGGAGTGGTGGCTAAGCTATGTTTGGTGCTTCAAGTGGATTGTGGGAAAAAGACTAAGGATAGAGCTGGAGAAATACTCAAATTGCATTCTAGGGCTTGGATGAACTCTCCTTGTATTCCCATGAATTTAGTTTCTTCATATCCTTTATCATAGTTGATGCAAAAGAAAAGGAGGGAAATTTTTCTTCTTCTCTTTTTCTTTTTAGGGTACATAATTTGATGAACATTTAAGATAGGAAATGTAAATATCTGGTCGAAAATGGAGTCCAGAAAAATATTTCATGACAGATATATTATGTAGTTGTTCTTATTTAGAAAATTTTGAAGATATCTCTTCTTTATCTCGTTCCTCCATGGCTGCTCATAAGTTAGCTCAGCGCTTTAGTCTTTAGATTACTACCATCCAAAAAAAATTTGTATTCAGAATTAATTCCAATATGTACTTATGTTCTACATCAAAAAAAGAATTTTATAATATATAGAATTATTCAAAAATGTTATGAGGAATTATTATTTATGTCAATTATAATTTTTTGGTTGAATATGCCAACAAATTTTGATACAGACAGATCCAACGTTATCCATTAGTTTATTTAATAGGTCTAACATAATATTTATCTTAGAAAATAGTAACCTAAAATATTTAGTTTTAGTGACAACTACTACTAATAAAAAGGAAAACTACTAAATGCTTAGAGCATCACCGTTGTTTATTTTTTGTTATTCTTAGCATTATTTTTAACTAAGAATATCAAATGACAACAATGGGGAAGCTTTTTGGTTTTATTCTTAGGAGACAGAAAAAAAAATTCTTAGCTAAAAATTTATTTATTTATTTTTTTTGTAAGAAGATGTGTAAGAATATTATATAATGAGAAGATATATTTTAAGTGGAGTTAAGAAGAGAAAAATATATAAGTGACAATTAGACTCGGCTAAGGAAGTTTGTAAAAATTTTGAACAATGTGAATACTCTTATCTACACTTTTTTCTCACTTACTCTATATCAACGTAGACAAGGTGGTCCTTACTTTTTCTTTTAGACTAATATTTTGAATCTCACAAAGAGAATATTCTTTTTTTTCAGATCTTTCCTCCTTAATAAAATAAAATTATGCACGTGTTAATTTTTTAAAATCAATTTGACTATTTTTTATCAGTATTTAATATATTTTACTTAATATTGTAGAGAATGATGTTGAAGCTAAGATTGTCAACAAGGAAGTCTTGAAGACTTGAAGGTGTCGTATGTTAATCTAGAGAGTTAAGGGTTGTGTTGGTTGTTTCTAATGGTTGGTTAGTTGTTAGGTTGTTATTTCCTTTTTGGACTCAGAGTTGAATAATAAAGAAAGGAGGGAAACTGTGTATCCGCCCCCCTTTTCCTCTTTCTCTCTCTATCTCACTCACTCTATTTCTTACGGTTTCCAAGATTCAAAAATTATCAAATGAAACTTCAATCTATATTATAAAACAACTATATAATTGACTAGATCTATTAAAAAGTTGAGATTAAATTATTATCTTAAAAAATTTACCGGTTGAGATTCGCCTTCATATTCATATATGTGGGTAATTATCCATTTTTAACTTTTTATTTTTTCTTTCCCTATTATAAATCAATCCCTACAATTAATATTATTAGCAGTCACTCATTTTTCTTCTCTCTATGTTTTATCTTTATATTATAAAGTTACATCCTGCGATTAATCTTTTGAACAGCCACCCCTTATAAAACATTAATCCCTCAACTATCACTTGAAGCAATGTACCCCTCAACTGTAACTTTTTTAAAATCACACCTCTATTTAGGCATTGTCATTTCAATTGACGAAATTAGATATACTGACATCGTATTATAGGTACGGGCTTGAAGATTTTTGTATACTACACAAAAAATACCATAGATTATGTAAGGATAAAATAGAGACATTCTATTTTCCTCCATTAAATTTTGTTGTTGTACCATTTTTTGGTCCAAAAGCTATGAGAAGTATTTATCATATTTACTACTTTCTTGCTCTCAAAGCTTTGGTAAGTGTTACTATAATTAAATACTTCCAAAAGCTCTCAAGAGTCCTCGTTTTACTTTGACAAAATCTTTAATAAGATCCTTGAAGTATATTAGAAAACTAATTTAGAAAACAAATCTTTTATTTTCTAACATTATGTTTCCTTGGAGTTGTTGGATTTTTATTGGTGTAGGATTCCACCTCTAGCTCGTATAGATATATGAAGGCTTCAGACAGACAAAATGGAGGCTCAGAGATACTGACATATACACTCTGAATAGAGAGAGAAACTTAGAGCCTTCGCTAAAGTGTGGATGCAACTTCATCTCAAGCTATATCGATGTTTTTGCTGTTTGCCAAAACACGTGTGTTATTGGTAAATGCTAATTACAGGCTGAGATTAATTCTTTTACTGTAATCCTACGCTCTACATTTAATCTAAATTGTAAACGTGTGAAAGGCAGCTACTTTTTCCAATTTTACTGCTTCTCTTTCTTCCAAAAATAAATAATTGTGCCTTTACGACTTACTTATTATTTACGGTTTTACAGTTTTATATTTATTGTTTTATGATTTTATCGATATTGCTTTACTGAGATTTATCGTTTTAACGTGCATAACTAATCAACAGTTTTACATTTATTATTTTATGGTTTTACCGATATTGTTTTACTGAGATTTATTGTTTTAATGTGCATAACTAATCAATTTAATTTTAGTCCAGTGGTAAGTTTTGAATATTTGTATTTTAAATTTTTTTTCTTTTTAATTATTATCTTAATTAACTTAATCAATTTAATTGTTTTCTAACCCGCAATTTCGTATACAAATAAAAAAAATCGTAAGTTTTGTCATTTGAAATATATTTTTTTCTTTTTAACTGTTATCGTAATTAACTTAATCAATTTAATTTTTGTCTGGCCCCTTTTTTTGTTCGGCAATTTAATTTTTTTTTGGCGGGCAATTTCTTACACAAAAAAAAAATTCATAAGTTTTGTTCAGCCCGTTTTTTGGTCGGTTCGCAGTTTCGTGTACAAATTATTAATTAATTCCTCTGTTCCGGGCAAAGAGACCTTTATGGTTTTACAAATATTTAGTTGTAGTTTCTTAATTAATTTTTTTCATCATGCTCGGTTCATACATTGATCACGCTCTTATTGGCACCATGCCATTGACACAGACACGAGTTTATTTTTATAGAATGTTGGACATCTTATTGTTGTGGTTTCGTTTGTTGGGGTATGTGTATTGGTTTCCATTGATTTAATTGTAATTTTTTTAGCTTTAAGGGTTGATTAATTTAGATTAAATGCATCTTCGTTCGCATGCTAGATTTTGTATGATAATATGTTGTAGGATTCGAGTTTTGTAGATGAAGTAGAAAATTTGGTTAATTGAATATGTTTGAATTTTCTTTGTCTCATGTGTAGGTGGAAATAATATTCAAAGTTATTGCATCTCATGTTTACAAAGTTAAGCAAAAACCCCCAGAAGAAGAAGACTGAGTTTTCGTTATTGAGAAAACAATTAATTTTTTTTTGTATTTTAACAGTAGTTACAATTAAAATATTTATTTCTTGGTTTTCTTATAAAATAAATATCGACGTAAAATGTTTTATTTTGTTAGGTATTTTGGTTCATTTCCACATTATTTCATTTATGGATAAATTCTCAAACTGGCGCCGTGACATCGGCACGGGCAAGAGTACTAGTCTATATTATAAAACAATTAGGTATTGACTAGGGCTATTCAGAAGTTGAGATTAAATTATCTTTAAAAATTTAACGGTTGAGATTCGCTCTCACATTCAAATGTGTGGGTAGTTATCCATTTTTAACTCCTTATTTTTTCTTTCCCTATTACAAGTCAACCCCAACAATTAATGAGCAGTCACACATTTTCTTCTCTCTATGTTTTATCTTCACATTATAAAGTTACACCATGCGATTAATCTTTTGAACATTCACCCCTTATAAAACATCAATCCCTCAACTATCACTTGAAAGCAATATACCCCTCAACTATAACTTTTTTTTTAAAATCGCACATCTATTTAGGCATTGTCATTTCAATTGACGAAATCAGATAAACTGGCATCATGTCATATGCACGGGGTTGAAGATTTTTGTATACTACACAAAAAATACCATAGATTATGTAAGGGTAAAATAGGGACGTCATATTTTTCTACATTAAATTTATTATTGTACCATTTTTTGGTCCAAAAGCTATGAGAAGTATTTATCATATTTACTACTTTCTTGGTCCTAAGGATTTGATAAGTGTTACTATAATTAAATATTTCCAAAAGCTCTCAAGTGTCCTTATTTTACTTTGACAAAATATTTGATAAGATCTTTGAATTATATTAGGAAACTAATTTAAAAAATAAATCTTTTATTTTCTAACATTATGTTTCCTTGGAGTTGTTGGATTCTTATTTGCGTAGAATTCTACCTCTAGCTCGTATAGATATATGAAGGCTTCAGACAGACAAGATGGAGGCTCAGAGATACAGACATATAAACGATGAATACAGAGAGAAACTAAGAGTCTTCGCTGAAGTGTGGATGCAACTTCATCCCAAGCTATATCGTTGTTTTTACTGTTTGCATTCCTAGTTGCTAGGAAACTTTTTTTTTAATCTCACGTTTTCTATACTCTTATTTGTGGGTTTCCTCTGCAGACTTTATGTTTTGTTAGAAGGTTTTTGATTTTAGAAGATTTCATATTTGTATTTGAGAAACTCATAATTTTTTTAATAAAATTTTTTTAGACAAGAGGCTAGATCTACAAGCATAGCTTGTAAATTATTTGATAAATCTCTGTTTTATTACTGCTTTAATAATCTTAAGACTTCCGTTGTTTACAAATTTGTTTTTCTGATCGATGCACCTTCGGATGCAGCTACATCACAAGCTAAATCGACAGATTTTTTGAATCATAACTACTGTTGATCTTTCAATTGGTATCAGAGCCTCCTCTTGACGATATTAACATATTGTTTAAGCTCAAACATTATGAGAATTATGATCATCTTTAATATTATATATATATATATATATATATATATATATATATATATATATATATATATATATATATATATTAATAATTAGATTTTTCAAACATAGATTTTTAGGATGAAACGAAGAGAGTAATTATATTTTTTTTTGTGAAATTCTGGTCGGTCAATTTTTCAAAGTTTGTAACCCCTATAGTACCTCTTTTTTTTTCAACCGTAAAAGGTTATTTTTTGAAATATTGTTCCGAAAATGTCATCGTCTTCTTCAACAGTTCTGACAAACACATTTGATTCAAAAATCACCATTGTTAGGCAATGAAATGGGGATCGACTTGTCTGGTCATGTTGCGGGAGTTGAGGGGCAGCGATGGTTTTTTTGATTCATTAAGTACGAAACTATAATTGATCTTTGATGAATTAAAGGATTTTTCAGTAGGACGAAAATGGAGGAGGAAGAAGAAGAAGGTGGATGACATGGTCTAGTTCATTATGATTTTGTATCGCAGTGCAAAATTAAATTAGGTAATATTTCATGTATCACGGTTCAAAAATTAATTTATCACGGTGTAAAATTAGATTAGGTAATTAAAACTAATATAACGCGGTGTAAAAATTATTTTTTCGCGATCCAAAAAATGGATTAAATAATATTTTATGTACCGTGGTGCAAAAATTGTTTCATTACGGTATAAAAAATTATCTTTGTTACATGCATTCGATTAATTAAGGATATCATAATCATCACCTACAAAAGTGATTTTTTCGATTGAAAAAAAAAAACTACCTTAAGGAGTAAAAACTTTAAAAAATAGATCGATCTCCGATTCCTCCTCCATTTGACTTTGGAGCCGCCCCTGGCCAAAACTGGCCCAAGTGACAAACTATAAAGAAAGAGAAATAGTTAAACGAAATTTAGAAAAGTCTCTTATTTATGTGGTTTTCTGAGCATTAAAGTTGGCTGAAAAGAATTGGTATTAAACGAGCTAACCAAAATAACTAATGGCCGATTGTAGTTATTTTCTAGGCATACGGCCGACATGTCCATTTGTATATAGGAATAATCTTTGAAACAGAAAGTCAATGGTGAGGTGCTTAAACGAAAGAATAAGTCTCACTTAAAGTTAGATAATAATACTAATATATTACTCCCTCCGTCCCTAAATTATCGTCCTCCTTTCCTTTTTCGTCCGTCCCAAAATAATTATCTATTTTGAAACTTACCTTTTTAGAACATCATTTTTACCACTTTACCCTTACTTTTTCACCCTACTTTAATTATGGACCACATACACATGGGCTTTAAAAGAAACTACACATTAAACCAATATTAATAATCCAATCAAATAGGTTTTCTTAAACGGTACGCCGGGTCAACCAGGACAATAAATTAGGGACGGAGGGAGTAATTAGTATTATAAAAAAAGAAACCAACCACAAAAACGGAAGAAAAATAATAAATTTGGATGATTTATTTTAGTGGGGTAGCCAGCAAGACTCCATCCATATACCAATATACACGCCAACCTAGGTAAGAGAAGAATCTGCTAGAGATGTCAGATCAGAACTTAAAACGAGAAGGGACGACACCTACAATATTTTAGGGTTGTTGAAATTATTATTTCTCTTTTATTAGAAAACTTTAATGAAAAATATATTTATAGTATCCAACTATATTAAAAACTAATATATAAATAAATAAAGCATTTATCTAATTGAATTTGGTTTAGGGCCCAAAATTACCTCCCTTAAACCAAGTCTTCAAACTTGATCATACCCAACATAGTTTTCAACTTCCAAAATAACTTGGTCTTCAATGGCTTCGTAAAAATATTTGTAACTTGATCTTCAGTCCGACAATATATACTCAACCACGATCTTTTCATCTAGAATCAAATCACGAATGAAGTGAAACTTGATGTCAATATGCTTGCTTCGACCATGAAAAGCTAGATTCTTCGACAATTCAATCACCGACTTGTTATCACATAAAATCTTCATTGCACCATCTTGTTTAAATTGTAGAACGTTGAGCAAGCTACGCAACCACACCGCTTGAGTAGCACTACCCGTTGCTGCCATGTATTCTGCTTTAACTGTAGAGAGAGCGACAACCTATTGTTTCTTTGAAGACCACGAAAGCACGCCCAAATTAAGATAAAATGCATAACCCGAAGTATTTTTCATATTATCAGGAACACCAGCCTAATCGCTATCTGTATAATCAACTAGCTTCCCATCACTAGAACTCGAATAAAAAATGTCATCACTACTCGTACCTCAGATATAGCGCAAAATCCACTTTGTAGCTTACAAATGAGATTGACGTGGAGGCTACAATATTAACCTGCTAATCAATCGAACACCATAAACAATATCTGGCCTTATTGAAGTTAAATATCTCAAAGTCACAACCAATCTTCTAAAATAAGTAGGATCAACGAAACCACCATTGTCATCACTCACTAACTTCAATATTGCCTTAAGTGGAGTCAAAATTGGTTTAGCTTTATCCATCTTAAACTTCTTTAAAATATCACTAGCATATTTTTTTTACGAAATAAAAATTCCACCATCTACTTGAGCAACTTCAATTTCAAGAAAGTAAAACATAATCCCCAAATATGTCATCTCAAATTGATTTATCATAGTCTCCCTAAGGCCTAAATTGTGCCACCAACGTCGGATTATTGCTAGTAAAAATCAAATCTTCAACAAACAGGCAAACAATAAGAATATCATCATGCAAGGATGTGACATATAAAGTATGCTCGTACCGACACCTATGAAAACCATTCTTCACAAAATAATAATCAATGCGAGTATACCAAGTTCTAAGAGCTTGCTTCAACCATATAAAGCCCTTTTCAACCTGTAAACTTTATCTTCGTTGCCTTTTTATACATACCGGATGTTCAACATATACCTCCTCTTCAAGAACGTCATTCAAGAAAGCTGACTTAACATCAATTTGATAAATTTTCCAACTATTTTGTGTAGCTAGAGAAATAATCATACGGACAGTATCAAGTCTAGAAATTAGTGCAAATATTTCAAAATAATCAATACCTAGTTTTTGCTTGTAACCTTTTGCAACTAACCTTGCCTTGTAATGATCAACTTCACCATTTGGTTTGTACTTTGTGTTGTAAACTCACTTCACACCAATCGCCTTCTTACTACTTGGCAAAGTAGTAAGTTCCCATTTATTATTCTTCTCTATCGCATGAATCTCATCATCCATTGCTTGAATCCAATGATCTTCACAAGATGCATTATCAAAGTTAACTGGATCACAATCTGCAAATAAAGCAAAATTCACCATATCTTCATCGGATATCTCATTATTATTACCCACAACATAATCCTGCAACCTAGCTAGTAAGTTACGCTGTCTCTACGAACGCCCTGAACCTTTTCCCTATGCAACTGTAGGAGTTGGAACATCACCTTGAACATTAACATCTTCATCTTGAGCAAAACCTTTAGGAGAATCAAAACTTGAATTTTCCTTTTCTTTAGAACACCAATCCCAAACACCAACCTTATCAAAAGTCAGATCTCTACTAACAATAATTTTATTTGCCACCGGACTAAACAGTTTATAAGTTTTTAACACGTCATTATAGCTAATAAAAATACACTTTTCACTTTTGTCATCAAGTTTCTTTCTCAAATGATCAGACACATAAACATAAGCAATGCATCCAAACACCCTAATATGTCCAATAAAAGGTCTTCGACCACTACATACATCCTCTAGAGTACTTCTATCACACACACTTCTTCTTGAGCACATGTTCAAAATATAAATTGCACACGCAACTGCTTCGACCAAAAAACTTTTGGGCAATTTCTTGAAACACAACATGCATCTAATCATATCCATAATTGTTCTATTTTTTCTCTCTGCTACACCATTTTGTTGTGGAGTATATCTAGCAGTTAACTGATGTTCAATACTATGTTTCTCAAGAAAACCACCACATACAAGATACTCAGTGCCCTTATTAGTTCTCAAAGATTTAATTTTATTTCCACTTTGTTTCCCCACAAAATATTTAAACTTCTTAAACATATCACAAGCCTCATATTTTTCTTTCAAAAAATACACTCATGCTTTTCTACTAAAGTCATCAATAAACGTGACAAAACACGTGCAACCTCCGTTAGAAGCAACTTCAACTAAACATAAATCTGATGAATCAACTCCAACGTTCTCTTCACCTTCCAAAATTTGCTTGTAGGAAAAACATCTCTATGTTTCTTGCTCATCACCAATACTAAAAACTCCATTAAAAATTCTCATATCATAACCCTTTTCTGAAAAGTTGCTCCATACTCAACGAATTTTTCTGAAGACTTGGAAGATAGTAAACATTGGAGACAAAAATTTTAGAACCATCTTTCAATGAAATTGAGATCCTTGTTTTTCCCATCATCGGTACTTTCGTATTACTACTAAATTTTACTTTATATCTAACAGACTCATCCAAATCTGAAAATAATTAATTCTTTGCTCCCACATATATGATTGCTTCACCCATAATCCAAATACCTTGTATTTTTATCACTTGATTTCTCACAACTACTGATCAACAACAAAGTTTCAAAATTTTCAACATTATTTTCAGCATAATTATTGACATGATAATTTCCATTATTTTCCTTTCTATATCTGCAAACAACAATTTTATGACCTAATTTTTCACAATTATAACAACAATTATTATTGTTACCTCCGTAATTATTACCTCCACATGATCTGTCATGCCAATAACTATTTTCTCCTTGTCCACCACTTGATCAGTTGTAATTGTCTCTGCCTCGATTGTTGTAACCACGGCCACCACCACTATTATTGTAACTTCGACCACCACCATTGTTGATTATTGGAATATGCTTCTTGATAATTTAATTATCACCTTGCATATTCTATATATGTTGATTTGCTTGCCCCCATTACAAGTGAATCATCACAAGTGGCTAAAAGGTCTGCGTACCGATTAGTGTGGCAACTTGTAAGATTTCACATAGGTCTTAGATTAGGTGTGATCTGATCTAGTCCTACCTTCCTATATGATGATCAAAACAGACCAGCACTTCAGAATGCACTCAGCACTGGAAGACCTGCAACTATGTCAACAGCCTTCAGTGATAACAAATCAGAATAATCTTAAGACTCATCATCGGCAGACATGCTACAAGTTAAAATCCTATCACCGGTAGACATCAGTTCTCCTAAATCGGAAGACTTGTTTCCATTGGCTCGAAGCATTCCACTGGCAGACATTAAAATATGCACGTGCTACAGAGAAAATTCAAGAAGTTGCTCTAATCAAGATAAATACGTCTGTGCCTCAAAAAGCCTGACATACTTAAAGCTACAAGACTTTCTCTCACTCAAGTAGTCTGTTAAAGTCAAAAAGCAATTACTTTATTACTTTATTGAGCAGACCACAGACATCAGACCTACTCTTCAGAGATTTATCAACCTAGTTTGACAGACAACGAGTTCCAAGATCTACAGGACTAAATCTCTGCTCCAAACAGCCAAAGATCTTATGGACAAAAGATCTCTATCTGATAGTCTTCAACATCTACATCTCCAATGGATAGAAATCTTCGAGTCCTCATCTCTCAATGATCATATTGATTCTTGCCTATATAAACTATCTCTTTTGCTCAAATAAACACAGAGTGTCAAAAAGGTGAGATATAGTGACAGTGTAAGCTACATCCAAGATTATCAGACGATACACTGTGAGCAACGAGTAACTCAATCTACTAAAGAACTTCATAGAAAAGAAATCTTCAAAGAGATCGTCTTCACCAACGTATCTCTGATTTCTACAACAGATTGCAGTAAACTCATCCAGCTCTTAGCAAAACACCTTCAGTGGATTGCTAGGAAGAAAAGCTTGGAAAAGAGAAGAGAATGATCAGAAACTTCAATAGGCAGAGATCAAGATCTGAAGATTGATGTTAGACAATGTCTGAAGAAAATGAAGAGTTGTCTGTAGATATTGCATTCATATCTTCAGATTTGTATCCCAATACAAATGCTGTTGATTGTGCAATTATCAATCATCATGGAAGGTCAAATGTTTTACACTCAATCGTTCAGATATATTTTTATATCTGAACGACCTTAAGAATCCCTTCCTTCTCATAACACTTTCTTGGGTTCGTCTCCTAATGTCCTTTGCAAGCTTAAAGATCCATGAATGGATAATCAAGTAAGGATTGAGACTTAGGAACATAAAGCCAGAAACTGTACATAAATTATTTAGACTGATGTAATATGTAATTTATCTTTGAATAAATTCATATGTTCTTAAATACTTTATCTCTCAATCCTTATATATCTATGAGGTTTTCATAAATGACTTATCATTAGAAAAACCATTATCTACTTGATCTCCTAAACCTGCATTTGAAAGAAGAAATAAGTGTGTTGTTGTTCTGAACATATATTGGTGTACATCCACTTCTGACTTCTCCAAATCATAGCCTCTTTACCTTCCGCTATACAAATCTTTTATCAGGCTTTTGATTTGATTAAACAGTTTATCGGCAGAGTTACTACTTCTACTTTGAGTAAGTCTACCGATAGTCTCTACCGGTAGACATACTCAACTTGATAAATTGCATTTGCCAACCAAACCACGCTTTATGAATATCCAAAAGAAATGTTTTTAAATTGGCATTATAGGCTATTCACCCCCCCCCCTTCTAGCCTATTTGAGCATTATTGTGGACCAACAATTGGTATCAGAGCAGACTCTTCAAGCTTTATGCTAGGACTAACCTCCTAAGAGTTGCGATCCTCGAATGCTCAGTTCAAATGCATGACAAAAGAAAATTTGTTTTATTCCTTAAAAACTTTTGTCAAGGATTTCAGTTTGAGATAAATATTTTTGAAAAATATACTTATTTTGAAAAATTATTTTGTTCTCAAAAATATCATGAGATGGAAGATTATCATGATGATTGTGAGATACTTATTCATATGACAGATATCTATATCAATTGGCACTATGAATAACTATCTTCAGATGAAAAATTCTCATATGGATGCTTCAATTGAAAAGACTTATGATTCAAGCTCTCTTGACATAAGGCTAACAATTGAAATCAATCCAACACCTTCTCGAGAAGAAATTTTCTTTCATATCTATTCTTTTGAAAAAGGTTAGGAGTCAAAAACTCTATATCATGAAACATTGATTGATCCCTCTGTTATATGATATTTAGTTTCTGGGAACTTGGCCCATGTTTCAAAGAACTATTTGAATCTAAGAAAACCTGAATCAAAAATCTTACAAAAATTGTTTGCAAAGGAAATCTACTCTTTAGGCAACATCTACTACAGATTTATCAGTTCAGATTCAAAAAGACTTTGTCTGAAGAACATCTATCTCGATCCAGATAACTGTCAAAAAGGTACATCCCTTGCCTTGTGCCCCTTCTTTCAAATCTCTATCTTTGTACAAAAGGACCAAGGGAGAATGAGAAATTTAAGATCCAGTCTTTCCTTCTCACTGATCTTCTTGAAATACTTATTCCAGTATCTAGATTTTTCTGGATCTTCCTAAAGCTCATAAAATGTTTCTAATGATCTTCTTGATTCTTATTCATGAATGTGTATTCTCCAAAGATCAATAAGCACACTTTATCATCTCTCATCAAGTTCTTAAAGCTTTGACTGAATGTACATGATCCTATTCACCTGATTCAGTCTTCTTTCTTTTGGATTATGATATATATGTTCTTCATTTATGATTCCCCTCTAATCATGATCTTGAATATATCATCTCTGCATAGCTTTATATTTGCTTACTCTAGTCTTGTCTATTCTTTTCTCTAAAGCAATATATAGCCAGAGTAATTCCTCCTATCATACTTCGCTTTCTTTTTTACAGTATGATCTGTGATTTACTCATCTGGTGTGTTGCCTCATTTTCTTTGAAGTACTCTTCTGTTGCTCGGTACTTCATAAGCTCAGTTGTATGTGCTGACTTATAGAAGTTTTTCACCTTAGTAGACAATGTGCAAACTACATGGGTATTTTTGCAATTTCTACAAAGGTTGAGGTAAAGCTTTAGAAACTGACTATTTCTTAAAAGCTAAAGACAGATTTCATAGAATCTCGGTAAAGATAAAAATGACTTTGAAATGTGGAAATTGAACTTCCCAAAAACACTCTTTTGAAAAAGGGATTGGTTTTGTCAAATCCCACTGAAAATATTTTATCCACTTAAAGACGTTTCCTTCTTTCAAGAAAGCCAAACCTACTTTTCAAAATCTTTTAAGCTTTCCAAAAAGGTAACTTTACCGGATATCTAGAAATTTATACCAACTCTCACTCTTCCCCGTATAACTTTTATTGAAGAGTAGTTGAAAAGGACTTTTCACTCTTAAATGAGTCGGTCCATTGTCTTGCCTCAGCGAGTATTTATAGAGACTTTCCTTCCCTCTTCTCTATCACTCGCAAACTACTTCAAACACTATGATAGACACTGATACAAAATCCATTTCTTCAAAAATGTTACTTAGGAGAATTCTTAGCACTAGATCAAGGATATTTCTCAACAACTTAGAATCACTCTTCCGATTCTTCAAAAGTTGTTTGGTTTGTTTTCAAAGATTTCTCTCGCTTGAAGACTTGCCTGAACAACCATTTAGCATGCCTCTCCCAGATTCCTGTGACTATGCTCATGTCAGCCACTTCTTCAAGGCCTCGTAGACCTTCTACGTGATCCTTAGCTGACATGGTTCTCTCATGAGATTAGCTCTTTTCACAACCGCAGTTTCTTCAAAAGAAGTCCCGTGAGTTTGTGAAGGTAACCCTGGCTTGAGAGCTAGCTGATGGGAGTAAGATGAGGAGGCGACAGGATCACATATCTGCATTTTTCTAAATGTAGAGATTCTGTTTGGTTGCCTCGTTCGACCTTGATCTAGGACTTGTATTCTGCTTGCCAACCGGTTAGCTGAATCTGGGTCCATGGTCTTCATAGACATCTCCTTGTAACATCCTTTTTTAGATATGTATCAGGTGTTTAGATTAGTTGTTTAAAAGGAGTAGTTAAGGTCATCGGAAGTTGTAATGAACTCTGTAATCTTTAGATCCTCTTTGTACTCGTGTTTATTTTGATCTAAATGAGAACTTGTTCAAAGCATCTTTACTTCATGTCTATCTGCCTTTGTATGAACATTTCTAGATAGCATGAAATCTTATATTTGCTTGAGTTTTCGGTATGTGTACTTTTTATAATATGTTGTTCCGAATTCAAGATAACAAATATAACTCTGCTGTTAACCCAACAACAAACCAATCCTTAATCATAAAATATCCTATTCAACACTTGGTATTCAACTTCTGGTATCTGAAGAAACAAATGTTGGAACTTGGTTATTTTAAATTTTGGATTTCTTTGAAGTAACTGCGTACCTGGCAACTACTTCATCAGGAATTATAGATCTCATCTCAACCCATGATGTTCTAGTGAATCTTAATTCCCCTCAAAATTTCAGGTCTCTCTAGTTTAAACGGTAGACCTTATCTCTGCCGTTGTGACAAACGACCTTTCGAGGATATAAGTAGTCTCCCCAAATTCTTTTCTTTTCTACTGCTTCCTCTGTTCAATGACAATTGTGCTTTAAACTTTCTCTTGTTTCTCTTGTCTTGAACGAAATGACTTCCTTTCCCTTAAAAGGTTAGTCATCATCTCCTTAACCGTTGACCTCGAAGCAAAAGTCATTCTTCATCTGTACCGTCAGCCTATCCAAACTTGAGCTACTTGCTTCTTTGTGATTCAAGTACTTTAACTAAAATGGTTGATGTCCTCCGTTCTTGCTTCTAAGTGCTCTTACCATTCAATGGTATTCTATTCTAAAAGTAGCATGGTCTTCAGTTAATCTTTGCCGATAAAGCAGCTGAACCTCCTAACAGCTGCCAAGGCAAAAAGGAAAAGCTGCAGAAAATCTCTTTTCTACTCTTATAATTTGCAGACTCTATTCTCTCTTCAAAAGGGTTCGAAGCGTATATTCTACTAGTGAGGAGGAGCCAACTACAGACCTTGGTATCATTCTAGTACCGATATCGCTGTTACTGCTGTTGTTGCTTCAAATTTATAAGAAACATTTTGCTCTCCCTCAATTCTTATTTCGTTTTCTTTGCCGATGAAACTTATGGTCAATCCTTCCAGAAGTCAAGGCATTCCAAAGGAAAAATAAGTTGTAATACTCTTCATTCAATTGGTACCGACAGACCTCAATGTCTGATGTTCCATCCTTATACAGCAAAACTTCTTGTCTGCAAGACCTATTAATTCTTTCTATCCTAGCAGACTTAATCCTGCTGATCTCCTACATCAGCAGACCATTATCTATGTCGATTCCTCTGTCATTCATTCTTTCGACAACGGCATACCTTAAACATCGAGTTTACTGATCATCTTTCAATGATTGATATCATTCATAAATTGGTATCCTTCATACAATCAATTGATATCATCCAACAATTGGTTGACTTCCTTCAGCTCTCAAATGTCAGTAAACTTCCACTCTTCTTGAGCACATTATTCAATTCAATATAAAAGCTATTTAATAGCTATCATCCTTCATGTGTTCAAAAGACTGATAACCCCGCTTAAACCTTTTTATTGGTATCAGCAGACTTTCATTACTGCTCCATACTCCCTTGAAAGTTATCAGTTGAATCGGTAGACCTCAATGTCTACTGGTCAAAACCTGAACTGCAGACCCTCATCTCTGCTGTTCACACTCTTGTATCACCACACTTCACACTCTACTTAAACTAATCAACAAAATTGGTTTCAGATCTCTTGCTGCTGATCAACCTTGTGTAATGATATCTTTGACATAAAACATTTAGGAATGATTGATTGTTTTTCAAAATAACATTTCAAAAATCCTTCTGAAAATGAATTTCAAAACAACTTTGTTCTGGAACGACTAAAAGAATTGGAAGATTGCTGAAGACTGTGTGGATGACTCAGAAAGCTCCATAAATTTCTTCTAGTAAACAAAGAACACAAAAATCTTAACGGTTTTGCAAAAACATTTTTTTAATTCTTTCAAAATCTTTTTGAAATGATTTATGTTCCAAAATTCTATAGATTTGGGAGATTGCTGAGGATTGTGTAGATGATTCAGAATGCCCCGTAAATTATCTATTAGAATATCTGGAATATTTAAAACCTATCATATTTCCTAAATTTATTTTTATGAAATTCAATACATTATTTTTGCTCATTGATATCAACACATCTTCTTTTCAATACCCTGAGCTGTCAATTAAATATTTCTCGGCATTGAAGTCCTCGATTTTAAGTCTCTGAAGTGTCCAAATACATATTCCCTAGAAGACTTAATTATCGCAATCATGAATCGCCGCCTCTCCCATAAAAATGTCCTTTCACAATTAAGCTTCGAAATGATTACTTCGCCGGTTCTCATTTCAATCAATAACAGCTTTATTGTGGACTATCAAATGACGGTTCTTGAACAGTGTGTTCCTCTTGCCCAATCTCAGAAAGTACTGAATATATATATATATATATACTTTTCTTTGATCTCCATCGTTTCCCAATCAATCCATACGATTAATTATCAGTGCACATTTTTTTACTGAGAAATTCTTCATGGCCGCTTCTTCTTCGATCAGCGTCTCTCGCCCTATCGGTCCCTTTGAATCTTCTTTCGTCACCATAGTAGGCCGTCAATCCTACATTCTTGGTCGAACGATTCAAGGAGAACAATTTCTCCTTGATAATACTGTTGGAGCAAAGATTTTGGATCTTTTCCACAGTTCTGAACTCGTCTCCATCCTCTGCTTTCGCGAAGAATTCTACATCCTTCGACTGGTCGACGAATTCTACTCAAGGATGCACCTGTCAAGAGATGGTAAAAGCCTCCACGGTCGCATTCGAGGTACTGACCTTGTCCTCAATGCCGACAGCCTTTCAAGAGTTTTCACCTTCCTCTGGCGGCCCCGACTCCATCAATGATTACGTTTCAACGAATCATGGCTGCACCGTACTGGCCACCAATCTCGAAATGACTACAGTACATGGGACATTTTCAACTATCCCTTGGACATGTACTGTGTTGGAGAGATTCTGAGCCAATGCCTTCTGTTTCATGAACCTGGCTCAGGAAGCGACACCAGAAGACTTCGGAACTTCATCATTGCCGTTCTTGACTCTCATGTCATCAACTGGTCTGAAGTAGTCTTCTCTCTCATCTGTCGATCTTTCCAGCGAAGAGGAGTGAATGGATTTGGTATTCTCAAGTACGCTAGGATAATCAGTTATTTCCTATGCTCCTACCACACCATTCTTTCCACAATTCACGAGAACGAATGCCTTCCAATCACTGGAGAATTGCTGATCACTAAAGAATTGTTCGGCAATAGAAGTCTTTCAGATCAGGATAGAAACTATTCTCTAGATTCTAGCATTGGTAGTTTTGGAGATTCAAACTAGATTGTACTTTTCAGAACTTATTAGTACTTTCTTCCGTTATTTAGTGTCTTTTCTCTAGCTATCTACTCTACCATACTGCATCTCTTCTATTATCCTTCTTTATTATAAGCTTGCAACTGTCCTTCAGATCTTATTCTTAAGTGCTTGCAACCATTAAGGAGGAGAGTTATATGACATATATCTTGGAATCAGACATATAACTTAAGGAGGAGAGTATAAAAAGAGTGATAACCTTCCTTTCTTAAGGAGAAGAATTGACTTAACTAAATCCCAAATGAACACACACATCAACAAATGTGACATTTCACCCCAAGCTGATTCTTAGTGAATCATGCTCAGCCTTTGTGGCACTTCTGTTGAAAGTCTTGTTTAAAACTAAAACCTTCTGTTGAGTCTTACGTTCAACAGAAAGCCTTTTACTTTCAACAGAAATAAAAAGTTTTTCAAAAATTGATTTTCTAAAGAAAAATTGATTTTCAAAAAAATTGGTATTACAAGCAATCCTTTTTAAAACTCTTCAAATACATACATTTACTTAAGGATTTGCTACTCTTACTTACCAAAACAAGCTTTCAGTTTATATAAATTTATGTGCAAGTAAGAAATCTAAAAAACCTTTTAGATCCTGTCCAAAACTCTTTCAAAAATCTAAAGTGATCTAAATTGTTTTTACTATTGCATTACCTGTTTAGTACTTTGATTTATCGAGTCTGTAATAGCAATAGTTGACTATACTAAAGCCATCGCTTACATGTAATTATCAACATAGGACATGTCTTGAGATAAAATGATCATTCATTGTGGACATGCTGTTACTATGTCTGATAAATGCTTTAGTGCTTTGTATATGTCATTTTGTAATGGTTCCAAGCAAATAGGAGGAGATTGTTGATTATTGGAATATGCTTCTTGATAATTTAATTATCACCTTGCATATTCTATATATGTTGATTTGTTTGCCCCCATTACAAGTGAATCATCACAAGTGGCTAAAAGGTCTGCGTACCGGTTAGTGTGGCAACTTGTATGATTTTACATAGGTCTTAGATTAGGTGTGACCTGATCTAGTCCTACCTTCTTATATGATGATCAAAACAGACCAGCACTTCAGAATGCACTCAGCACCGGAAGACCTGCAGCTATGTTAACAGCCTTCAGTGATAACAAATCAGAATACTCTTAAGACTTATCACCGGCAGACATGCTAGAAGTTAAAATGCTCTCACCGGTAGACATCAGTTCTCCTAAATCGGAAGACTTGTTTCCACTGGCTCGAAGCATTCCACCGGCAGACTTTAAAATCTGCACGTGCTACAGAGAAAAGTCAAGAAGCTGCTCTAATCAAGATAAATACGTCCGTGCCTCAAAAAGCCTGACATACTTAAAGCTACAAGACTTTCTCTCACTCAAGTAGTCTGTTAAAGTCAAAAAGCAATTACTTTATTGAACAGACCACCTGACAGTGCAACAGACATCAGACCTACTCTTCAGAGATTTATCAACCTAGTCTGACAGACAACGAGTTCCAAGATCTACAGGACTAAATCTCTGCTCCAAACAGTCAAAGATCTTATGGACAAAAGATCTCTATCCGATAGTCTTCAACCTCTACATCTCCAACGGATAGAAATCTTCGAGTCCTCATCTCTCAACGATCATATTGATTCTCGCCTATATAAACTCTCTCTTTTTCTCAAATAAACACAGAGTGTCAAAAAGGTGAGATATAGTGACAGTGTAAGCTACATCTAAGATTATCAGACGATACACTGTGAGCAACGAGTAACTCAATCTACTAAAGAACTTCATAGAAAAGAAATCTTCAAAGAGATCGTCTTCACCAACGTATCTCTGATTTCTACAACAGATTGCAGTAAACTCATCCAGCTCTTAGCAAAACACCTTCAGTGGATTGCTAGGAAGAAAAGCTTGGAAAAGAGAAGAGAATGATCAGAAACTTCAATAGGCAGAGATCAAGATCTGAAGATTGATGTTAGACAATGTCTGAAGAAAATGAAGAGCTGTCTGTAGATATTGCATTCATATCTTCAGATTTGTATCCCAATACAAATGCTGTTGATTGTGCAATTATCAATCATCATGGAAGGTCGAGTGTTTTACACTCAATCGTTCAGATATATTTTTATATCCGAACGACCTTAAGAATCTCTTCCTTCTTATAACAGTTTCTTGGTTTCGTCTCCTAATGTCCTTTGCAAGCTTAAAGATCTATGAATGGATAATTAAGTAATGATTGAGACTTAGGAGCACAAAGCCAGAAACTGTACATAGATTATTTAGACTGATGTAATATGTAATTTATCTTTGAATAAATTCATATGTTCTTAAATACTTTATCTCTCAGTCCTTATATATATATGAGGTTTTCATAAATGATTTATCATTAGAAAAACCATTCTCTACTTGATCTCCTAAACCTGCATTTGAAAGAAGAAATAAGTGTGTTGTTGTTCTGAACATATATTCGTGTACAACCACTTCTGACTTCTCCAAATCATAGCCTCTTTACCTTCCGCTATACAAATCTTTTATCAGGCTTTTGATTTGATTAAATAGTTTATCGACAGAGTTACTACTTCTACTTTGAGTAAGTCTACCGATAGTCTCTACCGGTAGACATACTCAACTTGATAAATTGCATTTGCCAACCAAACCACGCTTTTTGAATATCCAAAAGAAAAGTTTTTTAATTGGCATTAATATAGGCTATTCACCCTCCCCCCCTCTAGCCTATTTGAGCATTATTGTGGACCAACAACCATTATTGTAGTCATTACCACCACTGTTGTTGCAGACACGACCACCTCCATTATTGGTGCCGCAACCACCTCTATTATTGTAACCACGACCTCTCGTTGTTGTACACATGATCTCTACCACCATGGTTTTGGCTTCCATGCGTTGATCCACCATTATCCTTTGTTGATTCATAATTCACGTTTTTCAAATTCACTTGACTTTACAATGCATCTTCTTCTGTTTTCTCAGATCTTTCACCAAATAATAACTTATGACTAACAAGGGCGCGAATTCTAATTATGCTATTGTCAATGTCTTCAAATCTTTAGTCGTCATATTTATTTCTGTAGCACCTTGAAAAGCTTTCGTCATCGAACGAAGGATTTTCGAACAAATTCTTTCATCTGAAACATCATCTCAGTTTGCCTTTATATCTGAATAAGCAAGATCACTCACACGAGAGATATATGTTCTGAAACTTTCTCTGACTTCTCCATATTTATATTTTCAAATTTCTCCGTCAAAACTTGTAAATAATTTCTCTTAACTTTATCATCACCTCCATACATCTTTATCAAAACATCAAATGCATCATGTGTTAATTTAAAATCCATAATTTTTTTCCGTACATTATCTTCAACTACATTGAAAATATAATCAAGTGTTGTAGTGGACTTGATTTTCCCCCCTTTAGCTGCATTCTCTACAAGTTTCTCATTTGCATATTTTTCTAAACAGACCACAAAAAAATTGTACATCTAACATCTCTAATTAGGAAAATTAATTTTTCCATCAAACTTGGGACACATATAAACCTTGCTACAAATTATTTTGATCATGAACTAGCTCTAATACGAAATATTAACTTATATAATAATTCATTCGTTTTCAAATTATCGTCCACCTTTCTTTTTTCGTACGTTATAAAATAATTGTCATCTTTTAAAACTTTCTCTTTTAGGAAAATATTTTTACCACTTTATCCTTACTTTTTCTATCTACTTTAATTATGGTCACATACTCAAGGGCATTAAAGGAAACAATATATTTCACCAATATTTATAATATAGCCAATTACTTTTTTCTTAAATGATGTATCGAATCAAAATAGACAGTATTTTGAAAACGCAGGAAGTAATACTAATATATTAATTAGTATTATAAAGACGGAAACCAATCGCAAGAATGGAAGAAAAATAATGAATTTGGATGATTTATTATAGTGGGGTAACGAACAAGACTTCACCCATATATATACACGCCAACCTAGATAAGAGAAGAATCAAAGTAGAATGGTGATCATAACTGAAAAAGAGAAGGGATGACACACAATATTTTAGGGTTGAAATTATTATCTCTCTTTTATTAGAAAATTTTAATGATACACATATTTATAGTATCCAACTAGGTTAAAAACTAAAACATAAATACATTTCTTTTTTATGTCAAATTAAACTTGGATATATGGATAACTAACGTTATTGTTTGTTGACATTAGGAAAAGCCTATTAGTGGTGATAATCACTTGGATATTCGTTTTCTCAGTTATTACTACTATCTAATCGAGATTTAATAATTTATTTTGAAATTATTTATTTATAGAATTTGTTTTTAAATTTGTGTTTGTGATCTCCCCAACTTTTCTACTTAAACCGTTCAGGGCCGTTCCTATCATTTAATTGGCGTAGAGCGAAACTCAAGAAAAGACCCTTATTTAATAACCAAAATTAATATTTATAAAAAATTGCGGGTCGTTCCACTTTTTGAAACTTTTAATCGCTAAATTATACTCTTTTTATTTTCAACCGGAAAATGTCATTTTTAGTGGGAAAATAACTATGATACCCTTAATGAACCGTGGGTGCACTATGGAGGTCATTATTTTTGCACCGTGATTCATCAATTTTATCGTATTATTTTTTGCACCGCGGTTCAATAGTGTAACTGCTAGTCTATTTTTGAACCGCGATTCATCAATTTTTATTGAATTAATTTTGCACCGCGGTTCAATAGTGTAACTACTAGACTATTTTTGTACCGCGATTCATTAATTTTAGTGCATTAATTTTTGCACCTCGGTTCAATAATGTAATTGCTAATCTATTTTTAAACAGCGATTCATCAATTTTAGTGCATTAATATTTTCTCCTAATATTTATACATAAGAGACCCAAGTCATAACATACTCAAGAAATATTAAGGTTATAACTATTACTAATTTGGCTGTTTGAGAATTGTCGAATTGGAATGTATATATGAAGTGAGTCAGAACCGTCTCTTAAGTTTGAGAATTGTCGAATTAGGCTGCTTTCTTTGGATTTTTGGTCACTTCAGCTAGTTGCATAAAAAAAACACTAACTCAATATAATATTATTATTAATACCCACAAAATTTTAGGCCCCTAATTATCTTAGGCCCTAGACAGGTGCCCAGCCTGCCCTTGCCCAGGACCAACCCTGAAACCGTTCATATGTCCAACTTCAAGGATACCTTCTATTTTTATTACTCCATCCGTTCCTAAATTATCGTTCTCATTTCTTTTTTCCTCCGTTCCAAAATAATTTTCCAGTTTGAAACTTATCTTTTTAGAACATCACTTTTACCACTTTACCCTTACTTTTTCACTCTACTTTAATTATGGGTCACATACACATGTGCTTTAAAGGAAACTACACATTAAACCAATATAAATAACCAAGTCAATTATTTTTTCTTAAACTGTGCGTCGGGTCAACCAGGACGATTATTAAGGGACGGAGGGAGTATTATTTCTCTATCCATCTTGGAAAATAATTTTTTTTGATAATTCAAACTTTTTAATATTGTATTTTTACTTGAATACTTTTCATGTATGCACTAATATACAACTTCTTTTTTATGATTAAATTTTTTTAAAAGTTTTTTTTCCTCTTAAGGAGGGCTTGGGAAGAGATCAGACCTGAGACCTCACACTTTGTGATTAATGCTTACGAGAAATGTCTTCTAATATTGTTAGTTTGTAGGATAAATTTCTGAAAAGAGATCGAGATAAATTTTTAGGATTACCCTGTGATTTGTTTCCTGCCGCACTTGGGGATTTGTATTTCAATTTTATACATTGGGGTTCAAAGTTACATTTTTGTTGCAACTGAGGGTTGAAAGCGAGTTTTTGTTAAAGTCTTGATGAAAATTTGGCATGCACTATTCACATACTTTTTCGTGGAGTTATTTCGGTTTTAATTTTAACACTTGATTATTGAGGGTACTAGTTATTTAGCCCATGTTCCGCATTGGTACAATATGAGATATATATATTTTTTGTAATAATAATATAACTTTTGAATATTATAATTAGATTGTTAATATCTTTCATGGTTATAATTTTATTTCTATTGTTACTAATATTAAACAATTTTTTACATAAATACTTTTAAAATTAACATGAGTTTTTAACTAACGTGAGATACATATTTTATATTAGTAATAATAGTAAAATCTTTGATCTAAAGACTTTTAAAATTAAAATCTAACTTGATAATAATATTAGAAGTCTTTTTGTTAAAAAACTTTTAAAATCATAATTCATTTTAAAACAATGTGGATGGATACTTATTTTCTATTTTTATTGGTAATGAAAGTTTAAATCTTTTATCTAAAAACTTTTAAAATTAACACCACATTCTAACCATGTGGTATACATATTTTTTTATTAGTAATAATAGTAGTAGATAAAAAACTTTTTAACCAATATTTATTTCTAAATAATGTGGATACATATTTCTATTGATAATAATATAAAAATGTCTTTATCTAATAACTTTTATAACCAATATTCATTTCTAAATAATGTGAGATACATTTTTTGTAATCAATGTGAGATACGTCATCTAAAAACTTTTTAAACTAATATCATTTTTCTAACTAATGTGAAATACTTCTCTTTTATTGTTAATAATGGTAGATTTTTAAAATCAACATCACTCTCTAACCAATGTGGAATACATATCCTCATTTGGTAATAATTGTAGAAGTCTTTTATCTTAAAAATTTTATAACCAACATCTCTTCCTAAATAATGTGGGATACATATCTTCTATACATTGATGATAAAAGTAAAAGTCTTTTATCTAAAGATTTTTTAAACCAACATCATTTTTTAACCAACGTAAGATATATCTTCTATTAGTAATAATAGTAAAAATATTTTATCTAAAATTAAAATTAACATCATTTTTTAACCAATGTGAGATATACATCTTATATTGATAATAATGGTAGAAGTTTTATATCTAAAGACTTTGAAAACCAACATTACCCTCTACCAAATGTATGATACATCTATTCAATTAGTAATAATAGTATTTTTAAAACCATCATTAATTTATAACCAATTTGTGATATATCTCTTCTATTGATGATAATAGTAGAATACTTTGTAACCAATGTGAGATACATGCATCTATTCTATTTGTAACAAAAAGTCTTTAATCTAAAAACTTTTTAAACAAACATTTATTTTTATAAAAATAATGTGAGATATATATCTTTTATTGGTAATAAGAGTAAAAGTCTTTAATAAAAACTTTTAAAACTAACATCTTTTTCTAAACAATGTAAGATATATCTATTATATGGTGATAAAATTAAAAATATTTTATCAAAATATTTTCAAAATGAACATCAATTTATAACCAATGTAAGATACATTTTTTAATTGGTAATATTAGTAGGGATGTATTTCATATTTGTTATAAATTGATTTTGCTTTTTAAAAGTTATTAGATTAAAAATCTAACATTTTATTACTAATAGAAGAATAATATCCCACATTGGTTTGAAAATAATGTTTGTAGTAAATTTTTATATATATAAGACTTCTACTATTAAGAATAGAAGAAATTAATATCTCATTATTGTATTAATTATTAATACCTATTTTTAATAGGTAATGATTGAGAAACAATGAGTCACACATGAATGTTTGAGAATAATAATAGTAGTATTGTTATAAAAAAATAACAATAGTAATAGTAATAATAAAAATAACATTGTATAATTCTTATCATCATTGTCATGAATGAAAAGAAAAATAAATTTTCCTCCAAATGAAAGCTTTTTAACATATCTGCGTTAGTAGACACCTTAAATTTTGGACTTTATGATATTAAAATATTTATTTTAAGACTTTTAAAATCATTATTCATATTCTAATAATGTGAGATATTTGTTTTCTATTTCTATTGGTAATAAAAGTTTAAAGACTTTTTATCTAAAAACTTTTAAAGCAAACATCTCTTTCTAACCATGTGGTATACATCTTTTAATTTCTATTGGTAATAATAGTATTTTTAAAACCAACATTAATTTCTAACAAATGTCAAATACATTCTTCTATAGTAATAATAATAGTCTTTTATATAAAAACTTTTGAAATCAACATCTCTTTTTAAATAATGTGGGATACATTTCTTATATTGGTTATAACATAAAAATAATAATAGTAATAATATTTTATCTAAAGAGTTTTGAAACCAACATCTCTTTATAAACAATGTGTGATAAATCTCTTATATTGATAATACCATAAAAATTCTTTTATCTATGAATTTTATGACCAATATATGTTTCTAAATAATGTGAATCTCTTTTTAACCAATGTGAGATACATTATTTAAAAGTATTTTAAACCAATATCATTTTTCTAAACAATGTGAAATACATATTTTTTCTATTGGTATTAAGTTTTTTATAAAAAAGACTTTTAATACCTACATCACTCTCTAACCAATGTGAAATATATCTCATCATTTGATAATAGTAGTAGAAGTTTTTTCTCTAAAAAAAATCTAAAACCTCTCTTTCTATATAATGGGATACATCTCTTCTCTTTTCTTTTATTGATGATAAACGTAGAAGTTTTTTTATTTAAAGACTTTTAAAATCAACATTACTTTTTAACAAATATAAAATTGATCTCTTTTATGGATAATAATAGTAATTTAAAGCCAACATCAATTTATAACAAATGTATGATATATATATATATATATATAAAGAAACAGACTTTCTCTCTCTAGTTTTCTTCTCTCTCTAGATTCCTTCTACTCGTCCTAGGGTTTTGTCCCTAACGCTAGCGTGGTTATGCCACCAGATCCTCCTCTGTCGGGGTCTGCACCGACGCCACCAGGGGTTTGTTCACAACCTCCGGAGTCATGCCCTACTTCCTCTAGGGTTCCGTCCCCTCCTTTATCCTATGCTACAGTTAATGCTAAGGCGGCAGTGAACTGCTTAAACCCTACCAAGACGGCTGCCCTTATGGAAATTCCCCTAGCTCCTCGCGCTCCCATAGCTATATTGAATGATCCGGGCTGTTTATTTACTCTAGTGGAGATTGATATGTTAGAAAAGCAATTTTCCTCCACTTTAATTATGAAGTTTTCGGTTGGACGTCCTCCTCTTCATGTGATACAATATCATATTGCCCAGAACTGGAAACTCACGGCCAGATTCATTGTCGGTCTTCTTGATCCTCGTCACGTCATGATCATCTTACTACGGAGGAAGATATGGTCCGGGCTCTCTCTAAGGAATCGTGCATGATTAATAGTTGCATGTTTCGCCTCTTTCGGTGGTCCTCCGACTTTACCTTTCGAAGGATAATCCTGTGGTGGCTATTTGGGTAAGGCTTTATCACCTTCCTTTACCCTTTTTCAACCCATCTAGTTTACAACAAATTGGTAACTCTATTGGGCATTTTCTTCAGGCTGATGATAAAACCCTTGCTCTAAGCCACCCGATGTTTGCCCAAGTTTGCATAGAGATTGATGTTTCAAAGCCCCTCCCATCACAGATTTGGATTGGTATGTGGAAAGATCATGGTTTTTGGCAGCAAATTGAGTTTGAGGGTAACACCGCTTTTTGTACTGCTTGTGGCCTTCTTGGGCACGTCGCTTTAGATTGTCGTAAAAAAGGGAAAGGTACCTTCCAAGCCCCGATCCACACTTCGACTCCAGCTGGTCTTGGAGCCAACAAATCAAACTCGACTGCAAATATTAATCCGACAATGGACGGTCCTGATAATGTCATGAAGGCTTCTGCTTTTCCTATCGATCAACCAAGAGCCCAAGTGCCTATCCCTGTTCCTGTTCCTATGCCTTCTGCGCAACATTGGATACCTAAGCTGAAAACTAGAGTTTTAGAAACTAGAGGGTCTTCGGGTTCTAAAGAGGTTGTGGTTGATCCGGAGGTGGAAATTACTAGGGTCAATATGGATGTTGCTTCGGATGGTATGACGGCGAATGGAAATTTGGAGGAAGTATGTTTGGCTACAAACCCTGGTATAGTTAACATGGCCCAATCTTCTGAAGGTGGTGACAATAATTGTCCTCTTAAAGTTTCGGCTGGTATGGCTGCATTCCCTTCACAATCTACGCCTGTTACAATGCATAATCCTTTCGATGTTTTTGCCTCATTGCATAATGAGAGTGATGATGTAAGTTTGGTTGATAAACTACCTCTTTCCGGTAAACCCCTTACCAGATCTTCCTCAGAGGTGGATATTAATGTATTCCCTAAAAAAAGGCACACTCGGTCCGCGTCTTGTCATAATGTTTGGGAGTTTCCCTCATCTGAGGCCACCATTAAACTTTTCCATGAGGCCAGCAAGAAAGCTCAACGTCAGATTTTTATGGAACGGAATCGCCGCCTCACCCGTGCGGCAGCCAAATCTCAAGCCTGTTAGGCATTGTTCTTTTTCTTCCCATTTTTTTATGGCTGTCCTTATTTAGAATGCTAGGGGTGTCGGTAATACTGACACTATGGATTATTTAAAATTTCTTAAGCTTCAAAACCGTTTATCTCTTTGTGCTATTTTGGAACCTAAACTTTCCGGAGACCATTTACGGCGTGTTGCAAAAAAACTGAAATTCAAGAATCATATGCATTGTAATCCAGCCAATACCCATATCTGGTTGCTATGGGATGACTCTATGGATGTTACTTTTGTTGCTGTCTCCTCCCAGCATATTACAATTCGCATTATAAGAGGTGATAGTTTCAATGTTGTTGCTTCCTTTATCTATGCTAAATGTACAAGGGCAGAAAGACATTTATTATGGCAGGACCTCTTAGCCCTCTCGCATCAGTTTTCGGAGCCTTGGCTTGTAGGCAGGGATTTTAACGTAATTGCTCAATCATAGGAAAAACTAAGCGGTGCAGGGTATGACTTTCCTAGCATGCATGATTTCAATCAGTTCATGAGCTTGAGTGGTTTAAGTGATGTGGGTTTTGAAGGAAGCCTCTATACATGGACTAATAATCAGGATGATGGGGATCGAATTTGGCAACGGCTCGATCGGGTTCTTGTTAATGGTTTGTTTTTGGCTAATCAGTCTACGCTCAAAGTTCGTTATCTTAGTAGGGTATGTTCTAATCATACGCCATTACTTATTGAGTTGTCTTCGGATTGTAAACCTAAGAGTTGTTTTAAATTTCAACGGATGTGGCTGGACCATCATGCTTTTATGGATTTCGTTCGTCAACAGTGGATTCGTCCTGTTACCGGTCCACCTCTTGTTGTCTTAGGCAGCAAGCTTAAACTTCTTAGGAGAGAGCTTAAAGGCTGGAATTGGGCAGTTTTTGGGAATGTCACTTAGCAAATTTTTCAACAACAGGATGAGCTCCTTCGACTTGAGTACTCTCTTCAACAAGGTTGGTCGGATTTGGTGGCTCAACAGATCGCTAGCGTGTCTCATAATGTGCAGCGTCTTGTTGGCTGGAATGAGGAGTTGCTTCAACAAAAAACTCGGCATTTATGGTTAAAAGATGGGGATAGAAATTCTGCTTTCTTCCATGCAAGTATTAAGGATGGGGCTGCTTTCAACACTGTGCGACTTCGGCTCCCGTTGGGTGTTTGGTGTTCAGATAATCAGATTATTGGTAATATGGCAGTCGATTTTTTCTCTTCCCTTTTTACGTCTTCGCAATACTCGATGGATGATCGTCTCTTTGAGGGTATTTCCCCGGGGCTGAGCTATGCAGATAATGAGTTTTTATGTCGTATGCCTGATACTAAGGAGATATGGGAAGCTATAAAGAATCTTAACCCTAGTAGCGCTCCAGGTCCGAATGGTTTCACTGGCCATTTTTTCATTGGTTGCTGGGAGATTATTAAGCCGGATGTAGTGGCTGCTGTGCAAGACTTCTTTCAAGGGGCGGTGCTTCCTGCAGGTATTGCGGCCACCACTGTTATCCTTATCCCAAAAGTTGCTAGGCCGGAAGGGTTAGGTGATTTGAGACCTATCAGCCTTTGTAACTTTACTAGTAAGATTATTTCTTGGATTCTGGCTTCTAGGCTTTCCGGTCTTCTTCCAAATATCATTTCCCCGAAGCAATCTGGTTTTGTTCATGGTCGGAATATTCAGGAGAACGTTGTTTTAGCTCAAGAAATGGTCCATCGGCTTGATAAAAAAGTGTGTGGTGGTAATGTCATTTTTAAGTTAGATATGTCCAAGGCATATGATCGTATTGAATGGGATTTCCTCCTTCGTGCCTCACAGGCTTTCGGTTTTGCGGACAATTTTTGCAACATTATCCTGCGCATGCTCAACTCGATATGGTACTCTCTTCGAATTAATGGGGAAAATTTTTGTTTCTTTAATTCTTCTCGAGGTGTTCGGCAAGGTGATTTTCTCTCTCCGCTTTTATTCATTTTGGCTGAAGAAGTGTTATCTAGATATATTAATCAAATGGCATATTGTGGTTGATTTACGCCTTTTCATCATGGTCGGGGGATTAGAATCACTCATTTATTATATGCCGATGATATGTTACTGTTTAGCAATTCTAGCAAGCGTGCAATTTAGTAAGTTCGAACTCTTATCACTTTATATGAACGTAGCTCGGGTCATCTTGTCAACTTGCAGAAAAGTTGCTTCTTGGCTCCTTCATCTTGTACCCGTCGTATGGCTTCTCTAATAGCTTCGCGGTCAGGATGCACGCGGGCTTTTTTTCCTCTTAAATATTTGGGCATTCCTTTGTTTCGTGGTCGGACGAAACAATGTTACTTTAAAGACTTGGAGACTCGGTTTCGTCGGAAAATTGATGGGTGGAAGACGCGGCTTCTTTCCTTTGGGAGTAAGATCACTCTCCTTCAATCGGTCTTGACGAGCATTCCCATTTATACTTTGGCTGCTCTCAAAGTCCCAAAGGTAGTGCTAAGGCGTTTAGAGAGTTACATGGCTGCTTTTTTATGGAGTTCGAATGGGGAGTCTAGACATCATTGGGTTCCTTGGCATCAAGTCTGTCGGCCTGTTGGTGAAAGTGGTTTGAGTTTACGTTCTTTATCTTCTGTTATGGACTCCATGCATGCCAAACTTGCATGGTCTGCTTTGCAGGGCACTTCGCTGTGGGCGAACTTTGTTCGGAATAAATACGGGCTCACTCAGGATTTTTCATGCCCTCTTAATGCGACCCGTATATGGAAATCTGTTATTCATCATATGCCTTCTGTTTCTTTACATAGCAGCTGGATAGTTGGGGAGGGTAATATTCCTTTTTGGACAGAAAATTGGTGTGGTGTTACACTCACTGAACCTCGGCCTATTGATATGTCTCTCACTGTTAAAGAAGCTATGCATGTTATTTCTTCTTTGCTCTATCTTATCGCTCCTGAATTTCATAGCATGGTTCAAAGAGTCCAGCTTCTTCCTCGTTGTCCTGATCGGCGGGTTTGCTCTATTACTAAATCTGGTCTGTTTGAAGTTAAGGCTTTCTGGAACCATCATCGGGTTCGGTCCACTCCTACGGTTTGGGCTCACAAAATTTGGGTGCCTTGGATTCCGAAATCTATCAATGGCTTCTTTTGGAAACTTATTTTCAATGGCCTGCCAGTTGATTCTAGGTTGCAAGCTATCCAGATTCCTTTAGCCTCTAAATGTGTGTGCTGCATGTCGGTGCCGTCGGTTGAATCAATTGTTCATCGTTTCTTTCAATCTGAGATTGCTAAAGCTCTTTGGGCTCATTTTGCTATTCCGATGAACAAGATTTCAAACATAACTTCAGTACATCCAGCACTTGGTGGAAACCTGGATTACTCATTCTTCTTGTAGATCACAATATGGGGCTTGCTCGATTGGGATTGTTGTTTTTGTTTGTTGGGAGATTTGGCGTGCTCGCTGCCGTGCTGTTTTTTAGAGTGTTCCGATGAAGGTTGATTTTATTAAGAGGGTTGTTCATAATAATCTGATTGGTCTGTTGCATATTTTCATTCCGAAATTTGTGATGCATCCTAGTGATATCATTGCGGTTCAAAGGCTTTATCTGCCCATTGTTAAATCGAAAGTGAAGCGGGGCCTCTGGGTTTGTTGGGAAGCCCCCGGAATTGGCCGTGTCAAGCTTAACATTGATGGTTCTTCAGTTAATGGGTTTGCTAGCAGTAGTGGTATTGTTCGTAATCACGAGGGGCAGCTCATTTTGGCCTTCTCCTCGTGGTATGGTCAGGGCACGAATATGTTTGCGGAGGTGATGGCTCTTCGTGAAGGCTTACGTCACTGTAAATCCTTGGCTTTGGGTGGGGTTTTCGTTGAGACTGATTCTTTGGCAGTGGTCGTTTTTTATCGAAGCCTCATGATTTGTCTTCGCAGTATTGTTATGAGCTTCGGGAATGCAGGGAGAATTTAAAGGATCATGTGCTTACTCATGTTCTTCGAGAGGGTAATTCGGTTGCGGATAGGCTGGCTTCTGTTGCTCACACTCATCAGGACTCGAAGGTGTATGGCTCGAGGGAGGTTCTGCCAAGGTCGGCCCATCGTTGTCTAGATTTGGATACCCTTGGCATTTACACTTATAGGAAATAGTTTTCCCTTCTTGTATGTCTTTGTTTGTTCAAGGTCAGGCTCCTTTGTCCCCCCGTTCTGGGTAAGGCTGGTTGTCCCCCTTCATGTATTTTTTCCGTTCCTTTAATAAATTCCCGCATGTGCCACCCTGCTTTCCAAATATATATATATATATATATATATATATATATATATATATATATATATATATATATATATATATATATATCTTCTATTGGTAATAATGATAGAAGTTTTTTATCAAAAGACTTTGAAAACCAACATTACTTTCTAACTAATGTATGATGCATCTCTTCAATTGGTAATTAATATATTTTTTTAAAGGTTGGAGGGGACATAGACCTTACCCCAACCCCTATTTTTTTTTTTATAATGCCTTGAAATGCTACAAATAAATATATGATGCTTTTTGTGTAGCTAGAACAAATGGTGCCTCTGGTGAGGCTTTTGAACACCCGACCTCTCGAATGAGAGTAGTGATGTACCAGGGTGCCTCTGGTAGGGCTTGAACACTCGACCTCTCCGTTAAGATAAGTGAGCAGCTAAATGGGGCCTTTGAGTAAGGCTTGAACAACAACGTTGCCTTTGAAGAGGCTTGAACACCCGATCTTTCTATTGAAAGTTATAAAGTCCAGGGTGTCTCTAGTGGGACTTGAACACCTGGCCTCTCCGTTATGAGAAGTGAGCATGGTTCTAAAAATCGCTAGGCGGGTGTTAGGCGGCAGACCAGGGCCTAGCGCCTAGGGGACTAGTCGGGGCCTAGGCGGGGCCTAGAAATTAAGACATAATTACAATAGTTTTCGAATTTTTTAATATAATTTCTAAAATACATCAAACACATTGATTACACTATATAAATTTACAAAATAACTAAAATTAAATATATACAATAATACAAACACTTAAATAATAGTTATAAACTTATGAATTATTTATAAGTTTCTAAATTTAAGAGACAAAATCTAACAAAAGCTCAAAACTAAAACTTAAGGGTGCATTATACAATAGTATAATACTATAATTCAAACCCCACCATTTCGTCTAAATACTGGTATAACAAAAAGCCCAAAGCCTAATTTATAATTTTTCCTACCCAACTAAGTCAAACACTCACTGACTCTACCTCTTTCCAAGAAACCCCTTCCCAAGAAACCCCAATCACCTTATTCAAATTTGAAACTACCCTTTCGTTCCTCTCCAGCAAGATCCCTGCTTCGGCGCTTCCTCCCCTTCCCCTTTTTTTCCCAGTCGCCCTTTGTCCAGTTTCCACCCCTCCTATCGCAGAGATGAATAAGATCTGAGTCAAATTCGGTAAGGGTAACTAGATTACTCCTCCAATTCGAAGTCGGCAAATAGATCTGATTCTTTCTCTCTTTCTTTATTTTTTTTTCCTCTTTTTTCCTTTCATCTTCCTCTTCCATCATACGAGCATCTTCCGATTTGTAGTCGGCGACTAGGGCGATTAGTCGGCGCCTAGGGCGACTAATTCGCGATTTTTCCCAAAACGATTTTTTTGGCCGATTTGAAGAAAATCGCGGCGGTTGAGTGCCGTCTAGCGCCTAGGCGCCCGCCTAGGCCGATTTTTAGAACACTGGAAGTGAGCAGTACCAGTTGAGCTAGAGCTCGTTAGTCAATTGGTAATTAATAATAGTATTTTTAAAACAAACATCAATTTCTAACCAATGTGGGATACATCTCTTCTATTGTTAATAATAGTAGAATATTTTGTAACCAATATGAGATACATCTCTTGTAAAAGTGAAAGTTTTTAGTCTAAAGATTTCAAAATTTATTATTTTCTTTTTAAACAATGTGTTATACATCTCTTTTATTGGTAATAATATAAAATAATTAAAAATAAACACCATTTTCTAACCAATGTGAGATATACATCTTCTATTAGAAATAATGGTAGAAGTCTTTTATCAAATGATTTTGAAAACCAACATCAATTTCCAACCAATTAATGTATGATATATCTATTCTATTGGTACTTAATAATAGTATTTTTATAACCAACATCAATTTCTAACCAATGTGGGATATATCTCTTCTATTGCTTAAAAATTAGTGATTTAAGTAAAAGAAATTGTGCAACTTGAGGCACAAATTTCTTTACGTTTCATTCGTTTGTTGGCGAATGTAATTGCGCAAATGTGTTCTACTCGGTGAGAGTATTGAAGTGATATATATATATTGTCTAAATCGAGTTTTAAATAAATAAGATATTAAGACTTAAAGTATAATACTTGTTAAAAAAATTAGTGTTTTTAGTGAAAGAAATCGTGCAACTTGAGGCATAGATTTCTTTATGTGTCATTTGTTTGTTGGCGAAGATAAATGCACAAATATGTTCTACTCGGTGAGAGCATCAAAATGATATATTTATTTGTCCAAATTGAGTTTTAGATGAATAATATTTCAAGACTTAAAGTAAAATACTTGTTCAAAAATTAGTGTTTTTAGTGAAAGAAATTGTGCAACTTGAGGTACGAATTTCTCGACGTGTCATTTGTATGTTGGTAAAAGTAATTGTATAAATGTGTTCTACTCGGTAAAAGCATCGAAATGATATATTTGTTTGTCCAAATCAAGTTTTGGATGAATAAGATATGAATGTTTAAAGTATGATGTTAGAAGTGAGTTATTAGAAGTAATGTCTCACCTTGAGGTGTTTTATCCCACATTGGTTAGAAGTAATATTAGTTGTAAAAGTTTTTAAATATAAACCTTCTACTATAGGCAATAGAAGAAGTTACAAATACTAATACTAATACCATTATCATATTGATTATTAGTTAATGACTAGAAAACAAAATTTTTTAAAACTTCCACATAGATGCTTTACAATGAAAATTTATCAAAAGGTGGTAAGGTGACACAACCATAATATATATATATATATATATATATATATATATATATATATATATATATATATATATATATATATATATATATATATATATATATATATATATATATTTGCACTCATCGTGAAAAACTTGTCAACCTCATAAATTTTAAAAAATCATGTCAAACACAAAAACATATTACCACATAATTTGAGTTATTTGTCACTATTGTGGAGCTTGAGAATGATATTTACAAAAATACTAGGTTTGCAAATATTTCTACAACTTTCGCTACGACTAAGTCTTATTGAAAGACAAACGGTTTTAAAGAAAGACAACGTTGTCCAATTTCAAACCGTAGTTATTGAAAGGTGTTAAACTTTTATTGTTTGATTTGATCACCAATCAGTGATATATATCAGTTTTACAAGAAATGAATTAAGCTAGAAATTAGGAAACTAACCATACGCCTAATATACATCTTTCTAGACTAGAAACAAGGTAACAATTATTACGATAATTATTTACTATAATTACTCATATTTAGGCCTAGTAATTTGGTGGGTTGGGTTGGGTTAGAAGGGGTAACGGGTTGAAACAGGTCGAAACCCATTAGAACCCAAATGTTAAATGGGTTGAAATCGGTTGGGTCGGAATGAGTTGGGTTGAAACGGGTAACGGGTTAAAGTCCCAACCCAAAAAATTTCCCCCAAAAAACAAAAAATTATAGCATCAACCGTCACTGGTTAAAATGGGTAACGGGTCCGACCCGCTTTAACCCAACCCAACCCGTTAATATTATTGAGTTGAAACGGGTTACTCGCTTCAACCCAAAAATATTAACGGGTTGGCTTGGGTTGGGTAATTAGTGGGTTAGGTTGGGTGGGTTAATGAGCAATGTGTTACAATTGTCAGACATATTTATATTCTAACACACCCCCGCAGTCGAAACGGGAGGTTGATGAACGCTGAGATTGGCGTGAAAATATTCAAACATAATCAAAGGAAGTCCCTTTGTAAAAATGTCTGCAATTTGGAAACATGAAAGAACATGTAAAACACGAACTTGACCACGACCGACCTTCTCACGGACGAAATGAATGTCCATTTAAATTTAGTACGCTGATGTTGAACCAGATTTTTGGATAGATAAACCGCACTAACATATCATAGTAGACCAAGGTAGCAATCGGGATTGGCATGAAGCTCAAAAAGCAGGTTGCGTAACCAATAGGATTCAGAAACAACATTGGTGACACCTAGATATTCTGCCTCAGTACTTGAGCGAGATAGCATAGCTTGTCGTTTGGAAGACCAGGAGAGCTGATTGTCACCAAGAAACACGTAGTACCCCGAAGTAAAACGTCGAGTAGCTGGGCAACCACTTCTTTCTGCATTTGTGTAGGAGACGAGTTTCTATGGTGAAGAGGTATATAGATACAAACCGAGATGGAGAGTTCCGTGAACATAATGCACAATACGTTTGAGAGCATGCTTATGGATGTCTATAGGGTTATGTATGAATAAGAAAACTTGTTGGACTGCATAGGAGATGTTGGGTCGTGTGAAGGTAAGGTATTGGAGAGCTCCGGTAAGGCTGCGATACAGAAATGGGTCAGTGTATGGTATGCTAGAGGATGTACTGAGCTTTGGCTTAGTATCAAGTGGTGTAGGGCTCGACTTATAAGATGACATACTGGCACATTCGACAATTTCTACAGCATATATCTTTTGAGATAAGAATAAACCCCCAGAGTGACGGGTCACAGCAATGCCTAAGAAGAAATTGAGACGCCCCAAATCCTTCATAGCAAACTCAGAGCTGAGAATAGTCATAATAGATTTTCGTAGATTATCAGATGAAGAAGCCAAGTTGATATCGTCTACGTACAGTAGAAGATAAGCCATATCATTTCCTTTTCGGTAGATGAAGAGAGAATGATCAGATTTGTTGTTGGAGGAACCAATATGTGAGACGCAATCAGCAAATCGTTTATACCATGCGTGAGGTGCCTGCTTGAGCCCGTACAGAGATTTTTTCAATAAGGAGACATGATCCAGGCGAGTAGAATCACGATAACCCAAAGGCTGATGCATGTAAAAAGTCTCATTAAGTTCCCCATGGAGAAAAGCGTTCTTTACATCAAGTTGGCGAATTTGCCATGCCTTGGATATGGCTAAACTAAGGACAATGTGAATAGTCACTGGCTTGACGACCAGACTAAAAGTTTTACCACAATCCACACCAACTTGTTGAGTTTTTCCATCACCTACAAGTCGGGCTTTATGACTCTCAAAAGAACCGTCAGAATTTTCTTTATGTCTAAAAATCCACATATAACAAATAACATTAACATTAGACATATGGGGTACTAAGTCCCACGTCTTATTTGTAATAAGAGCATTATATTCGTCATCCATGACCAATTTCTAATTTGGGTCCTTAAGAGCAGATAATGGGTTACTCGGGATAGGAGATTTTGGAAGTTGTCAAACAAAATTGTATTTGGTGTTGGGTTTGAAAATCTCACTTTGACTCCTAGTGACTGGGTCATTGGCTGGGAGGGGAGGAAGGGGGGATTGGAGTGTAACGGCCCCAAAATTTTGGCCCAACTATAGGGCCCACATAATGGCCACGTTACCAATAAACTCAAAAATCATACTAAAACCCAAAGCATAAATAATGTATCTTTCACTTAAACATCCAATAATCGAACATAAATCCCTTAACAAAATTTACTTACAATAAAACATAGGTCTAAAACAAATCTCCCAAAAATATCCAATTAACGATTATAATAATAACTCATAAGATAACGAAATTTTTAAATTCTTCAATTGGACTGAACCGAACCGAAATTTTCATGTTTCCATTCCTTACTTATGTCCTGAAAGAAAAAGGAGTAGGAAAAGGGTGAGCGAACAAAAGCCCAGTAAGTTCATATACAACCCCTCCATTTTCTAAGGAGGAGTTGACCGGGAAGAAAAGTCAAACAAAATATTGTAAACAAATGAAGAAATTATGGATATATTAAAGGAATTATTTTCTAGATATCCACAAGATTAAATACATATTGATCGAAGAATAATTAACAATTTCACAAGAATCAATCAGGATCAATATCAAATAATTAGGAAGATGTTATGATCACATAAGCGGTCATTTTAGACCAAACAAAAGTGGCTCCAGGGAACCCCAATTATCAAAGTACCCCAAAAGGGTCAAAATCAAAATGGTATATCCGGATTACCCCACCATAGTTCCTATGGTGTAATGTCGCCTTAACAGGCCAAATGGTCATTCAAATTTTCTTCGTGATCATAACAGAGTTTTTCAAAAACATATAATAATTACAATTCCGACAAAATCAAATACTAGTGATGACCGAATAAAATGTCACACATCGAGTTCAAACAATTATGAGATTCATAAAGTAATATCACAATTAAGAATAACGAAAGGATGGGTACGACGGGATTTCAAATTCAAAAACCAACCCAAGGTCGGCACACGTTTTCAAAGAAAGATAATGCCAAGGAATTAGCGGAAGCCTAACATTTTGGAATTTAGAATTCAAAATAACCTAAATGATGTATAATCCCTTACCTTAGCGATGCGACGAAAATTAGCTCGAGTACAAAGCACCGCTACCCGCGCTTAGCCAAATCTAAATCATAACAATACAAAAATAAAAATCCTAAATTTAGAGACCTTCTAATAGCTTTTTAAAAATTAATACATAAATAACAATTTCCTAAATTTATAATTAATTAAAATTATATAGGGTCTAATTCAACTTTTGTAACTTGGGTAAAATCTGAAATTATAGACTATTAATACAGTCTCCAAAGTAAGAGGGGTGAATCTGAAATTAGTATTACTTATAAATTAACCTTTCAAAATTAGGGGGGGTGAATCTGTAAAAACAGAATCACCACCCCTACCTGCCACGAAATTGGTGATTTTTGAGAAACAAAAATGTTGACTTTCAACTTTACAAAAAAAATTGATTTCCTAAGACACTTTTCCTCCTACAGTAACTTTCCAACTTTACAAAAAAAAATTAATTTCCTAATAATCATACTATTCCTCCTACAGTGACCTTTCTTCTACATTTCTTCTTTCTTTCGGAATTTCGGTTTCTTCTTCCAACCATCTCTCTCTCTCTCTGTTTTTACTTCTTCTTGTGTGTGAAAATTTTTAACTTTCCAAAACCCACTATAATATTGATTTCCTTACATTCCTCCTACACCATTCCTCTTAGTTCTTTTCTTTTCCTTTCTTCTTTACTTTCCTTCCAGCCAACTCAATTTCCTTCTCTCTGTTTCTTCTTCTTTCAAAAATTTCCTTCTGCCGACACTATCTTCATTCTCTGTTCTCTCTTTTTTTTTTATATAAACTATTTGGTCCATGCCATTCATGAATCAGTTTCTCCCAACACAAAATCATTTCAAGAATTTAGTTACTCAACCGATTTACATATTTTTCCTACAAAACTCAATTCCAAACGAACTCAAAAATTCAACCGAACGAGAATAAAATCGAAGCAAGGTGTTCAGATTCGGGATGAAGTGTGTTACCTTAATTGATCGGTAGAAGGTGCTGCCGCAACTCTCCTCTCTCGCCACTGCCGTCTTCTCTGTTGCCAACACTCTTCTCATTCGTCTTCTCGGTGAATTTTCTCCCGAGCTCCGACTCTCTCTCTCTCGCTAAGCTTGGTATTTTTTTTTGGAAAGTGATACTCTACATCTCTCAACCCATTTATTCCAACAAGAGAGAGGCCATCGGTCTCCTTGTCGAACAGTCTATCTTCGTCGTTCTCCATTCCTCGATGAATTTCCGTCATGCTGTGTCTGTTCGTTTGTTTTCTTTTCTTTTTTTTTTATTAATAATGATGGGCCAAGTCTAAAATTAAAATAGCCCACAAGTCCAAGTAACATAAACAAGACCCAACTTTGGGCTTTAAATATTAAAACACAACTAGGCCCAAATGATGTTAGATTTGGCCCAGAACAAATTTATAATATTAATAAAATAATAATAATTTTTTTTAAATTCAAAAATTTGGGTATATTACATGGAGATAGTCCATGGAGAGGAATAGAAGGAGGCGACCCAGTATGAGGACTAGACATAGAATTTAGACTACCAGAACTTGGGACGGGACAAGCTAGATGGCCAAAGGCTGGGCTGGGAGAAGAAGGAGGAATGACTGCACTAGGGATGGGTATTGATGTTATATGGTGGATTATAGTAGGGGACAACCCATCATGTAAAAATTCATGGTTTTTGGGTGAGATGGGATGTAGTTTAGCAAAAGGAAATTGGGTTTCATCAAAGATGACGTGACGACAAATTATGATTTTATTGGATGCAAAATCATAGAATTTGTAGCCATGATGATGAGACGGATACCCCAAAAATACACTCAGGGAAGATCGGGCCTGTAATTTATGAATGGTAGTTGAAGGGAAAAAAGGGTAACACAAACGACCTAACACCAGAAGATGAGAATAAGAGGGGTCTTTTTGATATAAAATTTTGCGACGGGAGTGATAAGCTAAATTTTTACTTGGAAGGATGTTGAGAAGGTAGGTGGCCATTTGTAAAGCATGAGGCCAAAAAGAACAAGGGAAAGAAGCATGAGTAAGTAAAGTGGGAGTAATGTTGTTAATGGATCAAATTTTACATCAACTTTGCCATTTTGAGAAGAAGTATGAGGATAAAAAAGGTGAAATGAAAGTCCATTAGTATGACAAAAATCCCAAAAAGATTTATTATCAAATTCGCGATCATTATCACTTTGAATAGTTTTTATTTCTCGTTCAAATTAAGTGCGAATGAAAGCTCTAAACGTTAAGAAAGTAGAGTAAACCTGAAATTTCTTAGACAGGGGAAATGCCCATAGAAAGTTAGAGTAATCATCTAAGAAGATAAGATAATAACGATGACCCGCAGAACTCAAAACATGAGATGTCCAAATATCACTAAGAATAATATCAAATGGCATAAAAGTGCAAGAATGATACTCATAAGTTGAAGGTTGAAGAAGATTTTTGGCATAAAAAATCCCATCTTCGTTGGCTAAAGGATGGTGATGGTAATACCAAGCTTTTCCATGCTTCTGTTAAACATACTCACAACAAGCTTTTTACTCATAAAATTGTTGACATGCATGGGAACTTGGTTACTTCTGATGACAATATTAAGAATGCAGCTGTTGAATTTTATCGAGAGCAACTCTCTACTTGCCCTTGTAGCCTTAATGATTCTCTTGATGTTATTCCCTCCTTGATTTCGGCTGAGCAAAGTGATGTTCTTTCCACTCCTCCCACTTCCGAGGAAATTAAGGATATTGTCTTCTCTCTGTGTGCTGATAGTGTTGTCGGCCCAAATGGTTTTAATGGTAAATTTTACACTACTTCCTGGGACATTATTACCGATGATTTTTGCCTCGCGATTTCTGAATTCTTCGCAGGGTTTGATATGCCAAAGACTTGGACTAGCACTCTCCTGCTCACAATTCCTAAATCCAGTCAGGTTGACTCATTTAAAGACCTTCGCCCGATCAGTTTATGCAAAATTTGCAATAAAGTGCTTACCAAGATTCTTGCCTCTCGGCTTGCTCACATTCTTCCCCTCATCATCTCTGATAATCAAAGTGCTTTCACAAAGAGGCGGCTCATCTAGGATAACTTGCTTCTTGCCCATGAGCTGACTCACCAAATCAGGAAGAAGGTTAATGCATCTAACGTTATCATTAAACTAGATATGGCTAAAGCCTTTGACAGGATCTCTTGGAATTTTTTAATTAAGGTGCTTCGAAAATTTGGATTTGGAGAATTATTTATCGATATGATCTGGCGTGTTATCTCTAACAATCATTTTTCGGTTATAGTGAATGGTTGTTCGGTGGGTTTTTTCCCTTCCTCCCGTGGCTTATGTCAAGGAGATCCTCTCTCCCCTAGCCTTTTTATCATTGCTGCTGATGTTCTTAGCAGGGGTTTAAACAAGGTCCACCAGGATCACCCGAATTTTGCTTATTCTTCTTCTAGTGGCTACCCTATTATTTCCCATTTGGCCTTTGCTGATGATATTGCCATTTTTTGCAACGGAATTAAACACTCTCTGTCCTGTCATCGTAATCTTCTTGAAGCTTATGAGAAATGTTTGGGCCAATCTATTAATTCTAGGAAAAGTTGTTTCATGGTCTCGGATAAAATGGCTGATTCCAGGGTTGCCTCTATTAGACGACATGTGGGGTTCAATCGCAAATTTTTGCATGTTACCTACTTGGGCTGACCTTTCTTTGAAGGTAGGAAAAAGAAAAGTATATTTGATCCTCTAATTGGTAAATTACAATCTAAAATTAATTCTTGGACAGGGGCTTTTCTTTCTCAAGCTGGGAAGTTCCTCTTCTCAATTATGTGTTACAATCTGTTGTTATGTATCAAATAGTTGTTCCCTGTCATCAAGCATATTCACAGAATCTTCGCTAATTTCTTTTGGGGTTATATTGATTGCAAGCAAAAAGCGCATTGGGTCGCTTGGGATAAATGTTGCCGACCCACCTCTGAAGGAGGCATTGGTATTAGAGTTGTTCCTGATGTTATCCGTGCCTTCTCTATTCAAATTTGGTGGAGATTCAACTCCTCGGATAGCCTTTGGAGTCGATTTTTAAAGGCTAAATATTGCTCGTCTTCGCATCCAGTTTTATCGACTAAAAATGGTTCTTACACTTGGAGGCGTATCTGTTCCGTCCGTGAGGAGTCTGAACGGAACATCAAGTGGATAATTGGGCGTGGTGACTGTTCGATGTGGCTTGACAACTGGATGCCCGTTTCTCCTCTCCAGCCAATTTCCAGCAACATTGGCAAAGTGAATGAGGCCTTCAGCGCCCCTGATAATTTATCTTCGGCTGTTGTTTCTGAGATTGGTCAGGAAGCAGCCAACACCATTATTTCTCACGGCATATCCCTTTCAGACCAACCTAATGTTGCTTGTTGGAGCATTACGAGTAGAGGTAATTTCACGCTTTCTTCGGCCTGGCATCTCTCTCGGAAAAAGTGGCCTATCATTACTTCCACCAAATTTATATGGTAGAAACACATCTCGAAGCAGTTAAGCTTGTTCATGTGGCGCTTGTGGCAGCAGAAGCTACCTATTGACGAAAGTGTGATCCAAAAAGGAATTTATATGGCCTCTCGTTGTTCTTGATGTTCTGTGGGTAAGTGTGAAACTTATTCCTATGTTTTTCTTGATAGCCCGATTGCTAGCCACATTTGGAATGAATTCAATATGTTGGGGGGAATTAGAGTTAATGGTTACTCAGTTAATCAGGCCTGCTTTGCTTGGTGGTCAGGTCAGCATAGCTTGCTCCTCCATTCTATCACTTCCTCTATTATTTTATGGGAACTGTGGAAGCATAGAAATTCTTGCTTGCATAATGGATCCCGAAGCACCCCTTGGGTTTTAATTGGCAGGATCAAATGTTATATTATGTCCTCTCTCAAGAGCGTTGGTCTCTCTCCCCATTCTGGGGCCTCTTGGGATTTCATTTTCTTTGCTCGGTTGGGTCGTACCTTTCCCAAAATCATTCGTTCGGTGTGTTGGCATAAGCCCCCTTCAGGAGTCCTTAAGCTTAACTGTGATGGAGTTAGTAGAGGTAATCCGGGTCCAAGTTCAAGTGGAGGTATTAGTCGCAATAGCGACGGTGATTTGATTTTTTCTTTTGCTCATTTCTATGGAATTGCAATAGTTATCAAGTGGAATATAAGGCTCTTCTATATGGGTTGCGTTGGCTGCAAAGTAAGGGGTGGTCCCAATCTATTGTAAAGATTGACTCTAAAGGTATTATCGACACAATCAAAGGGGTTGGTAGGCTACCTTGGATATGTGCTTATTTGTTGCGTTCCATTTCGAATATTATCCAGGATTTGAGGATTGCTATTCATCATACTTATCGGGAAGCTAACTCGGTGGCAGACGCTCTGGCAAATTATGGTTGTCATCAGCGTGATGATGCTCAATTTGTCTCGGTTTTTTCCCTGCCGACCAAGATCTGTGGTCTCATTGCTTTAGATAAATCTGAAACTTCCTATGTCCGCATATCTTAGTTTTTTTTTAATTGGCTTTGGTATCCTTGTATTTACTTTTTGAGTTTAGGCTCCTTAGTCCTCCTATTTATAAGGGCCAGGCTGGTTGTCCCCCTCAAGTCTGCTTTTATTTTTCCCTAATCTATAAAATCTAGTAGGGTGCCGCCCCTGTTTCCCGGAAAAAAAAAGATATGCAACAAATGGCAATTTAATATGTTTTCCAAGAGAGCAAGAATGACAAATATGATTACTACTTTGTCTATTACAATCAATAAACTTATTTTGGCGAAGGGAATCAAAAATAGGTGCTCCTGGATGACCTAAACGGGCATGCTATAAGGATGGAACAAAAGCATCAAAGGTAGAATGCGAGTTGGCCGAAGTGGTGGAAATTACGTTGGTGATAGGATAGAGCTCGCCTCAACTATTGCATCTCATTAGACACATCCCCACCTAAAAATCCTTCATAGAAAATCCAAAAGGGTCAAATTCAATAGAAACGAAGTTATCAGAAGTGAACTTCCTAACAGAAACTAACTTTTTGATAATTTGAGGAACATGAAGAATATTATTTAAAATGAGAGGTGGATTTGGGTGGGAAAAGGTTGTATGCCCATAACCAATAATAGAAATATAATGACCATTTCCAACAATTATTCCACGATTATTGCTCAAATTAAAATAAGACGGGAGTGTACCATGTCCGGATGTCATGTGAGACGTAGCTCCTATATCCATGTACCAGTTTGGAGCTGGAGGAGATAGGCCAAGAGTATGCATCGTAGCTTCAATAGCAGTCGAAGGAGTGGATGAAGTAGTAGCAGAATATGCCTGCTGTGGACGCAGGCTAGGAAGATCAGCATGGGGAGACGGTGCATTGGGCCTAGCCCAAGGAGCAGTGCGGTATGGGCAAGGGGAATAGCACACAGTAAGTAAGAACTGGCGCACTGCTGTCCAGGACTCATCCAAGAAGACCATGCATGTGGCTGTTGGGCTGCTACTACTGGCCACCTCGATGTGTACCACTACCATTCCTAGTCTGTGCCCCATCCCCTCTGTTACCACCGTGACCACCGCTACGGTGTAGACCCCCCACTGTTCCGATTTTCACCCTTTCAACCATTACCGTGTGGACGATATTGAGAAGACACATTGGTTGAGGGGTGATCCTCAAGGTCTTTGAAAAGCATGGCGGTAGGCGAAGTTGTTGCTGCCTCTTTGGCGGGGCTGGCTTCCTTAAGAGTAATCATGGAGCGAGCTTGATAGAAGGGTGGAATAGGATTGCTTTGACGAAGAATTCCCACTCCACTATATAAGTCAATGAGACAAGCCACCATTTGAAAAACCAGACGATTGTTGGAGACCGGCGCATCGACGTTTTTAAGTTGACCAGACAGACTCTTGAGTCGTTGACAATATGTAGAGGCATTGGGGAAATCTTCCATGGTAGTGTGAAAGAAATCATGTTCAAGAGTAACAACACATGAATTCTTGTTGTCTTGGAAGATGTCACGCAACCTACCCCAAGCTTCCAAGGCGGACAAGTCTGGTTCGATAATGGTCTGTAACAGATCCTTCGAAATAGTGGTATAAATCCATTGAAGGACAGTAGCATCCAGGGTTGTCCACAGTTCTTTCTCCTCATCTGTGGTAGGTGCAGTCGTGGTGCCTTCAGCCGGAGGGATAATATGGCTAATAACCCGGTAAGAACGAGCATGAATCTTGAAAAGTTCTGCCCACATCGCATATTAGACGTTTTCCATCACAAGGGTAATAGAGATGTGGTTCTTGATGTTGGAAACATCAAAGACCCGGTGGAAAGAAGATTTTTAGGTAGTCATGACTTTGGACCAGAAGAGGATTGATAGAAGAAAACTATGGAAAATGGTGGAAGGAGAAAAAAAAAAGTGCCCTAGGGTATGATACCATGAAATATGGTGTTAATCTTTTATTGTTTGATTTGATCACCAATTAGTGATATATATCAGTTTTACAAGATAGGAATTAAGCTAGAAATTAGGAAACTAACTATACGCCTAATATACATCTTTCTAGGCCATAAACAAGGTAACAAATATTAGGATAATTATTTACTATTATAATTACATATATTCTAACAGTTGTAACAAAAATTGTAGAAGTAATTATAAATGATAAATACTTGTCTAAGACGGTTTTACGAACATTTTTTGTAAGATGGCTCATCTTTACCCGACCCAACGTGTGTTGAAGGGTTGAGTTGTGAGAGAGTGAGGCTCCGTCTTACGAACTAAGACCCGTAAAATGATCTTACAAGAGACCTGCTCATTATAAATATATTAAATTTAATGTAGAAGTACGACAACATAATCCCTACCCACAAACTTTTCTCTTGATAGGCACATTTTATAATCAAACCTTTTTATAGAATTATTTCTATATGCATGTGCGGGGATGATTGGTATCCTCCATTACATTTATAATTGTTAGGGTAACTTAACTCAGCGAATAAATAGCTATGAGGATCCGTGCCTAGTACCTACAAGGAGCCACCCCCACAAGAGGATGAAACCCCCACACTGCGGTTGCTAGTATTCGATCATTGGTTCTGTATCAAAATCTACTAGCTCTTAACCAACTGAGCTAAGCCCGTGAGGACTGTTAGGGTGTAATTGTCGGATAGGCCAACGATTGTTATCATTTTGAATGTCGTCTATAACATTTATGACATTACCTCTTTCTCATGAACTTGAATGTGGCCTTAACACTTTGGATATTAGCTCACGTGAAATTATTACTAACCTGTAAATATGTTTGGTAAATGGTTGTTTTGAGCTTAGTAAAAGTTCTTGAGTACTTCGAGCTATGAAATATAGATGCGTTAAAATTTGGTAAAGAGAGTTTTACTCTTTGTTATCCTACCCAATAATTTAATCTTCTTCCTTAATCTTCTTTGCTTGTGTAGAAACTGATAAAGTTTAGGAATAATGGCATAACCTTTCTATTGATATTGTGAACATATTTATAGGAGTACAATACTTGCTACACAAGTTTAACCTAGAGAGTCTAAATACAAGAGGGATTAGGAAACCTAAATACAAAAGGGATTATGAAACCTAAATACAAGAGGAACTAGGAAACCTAAATACAAGTAAATTAGGAAAGTAAATCTAAAGATAATTATAATATATGTGTACTATAAATATAATATATATTAAATATATTATATTCTCTTATATGCTCCTGCAAGATGGATCACCGTTAGGAGAGACAAATCTTGTAAAGAATATGCGGACATCGGCGAGTTGAAAACTGAGAGGGTGATCGGCGGCGAGCTGGTGAGGGAGGGGTCGGTGAGCTGGGTCTTCCGAGGAAGACAAGTTGTTGAGGGAGAGGTCTTCGGCGAGCGGGTGAGAGCCTGGTTTTCCGAAGACATGGTTTGCTTGAGGAGCGAGTTGGTTGAGGGGTCTTCGGCGAGCGGGTAAGAGCCTGGTTTGCCGAGGAGACATGGTGTACGCGATGAGCGAGCTGGTGAGGGAGAACTTCAGCGAGCTGGTGAGAGTCGGGTTTGCCGAAGAGTCCGTGAGGTGCTCGAGGGGCGAGATGTTTGAGGGAGGACTGCAGCGAGCTGGTGAGAGTCGGGTTTCAAGAGTCCGTGAGTTGCTCGAGGAGGCGAGCCGCTTGAGGAGCTGAGCCGTGCGAGCCGAGTTTGCCAAGAGTCCATGAGTTGCTCGATGGAGCTGAGGAGGACAGCAGTGAGAGCCGGGCGAAGAGTGAGTTGCTCGAGCGTTTGAGGGAGGAGGCGAGCTTGTGAGAGCCGGGTTCTTTGAAGAGTCCGTGAGTTGCTCGATGGGCGAGCTGTTTGAGGGAGGACTGCAGCGAGCTGGTGAGAGTCGGGTTTGCTGAAGAGTCCGTGAGTTACTCGATGGGCGAGCTATTGAGGGAGGACTGCAGCGAGCTGCTGAGAGCCGGGTTTGCCGAGGAGTCCGTTGGTTGCTTGAGACACAAGTTGTATAAGGGAGGACGTCGAGCTTGTCTGCTGAGCTTGGTTTGCCGAGGATGCCAGAATTACTCAAGGAACGAGCGAGTTGAGGAATGGCGGGTGGTGAGAGAGGGGCCTCGGCGTGCTGTGGAGAGGGCGGTGGCAAGCTTGCCTTCCGAGGAGGGCGAGCTGGGTTTGCCAAGGAATCTGGATTCTGCGTAAGGAGCAGGCTAAGTTAGGGAGGGCGTCGGCGAGCTGATCATAGTTGGGTTTGCCGATGAGTCCTTGGGATGCTCGAGTAACGTGAAGAGGGTTTTGACAGGTGGTGTGATAAGCAATGAGGTGCCAAGGTGTAGAAAGATATATGGAGGCAGAAGGTTTGGTTGAGGATGGCTGAGGAAGGTCCTCGGCGAGCTCGCCGAGCGTGGTCGTCGAGGTATCCTTGTTGCCGCTTGCAGGGGAACTTGGCGTTGCTTGGGTGATCGGTGCCGGATCTGAACTTTGGGTTCGGTGGTCAGATCTGGTTTGGCAACAGCTTTGGTGGGAGGAAGGTTGGTGGTTTAGGGGTGTTGACGGAGAGGCGGCTGAGGAAGGACCAAGGCGAGCTTGTCAAAGCTTGGTTGGCCAAGGTGTCCTTTGGTTGCTCAAAGGGAGGGGGGTGGAAGAGGCTTGGCGGTGGAGTGTCGCCGGATCTGAACGTTGGGTTGGTATGGTGGTCAGATCTGGGTTGGCGACGGCTGTGATTAGAGGTAGTTTTAGGGTTGATGAAGTATTGGGTTGTAGAAACTGATAAAGTTTAGGAATAATGGCATAACCTTTCTATTGATATTGTGAACATATTTATAGGAGTACAATACTTGCTACACAAGTTTAACCTAGAGAGTCTAAATACAAGAGGGATTATGAAACCTAAATACAAGAGGGATTATGAAACTTAAATGCAAGAGGAACTAGGAAACCTAAATACAAGTAAATTAGGAAAGTAAATCTAAAGATAATTATAATATATTACACATATATTATATTTACTAATACTATAAATATAATATATATTAAATATATTATATTCTCTTATATGCTCCCGCAAGATGGATCACCGTTAGGAGAGACAAATCTTGTAAAGAATATGCGGACAGCGGCGAGTTGAAAACTGAGAGGGTGATCGGCGGCGAGCTGGTGAGGGAGGGGTCGGCGAGCGGGTGAGAGCCTGGTTTGCCGAAGACATGGTTTGCTCGAGGAGCGAGTTGGTTGAGGGGTCTTCGGCGAGCGGGTAAGAGCCTGGTTTGCCGAGGAGACATGGTGTGCGCGATGAGCGAGCTGGTGAGGGAGAACTTCAGCGAGCTGGTGAGAGCCGGGTTCTTAGAAGAGTCCAGTGTGAGGTGCTCGAGGGGCGAGCGTTGAGGGAGGGCTGGTGAGAGCCGGGTTGAAGAGTCCGTGAGTTGCTCGAGGCGAGCCGTTTGAGGAGGGAGCAGCAAGTCAGCCGAAGTTCTTGAAGAGTCAGTGAGTTGCTCGATGGACGAGCTGAGGAGGATAGGTAAGAGCCGGGTTCGCTGAAGAGTCCGTGAGTTGCTCGAGGGGCGAGGCATTTGTTTGAGGGAGGCTGAGAGCCGGGTTTTGAAGAGTCGTGAGTTGCTCGATGGGCGAAGCCGCTTGAGGGAGGCAGTGAGCCGGGTTCTTTGAAGAGTCGTGAGTTGCTCGATGGGCGAGCTATTTGAGGGAGGGCTGCCAGTGGTGAGAGCCGGGTTTCTTTGAAGAGTCGTGAGTTGCTCGATGGGCGAGCTATTGAGGGAGGGCAGCGAGCCGGGTTCTTAGGAGTCAGTTGGTTGCTTGAGACGCAAGTTGTATAAGGGAGGACGTCGAGCTTGTCTGCCGAGCCTGGTTTGCCGAGGATGCCAGAATTACTCAAGGAACGAGCGAGTTGAGGAATGGCGGGTGGTGAGAGAGGGGCCTCGGCGTCTTTGTGGAGAGGCGGTGGCAAGCTTGCCTTCCGGAGGAGGGCGAGCTGGGTTTGCCAAGGAATCTGGATTCTGCGTAAGGAGCAGGCTGGGTTAGGGAGGGCGTCGGCGAGCTGATCACAGTTGGGTTTGCCGAGGAGTCCTTGGGATGCTCGAGTAACGTGAAGAGGGTTTTGACAGGTGGTGTGATAAGCAATGAGGTGCCAAGGTGTAGAAAGATATATGGAGGCAGAAGGTTTGGTTGAGGATGGCTGAGGAAGGTCCTCGGCGAGCTCGTCAGAGCGTGGTTGGCCGAGGTATCCTTGTTGCTGCGCAGGGGGAACTTGGCGTTGCTTGGGTGATCGGTGCCGGATCTGAACTTTGGGTTCGGTGGTCAGATCTGGTTTGGCAACAGCTTTGGTGGGAGGAAGGTTGGTGGTTTAGGGGTGTTGACGGAGAGGCGGCTGAGGAAGGACCAAGGCGAGCTTGTCAAAGCTTGGTTGGCCAAGGTGTCCTTTGGTTGCTCAAAGGGAGGGGGGGTGGAAGAGGCTTGGCGGTGGAATGTCGCCGGATCTGAACGTTGGGTTGGTATGGTGGTCAGATCTGGGTTGGCGACGGCTGTGATTAGAGATAATTTTAGGGTTGATGAAGTATTGGGTTTGTGGAAGATGGTGGTTGTAGGTTTTAAGAGCGAGGCTCTGATACCATGTAGAAACTGATAAAGTTTAGGAATAATGGCATAACCTTTCTATTGATATTGTGAACATATTTATAGGAGTACAATACTTGCTACACAAGTTTAACCTAGAGAGTCTAAATACAAGAGGGATTAGGAAACCTAAATACAAGAGGGATTATGAAACCTAAATACAAGAGGAACTAGGAAACCTAAATACAAGTAAATTAGGAAAGTAAATCTAAAGATAATTATAATATATTACACATATATTATATTTACTAATACTATAAATATAATATATATTAAATATATTATTTTCTCTTATAGCTTGTACCCCCTCCGCTCTACTCAAAAAAATCTTTATTCGGAAAGTCTAATTATTAAGAAATAGATTTTTAAAGTGAAATATATTAAATAGTATGATTGACTTTTTATCTGGAATAGATTGAGTATCTATTAATTGATTTTTCAATTGCTTTCGCTTTGTACAACATTATATTATTACTACAAGTTTTAGTTTTGTTTTCATCATATAATTGTAACACTAATCTTGATATGTAATTATTGTTATGTTTGTAATGACTTAAAAATTTATTCGGCGGTATGGATGTAAACCTGATATAACTATATCACTATTCGAGCTACTAATATTATAACTCAATATTAAATGAATAGGTCTTTTATGATACCGTTTTACAAATCATAATTCGTAAAATAAATCATCACTTTCTTACAATTTAACTTATCATTACAAAGAAAATTAGGTTAAAAAGATCTATATTACAAAAAATACTTATAACACAGAGTTTATTGTGGTAATAAAATTAACTTTCATAGTGAAGCGTAACATTAAGCAATTCAAAAACAAACCATTGAGTCATTAACCATTAATCTAGATTCCTCAAAAACAAGAGACTGATGATGTTGTAAATGTCATGATCAAACATGACGTCACTCTCTTTGTCACTTGATACTTTATTTTATAACAAACGACCAACAATATAAAAAGAAATAATCAAAAATAGAGAAATTGAGCATGTGCCACTTGCTGAGTAATACTTTGATTATTCTTTTTGAACAAAGGAGTCACTATGTTCTTGACATTTACCATTTAATAATGAATTAATCATTATCTTAATATTTATAATAACATAAACTAATTCTATCATAAGATCGTCTTACGGATCATATTTCCTAAGATAAAGTTTTATTCTTTTATAATTTAATTTACTAATATACGATGAATCAAATTAATTGGATTCGTTTTAAATAAAATACTTATAAAACCATTTTTACTTAAAATTTTGCCTAATATAATTATTTTTTCTTAATTTATGTGTAAAATCAAACAAAACAATCATTTAAAAACATTACCGCTGATGATGTAAAAAATTACCACTAAGGGATATTTTTCAAGGAGTCGGATCCTTTATTCCAAAAGTGTATTTCATCTTCTGTTCAATTGTAAGATCTACAATTAATTTATCAATCATTAATTGATTTTGTTTATATAATTAATTTTGTTAATTTGCTAACTGACAAGTTAATAATAAATCTAACACTAAAATAGAAAATAAAATACATTTTTAAAACGAAGGATTCCGACTTTTTTTCAAGGAGCGAATAAAGGTCAAAGTCTCATCATTGTAATCAAAAAAATACGGCTGGTCGCCTGTGATCATATTTGAAGCTGGATAGTTCTAGCTCATTCATTTCACAATCTGCCTTTTTGGTCTCCTCCTGCCGTTGACCTACTATCCCAATTAGGTGTATAAACAAAATTGGCTTAATTCTAAAACCCCCAAAATCGGCTAATCTACCCGGTTCAGTACGTTAAGGTTTTACACTATAAAGTTATAGATTGAATACTCCATCCATTTCGTGTAAGGAATTCTTGTTTAAAAGTTAAATTTTTTTAAAAAATAATATTTTTGACTTATCTATAACTATTATTAAAACAGAAGTCACAATTATCACGTGGCGGCTTTTGTGAAAAAGCTGAAAAAATTTAAAAAATTCGATGCTACCATGTGTCACCTTCGAAATGGTAAGTTTTTTTCTTTTTTTTCAAAATTGATCAGTTTAAGATAAAAATTATAAATTTAATTAGATAAGATAAAAATCTTAAAACTAATTTGATAAGATAAATTTAGGATATAGTTTTACGAGTAAATTTATGAGAGAGATTTATGATTTTTTTTTTTATCAAATATCGTTTAATTAAACTAGATTTTACTTTATGCAATTTAGACAAATTTAATTTGACCGAAACTCTTTAATTTCCATCTATTTTCGTTTTCCTACTATTTAATTTATACAATTTTTCAACGAGATAATTTTATGTTATTTGTTCTTCTACTAATTTATATTTATTAATCATTAATTAATAATCTATTATTTATCTATTAACTATTATAAAAAAAGAAGTCGTTACTGCCACTTGACGACTTTATGGTGAATGTTTAAAGTTTTAAATAATTTATGTGCTTTGACGTGGCACCTCTTGTGAAGTTGTAATTTTGTTTTCTTATTCTTTGGTGCCGAAAATTAAAACCGGCTAGCTTTTAACATCGGTACCTTTTTTAAATGTTAAAAAAATTTTATTTTATTTTTTACTGTCAAAATCGATTAGTACGAGATAGATTTTATCACATTTGATTTAGACGCGTTTCACTTGATTATGACTCAAAATTTTCATGGTAAAAGTTTGTTTTGCAGATAGATTTTATCAATTTTCATAGATTTTAATATTTCAATTATATATTCATATGATCACTTTTGAATATTTACCTTATTTTTCATTTCTTTCAAATTATTCTAATTAAAATTTTTAATTATTTATTACAAGTTTAGAAAATCATCTCATTATAAACAACTTTTGTACAAAAAAACTATTAAAACCATGTATACGGTACTATAACTATTTTGTTATACTTTCTCTCTTCTTTTTTTAATACTCTCTCTCTCTCTCTCTCTCTTTTCTCTTTTAATTTAGTTTAGGATAATCTATTAACTATAACTAAAACATCTGTCTATCTATCTATCTATTAACTATTACTAAAATAGAAGCCGCCGCTGCTATATGGCGGCTTTCTGTTAAATGCTTCAAATTTTTAAAGAATTTCATGTTTCCACGTGTCACCCTCATATTAATTGTAAAATTTTTTTTCTGCCAATACCGATTACCGATAAAAATTATTGATAAAAGTTTATGATAATTTTTGCGGTTAGGATAAGTCTTATCACATATACGGTTAGTTTATGATAACTTTTACGGTTTGGATAAGTTTTATCACATAGACGGTTAGTTTAGGATGATTATATCTGTAAAATCAAATGTGATACTGTTGGTTTTAAACGGTTAGTTTATGATAAGTTTTTTTTTTTGGCGGATATATGTTATGCTTTTTTTTGGTTTGGGTCCTTTGGGATTTTGTGATATTATAGTTTATCACAAATACTATCTATCTATCTATCTATCTATAACTATTATTAAAACAGAAGCCGCTGCTGCCATGTGGCGGCTTTCTGTGAAAAACTAAATTTTTAAAAGAGATTTTGTGATGCCACGTGTCACCATTAAAATAGTAAATGTTTTTTTTATTTTTTTTTCAAAATTGATTAATTAAAGATAAAAATCTTAAATTTAATTAGATAAGATAAAAATCTTAAAACTAATTTGATTTTATCCTGTTTAATTTATACAAGTTTAATTTGACTGAAATTCTTCAATTTTCATCTCTTTTCATTTTCATACTATTTAATTAATACAAATTATTCACAAGATAATTTTATGTTACTTCTTCTTCTGATAAAAGTTTTACAAATAAAAAATTATGGATAAAAATATTGATTCATTTGATTTTAATATGGTTAGCTTAAGATAAATCTTACTGTTAGTTTATGCTTTTTTTTTACGGTTAGATTTTATCACATTTGATTTCAAAGTTTTACAGATAACAAGTTATGATAATTTTGTTATTCATTTGATTTTATATGGTTAGTTTAGGATAAGATTTTATCTTATTTGATTTTAAAGTTATCAAATCTCCTAATATCATGCTATATATATATATATATATATATATATATATATATATATATATATATATATATATATATATATATATATATATATATATATATATATAAGTTTTACAAATCAAAAGTTACTAATAAATTTTTAAAAACTAATCTTAAAATTACAGGTAAATACAACCGGATAGATTTTTAAACCAGTTATAAAAAATATATTCAATTTCCTACTATTTCAAGTTTTATTTATTTTAAATTTAAGATATAAAGTATTCAGTTGTTAACTATTTTAAATTACTAACTATTCTGATAAATTTAAGAAACTATTAATTTCATTATTTTATTTTATTTTGAAGTAAAATTGAGTTGATCCAGTTGTAGATAGTTAATTAAATTTGAAATTCATATTACCCGTCCATCTCTGCTATAATTTAATAAGATAATAGATTCATTTAATTAAACTGTTTATTTTATATTGCATTAATTATTCATATATTAAATTCAATATTTATCCTATTTTAAATTTGTTCAAAAGATTCTAATTTTAACGAGTTTGAGATTTTTTTTAATTATAAGCAACTTTTGAAGAAAAAAAATCTTAAAACCGTGCATCGCACGGGTATAACCTAGTTAACTATTACTAAAACAGAAGTCGCTACTGCCACGTGGCGGCTTTCTATTAAATGCTTAATTTTTTAAAGGAATTTTATGATTCCACATGTTACTTTCTATGAATTGTAAAAAAAATTCTTTTTTTTCTACCAAAATTGATTAGTTTACATTATAAATAAGAAGTTATTGATAAAAGTTTACAGTTAGTTTAAGATAAATTTTATCTCATTTGTAGTTATCAAGTAGATTTTATAACATTATCAAGTAGTTAACTTTTTTTTCTCTCTTCTTTTTTTATACGTACTCTTTCTCTCTTTCTCTCTCTCTCTCTCTCTCTCTTTTCTCTTCTAATTTAGTTTAGGATAATCTATTAACTATAATTAAAACATCATATGCTGCCATATGACGGCTTTCTGTGAAAAGCTAAAAGTTTAAAGAGATTTTATGCTGCCACCTGCTACCTTCGAAATGGTAAAAGTTTTTTTCTTTTTTTTCAAAATCGATTAGTTTAAGATAAATTCTAAATCTAATTATATATGATAAAATTCCTAAAACTAATTTGATAAGATAAAACAAATATAAGATATAGTTTTACGAGCAAATTTATGATAGAGATTTACGATTTTGGTGTTTTTTTTCAAATATCACTTAATTAAACTAGATTTTATCCTATAAAATTTATACAAGTTTAATTTTACTAAAACTCTTCTATTTCCATCTCTTTTTATTTTCATAATTTTTAATTTATACAAATTATCCACGGGATAATTCTATACTATTTGTTCTTCTACTAATATATAATTATTAATTATTAGTTACTAATCGATTAATTATCTATTAACTATTATTAAAACAGAAATCGTTGCTACCACATAACGAGTTTCTGTTGTACGCTTAAAGTTTATCTCATTTGATTTTAACGCGTTTCACTTGATTAGTACTTCAAATTTTCATGGTAAATTTTTTTTATTATTTTTGGATAGATTTTATCACATTTGATTTAGACGTGTTTCAATTGATTAAAACTATTAAAGTCTCATATGTTTTAAAACCGGTGCCTCCTTTAAAACAATGCGTATGGTACTAAATATATCTATATAAATTCTTTTTTTTCTGCCAGAAATTAAAGTTTAATAGATTTTAAAACCGGTGCCTCTTTTATACATGGTAAAACCTTTTTCTTTTCTTTTCTTTTTTTACCAATTTTTGTTGTCAAAATCAATTAATACCAGATAGATTTTATCGCATTTGATTTTAATGTGTTTCAATTGATTAGTACTCCAAATTTTCATGGTAAAAGTTTTTTTTGGTAGATTTTATCACATTTGATTTAGACATGTTTCAATTAATTAAAACTTCTCAATTCTCATGGTAATTTTTTTTATTTACCATTTTTTTTCTTACAAAATCGGTTTATACCGGATAGATTTTGTCACATTTGATTTAGACAAGTTTTTTTTTTTAAAGGTTGGAGGGGACATAGACCGTACCACAACCCTTATTTTTTTTTAATTATTTTTTAATGCCTTGAAAGGCTACAATTATATATATATGATGCCTTTGGTGTGACTCGAACAAATGGTGCCTCTGGTGAGGCTTTGAACACCCGACCTCTCGGTTGAGAATAGTTAAGTCCCAGGGTGCCTCTGGTAGGGCTTAAATACTCAACCTCTCCGTTAAGATAAGTGAGTAGCTAAATGAGGCCTTTGGATAAGGCTTTAACAACAACGATGCCTCTGAAGAGGCTTGAACACCCGACCTCTCTACTGAGAGTTGTAAAGTCCAGGGTGTCTCTAGTGAGACTCGAACACCCAACCTCTCCGTTAAGAGAAGTGAGCAGTACCAATTGAGCTAGAGCTCGTTGGGATTTAGACAAGTTTAATTTGATTAGAACTTCTCAATTCTCATGATAAATTTTTTAAAATTTTTATTATTTTACCTATACTTAATTGAACAATTTAAAATAGATTTTATCAAATTGATTATACGTGTTCCACCAACACTACAAACAACTACTATGAAATAGCTTGCAAATTATATCTACAAAATTTGCATGAATTTTCGGTTTGATTGTTCGGTGTGATCTCATGTTTTTTTTAATTTATTAATTATGTGGGCATTGATTTATTCAAATAGCTTGTAAATTTTATCTATAAAATTAAGTTTCAGAAACAACACTAAGTCAATCGTGCATCACACGGGTAATAACCTAGTAACTATTACTAAAACAAAAGCCGCTGCTGCCACGTGGCGGCTTTCTGTGAAAAGCTAAAAGTTTTAAAGAGGTTTTGTACTATCACGAGTCACCTTTGAAATGGTAAAAGTTTTTCCTTTTTTCAAAATCGATTTGTTTAAGATAAAAATTCTAAATCTAATTATATATGATAAAATTCCTAAAACTAATTTGATAAGATAAAACAAATTTATGATATAGTTTTACGAGCAAATTTATGATAGAGATTTAGGTTTTTGGTTTTATTTTTATTTTTCAAATATCACTTAATTAAACTATATTTTATCCTATAAAATTTATAAAAGTTTAATTTTACTAAAACCCTTCTATTTCCATCTCTTTTTATTTTCATAATTTTTAATTTATAAAAATTATCCACGGGATAATTCTATGTTATTTGTTCTTCTACTAATATATAATTATTAATTATTAGTTACTAATCTATTAATTATCTATCTATCTATAACTATTACTAAAATGGAAGCTGCTACTGCCATGTGGCGGCTTTTTATGAAATGCTAAAAAATTTAAAGAAATTCGGTTCTACCATGTGTCACCTTCGAAATGGTAAGTTTTTTTCTTTTTTTCCAAAATTGATTAGTCTAAGATAAAAATGATAAATCTAATTAGATAAGATAAAATTCATAAAACTAATTTGATAAGATATATGTAGGATATAGTTTTACGAGTAAATTTATGATAGAGATTTAGGATTTTGTTTTTATTTTTTTTCAAATATCACTTAATTAAACTAGATTTTATCTTATGCAATTTATACAAGTTTAATTTGACTGAAACTATTCAATTTCCATCTCTTTTCATTTTCCTACTATTTAATTTATACAATTTTTCAACGAGATAATTTTATGTTATTTGTTTTTCTACTAATTTATATTTATTAATCATTAATTAATAATCTATTATTTATCTATTAACTATTATAAAAAAATCGTTAATGCCACATGACGACTTTATGGTGAATGTTTAAAGTTTTAAAGGATTTATGTGCTTTGACGTGACACCTTCTTGTGAAGTTGTAATTTTGTTTTCTTATTCTTTGGTGCTGAAAATTATAACCAGGTAGATTTTAACATCGGTACCTTTTTATAAATGTTAAATTTTTTAATTTTATTTTTTACTGCCAAAATCGGTTAGTACGAGATAAATTTTATCACATTTGATTTAGACGCGTTTCACTTGATTATGACTCCAAATTTTCACGGTAAAAGTTTTTTTGTGGATAGATTTTATCAATTCTCATAGATTTTAATATTTCAATTACATATTCATATGATCACTTTTGAATATTTACCTTATTTTTCATTTCTTTCAAATTATTCTAATTAAATTTCTTAATTATTTAGTACAAGTTTAGAAAATCATCTCATTATAAACAACTTTTGTACAAAAAAAACTATTAAAACCATGCATACGTATATATATATATATATATATATATATATATATATATATAAAATTTATTTTTCTGCAAAAAAATTATAACCGGATAGATTTAAAACGGGTACCTCCTTTATGCATGATAAAAGTTTTTTTTACCAATTTTTGCAGGATATATTTTATTACATTTAATTTAAACAAGTTTCGCCTGATTAATGTTCTCAGGAAATTTGGTTTTGGAGAAATTTTTATTGATATGATTTGGTGGATTATTTCCAATAATTGATACTCCGTTTTAATCAATGGATCATCTGTGGGTTTCTTTCCTTCTTCTCGGGGGCTTCGGCAGGGGGGTCCTCTTTCTCCTAGCCTTTTCATAATTGCAGCGGAGGTTCTTAGTAGAGGTCTGAATAAACTTCAGCATGATCACCCTCATTATGCCTTCTCTTCTTCTAGTGGTTGCCCCATTGTCTCTCATTTGGCTTTCGCGGACGATATTATCATTTTTTTGCAATGGTAATAAACACTCTCTCATAAATCATCGTAAATTTCTTGATTTATATGAGCAGTGTTCGGGGCAGTTGATCAACACTGGTAAGAGTTGCTTCATGGTGTCTAAAAAGATTTCTGCCAGCAGGGTTAATTCCATTAAGAGGAACTTGGGGTTTAATAATCAGGCCTTGCCAGTAAACTATTTAGGTTGCCCTCTTTTTGAAGGTAGGAAAACAAAGAGATTATTTGATCCTCTTATTTCCAAGATTCAAACCAAAATTAATTCATGGATGGGTGTTTTTCTTAATCATGCGGGTAAAGTTACTCTAATCAATTCAGTTCTTCAGTCCGTTGTTTTGTATCAGATCGCTGTTCTGGATCCTCCTATTTCGGTTATAAAGCAGCTAAACATAATATTTGCTAATTTTTTCTGGGGATCTACTGATGGCAAGCTGAAGGCTCACTGGATTTCTTGGGATAAATGTTGTCGGCCAACGAAGGAGGGTGGTGTCGGCATAAGACATCTTTCTGATATTATTCGTGCATTCTCTATTCAGCTTTGGTGGAGGCTCCGAACTACTAAAAGTCTTTGGAGTCAATTTATGCAGAAGAAATATGCTGCCTCTTCTCATCTCTCTATCTGCTCCTCATCAGGTTCATTCATTTGGCAGCGCATGTGTTCTGTTCGGGCTGATACGGAACCTTTTATTAAATGGATCATTGGTAATGGAGAGTGTTCGGTTTGGCATGATAATTGGATTCTGGATTCTGAGCTTATTCGGCCGACTTTCAGTCATTTTAATCTGGTCAAGGACCTTTTCTCGTCGCCTTCTCAGATTTCGGATGCTGCTCGATTAGAGTTGGGGCATAACGCTTGTAATTCAATATCTAAACACGACATTTTTATATCTGAGCAACCAGATTTAGCGTGCTAGAGTATTAATTCAAAGGGCAATTTTTCTTTGGCTTCGGCGTGGCAGATTACTCGAAGACAGTGGCCGATCTTTTATCCTGCTAATTTTTTATGGCACAAGCTGCTTCCGAGACATATTAGTATCTTCATGTGGCGTCTTTGGCATTGTAGACTCCCTCTCGATGAGAGCATTATGCAAAAAGGTATCCAATTGGCCTCCCGATGTTCTTGTTGTGCTATGGGCAATATTGAATCCTATACTCATGTTTTTCTAGATAATACTACTGCTCGCAACATCTGGCAGCATTTTAATGGTTTAGCTAATATTCCTTTGCATCCCAACTCCATTGATCAAGGCTGTCATTCTTGGTGGCATCTGAAAGATAACTCATCCTTACATTCTATCACCCCTTCCATTATTTTATGGGAGATATGGAAATTCAGAAATTCTAGCCTTCATGAAGGTACCCGTAAACCTTACTGGGTGATTATTGATAGCATCAAGACTTTGATAGCTTATATTCTCAAAAGTGTTGGGCTTTCTCCTCTTCCATCCTCTAATTGGGACTCTTGTTATACATCCCGCATGGGTATCAGATCTATAAAGACCATCCGTCTGATAAGCTGGTCTAAGCCTGCTTCTGATCGCTTCAAACTCAACACGGATGGGGCTTGTCGTGGCAATCCGGGGCTGGGTTCGGGAGGTGGTATAATCTACAATAGTAGGGTGATTTAATCTGGGCCTTCTCAATATATTATGGTCACTCTTCATCCAGTTTTCAAACATAATGTTGGGCTCTTATTCATGGTCTTCTTGGTTTGAAGTCAAGGGGTTTGAGACAAGCCATTGTGGAAATTGATTCCAAGAGCCTTCTTGATTGTATCCAAGGTAAAATGCGGCCACCTTGGCAATGCTCATATTTGGTCCGTTTCATTTCTGTTCTTCAGAAGGATTTAGATATCTCTTTGCTCCACATTTTTAGAGAGGCCAACTCAGTGGCTGACGGCTTAGCTAATTTTGGTCTTGATGAGGGTCGTGACATTTCTTTTGAGTCCTATTCTTCTCTCCCCCCCTAAAATTAAAGGTCTTATTGGTCTTGACAAAGTGGAAACCCCGTATATTCAAGTCTCCTGATTGTTTCTTTGTTCTTTATTTTGGCTTGTTAGAGATGTTTTATTTGTTTTGTTATTTCCTTTCCGAGGTAAGGCTCCTTTGTCCTCCCAGATATAAGGGCTAGGCTGGTTGTCCCCCTCAAGTTTGTATTCTTTTTTATTCTAATTAATAAAATCTAGCAGGGTGCCGTCCCTGTTTCCTAAAAAAAAAAAGTTTCGCTTGGTTAGTACTTTAAATTTTCATGATAAAAGTTTTTTTGTGAGTAGATTTTATCAATTCTCATAGGTTTTAATCTTTCAATTATATATTCATATCATCAATTTTGAATATTTACCTTATTTTTCATTTTTTCAAATTATTCTAATTAAAATTTTTAATTATTTGTTACAAGTTTAGAAAATCAACTTATTATAAACAACTTTTGTAAAAAAAAATTAAACTATGCATACGGAACTATATATATAAATTATTTTTTTATGCCAAGAATCAAAACTGGATAGATTTTAAAACTGGTGTCTCCTTTATGCATGGTAAAAGTTTTTTTAATCATCTTTTGCTATTAAAATCAGTTAATACCGGATAGGTTTTAGCACATTTGATTTAAACGTGTTTCACTTGATTAAAACTCTTAAATTCTCATGCTAATTTTTTTTTTTACCCTTTTTTGCTGTCAAATTCGGTTTGTACCGGATATGTTTTATCACATTTAATTTAGACAAGTTTCATTTGATTATGACTCATCAATTGTCATGGTAGAAGTTTTTTAATTTTTATTATTTTACCAAAACTCAGTCAATTTAAAATAGATTTTTATCAAATTTGATTAAGCATGTTCCACCAAAACCACAAACAACCACTGCGAAATACTAACCCTTAATCAAACACCTCATTGACGAGTCTGTCTTCATGGTACTTCCCCTCCTTCCCCTCCCTAAGAATATTTGTTTGATTTTATAATTCACATAAATTTTTGTGTGATGATTCGGTGTGATTCCACGATTTTTTTTAAAATTTATTAATTATGTGAACATCTTGATGTTGTTGGTTCATTCAAATAGCTTTCAGATTCTATCTACAAAATTAAGTTTAAGAAACAATACTAAATTAACTGTGCATCACACGGGTAATAAGTTAGTTAGTAATATAATGACACTTTTATGTCTAATTTTTTAAAAGTAGTCTTTAATTGAAACATGCTAAAAAGGAATAGTAGATTATTTATCCGAAACGAAAGGATTATATTGTGGAGATAAAATTGAAAATTACATTTCAAACTAATATTACTAATTAAGACAATTGTTTTTCCTTAATTCGTGTGTCAGGTCAAACCAGACAAAAAATTTGGGACATGCGCTTGTAGCATTTTAGGATTCAAGGTTTGCATCAATTTTCAATTTAGAATCTCAGGTTTCACATTTAACAATTTAGGCTCCTTTGTTGGTCATGAGCAATATATTTGGCCAATAAGTTGGCATGAGTTGGTCATGACCAGTTTTTTGAACTATTGATCCGAATTCAAAAATTTAGCGTACGTATTACATTTGATTTAGATCATGATTCATTTACATCAATAAAAAATATTTCCCAAATAATTTTTATATTTTTGGTTCAACGAAGGGCCAAATCCAGAAAAAGACAAAACAAACTAACTGGAAATAGAATGAGGTTGTACTAGGCTTAGTTACTCATTCATTAATCTTGCCTCCACGAACATAGGGGGATCCACCATCCACGAGCTTTGCTGGTTAGCCAGCTCTGTCTAAACAATATTTCCATTAATTTCGTACAACAATTAGCTTCCTGGTAAATTAGATACCGTCAATGGTCGTGCTAACCTGTTGGAATATGTTTCTTGATAATTAACTTATCACCTTGCATATTCTATATATGTTGATTTGCTTGTTCCCATTACAGTGAGTCATCACTAGTGGCTAAAAGGTATGCGTACCGGTTAGCGTGACAACTTGTGTGACATCACATAGGTCTTAGATTAGGTGCGACCTGATCGAGTCCTACCTTTCTACATGATGACCAAACAGACCAGCACTTCGTATGCATTAGCACCAGTAGACATGCTGTAGCATCAAGGTTTTTGAAAGACTCGTCACCAGCAGACTTGTCGTATGCACTAAAGGACACTTTGAAGTCTCATCACCAGCAGACGTGCTATTGTGACAAAGTTTATCAAAAGGACTAATCATCAGCATACTTATCATGTGCATCTGTAAACACCCAAATTTCGTACCCCTGGTATGTAACATTGACATACGATATCAAGACATGTTAAAACTTAACAAATGTCAAATTACAGGGTTTAAAAATGCAAAAGACAAAGCAGGATGAGCAAAAATAGTAAAATGCAGGGGCCAAAAGTGGCAAAAAGTGGCTGAAATTGGAGCACAGGCACAGCCAATAAGGCATCCTGGCGTGGCGCCCAGAACCCTTTGTTCCGGCGCCAGGCTCTGCTATAGTTGCTCCTGAGTTAATGCATTGCACAAATTCTCAAGCACGCGGTACATGCTGGTGAAGCACAGAATGAAATTCAGAAATCCTAGTGATGTCCCTCTCTCAACCTATAAATAGAGGACCCGGGTTTGCTTTCAACACATAGAAAAACGCCCAAGGCTTTCAGTGTTGTTGTTACGTAGTGAGAATAGTGAGCGATCGTGAGATAGTGAGCGCCCCCTCCTATAAAGCCTCGAAGCTCTGCCAAATCTCCTCTAAACACAAAATCAACCGGTCAAAGTGAGCCTTAGCCCTCCAGCAGTTGCTCTACCCGAGTAAAAAGGCCAAATCCACCAGAAACAAGCAGTTGGTCTGCCCGATTTCCGCCAGCAACAAGCACGTAGCAGCAAAAATGCAAGCAGTTGCTCCGCCCATTTGACGGTGCCCAGAAGCAACCTTCGGAAGCAGTCACCCTACCCTAATCGCAGTAGCAGCAGCAGCAGCAAAAAAAGACTCCCTCTCCCGGAAGGATAGAGCGAGCACACCACGCTCTAAAAGGTGAGCCTTTAAGGGCGTTATTTTATAAAAAAACTATTTCCATTCGGCCCAATGTAAAAATATAAGTTGTTATGCTGCCCGGATTTATTTAAAAAATAGCATTAAAAAGAGCCATTATTATGGCCAAATATTTTTAAAGGTATTTGTAAATTATTGGAAGGAAGGGACTACAAGTCCGTAAATAATATAGACATGGATGTATTTGTTTTATTTTCTTTCTTTTAATGCTTTATTTATTTGCTAGATAAATATGATAAAACATACTTTAGCCAAAAACTATTTTTGAGACCGAAAGGGCGAGTTGGGTGCCTAGCACCTTCCCAACTCGTAACTTAGCCTCCGAACCCGTTTTTTGCATTCTCAGGTTTTATTTTTGGTTTTTTTTTATTTATTTTCTCTTTAAAATAAAGATGACGACTATGTCAAAACATTTTGGATCACAGTGAGGCATCGCAACATCTTTTCTTGCACTTTTCCATTTTTTCCTACACAAAGGAGAATGGAAATGAAAGGGTGATGTATTCCTTCATCCTGGTATCCCCTAAACAAGGGATAACATGATACAGAAAACTCAAAGCACTCATAGTGATCCGAAATAGGCCTTAAGGCAATTTTTACAAAGTCCATAGTGGGTCCCCGCAACATCCTTTCATGCACTATTCCGTTTTCCCCTACACAAGGGAAAATGGGAATGAAAGGGTGATGTATTCCTGCATCCTGTTATCCCCTAAACAAGGGATAACCTGATATAGAAAACCCAAAGCTCTCATATTGGACCAAAAATCACTAAAGTGACCGAGGCGTATTCTATGCGCTTTTGACAACATCCTTTCCGCATTTTTAATTTCATCTTTCCCTAAAAAAGGAAGGGTGGAATGGAAAGTGTGATGTCCGTTCCGCACACCGCGCACCCCTATCCAAGGGCGCGCGGGGCGCGGGCGCGATCCGAGGCACCCACAGCATCATGAAAATACTTTGAAGACCACCAGCAGACTTGCTTCAGCTTAAATGTTCACATCAGAAACTAGCAATCCTTCCTTACAAGAAGACTCACTAATTGAACATTACACCGGCAGACTTGATTCTGCACGTGCTACAGAGAAAAGAGACTACAGTAGATCAATTCAAGACAAATATGTCCAAGCTTCATAAAAGCCTGACATAGTTAAAGTTGCAAGACTTTCTCTCGCTCACGTGGTCTGATAAAGTCAAAAGAATCCACTTTATTGAACAGACTACCTGACAGTGCATCAGACGTCAGACTCGCTTTTCAGAGACTTATCAATACAGTCTTACAGGCAACAGTTCCAGGATCCACAGGACAAAGCTTTGATCCAACAATCAAAAGATCCTGTGACCAAAATCTTTATCCGATGGACTTCAACAATAACATTATCTCTAACGGATAGAAACATCAATCTTCATCTCTCAAACGATCATATTGACTCCAGTCTATATAAGAAATCCTTTTTTTCCCCAAAAGAGAGAAGTCGAACACGAAGACTCCTGCAACAAGAACTTCAAAGAAACAGAGAGATCTATAACGAGATCGTCTTCACCAACGCATCTCAGATCTCTACAGAAGATTGTAGTAAACTCATCCAGACCTTAGCAAAACACTCACTGTGGATTGCTAGGAAGAAAAGCTTGGAAAAAAGAGAGAGAGATCAGAAACTTCAATAGACAGAGATCAACATCTTGGTCAAGAACCCAGTTCTTAATTTGAGTTCTTCACCCTTCTTCGAAGAAACTCAGCCTTTAGCTAAGCTTCAGGACTCCATTCCTAACGCTAGAGGTCAAGCTCTTGGATCGATCTAAAGATTGATTTTAGATGATTCCCAAAGAAGATGAAGAGTTGTCTGTAGATATTGCATTCATATCTTCAGATCTGTATTCCCATACAAATGATGTTGATTGTGCAATAATCACTCATCATGGAAGGCCGAGTGCTTTGCACTCAATCGTTCAGATAATATTTATCTGAATGACCTTGAAAATACTCTTCTCATATCAGTTTCTCGTTCTCGTCTCCTATTTCCCTCTTTACTTAAGAATTTGTCTACAAATAATTAAGTAAAGATTAAGGCTTGAAAGGACGAAGACAGAAACTTTACATAGAGTGTATAGGCTGATGTAATCTGTAATTTATCTTTGAATAAATTTAGATGTTCTTTCAAATAATTTATCTTTCAGTCTTACCTCTCTATGAGAATTTATAAATTGATTTATCATTTGTAAAGCTATTCTCTAATGATTTCTTAAATCTGTATTTGGAAGAATTATCAAGTGTGTTGTTGTTCTGATCATATAATCGTGTACAATCACTTGAGACTTTCCTAAATCTAAGCCTCACTATATTCGTTGTTTAAACTCTTTCAAACATGATTTTGATTTAACAGGCAGTCTACCGGTAGAGTTGAAATCCCTGCTTAGAGCAAGTCTGCCATTATCCTCTACCAGCAGACATGCTTAACACGTTAAACTGCCTATGCCATTAAAACCTACGCTTTAAATGTATTCAGAAGAAAAGTTTTAAAATGGCATCATAGGCTATTCACCTCCCCCCTATAGCCTATTTGAGCATAATTGTGGACCAACCTAACCCCATTTCTTTTGAAGAGCTTCATGATAATTGATAAGCTCATAAACAAAGAACTAGCCCTTCGTCATAAATCTAGTCTATCATCATTCCCTGCCACCGCCAACCCCACCAACACCCACCACAAACATAACCCTGCCACTTCATTCCCTCGCACCCCATCTTTTGTTCCCAAATCCCATCTTGGTGACCACTCCTATACCCACAAGTTAACCGTGTTCCACCCCGCCCATTTCTTGCTCGCTGCCAATGGTACGACACCAAGGGACACGTCCTTCCCCACTGCTCCCTTTTTCACCATATAACCTCTTATATTCAAAATCTTGCATCACTACCACACTCCCTATGATGGCTCTAATGATATTGCCATTGGTAATGATAAAGGGCTTCCAATCTCTCCCACATGTTTTCTCTCTCTTTTTACACCATCTTAGTCTTTTAAATTATCTAATGTTTTATATGTCCCTACTATGCAAAAGAATCTCATTTCAATCTCACAATTCTATAGTACTAATAATACTTCTATTGAATTTTTACCTTTGTTTTCTATGAAGGACTTATGCACGGGGACAACTCTTTTCCAGGGTCTAACTAAAGGTGGTGTCTATGAGTGGCCGGCAACCACTCTCTCTCCCACGTCTCCACTCATTGCTTTCTCATGTATTAAAACCAACTCGTCCACTTGGCACCAACAGCTAGAGCATCCTTCTTCTACTATTTTTAAACACATTGTTTCTTCTTTTAAATTAGATTGTTCTAATCACAATGTCAAATATTTCTCTTGTAACTCATGTCAATGCAATAAAAGCCATAAGTTACACTTCTCAATTTCCACTATTTCCTTTTCCTCTCCCCTCAAAATTATTTTCACTGATGTATGGACATCTCTTTATTTGCTGGATGGTTACAAATATTATGATATATTTGTTGACCACTTCACCAAATACACATGGCTTTATCCTCTTAATCACAAGTGCGATGTGCGTGACATCTTTTCTTGTTTCAAAGCACTTGTTGAAAATCACTTTCAAATAAAAATCATTACTCTCTATTCTGATAATGGTAGGGAGTATGATGCTCTTAAAACCTTTTTCGCTGAAAATGGAATTGTTCACTTCACATCTCCCCCTCACCCCCCCGAACACAATGGTTATTCAAAACACCGACATCGACACATAATCGAAACCAGATTATCCATCATGTCTTATTCATCTATGTCGTTAACGTATTGGTATCATGCCCTCTCTACTGCGATATATATATATATATATATATATATATATATATATATATATATATATATATATATATATATATATATATATATATATATATATATATATAATCGTCTCCCCACCCTGACCCTTCATTTACGTTCACCTTATCGCAAGCACTTTGACATCCCACTCAATTATTCTAAACTATGCAAATTTGGATGCTTATGCTATTCATGGCTCTAGACGTACTCCCCACACAAACTTGCACCATGTTCTTTCCGCTGTGTTTTCATTGTTGAAACATTTTTCCCTTTTGATTCTTCTTCCACTACAAGTCCACCCACTGTGACCATCTCTCACTCTGAATGGTGTATCTTGTCCCTACCTATCTTTGTTACTTCTTCCCCGTCCCCCATTTCTATCCCCAGCCCATAGTCACCTCATTCCCTACCCCACTACTAGAAAGCGCCTTCAGCGACGGAATTATTAGCGACAGAAATTAAGCATCAGCGAGGAATTTGCCTTCAGTGACGGAATTTCCGACGCTAAAGGTGACCTTTAGCGACGAAAAATTCCGTCGCTGAAAATAAATTGAAATTAAATTCTGAAATATTTAGCGACGGGATTTTTCGTCGCTAGAATTAAATTAAAATTAAATTATGAAATATTTAGCGACGGAAAATTCTGTCGCTGGAATTAATATTTGTTTTGAAATATTTGTCTTTATAAAATCCCTTTGTTATATCCCTTTGTAAATTTAAAATAAATAATGTTTTGAAATATTTGTGTTTTTGTAAAATCCCTTTATATATATATATATAGGAAATATTATAATCATTTTAATGAATGATATTTTATTATTAAATTAATATTTTAAATGTTAATTTAATAATATAATATCAATAATTAAAATGATTAGCATTAATATAATTACAAAAATTAAAATATTCACAGTACAACTTAACTTAACTTAACGTAACTTAACTTAACGTAACTTAAATTAACGTAACGTAACTTAAAGTAACGTAACGTAACGTAACGTAACTTAATTTAACGTAACGTAATGTAACGTAACTTAACTTAACTTAGCGTAACTAACAAGAAAACACGCTACGCCTATTGGCGAAATGGTATAATGGATTACGATGGACCATTATAACATGAAAACACGCTACGCCTATTGACGAAATGTTATAATGGAGTACGATGGACCATTATAACATGAAAACACGATACACCTATTGGCGAAATGGTATAATGGAGTATGATGGACCATTATAACATGAAAACACGTTACGCCTATTGGCGAAATGGTATAATGGAGTACGATGGACCATTATAACATGAAAACACGCTATGCCTATTGGCGAAATGTTATAATGGAGTACGATAGACCATTATAACATGAAACACGATACGCCTATTGGCGAAATGATATAATAGAGTACGATGAACCATTATAACATGAAAACACGTTACGCCTATTGAAGAAATGTTATAATGGAGTACGATGGACTATTATAACATGAAAACACGATACGCCTATTGGCGAATTGGTATAATGGAGCACGATGGACCATTATAACATGAAAACACGATACGCCTATTGGTGAAATGGTATAATGGAGCACGATGGACCATTACAACATGAAAACATGTTACGCCTATTGTCGAAATGGTATAATGGAGCACGATGGACCATTATAACATGAAAACACGCTACGCCTATTGGCGAAATGTTATAATAGAGTACGATGGACCATTATAACATGAAACACGCTACGCCTATTGGCGAAATGATATAATGGAGTACGATGGACCATTATAACATGAAACACGATACGCCTATTGGCGAAATGGTATAATGTAGTACGATGGACCATTATAACATGAAAACTCGCTACACCTTTTGGCGAAATGTTATAATGGAGTACGATGGACCATTATAACATCAAAAAACGCTACGCCTATTGGCGAAATGTTATAATGGAGTACGATGAACCATTATAACATGAAACACGATACGCCTATTGGCGAAATGGTATAATGGAGTACGATGAACCATTATAACATGAAAACATGCTACGCCTATTGCCGAATTGGTATAATGGACTACGATGGAACCATTATAACATGAAAACTCGCTACGCCTTTTGGCGAAACGTTATAATGGAGTACGATGGACCATTATAACATCAAAACATGCTACGCCTATTGGCGTAACGTAACGTAACTTAACTTAACGTAACTTAACTTAACTTAACTTAACTTAACGTAACATAACTTAATTTAACGTAACGCAACGTAACGTAACTTAACTTATTGTAACGTAATGTTCCATAACTTAACTTAACTTAACGTAACGTAACGCAACATAAGTTAACTATACTTAACTTAACATAACGTAACGTAACGTAACGTAACGTAATGTAATGTAATGTAACGTAACGTAACATAATGTAACGTAACGTAACGTAACTGAATGTAACGTAACATAACTTAACGTAACGTAATGGTCCATAACTTAACTTAACTTAACATAACATAACTTAACTTAACTTAACTTAACTTAACTTAATGTAACGTAATGGTCCATAACTTAACTTAACTTAACGTAATGTAATGTAATGTAAGTTAACTTAACTTAACTTAATTTAATGTAACGTAACTTAACGTAACGTAACGTAACTTAACTTAAGGTAACGTAATGGTCCATAACTTAACTTAACTTAACTTAACTTAATTTAACTTAACTTAACTTAACTTAACTTAACGCAATGTAACGTAAGTTAACTTAACTTAACTTAACGTAACGTAACTTAACGTTACGTAACGTAACGTAACTTAACATAACATAACGTAACGTAACGTAATGTAATGGTCCATAACTTAATTTAACTTAACTTAACTTAACGTAACGTAACTTAACGTAACATAACATGAAAACACGCTACGCCTATTGGCGAAATGGTATAATGGACTACGATGGACCATTATAACATGAAAACACGCTACGCCTTTTGACGAAATGGTATAATGGAGTACGATGGACCATTATAACATGAAAACACGCTACGCCTATTGACGAAATGATATAATGGAGTACGATGGACCATTATAACATGAAAAAACGCTACGTAACGTAACGTAACTTAACTTACATAAATATGCCATTCTCCAAGACATTGTTGTATAGAATGATGAGCACAACAGATTCTGGTTATATTTTTGTCTCGACCCGATCTGATCAGGTAAAACCCAATCGAATAAAATATTTGTTCACGACAAAGCATCAATTTGTTTAGCGGGTTTCCCTAATTTTAAATTCTAAAAATATTTAGCGACGAAAAATTCCGTTGCTGGAATTAAATTGAAATTAAATTATGAAAATATTTAGCGACGGAATGTGCTAGAGACATGCAACACAGTATGACCACATGCAAATTCAAATTTACTCTATTTATATAATTTTGTTATTATTTTCTTAAATATATAAACTAAGTTGTAATGTGAATATTTTTATTTTTGTAATTATATTGATGCTAATCATTTTAATGAATGATATTATATTATTAAATTAATATTACAAATATTAATATATATATATATATATATATATTTATATATATATATATATATATATATATACAAAGGGATTTTACAAAAACACAAATATTCTAAAACATTATTTATTTTAAATTTACAAAGGGATTTTACAAAAACAAATATTTCAAAACATTATTTATTTACAAAACAAATATTAATTCCAGCGACGGAATTTTCCATCGCTAAAGTTGACCTTTAGCGACGAATTTTCCGTCGCTTGAATTAAATTAAATTAAATTCAAGTAAAATAAAGACTATAAATTGAAAGTATAAATTTAGAAAATATTCAAATAAAATTGTTTTGTCTATGTAATAAAATAAATTCAAGTAAAACAAGCTTTCCCTAATATTTCATTCTCCCGCTCTTCTCTCCTGCCCTCACAGGTTTCCCCCCAATATATTGAATCCTCTCTCTCTTTCACGCCCAGCCCCCTTACCCATCTCCTCTCTCATTCTCTCATCGCCCTTCATCTCTCAGTCGCCCATCATCTACAAGACCCGGTGATTCCCTTCAAGCCACCGTTCGCCATCTCCTCTCTCGCTGCCGCCGATCCTTTCGGTTGCTATTCTCCCCTCCCGTTCTTCATGTCCTGTTTCCATCGCCATCACCAAATCTTCATTCACAGCCGCCTTCGCCCCCATCTCAATTCTTCCTCCTCGCCGCCCCTGCGCTAGCAGTTTGCCCCAACCTTCAAATTCGGCGAACACCTTCATCTCCTCCTCAATTTTCTAGTCCTAGCCCCAATCTCAACCGTCGGCTTCCTTTACTGGTGATCTACTGAATCACCACATCCAGCCACCATGTCAGCTTGCTCTGGTCTTCAAATCCAACAAGCTCAGTCGCCTGTCTGCCGCAGCTCCCAGTCGCGTTAAATTCACCACCGACACCCCATTCAATCTCTGCAGCTGCTTCAACGGATTGAAGCCTAGGGATTGAACTGGTGCCTCTTTTTCTCAAAATTCAAGTAAGATCTTTCTATTTCTGCCAGTTTAATTAAAGAATTTGGGAATTTAATTGTCGGTTATTTGCTGAAATTATTGAAAAGTATACATTGGTTATACTTTGTTAATTGGTGATTTTGAGTTGCTTGGATCTTGGGAAGTCTATGTTGTTTGTCATTCTGCATTCCAGGTAGTTTTCGTTTGCTAATTGTGGTAGAGGGATTTGGTCTCTATTAAATTCCAGTTAGAATTTGATTTGGTATACTTAGTCTGATTGGATATTTTTAATTTTTGAATTGTTGGAGTAATATTTTGTGAATTCTTTGCAAGTTTTGGGGTTAGGCAGTTTGTGAGTAGCAAATTATTGGGTTGGATTTAAATTTAATATTGAGAGGGGTGTGATGATTTTTGTTTGCTAAAGGCTGAAACCTATTTTGGTATACTCTGGTTATACCTAGATAAATTGATGATATCTTTTGATTTAAATGTTGCAATTTTCTGGTGCATTGGTTAGTGATGTCTGTTAACTAATTTTTCGAAGAAAAAAAAACAGGTTCCTTATTGGAAATTTAGTATTGGTGAGTAATAATGGGCAGCCCTGCGCGCTCTTAATTCTTAGTAAAACTAAGGGTGATGTGGTGTGTTTGATTTACAATAGGAAATTATTACTTAAAATGAATTTCTTTTGGGTTCTAACTGTGCAAATGACTTTGAAACAGAATTTGATGATCTATACCAGTTTGATTGTGAAAAAAAAATTAAAAATTGATTTCCTAGCTGAGTGCATCTGTTTGATTTAGTCAGGCATTCAAGAAAAAAATGCACTTTCAGCTGCAGGAATCTTTGCCTTGTCCTACTGTTAGTGACACCACACAATTTTTAAAATTTTGAAGTATATATATATGTTCTTTTGACTTATAAAATTTATTATCGGCACTAGTAAATATCTACATGTTGATAATGTATTTAATAAGTAGTCATCTTAATTTCTTTTTGCATACTTAATTTCTTGATTAATTAATTAAAATGAGCAAATGATATTTTAAGAACAAATGCTATAAAAATTATCTTATGAATACATGGATTACAAAATAAAATATAATTACAATTAATTATAAAAAAGCTATGTAAATCTTCATATATGATTTGTTTGTATTTGACTTTTCCGAAATTTTATCAAAATTTATGCAAATAACCACAATTAATTATAACTTATTTAAACCATTTTGTATATAATTAAATCATAATGGTTAACAACCACAAGTTATAAATATTTAATAAATCTATATATTATATGAATGAATTACTATTTATACTACTGATCCTAAATTTTAATAACAAAAATATCAATTATTAAACTCTAGAAAAATAAACGAGAAAATAACTTAAACAATTATATAATGAATTAAATGATATCAATTATATATGGTGTGCATGCTTTATCATATTTTCGCCAATAAATACACTTCTATAGTTCTTTATGCGAGTCTTTTAGCTGGGTGGGTTAACGAGTTTTAGGTTTTAATTAGACAAATTTGCCGATATAATTTGTTTCTTTCCACTTTATTTTAAAATTTTGTTTACAATCTTCATTTTATTTGAGTATAAAATATGATATATCATTCATACTAGTTGTTTAATAGATCCTGATATCATGTGTCTTCGATCTCACTCTAGCTTTTAATTGCGGGGAAGCTGCTAATTTTGGAACTCCAAAGTGGCTTGCAGTAGCTAAGGAAGCTGTAGTAAGGAGAGCTGCTATGAATCGTCTTCCTATGCTTTCGCATCAGCAGCTGCTTTACCTATTGACCATGTCATTTATTTCAAGGTCTGCTTACATGACATACTGTTACTTATGAATTTTTTATTGGAATCACTGTTTCCAATATATTGCTAGTGAGACTTGATAGCTTCTGATTAGGATCATAATCAATTTCCTTGACACTATGGTTCTAAACATTAGTTTGATTAGTATCCAGGACACTTAAAACTAATGATTGCTTCTACATTTTACCTTAATTAGTAGACGGAAATTCCAGTTTCTGATGCGTTCTTGGTAGTTCACAACTTAAGACCAGTTCTGCAAATAATCTTAAGATTGATTGAGGAAATATATATATATATATATATATATATATATATATATATATATATATATATATATATATATATATATATATATATATTTGGTTAATCTTGCATTGGACTAAACAAAGTGACGGAAAAGAATTCATGTTGTGAGCCAAAGTAATAGATATAAAGGCTTTATCTAAGTTGAGGAAAGAAATTATAAATTCTAGTAGAACTTGTGCCTTCACCATGAAAACACAAGTTATAGCATTGTCTGCCTCTCAATGACATTGTCAAAGTTTCTAGCGAATTTCCTTCTTCCGACTAGGGTAATTTAGCAACGGGAAATGCCCCTATGACTGTCATATTGAAGCTTTCATTTGATTGCTCTCTAAGACACCTGAATGGCAACATTTCATCATTAGGAGAAGCCATATATGACTATGATTGAAACTCTCCAACGAATGTGCTCGGATTAGACTTTGAGGGCTCAGTCACATAATTATAGGCTTAACAGCTGATGGAGCAGAAAACCCTCACTGAGCATGATTCCTCTTGTGAAGAAAATTCTGCCATTCATGAGCTCCAAAATATGATGTGCAATTTCACAAGAAATTGATACCTGCATTAGTAATTTCATCCTCTTTTTGGTACTCATTTGATAAAAATGTAAATCCAGAAACCGTATATATATATATATATATATATATATATATATATATATATATATATATATTACACAATACAATAATACAAATGCTTTTGATACCTGCATTAGTAATTTCATCCTCTTTTTGGTACTCATTTGTAGTTCTATGGATTCATATTCAATTGATGGTGGACAAGGCACAGAGAACCGTCCTACAAGGGCACACACAAAAGAAAAGGAAGAAATAATGAAGAATGAAGAGAAGAAAGCTTATCCTCTCAATGGCAAAAGCTTCTACGCAAAAAAGTTACACCACATACACATTAAAATTGTTACTCCCATTGTAGATATTGAAAAATATAGATTGTTGATTCTGCTAATTAAGAAAATGGAAATGTAATTGCAACACCTACTAAGGATCTTCTGTCAAGTTACTAGACAAAAATAATTGTTTCTTAACTTGGAACAAGTCAACAACATACCTTACTTTTACCCTATGCAGGTATGGAAGGAAAAGAAATGGAGAAGCAAAAGTTCACAGCAGCAAATACAACTTAAAATCCTTCGATGTAATAATATTTAGATTTTTAAATTGGTTTTGTATTTTTGATTTTTGATATTTTTGATTTTGTATGTATATATTTGGTACTTCGATGTAATAACATTTAGAGTTTGATGTTTGTAAATTGGTTTTATATTATTGTTTATTTTGTATCTTTAGTTTTGTATTAATTGTTATATTATCAGGTACAAAAATTTATAATGATAGTATTTTTGTGTTTTTTTTAAAATTTTTTTTCCCATTATTAGCGACGGAAATTTCCGTCGCTGAAATTAAAATTTAATTATTTTTTAAAAGCCTTTAGGGACGGAAATTTCCGTCGCTGAAATTAAAATTTAATTATTTTTTAAAAGCCTTTAGCGACGGAAATTTCCGTCACTGAAATTAAAATTTAATTATTTTTTAAAAGCCTTTAGCGACGAAAATTACGTCGCTGAAATTAAAATTTAATTATTTTTTAAATGCCTTTAGCGACGGAAATTTCCGTCGCTGAAATTAAAATTTAATTATTTTTAAAAAGCCTTTAGAGACGGAATTCTGAAATTAAAATTTAATTAATTTTTAAAAGCCTTTAGCGACGGAAATTTCCGTCGTTGATATTAACCTTTAGCGACGGAAATTGGTCCGTCGGACATCTGCGACGCGGGATTAGCGACGGGCCACCGATGGAAAAATTCCGTCACTGGGGAGCCATTAGCGACGGAATCTTGCCTTTAGTGACGGAAAATTCCGTTGCTAAAGGTCATTTTTCTAGTAGTAACCCCTCTTCTTACACTCTCACCCCTTACTGATTTTCCCAAACCCACCCATGTCCCCCCTGCACCTGTTACCTACAACCTCAACCTCCCTCGTACCATCTCACCAGATCCCAAACAACATCCACAAGCCTATTACTAAACTAAACCTCACAGCCCAACTCCAGCATAATCATGTGAACCTATTGTGACTCATGATTTAAGAGATCCCAAATGGTGCCAAGCTCTCTCTACTAAATTTGATGCTTTTGTTCAAAATGGCAAATGGGTCTTAGTTCCTCCTTCCTCCAATCAGAATTTGGTTGGCTGCAGGTGGGTGTTTCATACTAAATATCTCCCTGATGGCTCTATCGACAAACATATGGCACGTCTCGTTGCGAAAGGGTTTCATCAACGTCCCGGGATTGATTTTCATGACACTTACAGTCTGGTTGTTAAGCCTACTACTATCTGTTTGGTACTCAGTATTGCAGTATCCCATAATTAGTCTCTCTGACAACTCGATATTAATAATGCCTTCCTTCAAGGCACATTATTTGAAGAAGTTGTCATGAAACAACCTTTGGGTTTCATTGATAATCATTATCCTCACCATGTTTGTAAAATCTGGAAGGCCACTTACGGCCTCAACCAAGCTCCTGAACTTGGTACAATGAGCTCCGTCACTTCCTCCTCACAGCTAGGTTTGTCAATTCTGTTACAAACACATACCTTTTCATCTTCAATGACAACAGCACTATCATCTACTTTCTAATTTACATAAATGATATAATAATCACAGGAAACAACACTGTGACTTTTCAGAGTTTCATTCATCAGCTCTCACAATGGTTTTCTCTTAAAGACCTTAGTCCCCTAGCTTACTTTCTTGGTGTTGAGACCACCTCTCATACTCATGATATATCTCTCTATCAATGCAAGTTTATTCTTTACTTATTAGGCAAATATCACATGCAAAATGCTAAACTTGTTGCAACCCACCACTCCCCCTTACCCTCACGTCTAGCTCCCTTCTTCCCAATTCCACCGAGTATTGAACACTTGTTTGCAATATTTAATACTTTTCCCTCACCCAGCTTGATATTGCATACACATTTAACAAGTTGTCCCAATTCATCCATCAACTCACCACGGATCATTGGCATGTCGCAAAATGACTTTTACGTTATCTATGTGGCACAATGGATCACATGATTACCCTGCATCGCAACTCCAATCTGGCTCTTCATGCTTTCTCCGACGCAGACTGGGCGAGTGAAAAAGATGATTAAACTACCACCATATGGAAGATCTAGAAATAAGGTTAATGGGTGTCCGAAATTGTAACTATTACATAAATAATTTAGAAGTTACAATTGTCTTTTACGTGTTTTCATACGTTGAAAACGCGTAATTACATCATCATCACTAATCCTGTTAAATATACAAAAAATATTAAATTAACGGTAATTTATTATATTAAAATGTTTTTATAAACATCACACAAAACCCCCTAATTTTTTTAAACACAAAACCCTCTAATTTCATATATAAGCTAAACTAATTCTCAAGAACCCCAACAAAACAACAAATAATTTCAATAATCTAATTTTTAATTTTACCTTCAAATTGCAAAAAAAATCTCCAATATAAGCTCAACCAAAGTTCCAAAGGCACCAAAGCTTGTTTTCCTATACAAAATTATCAATCAAATCAACAAATTTACATTTTACCCCAAAACCCCAAATTCAAAATCCCTAATTTAGGATAAATAGAGTGTGAATCATGAAAGATTGAAACTTGAAAGTGAAAGAGTAGAGTACCAAGTAGATGGGGGACGGACGAAGATCTGGGATTGGTGGAAGCAACATGCGAACAATGGCAGAGGAGGAGCAGCTTCCTGCGTAACTTGCGTAGTTGCATTGAGAGAGAAAGTGAGTCAAGTGACTGCCAATGTTACTGACTTACTGTTAGGAGGAAAATTATTGGGAGGGGTCCAAGGGAAAAATTGGGAGGGAAACTATTAAAAAAACTTACTCTTATATTTTAACGTTAAGGGGTATACATGGACACCCATGTGGACTAGTACCGTCCACCCATACTTCCACCTTCAATTTTCTTATATACCTTAGTCGAAATCTTGTCTCTTGGAACTCGAAAAAACAATGTACTATTGCTTGTTCTTCAACCCGAAGCTGAGTATCGCTCAGTGGTTGCCAATGTTGTTGAACTTCGATGGTTTTGTGCTCTACACACAAAATTACATGTCTCTAGTTATTTTATCTCTGCCAGTCATCTATTGTGATAATATTGATTTAGACACCTCAATTTCATACCCCAATTTTAAACACTTTATAAAATATTAAATCAAATCAAAAGGACTAACTGACGTTAACTTTCAGGGGCTCCAAAGTGTCGAAAGAAGAATCAGAAAAGGAAAAGGACAAGGACAAACAATGAACATCAAGGGAGGAAAGTGAAAATTTCTAAAGGGTAAAACAAGTTGAGGCGTGGCCTATGATGCTTTTGGGCACCGCACCCACTTCTGCAATAGGTAGCACCTAGTTTGGTTTTTGGGCTTGCTAATTTCCTTCTAAAGTACCACTCTTCCAACATATGGTACAATTCCTCAAAGCTCAAATGCAAAACATCCGTCTTCCTCCTTCACGGTTAAGACTCCTCTTTTATAGCCTGTAAATAGAGGCTTCCTCTCAATGCAAACAGACGAAGAAATCAACACAATTTTTTACAGAAAAACTCTCTCACTCTCTCGCTGTTAAGCTGTAGAAATTCTTCTCTCCTTTGGGTTGAAGAAATTCTCCCTAAACACTCCGAAACTCTCTCCAAATAGAAACCTAGTTAACCGATTAGGTTTTCACCCTAAACCCGGTCACAGAAAGCCACAAACGCAGCCATTACGCCGTTGAAATTCAGACATGACATCAACGTTTTTTCAGCAAATACAAGCAGTTACGCCGCTTAAATAGAGAGGTGGAAAACAAGAAATACAGCAGTCACATCGCCCAAATCCTGACGTGAAAAACAACAAATACAAGCAGTTACGCTGCCCAAATTTCAACAACAAACAACCAACAACAAACAAAAACTTTCTCTCCCGAAGAGGACAAACGAGCACACCCAAAAGTCTGCCTAGGCAAAGTTATCCCGGCTAGAAACCCCCACTCTTCAAAAAATAGGTACCAAAGCTATTTTTATTTCTGCCTAGTTATATTATAATAATATAAATATAAAATAAGTCGTTATGCTGGTATAATCTTTATTATAGATAGCTATAAAATAAGTCGTTATTATAGTGTAAAATTCATATGCTTTTATTGCAACTTAAAAATGTAGTCGTGACAAACTTTCCTTTATTTTCCTTGTCGCACATATATCTATCTATCAATATATATATATATATATATATATATATATATATATATATATATATATATATATATATATATATATGAAGGGAACATATTAATGTTTTATTTAGATTAAATTTACTTAAAAACCCATTTTGAGATCGAAAGAGCGAGTTGGGTGTTTAACCCATTCCTAACTCGTAATTTAACCTCAGAACCCTTATTTTCTAGAATTTTTTGTTTTTCTCTATTTAAGCCATAAAATAAATGTGAAAACTCTGTTAACACATTTTTGAGTTCACAATGAGGCCGAGCGTATTTCACAGGGTTAAAGTTTTGAAGCCGCCCATTTTTTAGTAGCGAGGTAGGTACGGATTTGAAACATGGTTCTCTCAATCAGTGCCACCAACCTCTGTGCCAATCTCATCTTCCATTCAAGAATGAAGCATGCGACCTTTGACTACCATTTCATACGAGAACAGGTTCAGAATGCTCTCCTTCGTGTAGCTCATGTCTCTTCCACCGATCAACTTGCAGATGCTCTTACCAAGCCTTTATCCCGTCATAATTTTCAGTTTATTCAATTCAAGATTGGCCTTACCCGTTGGCCGTTCATCTTGCGTGGCCATGGTAGAACCAATCCCGTAAACCAATGAAACACTGTAAATCACATCTAATAGTTGGCAGACTTGGTCGACAAGTCTGGATCCTATTTTCATGTAATTGATTGAGTCAAATATAAAATGTATATCTTTACCAAATTTATTGATTGTGTATCTCCTTATATATGTGTAACATCTGTTATTGTAAGAACCCCAATCCCACATCGGTAGATGTGGGACTTGTGTTTGATTTATAAGGTAGCCATGTGCTACTACTGGGCACCAACATCATCCATAGATTTTTGGATCGGCTTGTGGTGGACCTGGTGACCCAAGGTGCTGCGTGTTCAGTGGGCAAGTGTTACATGTAGCGGACCGGGCTCTTGGGCTCGGGTCGTTACAAATGGTATCAGAGCAGGTCCCGATTGAAAATGTGGGAACAAAGTGCTGTGCGGGGGACCAAAGTGCTACACCGCAGAAGGTGGGAGCCACCTCTTGATCCCCGTACAAGCCACCTCTTGAATCTCGCAGACGCCGGTGCGATTCGGCCTTGACGAGGACGTCAAGGATTTGAGTGGGGGAGATTCTAATACCCCAATCCCACATCGGGTAGATGTGAGACTTGTGTTTGATTTATAAGGTAGTCATGTGCTACTACTGGGCACCAACATCATCCATGGACATTTGGTCAGCTTGTGGTGGACCTAATGACTCAAGGTGCTTTGTGTTCAGTAGGCTAGTGTGTGGCTACACGTAGCGAACCAGGCTTTCGAGCTCGGTGCGTTACAAATGGTATCAGAGCGGGTCCCGGCCAGAAGTGTGGGAACAAAGTGCTGTGCGGGCCAAAGTTCCGCAGAAGGTGAGAGCCACCTCTTGAATCCTGCATCGCCCGGGGTATGATTCGGCATTGACGAGGACGCCAAGGATTTGAGTGGGGGAGATTGTAAGAACCCCAATCCTACATCGGGTAGATGTGAGACTTGTGTTTGATTTATAAGGTAGTCATGCGCTACTACTGGGCACCAACATCATCCATGGATTTTTTGGTCGACTTGTGGTGGACCTAATGACCCAAGATGATGCGTACTCAGTGGGCCAGTGTGTGGGCTACACGTAGTAGACCGAACTCTTGGGCTCGGGTCGTTACAGTTGTACAACATTCTTTATAAAAGGAAGATTTTAAATTGCATTATCATTCCTCTACTTCTTTAAAAATATCATATATTTTTTAAAAGTTTGACTTTCAAACGGAGACTTTTTACTCGGAACAAAGGGAACATATTCTAATAATTTATTTTTCTTACGAGTATAGATCATCATACTCTCCCTCCGCTTCATAAAATCTCTTTTACCCCTTTTTTTTGGAAAATTCATTTAAACTGTATTTGATTCAAAGAATTTACTCCAAAAAAATATTTATTGTTAAAATTATAAAAGTTAGAATTTGTAAAATTTATTTTTAGTGTAGTTTCTATACGTGTTAAACTTTTGAGTATGTCTCATGTGAAACTATCTTACGAATCATAATTCGTAAGACTAACCCCCACTCTCTCACAGTTGAATCCACCAACATACGGTGAGTTGGGTTAGAGAGACTCGTCTTACAAAAACCCGTAAAACAGTATATAAAATATATACCATACTAATTGAAAGTGCAATAGTAGCTAAGATTTCAAGAAAATTGTCAATGCAGCTTCTGAAGCAGTTGCATCCAAAAGTGCATTGACCAGATAAAAAATCGAGTAAACATCGAAATTTTTAATCTAATAAAGCAGTAATAAAACAGAGAAGTATATCAAATAATCTACAAGCAATGCTTGTAGATCCAGTCTTATGGTAAAAAAGAATTTCACTAAAAAGATTATGAGTCTTACAAAAATCGTGAAATCTAATTAAATACCAAAACCTTTAACAAGACTATGAAGTTTGTAGAGGAAACCCACAAAAATACGAGTAAAGTAAACGTGAGATTAAAAAAATAAGTTTCTTAACAACTAGGAGAACAAACAGCAAAACAATCAATGCAGGTCGTGATATTACTATATTCATAGTTGCATCCAAATACTACAAACAAAACTCTTAGTGTTTTCTCTCTATTAACGTGTGTCTCTTGGTGTCTCCGCACAACCTCTTCTTATGTATACACTCGATTAGGAAACCTACACACACAAGAAAACCAACACCTCCAAGGAAATATATAATTAGAAAATAAATATATTAGTTTTCAAAATTAGTTTCCTAATTTAAGTCAAAGATCTTACCAAAGATTTTGTTCAACTTAAATGCAAACTATTGAGAGTTTTTGGAAGTATGTAATTATAGTAACATTTTATCATTACTTTATGACTAAGATAGGATACAACAATAAAATAAATAGAATAAAAATCCCTAATTTACCCTTACACAAATATTTATAATATAATCATAAATTTTTCTTAATCCTTGTCTTTTTCTAGCATAACATCTTATTACGAACGGATGGAGTAAAAGAAATATGCACTTAGAATGAAAGTCGATAGGAAGCCCTTAAAAAGACTCCTTAAAAGTTACCACAAATAACAAGTCATCGTAAAAATTGGTGAATGTTTCTTAAAATTATTTTCCCTTCGAGACCCCTTACAAGTTAGTAGTTACCAAAAATAACTAAGTCGTTGTAAAAACAGGTCAAATGAGGTAGTAAGTGGAAACATATAAAAAGATATAAACCGTATAAAATAATTAAAAAAAAAGAACATACTTCATCCGTTTTTTTTTTTTTTTTTGATCCAGCACACGAATTAAGTAAAAAAATAATTAACTTGATTATTAATATTAGTTTGATGTGTAATTTATTTTAAAACTTATATATATGTGATCCATAATTAAAGTAGAATGAAAAAATAAAGTTAAAGTTATAAAATTATTATCGTAAAAAATAAATAATTTTTTAAAAAATAATTATTTTAAATCGGATAAAACATAAAAGCGGAACAATAATGTTGGGTCGAAATGAAGGTAGCAAGTAGCTACCAAATAATTACAGAAAAACCTCGTTGAGCTGTGGTCGGTTCAGCCTGCATGCATATCTCAGCATCCAAATCATTAGCATAATTAAGCACGAGTTAGAGAGAGAAAGTCAAAATGATACGATAAGTTCCTTCACATACTTGCACTCTGCCCACACATTTTCCCAACACTTTTGCATTTAATACCAAGTAAAGTTGTCTTTCTTGAGCCCTTCATCTTCCCTTTGAAAAGTCCCCTCCCTCGTCTCTCTCTCTCTCTCTCTAGAGTAGCCAGTTGCCAGCGGTTTCCTTTTTCCCGTGTTTTGACTTTCTGTTTTAGGATTTCTCACTCCTCAAAACAGCGCATATATAAAATCCAAACCCTCCCCACTCCAAACTTATTCAAACCAATTCACAACTCTCCAACACCTAAATCTTCATCTTCTACATATTCAACAAAATCTCACTTCTCAACCAATATAAACAACCCTTCAAACTCTTCTTCTACTTCACAAATTCTTGATATATATTATGGGTGATGATATTGAGGTTCCTCCATTTTTTCTATGCCCTATTTCTCTAGATATTATGAAAGACCCCGTGATCCTTTCCACCGGGATAACCTACGATCGCGAAAGCATTGAGAAATGGATGTTTACTGACAAAAACGATACTTGTCCGGTAACCAAACAAGCCCTAACCGATATAGAGTTGACCCCTAACCACACCCTCCGACGATTGATCCAATCTTGGTGCACCCTCAATGCCTCATATGGCATCGAGAGATTCCCAACACCAAGGCCTCCAATCGGAAAATCCCAAATCCTCAAACTCCTCAATGACTCCAAAGCTCCCCATTTGCAAATGAAGTGCCTTAAAAGACTCAAGACAATTGCATTGGAAAGTCCCACGAATAAACGGCTAATGGAAGCTGTCGGTGCAGCTGAGTTCTTAGCATTGATCTTGATAAACAACGTTAATTCCAACAATGTTTCATCATCAGAAGATGTTTCTGAAGATGGGTTTGAGCTGACAACCGCTAGCGATGAAGCCCTAAGCATTATCTATCATCTTCAATTATCCCAATCAAGCCTCAAGGTTTTGTTTGGCAAAAACGACGAATTTGTCGAATCATTAATGCATGTCATGCAACGCGCCAATTACGAGTCACGTACGTACGCAGTTTTCTTATTGAAGTCTATGTTCGAAGTAGCTGAACCCATGCAAGTGATTAGGTTGCAAACTCAATTTTTCGTCGAGCTAGTCCAAATCTTGAAGGATCAAATATCTCTAAAGGTATCCAAAGCCACTCTTAAACTTCTATCCATTGTATGCCCGTGGGAACGAAATAGGATTAAAGCAGTTGAAGGAGGAGCAGTTTCAGCATTAGTCGACATCCTCCTCAATAGTTCGGAAAAACGTGAGTGCGAAATGGCGCTAATAGTGTTAGACCTACTTTGCCAATGCGCGGATGGAAGAGCTGAGCTATTGAAACATGGGGCCGGGTTAGCGGTGGTGTCGAAGAAGATACTTAGGGTTTCTCAGGTGGCTAGTGAGAGAGGAGTGAAGATTTTGCTATCAATTTCCAAGTTTGCCGGGAGCAGTACAAGTGTTGTACAAGAGATGTTGCAGTTGGGAGTGGTGGCTAAGTTATGTTTGGTGCTTCAAGTGGATTGTGGGAAAAAGACTAAGGATAGAGCTGGAGAAATACTCAAATTGCATTCTAGGGCTTGGATGAACTCTCCTTGTATTCCCATGAATTTAGTTTCTTCATATCCTTTATCATAGTTGATGCAAAAGAAAAGGAGGGAAATTTTTCTTCTTCTCTTTTTCTTTTTAGGGTACATAATTTGATGAGCATTTAAGATAGGAAATGTAAATATCTGGTCGAAAATGGAGTCCAGAAAAATATTTCATGACAGATATATGTAGTTGTTCTTATTTAGAAAATTTTGAAGATATCTCTTCTTTATCTCGTTCCTCCATGGCTGCTCATAAGTTTGCTCAGCGCTTTAGTGGGAAAGTAGAGTACCGATCGACCAAATTGCGATTAAGCCAAAACAATTTGATTTTGTTCATAGGACATTTTAATCTTTTTAACCATTTCCATCCAACATAACGGATGAAAATGATTTGAGTGACCTTATTGAATGTTTAAATCAAGTATAATGAATAAATTGAAAAAAATATTTATAGAATCACCATATTGCAAAAAATGAAAAATTAGGGTCAACAAATTTCGATTTAAGCCTTAGTTAAACGAAAGTTAAAAAAGTCTCGTATTTATTTAGTTGTTACAACGTAGTCGGTACCTATCCATAAAATGTTGGTTTTCTGAGCATTAAAGTTGGCTGAAAAGAATTAGTATTAAACGAGCTAACCAAATTAACTAATGGCCGATTGTAGTTATTTTCTAGGCATACGACCGACATGTCCATTTGTATATAGGAATAATCTTTGAAACAGAAAGTCAATGGTGAGGTGCTTAAAAGAAAGAATGAGTCTCATGGTAAGACGGACAGGAAACTTAGATAATAATATGAATATATTAATTAGTATTATAAAGAAGGAAACCAACTACAAGAATGAAAGAAAAAGAATAAATATTATAGTGGGGTTGCCAGCAAGACTCCGCCCATATACCAATATACACGCCAACCTACGTAAGAGAAGAATTTACTAGAGACTTTGGATCAGAACTTAAAAAGAGAAGGGACGACACAAAATATTTTGGGGTTGTTGAAATTATTATCTCTTTCTTATTAGAAAACTTCAATGACAAATATATTTGTTAGCGGGTGTCTGGATTAGGTCCCTGTAGAAGATGAATTAGAGGGGTGTGTGTTTTAAGTTCCACGAGATCAGTGATCTCTGTCCTTAAGACAAAAACATGTGCCGCAATTAGTCTGGACGGATTGAAGTCTGTTAGTCCTCTAGGATTATAGAGCTTACTTGATTGAAGAGGTAGACTTCTTGGATCAACCAACAACGAATCAGAACTGCTGTTGTATCTCTGTATTTTGGGAGGAGAAGGAAAAATGAGAGAGAGAAGGAAAGCTTTTTGAGTACGTTAAATAAAATTTTTGGTTTCCTTGGAGGTTTTAAAGGGCGGTTGGAAAGGAGTTGGGAGCGGTTGAGTTAGCAAAAAGAAAGGGTCCAAGCCAGCCAGCCAACCCGAGCCGGGTCAAGTCAGGCGGGCGACGCGCGTGTGTGTTTGGACCTGCACTTAGCTAGGTCTTCCATCATACAAAAGTGTAGTGGCCCAAGGGCCGATTATTAATCTTAAAAGTTCTTCTTTATAAAGTGGAGCTTATTCCCTTTTATTCCCAATGTGGGATTCCCTATTAACTACTTACACAACTTCCTCATTCAAGTTGTTTATTGGAAACAAGTTTCCAACAATCCCCCACATTGAATTTGATATTATATAAGTTGATGACATGTAGATGATACAGAGATACAACTGAGAGTAACTGTAGTGGAAGAGGTGGCTTTTGGCTTTAAACCTTTCCTTATGATGTACTATCGGGATCAGTGACTTGGTGTGTCTTGAACTGATTGGTGTTTGATGTCATCCAAGACAATAGCATTCACACAGATGCCTTCAAATATAGTTCGATTCTTCAGTTTTGTTCATTTTGGCCCTGAACGATACCTGATTCTATGAATGTTTATTAGAGAATTTCAGCCTCTAAATTCTCATAAGATCGGCCAGTCTTACATTCACATAGGTGATTGCCTATAAGGAGTTGTTCTGTCAGATCTCCGCTTGACGAGTCAAGTCATAGGAATCATTAAAAGCAAAACTTATCCTAAACCGTGACAGATAACACTAGTGGTTTGCATCATAGGAATATGTAGAGTTTTTGTAAGTTCTTTTAGTGTTAATCTTGAGATTGACTTAGTTGGGTTATCCCTTTGAACCTAGACCATGGGATTTCCAATCAGCTAGGTGGGGTTTTCCGTTAAATCATTCTCTATTTCATAGGCTTGAGGCCCATTCCCTTCGATGAGCTGCATGCTTGCTCTCTCGACAAACCTTTAGTTAAAGGATCCGCTAGGCTATCTTTTGATCGAATATAATCGATGGTGATCACTCCATTTGAGAGAAGTTGCTTAATGGTATTGCGACGCTTGCGTATGTGTCGTGATTTACCGTTATACATATTGTTTTGTGTCTTTCCAATTACGGTTTGACTGTCACAATGGATGCATATAGCTGGTACTGGTTGTGGCCAAGCTGGAATATTTTCTAAAAAGTTTCGTAGCCATTCGGCTTCCTCCGCTGATTGAACTAGAGTGATAAATTCTTATTCCATTGTAGACCTGGCAATGCAAGTATGTTTGGAAGATTTCCATGCGATAGCACCACAACCAAGAGTAAATACAAATCCACTTGTGCTTTTGAGTCATTAGTATAGGATATCCAATTGGCGTCACTGTAACCTTCAATTACTGCTGGATACCTTGAATAGTGCAACCCATAGTCCTGTGTGCATTGTTGATACAACAGAACTCTTACAATTGCCTTCTAGTGATCAGGTCCCGGATTACTTGTAAATCTACTAAATCTATTGACAATTTGAGCAATGTCTGAGCGCGTGCAATTTGTGAGATACATAAGACTTCCACTTACACGGGAGTATTCGTTTTGAGATACACTTTCGTGTAAGTTCTTCCTGAGATGAAAGTTTGGATCTATCGGAGTTTTAGCAATACTTTTATCATCCTTGTTGAATTTCTCCAGCAGTTTTTCGACATAATGAGATTGTGATAGTATAATCCCTTCAGATGTTCTAGATATTTTAATACCTAGGATGACATCGGCGAGCCCAAGGTCTTTCATTTCAAATCTGTTGGTCAACATTTTCTTAGTTTTCTTGATCATGTTGTTATTATTGCCAATGATTAACATATCGTTGACGTAGAGGCATATAATAACATAACCCTGGTGCGTATTTTTGGCGTATATGTATTTGTCACATTCGTTGGGTTTGAAACCATTGGCAAGTATCACATCATCAAAACGTTTATGCCATTGTTTTGGTGCTTGCTTTAATCCATACAACGACTTGACCAACCGACATACTTTTTGTTCATTGCCTGGGTGATGAATCCTTCGAGTTGATTCATATAAATTTATTCTTTGAGTTCCCCATTTAGGAAAGTTGTTTTTACATCCATTTGATGTATTTTATGGCCGTGCAAAGCTGCAAAAGTAATGATTAGTCGAATTGAGGTGATTCGAGTGACAGGGGCGAAAGTGTCAAAATAGTCGACACCCTCTTTTTGATTGAAGCCCTTTGCTACTAGCCGTGCTTTATACTTATCGATTGATCCGTCAGGTATTAGCTTCCATTTGAGAACCCATTTGCATCCCAAAGGTTTGCATCCTTTGGGGAGGTCAACAAGCTCCCAAGTGTGGTTTTGCATAATGGATGCAATTTCACTATTAATGGCCTCTTTCCATTGGGGGGCTTCTGGAGTGGACATTGCTTCTTTGAACGTTCGTGGTTCATTATCCACAAGGAACGTGGTTACAAAGTCTGGTCCAAATGTTTTCGTAGTTTAGGCCCTTTTACTCTTTCTAGGTTCATCATATTGATCATTATGATGAGTTGGTTAATCAATGCCCATAGGGACAATGTCTATGGAGACTTCAATGCCATCATTACTTGTACTCGAAGAAAATGACCGTTTTCCATTATGATTGGTTTTTGATGGAAAGATATTTTCGAAAAAATGTAGCATTTCTCGATTCCATGATTGAGTTTACTTAAATATCTGGATTTTCAGATTTGTGGATTAAGAACCTATAGGCACTGCTATGGGCTGCATAGGCTATGAAGATACAATCCACAGTTTTTGGACCGATTTTTACCTTTTTGGGTGGCGGTATTGCGACCTTTGCCAGGCACCCCCACACTTTGATGAATTTGTAGGAAGGTTTTTGACCATTCCATAATTCATAGGGTGTTTTGTCCAATTTTTTGTGAGGTAGCTTGTTTAACAAGTAATTGGCTGTGAGCACCGCTTTCCCCCACATTTCGTCGGGTTGACCAGATATTGAATCAATAATGTATTCATCATTTCGATCTTTAAGAGTGTGATTCTTCCTCTTAGCAATCCCATTGGATTATGGAGTGTAAGGTGGAGTGACTTGGTGAAAAATTATATGTTCTGCACAGAAGTCTTTAAAGGGAAATACATATTCGTCTCTTTGATCAAACTTAAGAATTTTTATCTTTTTCTCAAGTTGATTCTCGACTTCATTTTTATATAGCTTGAATGTTTCAAAAGCTTCATCTTTACTGTTTAATAGGTAGAGATGACTAAAACAAGAGTACTATCATCGATGAAAGCGATGAAGTATTTTTTTCCCACCATAGAACTCTATGGATTTTAAGTCGCATAAGTTACTATGAACTAGATCCAATGGTCTAGTGTCACGTTCTACCGATTTAAACGATGTTCTTGTTTGTTTGGCTTCAACACAGATTTGACATTTTTCTTTTTTATCAATGCATACTGTAGGAATTAGATCCATTTGCATTAGTTTTCGCATAGAGTCATGGTTAACATGACCAAGTCTATAGTGCAAAATATCATAATGCTCAAGCAAGTAGGAAGAAGGTGCATTAGTGAAAGAACGTAATAGCACGGATTCTCAAGAGAGATCAATGTGATTACCAATGTAGTGATTGTAGCTATAATGGGAATCACAATGAATCAACAAATAATAGTAGCAGCGGAAGATTGATTTTAACACAGCAAAACACTGAAAAACTGAACTCAAGTTTTTACCAAAAATAATCTACAAGTTAATACTTATAGACCTAGCCTCAAGGTCACACAAATTTCATTAAAAAGAATAATTGTTTTACAAAAACAATTGTGAAATCACTAACAAAAAATTCTCACAAGACAATAAATCTTAGAGAACAAAAAACCCCACATAAAACAGTTAAACAAAACGTGGGAAGAAAACAAACTCAGCCTCCTTAAAAAAAAAAAAGGAAGCACAAACTGTTTTTTCCAGAAATCTGATGTTACTGCCAATGTAGTAACATTGACACTTCACAAAAGTGTATGATCTTCGATCCGAAAACAACTTCGGATTTTATGCTTCTCGCCAAGGATGAATTGTATTTGTTCTTGCTCTCAAACTCGCACCAAAACCCGCATCTAAATTTTCTCAATATATACACGCGATAACCTACATCACATAAAGGAAATCATCTACTACAAGGAAAAATATTAGCCAATAAGGAAATAATCAACAACCTATCAATTTAGTAAGATTTTGTTACCAAATTTAAGTGAAGTCAAGAGACTTGGTTTGACTAGGATTTTTCAAAAGATTTAGTTACCAAATATGATGTAACCAAAATCTAGAGGAAGATTATGCTACCAAAAATAGCTAAACTAAATCTAAAACAATATACTAAGTCCTAAATTAACACAAACTAATCTAAAATCCTATTTTGACCAAGAAAGGTGAAAACAAGTAAAAATAGGTCTTGCCTTATTTTACCCTTACAATCACCCCCTTTGTTGAACATTTCTGGTCAAATCTAAACCAAGTGTTTCAAGACCAAATCATATAATTTCCTGCAAAGGTTAGAGAGAATAACCCAGATAATCACCCCCTAAACATGAGTACTAAACAAACATAATGGCATGATCAACCAAGCATAATCAACCATGAAGCAATGTAGATGTTTAGGAGTTACAGACCACGGTAACAAACAGAATCAAGAAACAATAGAAATGTTCAGAAACAGCCCAAGTTTCAAACACATAAGTTGACAACCACAAAGTTTTAAGAACCACATATTTCAAAAATTCAATCCTGCTAAGCTTCAGCTTCTGGATCAGCTTCAGCTGCAGCATCATGTGCAGCAGCTTCAGGAACATCAGAGACATCTGGAACACTTGCACCACCCCCTATTTGACCAGAATGGATTGCCAACCAATCAATAATCGAGCGCCTAAAGATGTGAGCAGAAGTCCGCGAGCCGTAATTGCCAATTGAGAATGGACCATGGCCGTTGTTCAAGAACAAAAGCAATGCACATTGGTGCAAGAGGGTGCGCAATGTGGCCGATGTAGCAACATTGGATGGAACATTGTCCAAGTAAAGGCGCTTGGTAGTGAAGAACCATGAAACGTATGACATGTGGTATAGGGATGAATAATGGGCGATTCACAACCCTATCTCCCTTAACAGCTTTTGAAATGTGAAGAGGTTCAAGAAGGGAGACAACCTAGTAGAAGGAAGAGAAGAATATCCCCTGGAAACTAGGATTTTATATATCAAGGATGGAAAAATTAAGGACCTCTTATCTCCTTCTGCCAGCCAAAGAGGAGATTTTTCTAAAAACAAAATAACCAAAATCAAAAGGTCCATTGGTCCCAATCGTGAGCACCTTAGCATGCTCCTCAAGAAGTGTGTTGGAATTTGTAGTGGTGACCGCTTGCACAACATACTTTGTGCGAAAGCATAAAGAGAGGATAGTTGTGAGGTGCTATGATGTGCCTTTAGCGTGCCATTTAGACAAAGTCCCACCAAGAAGCTCAAAGACACAAGAGTTCAAATCAATATCCATCTCAAAGGGACCGATTCAGTGTGTTCAAAGATAGTGTTGATGACGTAAGAAGAAAACGTATACCATTTTCCTCTAACAAACACTTTTTAAAAATGAGCATCGAAGGTGAATGTGATGCTTTTCAATGTTTGCATAGAATTCATATATCAATTCGAAAATAAGGTGTAGTGAAGAAATTGTGCCTAATAAACCTCTATCGAGAAAAAGAGGTGAGACTCTCGGCATTCAATTCAAGGGACATAATATCTCTTTCATCTACAATTTTTCTAGAAGTGTTATATCGAATGGAAGCAGGTTTAGACACAAATTTAAGAGAGAAAGGAGTACCCATCGAAGAAGCAGTGGCCTTAGAACGTTTGGATATAGCTACATTTGTAGCTACATTGGCAGTAGATAGCCGGCTTCGGGTGAATCGAACTGGGACCTCTTCAGTTTCCTCACTATTTTCAGGTGTCAACTCGTTGCTTTCAACATTCTTATCTGAGCTGTCATCAAATTCATGAACCGGGTTGTCGGGCAATTCGGTAGCTCTGGAGGTGGAGTTGGAGTCATTCTTCAATTTGACCAAATTGTCGGCCAGAGTATTATCGTCGTCCGAGAATTTCATGTCAGCATTGGACTCAGAGGGAGAGATAGCGTCAACATCAGATGAATCTTTATCTTGTGGGGAGGAATCTGTGAGAAAAACTACGCGAGGAGACGGGATTGGGTAATCATCATCCTTGGTTGCTTCTGTAACTGGAGCAATTTTGATCGTTGAAGAAGATGGTTGTTCTTGAACAACAGGGGTTGTACCAGTCGTCGGAAAAAAATCCGCATCCTCTGGGTCGCTCTCAATAATCACAAATTCTTCAAAAATTCCCTCAACAACCTTGTGTTTCTTAGCAGCTTGAACAACAGCTGCACTTGGATTTTCATAGTTAGACGGAATTCCACGAAGCCTCTTGGATTTCCGCGTGCTAGGGTTTCCAATTTGGGGTAACCCAAATAGATCTCCCGGATTATCCACATCAATAGCATTGCCCTTTTCTCCAGGTAGAATTATTGTTAGAGGTTCTGGAAGAGATTGAGCTAAGACAATAGCCGTATTGGGATTTTCGGGTGAGGAAAGAGGGCTGGATGTAGCTTCATCGAAAGCTACATCAGCGGGTGAATTGGCTTTTGGAGATTCAGGAATAGACGAAGAAGAGGCCATTTGAAGATTTTTAGTTGAAGGTACAAGGAAGATGATGAGATGAAAGGGATTTGGACGAAAATAGGATTTTCTCGAAATTATGGTTCGCCGGAATTTGAAGAAGAAGGCTTCTGTGAGAAGTGATCTGTTTCCCTGTAAAGGCATCACTAATTATCCACTAAACACAATTAGTCGTTAAGTCATTAAGATAATGGAATGTGAGGGGACCTAAACAAGAAATCAAATTTCAAAATTTGGATAAAAATCAAATGTTAACCACCAATAGAGAAGAGATAAAAATCTGTTGTTATTGCCATGAGAATTTTGTGGATAATTTAATGAGAGAAAATAACTACTAATTTCTGATTTTGAAATTTTGAATTGATCAAATATTTTGAGAATGCACAATACTTAATTAACCAAAATTGTACTCACACAAATCTGCCAAAATCAAGAATTATAAGACCGCCTTGATCCTCGTGATTACCACAATAGATTAGACAACCACATAAAATATTAACTTGGTGAACAATGAAGCAGAAGTTGCACTAATTTGTTAATGAAAAACAGAAACTTAAGGGGTTGATATAATCAACAACAATATGTCCTAGAAGATATGCCTAACATGTGCAGAAAAACAAGAGAAAGAATGCAAACACACACATGTGATATGTCTAGATCATCTGAATGTAGTTCCCAATGTAGCTGCATTGGAAAACACATTCGCCAAAATTGTGATTTTATGTCCAAATTCTCATCTTGTCTTCACCAAATAAACACAAATACTCCCATAAACACAATAGGTACTTTATTTCCCTATGAGAATAGCTTTACTTTATTTCAAGCATATTCAACATAAACCACTAGCTAGGAACCTTTCACACTATTTACCAAGGGTAGCAACTTAACTTATTGATCAACCCATGAAATCCGAGGATTCACAGTTCCAAAAGAAAGATGCCACAACCTTGTCCATAGGTAGCTCTTTTCCGTTAGGTAGCTTTCATACTTTGTCAATTAAAGAGAGTCAATTTAGTCAAGATCAACCCAAGAAAGCCTAAGCTCCATAGTACATTGACAAATTGCAGCATCCCAAAAATTTCAAAAGGTAGCTCTTTCCTTTGTGGTTTAAAAATTTTCAATTTCAATACAACTTTTTAGGGAGATGGTGAGGAGAATTAGAACATGAAAATCACAACACATATTGAATGTATATCAAAAAACATTAAACAAAGGTACTAAAAAACATACAGAGTGAAACTAGTGTGCCCCCTAAAAACAATGCAAGATGCCTAATTTTTTTTATTTTTATTTTTTTTATTACTAACAAGTGAGGGATTACATGACACACACATATCAAGAGATTTCCTAAGATTTATGAATCTCTCAAAATCTAGACTCTTTGTGAAAATATCAGCCAGTTGATTTTCTGTTCCCACATGTTCAATGCAAACAATGCCTTGTTCAACCAAGTCTCTAATGAAATGGTGTCTTATGTCTATGTGCTTAGTTCTAGAGTGTTGAACAGGATTTTTAGCTATGCTTATGGCACTTGTGTTGTCACAATACATGGTTAATATATTACCTGTAAACCATAATCCTTGATCATTTGTTTCATCCACAAAAGTTGTGTACATCCACTACCCACTATATACTCAGATTCAGCTGTTGATAGGGCTACACAATTTTGTTTCTTACTAAACCATGAAATTGGGTTATTTCCCAAATAAAAACAACCACCAGGTGTGCTTCTCATGTCATCTACACTACCAGCCCAGTCAGCATCGCTAAACCCAACTAGATTGGTGTTTGTGTGCTTAGTATACCACAAACCCATGCCACAAGTCTCACCAACATATCGAATTATTCGTTTCACTGCTTTCAAGTGAGAGACTTTGGGGTTTGCTTGATACCTAGCACACAAGCACACATCGTACATAATATTCGGACGGGTGGGCTTAAGTACAAATGACTTCCAATCATACTTCTATATAAGGTGGTCAACACTTTCAGATTTTTCATCTTTATTGAGTTTATTGGATGTACCCATAGGGGTTTTCTTATGTTTTCCATTCTCAAGATTGAATTTCTTCACCAAGTTACGAGCATACTTGGCTTGAGATATGAACATCCCTTCATGTGATTGTTTAATCTGAATTCCTAAAAAATAGGTCAACTCCCCAACCATACTCATCTCAAACGTGGAAGTCATGCGGCTTAACAAACTCTTTTCCGTGGACTTGGAGGTGGATCCAAACACAATGTCATCAACATAGATTTGAGCTATCAAAATGTGTTTGTCTTGATTTTGAATAAAAAGTGTTTTATCCACCTCTCCCCTTCTAAACCCACTTTTTAAAAGGTGGTCCAGTAAGCCTCCCATACCAAGCTCTAGGAGCTTGTTTGAGACCATACAAGGCCTTTTCGCTTTAAACACATGACCGGGTTTATGGGGTCCTCAAACCTTTGGTTGTTCAACAAAACTTCTTCTTCAAGAATGCCATTTAAGAAAGCACTCTTCACATCCATTTGTTGAAGAGTTATGTCAAGAAAACATGCAATGGCAAGCGCATTTACGGATGGACTCAATACGGGCCACTGTGAGCAAAGGTTTCATCAAAATCCACCCCTCAACCTCGTATACCCTGAGCCACAAGTCTAGCTTTATTTCTTATTATCTCTCCCACTTCATTAGTTTTGTTTTTGAAAATCCATTTTGTTCCAATAACATTTATTGAAGTGGGTCTAGGAACAAGATACCAAACATCATTTTTGTGAATTGATCTAGTTCCTCTTGCATGGCATTTATCCAAATTTTCATCCTTAAGAGCCTCTTGCACATTTTTTGGGTTCAATGGTGGAAACAAAACAAGAAGTATGAATTTCATCAAATTCTAGTGTGGACATGCATGCGAGTTTCTTGTAATCCACCTTACCTTTCCTTCTTGTTGACACACCATCCTGTACATTACCTATAATTTGAGAAAATGGATGGATTTTCTGGATCTTGCTTGGAATATCAAGTCCCTGCGTTTCGCCAATTCGATCAATATCTTCTCCGATCCGGATCAGCCCAAGATTTTCTCGCTTCGTCAAAGCCCAATGTGACTTCCGATGTAGCTACATTCGAATCACATTGGGTGATATATCCCGAATCTCATCACTGCATCGCTGCATCCGAACCCGCTTGATCACTGCTGGATTATCGGTTTCACTGGCCAAGCTCGGATCAATAATCTCCAAAATCAAGGATCCCTCAAACATCCTCTTCAACGCTTTTGTGGCCAAGATCGGTTAGATCATCAAAAACAATGTTCATGGATTCCATTATAATCTTAGTCCGTAAATTAAAAACTCCGTAAGCCCGACAATTAGTAGAATAACCCATGAAAACACACTTATCACTCTTAGAATCAAACTTGGAAAGTTGGTCTCTATCATTGAGAAGGTAGCATACACAACCAAAAAAAACATGAAAGTATTTTAAGGTTGGTTTCTTTCCAAGAAAAATTTCATATGGAGTCATTGTACTACCCGGTCTTAAGAAAACCCTATTTCCAATGTGACAAGCAAGATTTAAGGCTTCATTTCAAAATCTTTTAGCCAAATTTTTGAGGTTAACATCACCCTAGCCATCTCTTGTAATGTCCTATTCTTTCTTTCCGCCACTCCATTTTGTTGTGAGTTTTGGGAGAGTAAAATTCATGTGAGATACCATTGAGGCACAATAATTAGAAAAGGATGAGTTTTTATATTCCGCGGCCATGATCCGATCTTAATTCTAATAAGCTTTAGATCATAAGTTCATCACACGTGTACCAAATTTTGAATGCCCAAAAGTTTCTGCACTTTCTCTAAGAATATCACCCAAGTGTATCTAGAGAAGTCATCCACACATACAAAGGTGTATTTTTTTCTACCTAAACTCTCTACCTCAATGGGACCCATGAGGTCAAGTGGATCATCTCTAGACACCTAGATGTGAAACATTGTGTTATGGGAAGATGAGGAGCCTTGGTTTGTTTACCTTTT